>CM042315.1:38125625-38863125 GCA_023566125.1 Zingel zingel
CTCAGGTTGAAGAAATAAGAGGCACAACCTCCCATTTCACTTGATTCTGACTCTAGTTTTGATTATATTTCTTGTCAGTGGTCAAACTCAACAATGTATTTCCCTTTTGTCATTATCAGACTTCATTTCCAGCTCCAGGCTGTCCTTTTTTAGTTACAATCACTTTACATGTAAAGATGAATGATACAACTTCAAAGTGCTGGCTTTCATCAGCTGAAGGCAAGAATACAAGTGTGTACTCCCATCAGGAAGATTGGCTAGGTGTACTTTTCATGAAATGGCTTTCAGGAGAAACAAAATACTAAAAGTAATATTGAGATCTGTAATTTTTTTCCTACTCACTTTTATGTGACTCTGGGAGAGGAGGCCAATTTTAGAGTGATGGAACAAAGATACTCGCAGCAATTGCACCTTGGAGGAATTACTGTGTGTGCACATGCCAGTCTACGCATGAACACACTTTCACACACACACGCACCTGCATAGACACATGCTCACAAAAGCTTAGAAATATTACACACAATTCTTCTGCACTGCAGAGAGAGAACCTTCTAACTCGTGGGTTTGGTGGTGTGTGTGTGTGTGTGTGTGTGTGTGTGTGTGTGTGTGTGTGTGTGTGTGTGTGTGTGTGTGTGTGTGTGTGTGTGTGTGTAAATGGCCTGTGATTACCAGGTGACCCTCGGCATATTCGGACAAGAGGAGGAGGTGATCTCCAACCCGCTGTCGCCAGGGGTGATCCAGGGCATCATCTACAGCAAGTGCTCCCCTCAGGGTGGGGAGCGGGAGGCCGTTCTGCAGCAGGAGCTGGTCATCCATATCGGATGGATTATCTCCAACACCCCGGAGCTGTTCAGCGGCATGCTCAAGATCAGAGTCGGGTAGGACAAAATTCAGGTTCAGGATGGTTGCAATAGTACCCTAACAACTCTTGTACATTTAGTCATACAGTATGTACTCTTTGCTGTAATTATTTTTCAGACCACTCAACAAAACATGAAGAACTCAATAAGTATTAGCATCAGTTGAGGCTGTATTTCTTTTTCTTTTGTTTGCCGATTAAAACCTCCGGAACACCTAGCTCGAATATCTGTGTCCATACAATTCAGGTGGTTTTTCTACTCTTGCTTATTCGTCAGGTACATTGTCTTCTTCTCTCAGAGTATTTATAAATGCCATTGCTTCCTCGGGCTTGTCAAAAGACAGGCAGCGTTGTTTACGGTTATCTCAGAGTGGCAGTATAATTTAAGCCATAATTCTGTATCCCAAACGATTGGAGCTTCTTCCTGGCCTTATCAAAAGCCTGGTGTTTTCTCTGAGTTCTGCTTGAGAAGTCCCGGAAGAAGGAAATCCTGCTACCTTCAGAATGGACATTCTTCGCCCATCTGGCTGCCTCCAGCACTCAAACTCAAATCACAGTAGTGATGGAACCTCACAATCCTGACGTGGGGATAAGGCTTACGAGACTCGGTTCCTTTCCCCGCTAAGCCCAACACTCGGTGCGCCCTCTCCACTGGATTTCCCCAGCCTTGGTCGACAATGCAAGAACATCAGAAATCCATGACTCCCTGAAATGTATTGCCAAAGTGCCCTCTAAAGATTCTGGCAAGCCAATTATTGTACAATGTTTTTTGCATCTGCCTCGGTCCTCCTGGTCATAGAGACGCTCCTGCAGCGAGGCCATTTTTCCAGCTTTTTCCAGGTATTTTTGTCCTGCACAGCTGAGATCCGTGTGTTTTGCAATTCTTTCGGTTGGTCTCCATTTTTTTGTAGGAAGGAGTCAAACTTAACTTCATGTTCAACTATCACTTCTGAGATGTTTGCTGTAATTGTTGCCAAGTCCTTGGTCATCACTGAGCTTAGCAGTTCCATCTCTGTTGTCTCTGTGACGCTGTCTTGTGCTTTGTCAGAATTGCTAGCGAAGGTATTCTTTTCCTGAGCCTTTTTAGCAGTTTTGAAATAAATCATAAATGTGGGAGTTCGCTAGTGGTGTAGCCTACGTGATACGCAGGTATACGCAGTATACCTGCTAAGAAATCTCCAGGATTTCCATATACCCACTTAAAAATGTGCATTGATACGCAACAACATATATTTGTGACAGAACTTTCACTTCAGATATTAGTATTGACAAATACAGGGTCGAGTAATGTGACAGCAAACTAAACTAACACTGCAGAACATGCAGAGAGACTTTTCTCATCCTTCATCGACCTGCTCCTCGCTGAGCGCAGTGCGTAGTGTGTGTGTAGCGACCGGGCCCAAATGCTTCACCTACAGTATCGCCAGTATCTTCCCTTCACCACACATTTAAGACAAATATAAGTAGCCTATTTTATTTTGTCCTCATTGCTTTGGGGTCAACTTTTGGCCCATTCTGAGCTCTGAGCTCTCAGGTTAAAAAAAAAAAAGTGGTACAGTATATCTGCTACAATACGTTAGATTACACCACTGGAGTTCACACCAAGGGCTGTTACTCAGCCCTCCAAATGAACCACTCTGCAGTTCTCTTGGAAGTGGACTGAGACTCAATTTTTAAGTGTGCTCTGCACTAAATGGATAAAAGCTTCGGAGTTTGAACAAATTTCTCCTGACATGTTTGGTCCGAAAATCGAAACCCAATGTTGAAGTGTTGTAAGGTCAGGTAGAGTCGCAATTCTGTTCCATCAGCCTACTTGGACAAACAAGTTGGTCTTTAACTTTTTCTTTGACTGTATAAAAAAGAAAAAGGATATTACCTTTGTAAGAAACGTTGACACTGTGAAGCAAAGAAAGGACACTATTTTGAACACGTTCATCCTTGTTCAAACAAAGTGACCACCCCCATGTGAGCTGTACAGGATTCAATTCTGAGGTGGTTAACAGCGTACGTGTACTGTGGATCTCCAGATGGATTGTCCAGGCCATGAAACATGAGCTGAAGATCCGGGCGGGAGACATGCCCCCCCAGGACATCTACCAGCTGTCCCCCAGCGACATCAAGCAGCTCCTGCTGGACGTCCTGCAGCCACAAAACACCGGCAGGTACTCTTCAAACACACATTCTCACTTCATCGAGAACATTACCTGTGCTTTCTCATCCCTTATTACTCACAAATCTGCCTTTGAAGACGCAGTGTCGTTATCTTAATGCATTCATGTGTTGTATAATCTTTTTTTAGTTTTAATTATGTTATCTTCTGTCTTGTCCATATCTTATTATTTACTGCTGCCGCAACCCAATTTCCCCCATGGGAATCATTACATTTTTATCTTATCTAATCTAAAACACACTGACTGACTAAACAAAACTCCTCTGGAGCAGCGGCTATCAACATTATATTTCCCCAGTCTCTAAAACTCGTTTCAACAGTTTCCCCCTTGCTTTGGTCCCAGGTCTTGGTTGAACAGGCGTCAGATCGATGGCTCTCTGAACAGAACCCCTCTGGGCTTTCATGATCGTGTGTGGCAGATCCTGGAGAGGACCCCCAACGGCTTTACGGTGGCTGGGACTTACCTCCCACAGGTACCTTCCTCCCCTCACACTGCTGCAGGGTGAATACTCTGAGCAATGCTAGTTAAAGGAGACGCTGTGTATTGTGTGCTGATATACAAACCTCTACTGGTTATAAAAACATGTATGCCTTACAGACACAGACCTCTATGTTTTGCGGTCTTTTAAAGAGTACTTAAATTCTGTTGCTCATATTTATAAGTTGGTTCAAGTACTAGTGATAGGGTCCGCCAAAATACTTTCTACAAATATGGACCAGATACACAAGAAATCTGGCCACAATTGCAGAATGGAACCTGACACAGATTGATTGTTTGAGTAAATCAAAGTAGCTCATCAATTTAAAGTTGTCTCCATTGAACATGAAAATGATTTCTTTGTCTTTGGGTAATGTAACTTGGTCTTTTAGTGTGCGGGTCTAATCGAAAGCATTCAGCATAATTGTTGTTTGTTTAATCACTTTTCATCATTATAGTTTTTATTTATTATCAGACAACAACAACAGCCAGTGATGTCATTCATGGCATTCCACTTTTCTAATGGGCCTTTTTTCGCGGAACACATTTTGACATTTCACAGTAGGAAAATCACAGGTGTGAATAGAAAGACTAAGGATGGCTGAATTCCATTTAGCTGCATCAGTTTCTGGGTCCCGGTAGTCAGCATGTTGGCTCACTGTCGTACTGTCATGGTTTACTGGGACAGTGTCTGAAATCACTCATTCATTCATTCCCCACTCCCTATTTAACATACACTCAATAGTTTAGTACATTTCAGACACGTATACATCTCATTTATTCATTGGTAATGAATTAGTAACTCCTGTGCTTTCCTACTATGAGTGTCATGAACCAGCTCATAGTTCCGACAAAATAAGGGAGACCACGCATAATTAAAGATTAAATTAAAACCAAGTTATTCAACCCATATAAAATAATCAGTAATGTAGTGAGTGTATGGAAAGCAAAACAGAACCCAAAAGACAACCAAACCAAAAACAACCCCTGCTGGCTGTTAGGACAGAGAGAGAATGAACTTCAACTCCAGCCATCTTAAATAGGAATCAGGAGGAGTGGATTCAGATGTGGCTGATCTCCTGCCACACCTCTGCCACTCGGACTGCCATCTGAACACCTGCACGGAAAAATACCAAGAGCCACACACAGAGTGGGAGGGGTCGTCACACAAGTCAAAATAGGCTCATTCGAGATGAGCTGCGCCTCGCCTGAAAAGTGAACGGGAGCAGGCGGCGGCGGCAGCAGTGGGCGGTGACAAAGAGCCGCGGTAAAGTCGGACAGTTTCCAGCCGTTTCCAGCAGCCTTCAGGCTGAACAGGAAGTCACAGAAACACTCACATCCTGTTATGTCCGATTCCGATTTAATAAAATGTCATCAGACCCATATATCAGCTTGTACACAGTCACCAGTTGTTTTTATTATGACAGAGTAGCTGTCAAAATGCTCTACATGTGATATGTTGCTAATAAACAACAGACTGTAGATGATCTGTAATCAGAACGGATTTAGTCCTAAACATCACTATCAGCCCTACAACATGTGTCCTGTACAGAATAAGCCTTTAAATCAGACAAATAGCTATTAAAATCCCTCCTATTCAAAAACAATAAAAGGTTTAGATAAAACGTCATCATGTTGAGTCGATTCTGAACCAATCAGCTGTTAGATCAGCTGAGCAATAACCTCACGAGATCATGTCGGCCGCAGGTTTGAGAGGCAGGAAGCGCTGTTGCTTTCCACCGACTGCAAGACCCAGGGGTTCCCCAGCATGCCCCTGGGTAACCATGTGTGCATGACCTCAGAGCATCAGACACAAATCTAGAAGGCTGTGTAATCTTTCCGGCATGCATTGGGCGGCGATCGATTCTGCACAGACCTGGCTCATCTCGAACGAGCCTTTGTTTGCAGTGAATGCTTATTGGTTGGCTGTTCATGGCTTCATCTATTTCCCCATACGTTTACTTGAATATTTAATTGATTTTAATTGATGCAAAATCCTGCACACTATTTGAATAGTGTGCAGGATTTTGCCGGTACACAGAAAAATAGATGATGAAGTGAGCAAAGCGCCTTTAGCAATGTGTTTGGTTTCATGTACAAATTGTGATTATATTAGCTATTCCCCAAAAAATCCTCTTCTATATCATATAATGACATTTACTTCATTAATTGTATTTTTTAAATGCACTGACAAATCCTCCAGTTCTATATCACTTTAGCCTGGTTGACACCAGACCCTTCTCCGTTGTAACTGAGAGTGGGTCTGGGCAAGGTTAATTCATAGCCCATTTCCAAAAGGGCGTCACCAACAGACGCCGCTCCAATGCCTCTGGGCGCATTGGATAGTCCTTCAACCAATCAGACCAACGATCCGGGTGACGTAGCAGCGACAGCAGCATCAATGGGTTGCTGCGCTTCAGGAGTTGTCATGTTGAATGTAAACAAAAAGCTGCTTGCCGTCGCTGCGCTATCTTCATCGTGTAAAGCCCGCCTCAACTGATTAGTGTCTCGATTTGGAAAAATTGGAAATGGGCTTGAATGGGCTCTTGGCCAGACGGACTTGCAGAGCTAATCTCAAATTTACCGGAAGTTCGTCAGGGTTTTCCCAGACTAATATCTCTTTAGAATCTTATGTCAAAGTTAGAAATGCCAATTGGCACTGAACGAAAGGACACACATCACTGGTATTCTGTTCCTCAGAGCACTTGTGTTGTTAATGCATTAGCAAGTGTGATTTGCCAATACTTGAAACAAAAATGATATTACACAGCATGACGCATGGGTTTAGAGTCAACATCTAGCTAGCTCGCAAAGGCAAAGAAGGAGAATGAATATTTATTGCAACAAAAGAAAATAACATAAAACCTCAAGATAAAAAAATTAAGTGAAGTTGATTTTCAAACTTACCTTTCCTTTGATGAAACTTATGTTACTTGGGAGATTATTCCTTTAAAAATAGCTCTGTATGTGACACTTTTTTAATCTAATGATTGACAGGTTGTTAGTGCACAGGAGAAGGGAAATCCCCACAAGTCTCTGCCTCTTTTGTGCTCGAGATGATTCAGTGTGACACTTTAATCAGGACAAAATAATTGAAAGGAATAATACTGCCCTGTGACAATGTTATACTGCTCACAAACACACACAGGATGTACACAATGGTCATCAATTACAGCATCCAGCAGCTGCCATGTTTGTTCACGCTCACATGACCCACTCTTTTCTGTCTTACTTACTGTCTCTTGCAGCAACCGACACTGTCTGACATGACCATGTATGAGATGAACTTCTCCCTGCTGGTGGAGGACACGTTGAAGAAAATCGTCCTGCCTGAGTACAGACAAATCATAGTAGAGGTAACCACCAAAGTGCACAGATAGAGCAGAATCGAATCACTTAAAGCCAACTTAAATCAAATTAAACGTTATGGATTTGTACTCAGCATGACATTGACTTTGCTCTCTTTATTCTGGCATCAATCACACATATCTGTTCAAGCACTGCAGCTTGCTGCACAATCAAGCAGCGAGGATATTAAGTAACTCCATAATTCGCAATTCTTTACTGCCTGTCCATTTTGTTTTAGGATTGGTTTTAAGATTCATTGTGATTACAATAAAGTGAGGTCTAGACCTTTAAAAAAAGTTAGTTTCTGACAGTCTTGTCCTATCTCTACCGTGTGAGTAGTTGCTGATGGTGGTGTCCATTGTGCTGGAGAGAAACCCGGAGCTGGAGTTCAGCGAGAAGGTGGATCTGGATAATCTGGTCAAGCAAGCCTTTAATGATTTCCAGAGGGATCGCAGCCGCTTGGAAGGCATAGAGAAACAGGTAGGGCCCTATCTAGCACCCGGCGCAGCGCAAAGCCCGACCCAAGTGTCTTTGCTAGTTTAAGACCAATGCAGTTGTCAATTTCCCGTCCAGCACCCGTGTCGTTTAAATAGCAAATGCACCTGCGCCCATCTTTGCGCCCATGGGCGAGCTGGTCTTACAGGGAGGTGTGTTCAGGTGCATTCTGGGCGTATTGCTATCTTGAGGCAACAGGAAGTGATCGCACCATTGACCAGCAAAAATCTGGTCTAAAGTCAATAATAATACATTTTAACAGCAACTTAGTAAAATGCTCCTAGGCTCGTGCACAGCACTCGCACACTATGCTTGTTACACACAGACAGGGACGCGCAGCAGCACACACAACAGATTACAAATAAATATATTACGGTGCAAATCCGCCATCATAATAGCAATGCGCCAAGGTCAAAATGCGCCTGGCTTTGAAAGGGAAAGGGAGATGACACTCTGATTGGTTTATTGCATGTTACACCCAAAACACACCTCTGATTAATGAAGACACTAAGTTCAACCCTTTTGAACCATGCGCCTGGCGCATGGACCCTTTTTTCCGCCGTTAAACTAGCAAAAGTGGATTTAGACACGCCCTAAACGCACCTGCGCCATGCGCTTCACGCTGTGCTCTTAGATCGTTCAAATTGGGCCCGTAGAGTGTCTTCCCTTTGGGGAAGAGCAATTTGAGCATACCATGCTCATCACTAAAACAAAATATTACTCCGCCATTTCTATTTTAACATTCCAGTCCAGAGTTGAATCAAAAAAAATGTTTGGAAACATTTGTATTAATGAAAATACATCACGAACCACGGTGAAACACACAAATGCTCCATACAAAGCGATACAAAGCGATTCATCGGATTAATTAAGTCTCATTACACAGCGCCCTGGAGCTAAGCTGTGCCGGTCCAGTGAGTCGGTGACACAGCGCTAATTATAAATAGCCTACATGTAAAGTTTGTAGACATAGCAGCTAACGATCATCCATGAAAAAAAAAAATATATATATATATTTTTTCAGCAGATATTTTAGTTTAATTCTGTTTGGGAAGTCCACTGAGTTCTACAAAGCTAACGTTAGCTCACGATGGCTGGCTAAGGTTGACTCAGCAGGAAATCCTCAATGTTGTTTTTTTGTTGCTTACTGTGAGCAAATTTCCCCCACAATATGAATACAATTTAATTACATCTTTGTATTTTGTTGGTGGCTGTTGTATGTATATCACAATATTACACTAGAGGGTGTGATTTAACGTCATTATTGGCACTTTAGTGATGCTTACAGACCTCGGCGCTTGGCATTAAAGCCTCCCGTGTACAAATGCTTAGTTAAGTAATATTATAACATTTGAATGTGACCTGTGAGTGTCAGCCGCAATATTATCTCATTGATGCCAAAGTTGATGTGCTCCCTAAACTCTGAGCTTCTGTTCCAGCCATACACTGATACATTAGCCAAAGGGCTAGCCTAATTCAATTGTATTTAAAAGCCTAACAGAGACAACCTGCCATCCTCCAATTCTTAATTGCATTTGTGAGATATGATTCTGCTAGGATTGTTTTTACTTTCATGAGCACTTTTTAAAAAAAATCTTCAAAATACTTTTTCATCTGTGTCTCTGCCAGGATGGCATGGAGGCATTCTACAACACCCCACCAGTGGGAAAGAGAGGCACCTCCAGCTACCTGACCAAGGCTGTTATGATCCTTATGCTGCAGGGGGATGTCAAGCCCTGCAAGGATGACCCATGCTCTGTTAGCTAGATTTACAACGCTTTGAACCCTCAGCCCGGCCTGCTGCAGTGTAGTCTTTAAATGGTCCGGCAAGGTCTACTGAGTATCCATCACATGTATTCAGACGATAACCTCTAACCTCTGCTATCCTCCCTGCAGCAGGACTCCTGCAAGCTACATTTGCCCTGTACTTTGCCCTTTACAGCTACAGAAGCTGTAAGCAGAAGCCTCTGTTGGTGTAGATGAGCATGTCTGCCGTGATTTGCTCTAGTGTTTTACCATTGGTGGCTAGTCATGTCAAATGACACATAACTAGCTAATCACATACCGTAACTAGCTAGCTGTTCCGTTATCCTTTACTTGAATGCTGTAGATTAGCATGTCTGCACTGTGTTCCAAGGGTTAATATACTATACATCCACCAGTTGTGCTTAACTCACTATCACCTATAGAACCTTGCACATCTTGTTGTTGCCAGAGTTCAGTCTCCCAGCTGTGTAGTGTATTCAAACTCAAAAGTGTTAATAATTACCACAGCTGGCTAGCTATGTCAAAATGGCACCCAGCACCTATCTACTGTTATTTGCCCTTTCTCTAAAAATACGTATTTTCTTAAAAAAAAAAAATTGAAATAAAACTAAGTGAAGGAAAAAAATCACACTGGTGATAATAGTTTGGGGTTAGCTTATTTTATTTTAGGGGGGGGGGGGTGAGCTAACCTGGCTCTGTGCAAAGGTAAAATGTTATGCTAAATTAAGCTAAGCTAGCAGGCTGCTGGCTGTAGCTTAATTTTTAGCATACAGACATGAGAGTTGTGTTAATCTTAAAAAAAAATTAAATAAAATAAAAGACAAACTGTTTCTTTAATATTTGGTTTTGCTTAGAAATCCAAATGCACAAATGTTTTGTATCCAGGCACTTACAAAGAATGCAACTATGAACTATGAGAAAAGAACAATGATCTTAGATGTAAGCTATACTTCACCAGCAATAACCTATAGCTTTTACATAGCAGTTAGTCAGTACAAACTCATGTAATCATATCGTTCTCAAATTGATGCATTAGGCTCCCAGGGGCATTACAAATGTGTCACATATCACTAGATATAAAAAGTGGGTACTTGTGCCATTTTTTCATATGTGATCCATCAGTATAAATGTATGAATCTTCATCTGGTTATCCTCATCTAAACCATCTGTGGGGCTTTGGCATTAGAAGGTTTGAGAACCACTGCATAGAGATATTTGGATTTTATGTGAATTGCAGTCTATCCAGCTGAAATGTATGGTGTTTGGTGTACTATGTTGAGTTTCTCTTAGTGGAACGCTGTGTCCTCTTACCTCTATGCATGCACAGTCTGCCGCATGACAATAGGTCCTGTTTGCCATAAGCATTGTGACTGTTTCTCTGAATGTTATAGGCTACAAAATAGTTTCTGAGATGCCTGTTTTGCACAGTAGGGCTCTGCATGACAATGACTACTGCTCATCTAAAGTCCTGGGATTGAGGAACCTTTAGTTAATGCTGTTCTGTTGAATGTGGGCAACAGTAAAGACTCTGCTGTCATCCTTCGGCAGAAATGATTAAAAGAATTCACTTTGACTTATTTTAAAGCGTGCCTCTCTAAATATCATCACTATGATGAATCTGCCCAACCTTGTCACTTGTGTGTGTGTGTGTGTGTGTGTGCGTGTGTGTGTGTGGTTTACTATTGTTCAAAAGAAGTATTTTTAACTCAAAACTGTAGTTTCAAAGAATAAAGTTAACATGGAAACTATAAACATTTCCCTCTGTGTCACTTTATTATTGTATGTTTTGCATTATGCAGCTGCTTCTGGAACATCGTCCCTTTTATTCTACAGTTAGACGAATATGAAATGCAGGGATACAATTACTTCACATGAAGCAAAAAGCTCTTGTTTCTTGGCTAAAACTGCAGCAGAGCGTGGCTGCTACAGCCCTAAGCGCTGTGTTTGGCATTGTATCGGATCCTACCTGTTACACCCGCTTATGTTGCCCGAACCCCTTATCAATCTGCATCTCGCCACTGAGGCTGTGTGTGCTGTCTGCAACACTGACTAACTGACTGGCAGAGAGAGGTGGCGAGGTGGGTGAGAGCCAGAGGAGAAGATAAATGAGCTCTGCTTCACACTCAATATATTTAAATCAAGCTGCATGCTGCTGAGAGGAGATCTTGCCTGTCTTGTTTAATAAATCTCTTCTTCATCAAGAAGAATCCAAAAGAACGTTTCTGTCAACATGAAGTGAGGGATCTCAAAAGTTGATGCTAATTAGCTATACACCTTGGAATGTAACATACAGGATCATGTTTTTATGTTATCTTAGAAAAGATATCTCCCTTAACCAGTAGGGATCCTTAAAAAGGGAACTCCACAGATGTTACTCTTGCAGGTGGATTACTACTTATGCTGTTAAAAGAACTGTAGGCTACAATCTTCTGTAGCTCTCGAGAAAATTGCCTTGATGATGTCACCAGGGAGGGCGTGACAAAAAGATGCTGGGAAGTGTAGGATCCGTTGTTTTGGGAGCTTGACCCATACTACCTGGGTACAGAAAATCAGGATATTTTGGCCTCTGCTACATTTTTTAAATAATCAAAATCAACACACATGCACTGCTATCTATCTATCTATCTATCTATCTATCTATCTATCTATCTATCTATCCGTCTATCTATGTGTGTCTGTCTGTCTGTCTTACTTTATAATACTAAATCTTTAATGGGGCTTGATGGGGGTTCAGTTAGAGCATTTTTTATTAAAGGATAAGAAAATCTCTAATTAGAGATTTCAATTTCCCTAATGTCATCTTCCCATCTACAAAAAAATTATAAAAAATACTCAGATGCAGGGGCCTGCGTGTTATATTTCTTTGTGTAGCATGGTTATACTGTTGCCATTTCTATCCTGGAGTTTAGGAGTCTATGTCTCCTCAGGCCACTAGGGGGCAGCACATGTCAATAAATTAAACGATTATGGTCTGGGGTGTATTATCAAAGATGTTTCTATGTATTTTTCAGAAAATAAATCACAGCAAATAGGTAAATGGAAGAGAATGCATGGAAAGTCAAATGGTGTGCATTCATATCCATGACCTTCCATAACCAGAAGATCACTTATTGTTTCTACATTAATTCCTCAAAATTGACTCTTCAAATTTGCAATATGCCGTTAAATGTGTAGTGATAGATAAAAGAGGGGGCTGCTGCTGCACAAAAAATATTAAAAATAAATAATTAACAGTTATCCTACATGGATACTGATCAATGGATTAATCCTCAAAGAAATCCTACATTTTCTCTGTGCTGCCCATAATTAATATACTGTAATTCAATTCAGAAAACAGGTCAGGTTCCACCTCTGCACCACATTGCTTTGTTATTCTCTGACCAAAAGGCACACTAGGTGAGTGGCCAGAGTGGTTTTGTGTTGTCAGTCGTTGTCAGTTGGGTGGGAGCTGGCAGCAGGCCCTGCTGTTTGGCTGAATGGAGAGAAACAAGGAGGGACATTAGCAATCAACTGGAAGCAGCACAAAGATCAGGGGCCTTAGAGGCCTTAACGTGTTTTACGCCAGGAACTATGGACAATCAAATCTAAATTGATTGTGACTGATAATTACATCACACAGAAGTGTGAGTAAAGAGAGCACAAGATGACATGAGTTATGTCCTTTGAAACTGAAGTGTGTTTGGATAGCGAACCAGTGAAAGGCATTGAAATAGTATGGTGATAGATAAATGAACTGCAAACATGGGAGAGCATTTCCCAGCTGGCCTATCCCTCCACTCTTTATATTTTCTTCTTTCTTTTCTTTTCACACACACACACACATCCCATGCACAGCCCTACAACCATACAACCATACGTTTCTCTGGAAGTCGACATGGTAATAACGGACAGGGAGCATAATCACAGGTGACACACTCATATGGTGTGCTGTGATTGACTGTTGAACATAGGAGGTTTCTCCCATGGCAGTGAACACAGCCTTCCCTCCTCTGTATCTCTATCACACCTCCTGCTATAATCCAGCAGGACATCCGCTGCCTCCTCCCCTGTCGTTATCTGGGTTTGAGATATTAGTGACTGCCAGACTGTTGATAAAACTCCATAATAATGTGTTTAGTCTGCAGGCAGCCAACCACTGGGGAATTATAGAGCAAATCCACAGGTGGTCGTCATATATCATATATACATCAGTCATTGGTATATCTGTAAATATGCCAGAATTAGCCAAAAGGCTAGTTTTCATCTACAGTCCCTGGCCAGATGTTACAATAGGCTCCCTAAAAAGCAATGATAGGCATCTTAACATGACCACAACATTAAAAATACAAATATAAATACTTCTGCACCAGATAAAATCACATTACATTCTTGTCTTGTATACAGCAACTAAAATCACATTTCATTATAGTTATAAAACAACAACATAAAGAAATAAATCCACACACATATCAGTTCAAGTTTTTATTTTGTTATATATTTTAGTGACAAATAGGCAGGACTTACCATCTCCAACAGAAAACACTGTTCACTAACTGCTCCAAACAGCTCTATTGTAGTCCAGCCTTTACTTCAGAGACAAACGTGGTCACTTTGGAACACACGTTATAATACGCGCCTAGCTGCTAGCGTGGCACGCCCCCATACTCTGCAACTGACAAGCTAGCAGTACTTACTGTGCATGTGCAACTCCCAACAAAAATTAAACAGAAGTGCGATGCCTCACTCTGTAGCTAAAACAGAGAGCTCAACACACAGGGTGAAAAGAGGAGCTGCAGCATTGTGCAGTACAACAAAATATGGTGTTTTCTGAAAATTAAACCACATAAACCTATTCTGGTACAACCTCTAAATACAATTATGAACCTGAAAATTAGCATAATATAACAATTCTGTTCCATCTTTGTTGGGAGTCACACATGTGCAGTAGCTAGGTAAGGACTACTAGCCAGTCAGAAGCACTAGCGGCGCCAGGATTTTGATTGTAGGTGGGCTTCCAGAAAACTGAATAAGCCACAAAAAAAACAAAAACGGGTTCCCCTTCATCTCCGTTTCAGCGCTTTTCTGCGGCACCGAGGACAGCGACTCAGTAGCCTACTTGTGTGGCTCTTGTGTCGCTGTCCTCAGCTCAGTGCTGAAGCGGACAAAGACATACACCTTGGCAGTAAGCCTAACTTCATTTATCTCTTTTGAACGTTCAATACACAAAAAGACTGAAACTAACATACTTGCCTTGCTGGTGTGAGGGGGTGGCTACGGGAGGACTTGATAGGGAGAGGGTGGCCGAGCAGGATGGTAAGTCACTTTTAACCGCATTACTTAAAATGGCAGGAGTTTCCTCCTCCTGCTCCTCGGAGAGTTTCTTGCTGAATTTAAATGAAAACAAGCTGCTTTGCTTTTCATATTTGCTAATAGCTACCGTCTGTGTTTCATTGAGCTTGCTTGAAAAGCTTGCGCGCCAACGTCATTCATTTCATTGGATCACTTGCTGGTGACGAGGCAGCCTGTGGGCAGGCTTAAGAGTCCACACGTGGGGTAGAAGCCACTGATTGGCTGAGAAGCTTTCACTCAAAGCTTTTCTCGGGCTGCTTATTGGATGAACTGCTAGAATGAAAATCACTCACTACTCACTGTAGGCCTGGGTCAAAATGGGCCTGGGTCAAAATGGGCGGGCCCAATGGTAGCGCTGCGGGTGGTCAGAAGCAGAGTATGAGGGCGTGCCCTGACAGTACCTAGGTAAGGACTACTAGCCAGTCAGAAGCAGAGTATGAGGGCGTGCCCTGACAGTAGCTAGGTAAGGACTACTAGCCAGTCAGAAGCAGAGCATGAGGGCGTGCCCTGACAGTACCTAGGTAAGGACTACTAGCCAGTCAGAAGCAGACTATGAGGGCATGCCACACTAGCAGCTAGGCGAGCATTATAACGTTTGTCTCTGAAGTAAAGGCTGGACTACAATAGAGCTGTTTGGAGCAGTTTGTGAACAGTGTTTTCTCTTGGAGATGGTAAGTCCCTTTGGGTGGACTTTGGGCTTTTTCACTTTGTAAACCTATAACATGCACAAACAAGCTATATACCACAATAAAGGAAAGGGAAAAAGCCAAAAAGCATAATATGAGCACTTTAATGTGTGCAGTTAAAGAGCAGATTGTCTTCTGAAGGGCAGCAGGACAGCAATGCATTGTGGTTCCCCTAAACAGTTTGCTTGGGTTATAACCTGCTGGTGCTGCTGTGGCCCCATAATTCATCTGTCATCAAGAAAACCAAGGTGACACACATCTATCAACATCTCATATTAGAGATGGCAGCAAGCCCAGACACACACACACACACACACACACACACACACACACACACACACACACACACACACACACACACACACACACACACAGGAAAGCCAATTTGTCTCTGTCTTTCGTGGCTAAACTAATCTACAACACGAGATAGTAAAAGTAGTTCACTTTGTAGAGCTACATGTAGCTATGAGGAGACTTAATCCTTTAAATTATTTAAAAAAAAATAATCATGGCAGTGCATTTTAGAAACTGGAAACCATCAAAACAGTTTATTTAGCTATTAATGAACTAAGTGTTTAATCGGCTGATTATTTCAGCTGTACCTATATATTGTTGGGTAATTTAATTTATAATTAAACATCGTATTTTATAAACTACGTGTGTGTTGTGTTCAAACATCTTACTGTAACTTGTAAAGTAACTAGTAACTAAAGCTGTAACAGATGAATGTAGTGGAGTAAAAAGTACAATATTTCTCTCTGAAATGTAGCGGAGTAGAAGTAGAACGTGGCATGAAAAGAAAAGACTCAAGTAAAGTACTTCAAATCTGTACTCTAATGCAGTACTTGAGTAAATGCACTTAGTTGCAGTCCACCACTGGATAAAGACCTGTGTATTAACTATTTCACCAAATGCACAGATGTAGTTATTTACTTTAAATAACCCACAATACTGTATGTGGGGCAAACAGTTAGAATTTGAATTTACAGATGATGTGGCCCTGTGACCAAATGTGAGTAAATTTGCTCTGTGGAGGCACCGTACTCAGTACAAACACTCCTGTGTTTTGGGACTCCATAACAAACATGCTTTGCAGCATTTTTGGGCACCAATCCATTGCTTAATTAATTGGAAACAAGCACAGTGCCACTTTCAAGCTTACCGCCCATTTGTTGCAAAGGTGCTGAAAATAAAGTATAGGCAAATGATGTATCAAATGCACTTTCACAATTGCCAAAAATTCCCAGCATGCAGGCTAGGCTGAAACAACACTACACAAATAACAGCTCAGTCTAATGTATTTCATTGTCTTTCATTAAACCACAAACAGCTCCCACTGAGAAGCCTGACTGTTGCTATAAGCAGCTCACTGATAGATGTTTTGTGCACAATTACACATGCATACCTTCTTACAGTTTCAGTGGTGATGAAGATGATTACAATGATGATGTCATCCTTTGCACAGCTACAGACTAAACAAGTCTTCAAAAAGGCCCATATAATTATCAATGACACCACAAATGTTCTTTATAAAAACATTGGGCTTACATCATCAGGAATGCACTTAAGATCACCAAATTGATTGTAAAACAAATTGAAGGCAAATTGAAGGCAGTTTTTTGTACTGTATGAGAAACAAATCTGAGAACAACCACTAGGTGAAAGATGATTGCATGTATTCTTATTGTTGGATGTACAGGGGGTTATAGAGAAGTGTGCGTCAGATGATGCACCTCCTTGCACTCCAGTTTACTGTGTTGGATGCTAACATGTCATTATTCTTGCGGATGTTTGGTCATAATCCGACGTACTGACAAAATAACATTTGGACCTGATAATTGCCGGGATGAAACGTCAAACTATGAAACTTATTCAAATGTTCTCTGGGGATCTTGAATGCCTGTACAAGGTGTCATTGCAATTCATCAAATAGTTATAGTTCATATATTTCAAACTGGTCCAATATGGTTGCCATTCCAAGATCCACGCTGCTAGTGTGGCTAAAAACAAATATATAGTATACTTTATGTATAAACAGCAAGTCGACAGCAATATTTAATGTCTTTGTGCTGTGTGTGAGTGCAAAATGTGCTAGAAGAAATATTGTATGGGGGATGTACAGATGTACAACAGCCATAAGTAACTTTACTTACAAACATAGAGTAGGTATGATGAAGACACCACTGATGATGCTGAGGATGATCACAGCATTTCATCTGGATATTGGATGTTGAAACCAATCTTACATGCTTACAGGAAGTGGATGTTGGTGTCTTTCTGAGATAAAAATATAGCTGTATCTCTGAGTTTTGTTTGTATCTATTTTTTGTTTTTTGAGGATTCAGGACTTTATGGAACCTGCTGTTTTAAACTATTTAATCATTTATTAATATTTAATTTATGTAAAGAGGAAAGTGTGAGATTAACAACAGGATGAACAGATCCTCCCATTCACACGCTCCCCTGTCTGTCTGTGTCTGCCGTGGAAGGAGGCAACTGTAGCCAGATGTAACGGAGATTAATATGAATATCCCAACACCAACTTTCAGTCTGGACACTTCCCAGGAAAGTGTTACCCTTCCTGGGGTAATTTAATCCTCTCCATCGCTCAGGGCCGGACCCAAGTGAGGGTTAATGCTTTCTGCACATTGACAGAGGAGGACAGGAGGAGGTGAGGAATGAAGCTGGAGAATTATGGTGGGGAGGAGGACATGGACACAGAGATGTAGAAGGAGGAAATGTAAGAGAAGGTGGCAGACGTGCAGTCTGACCGAAGGATGATACAAGCTGACAGAACATGTGAAAGAGTGGGAGCAGGAAATGGGAAAAGAAAGAGGTGCAGGATGTGAAGGACATTGATGTCAAACCTCCTACGGTGTGTGTATCTCTGCAGTAGCAGCAGCAGTGGGTCCAGACTGATGGGAAATCTGCAAGGAGACTGGGGAAAGTACCAGAGCCCCTGACCTTGCCAGAGAGAAACCTCTCACAGCAGGAGGTTGACAGAGAGGAAAAGGGACTGTGGGACAAGAGTGAATTCAAGCCTGACAGGAGCCTGGAAAGAAACCTGGCCCGCTCCTTTCTCAGTCAATTAAGAGAGGAGAATTAAAAGAAGTCCTGAGACATGGAGGAGGACCCTAATTCTATAGGCTTTGCTATTTGAACGAATGACGGTTTTCAACATATGAGCACCAAATGACAGAGAGACAAAGTAGTACCAAGTAGCTAGTGAACAAAGTGGAGCATTTAGAAGCCAAAGAGACATATATTTCCCCCAGGAGTTGATGGAGACCAAAATAGAGCTGAATGGAGAATGAATATTGGAATATTGAATATTGGAATGCTAATGGTGCTCTTTGTCTGCTGGATGTTGTGTGTAACTGTTTGCCAGCATGTTTGGCACATCAACTTCATAAGGTGATAATCTGTCAAAGTTGTGTGCCAGCTTGTTACATTATGGCCAAAAAACAGATTGATGAAGCAAATCTTGCACTTGAAAACCATGTTTCTTTTTTCTAATTATTTTATTTTTTTACATACAACCAACATATAGAATGCAAACTGTAAACACACACAACAAAATATAAAAGCAAACCTAAACATAGACTTTGCCTTTGCCTGCTTCATCCTGTATATGCTACTACAAAACCTACAGGACAGCTAAAAAAAGGCAGCTGAACTTTTCCAGAAGTAAAATAGCTGAGCTTGCTCTCTGACCTGTGTGGTCAAATAAAAGGTTACAGTATGCCCCCAAAGGAAACAATATGGCAACATCAGGTCAAAGTCCAAGCCTTGTACACTGCAAAAACCAGAGCAAATGTTTTATTTAGTATTATGATTTTTTTTTTTTTTTCTTCTCAAAATAAGTTAGAAACTATGCCAGAGATTGACATTATTCCACTTTTATATGATGCAGATTTGTTTTAAGAATCTTTGCAGAAAAGAAAACAACTTTCGACCAATTGAAACATACACATTCATGTTAAAGTTTAAGAGTAGCAAGTAAACAGCAATAAAGAAATTATTTGTTTCTGGACAACATGGGATTCAACAAGCCATTCAGAGTTAGCCCCCTTCGCATGTCACACGCAGACTCACTAGAATATATCACCCCCAATCTGAGTATCTTCACCCACTGCTTGAGAATTACCTTTGCCTAGTCTCGCATTGCCAGACCTTCCGCCACAGCGCTGCGGAGGAAGGTCTGGCTAGTCCACACAGCATTCTGGGATGAAAACATGCTCTGGTTTATTGGCATTTCTTTAAACCAATCACAATTGTCTTGGGCGGTGCTATGCGCCGGACGGAGCCACAGTGCCTCTGCAAAATAGCCTCAGGAAGGAACTTATTTTGGTGGAACGTGTACGCTCAAAAGTTGTTTTAGTTGTGCAACAGAAAGCTCAGATTGGACAGATAGTCTAGCTAGCTGTCTGGATTTACCCTGCAGAGATCTGAGGAGCAGTTAACCATAGTCCTCACAAATCCACCAGAGTTTAGAATTACAACACAAAGAAAGAGGGGACATAAAGAATAGGCGCTAAAACAGAGCATATCAGACAGAGGGTGAGTAATGTTAGGCTATATTCAGATAGACAGTAGGATGAAAAAAAAATTGTTTGTGACAATAGCACGTCATCATTTAGAAACTCAAAATACAAGTATGAATCGGAAAATGAGCACATGTCTTCTCAGAGTTGTAAAATGTACAGTATATCTTTCGCAACAGAGTCTGGAGTCCATGTTAGTGTGCGCACAGTGCGAGTGCTGCTGAAACAAGGAACCCTGTTCTCCATCTCGCCCTGACCGCGCAGTAGGACTACCCTATAAATCAGTGTGGCCCTGGGGCAGGACTGCTGTCTGCTGAGCTATCTGTCTTCCACAACGCACCAGGAGGGTGATGTGCCGCTTCAAACGGCGTCACATCTGCTGGTGTCATGTTGGTGCTTGACCAACACCGTCAGCTGATCATAGCTCTTTTATCTTCACTTCCTTTCTTATCTACATCATCTTTATCTCTGCCTGTCAGTTCAACCATCTTTCTGCACCTGACTGTCCTTTTGCTTCACTGTCTGGCTCCTTCTCTACACTTTGTATTTATGTTTAAGATGAGATATAACATTGTACTGATTCCTGTGGAGAAACTGAGTCATGCAGTGGCAAAAGTAACAACGGGGGGGAGGGGGGAAGCAAAAAAGAGCTGAAGTAGAATACAAAAATAAGTATCATACAGGGGCTGCACAATAAAATGCTATCACATACAGTAGTATGCCTATTGGATCCAAATGCCAGAGACAAATGTGAATCAATCTCTCATGTGTTGTGTGTGCTTTTCACCTCTGAAACTGCAGATGAAGGAAGAAACAAATCTAAATCTAAGTCATTACAAAAGGATCACAGAAATGTAGCCATCTTTTTCTGTTCATGGTTTTACCTCCTAGCAGTACCAAAGCCGGCCACAAGGTGAGGATAGACAACAACAAATTGAACAGAGACAGGCAGCTAGTTGGAGTAATGCATGTTGTCTGATACAACTATTTAATAAAGCAAATGTTGATAGGTTTAACCACACTGACATACATTTAGCAACACAAATAGATAAAGACATCAAATATATGAATCAAAAATACATGGCCAGTGGGTAGACTAAACAGTTACATGTAACATAGTCTATATCAGCGGTCTCCAACCTTTCTTCATCTGAGGGCTACTTTAAAAAAACGAAAGTGGCCAAGAGCTACTTGATCACATCGCTTACATTTATTAACACAACACACATAAGCTGAATGAAGCTACTGTTTGTACACGTATGAAATTGCAATACCCAAATCTTAGGAAAAATCTCCACTTCACGTCAAGTTTCATGACTATTAGTTAGCTACCTCACTTTAAATATAGACGCAATTTTGTGTCTCAGTTTGTCAACCTATTGGCGAGCTACTGGAAACCTGCTCCCGAGCTGACGGTAGCTCACGAGCTACTTGTTGGAGACCCCTGGTCTATATCCTCGACATTCCACTTCCAGGATTGCTCTGGTGTTGCAGAAATTTCCGCCGGATGCATGTCTTTTCGCCAATGTCCGTCCCCTTCCTCTCTCTTTGTGTTGGCATTCTAAACTCCGGTGGATTTATGGTTACACATAAGCAAACAGTCAAAGCTCAATGAAGTCACTTCTAAGCAGTGGTGGAATGTAATTATTTACTCAAGTAATTTATATAGGTTCACATTTCAGGTACTTGTACTTTGTACTTGAGTATTTCCATTTAATGCTAAGTTATACTTCTACTCCACTACACCACAAAGCAAATATTGTAATGTTAGGGTTAGGGTTAGTACTGTACTGTACTCTGCGAAATTTGTCCAAAAGATTTAGCTACTTTTCAGATTACAATTTTTCATCCCCTTCCTGTCCAGTGAAAACCATGTATCTCCACATGTGGTGATTTTGAATGTTTGTGATAAACTGAAGGATAAAGTGTTCCTTAATGGAGTGAGAACGTTTTTCTACTTCTTAAGCTAAAAAAATCAGCTGGAAAATGCATTGTCACAAAGCTGAAGACATGGCTGTTTTTCTGACACCATGAAATGTTGACTGAAGTACATTTTGCTAATACAACTTACATACTTTTACATAAGTAAGGTTGTGAATGCAGGACTTTAACTTGTAACGGAATATTGTTAGTGTGGTATTAGTACTTTGACTTAAGTAAAGGATCTGAATACTTCTTCCACAACTGCTTCTAAGTAATGACCTCACATGTGAATACAAACTGAACATCCTATTACCCAGTGTTGTAGTCAAGACCACCTAAACCGAGACCAAGTCATCACCAAGACCAGAGTGTATCAAGACCGAGACAAGACCGAGACTTTGATGGGTTGAGACCGAAACAAGACCAAGACCCTGGCAGGGCGAGACCGAGTCAAGACCAGATCAGACCAGTGCCAGACAGCCAGAACTTCTTCTTCTGTCTCTGCGATTCACTTTCTGGGGAGTGTGTGTTAAGGGGGCAAGGGAGGGGGTTACCAGATACAAATTTCAAATAAAAAATTAGTCAAGGTATTGGTTGCATTTGAAGCAGGAAGTTTTACATCCAATCACAGTAATGATGTTAACACATACTGTAAAATTAGACAACGCAGAGGCAGTTTAGTGATATACCTGCAGTTGTGGTCTTGACAGGTCTTGCAATAAAATTCCGAGTACTCTTCATCTGAGACCGAGACAAGACCGAGTAAAAATGTGATTGATTCCGAGACGAGACCGAGACCTTCAAAGAGTGGTCTTAAGACCGGTCTTAAGACCAAGACCGATCTTGGGTCCTACCATTACCTACAGAGACCTGGCATGACCCCATAACCACTGAGGCTTCTCCATTCAGCAGTACTTGCTACACATCTTTCTCTTTTGGTGATACGTCATCTTATCCAGAAAACAGAAAACAACCGTATAGGTCGATTGTGCAAGCAGCTTTTAACGACCCATGATTACAGTATGTTTCTGGTTAGGTGGTGAAGGAGGCAGGTTGTGGTGGTGGATCGGTCAAACAAACAAACAAACAACATTCAAATGCTTCCACTAAAGCCTAGCATGCTCAATTGTGGCATGTGTCATGCAGATTATACCTGTCATATTCATATTCTAAATGTAAACTGTAACTCTGGCATCAACACATGGATGGCCAATAACTTCCTCCATCTAAATGATAAAATACCAAAATCACAGAAGTCTAGACAAATCAAATATAACTTCTTACTTTGTCATTAAACGAAAAACAAGTTTCAGAACAAAAGTAGATTTGATATTTGTATAGCAATTCAAAAGTTTTAAATGAGAAATTACATTTTTCTTCTATCACTTGAAGAATGTTGGTAAGGTCATACTTTTTCTTGACAAAAAAACTTACATTATCACTAGTCATTGTAACTTTAACTACAGTAATCCTGTGCTCTCTGGCTCCCTTGGGAATCTATAAATGCACCACAATTACTACATCAAACTGCTGCACGGCAGTTACTAGACAGTTTTTTAAAAGTCAAAAGTGCCTTTTCTCTTGCTTTAAAATGAAGATGAAATTGTTTAAAAGTGGAAGACTAACCCTACTGGTTCTGTTCATCAGATGGAAGGCCTCAGCAGGCTGAGAGGATCACAGCTTTATAATTTGCCTTCAGATACTCTTTCTTCAGTTGATTCTGTACTTTCTAATCTGCTGTTTAATTAGTCAGACGCCAAATCCCCCAAGTGTGTGTGTGTGTGTGTGTGTGTGTGTGTGTGTGTGTGTGTGTGTGTTTTGTCCACTGTGACCTTTATTGCAGTGGATTATGTGAGATGACTAAGAATTAATTACTCTGGTCTGTAAATGTTTGTCAGAGACCCTTCCGCCCCATCTTCTCTCACATGCAATACCTTATGGGAGAACATTTCCCAAACTGAAAGTTAAGCTCCAATATCCTGACGACCACATGGCTTACAATAACAAATATAGTTTCTGGAGCTTGTGAACTATGTACATAGAGGAGTTTTATCAAGAAGTTAAAAACTTAAAATCAAAGCACATAGGCTATTTATTATACTTTACAAAATATATCATATTGAACCAAAAAGGCAGTATAAGGGACTACCTAGCTATTTATCTGGCTCATGAATCATTAGCTGGAGAGGATGCTGACTTATTTCTGCGACATACAGGGTTAGCCTCAGTCTTTTAGCAGTATGAAAAAGTTATCTATTGCATATTTAAGACAATTTTACAGGATTACTTTTTTTAAAACGGGTCACCTGAAGAACAGTCAGCAAGGCAACAACTTATGGAGCTAATCTTAGTTTACTTAGCTAGCCAGCTAAATCTGATGACATCTGCCAGCATATGTCATTTCAGCCCGTTTCAAGTCGTATGTCATCATTCGCCATTGTAAACTGTATATGTACCGTGCAAGAACAGTGCGGGTCATAGCGAAGGGTTTGTTCCATGTTTCCATGTCTGTATTTGACTAGGGAAGTTTAGGAAAAGCTGTGTGTGTGAAATCAATTAGTCAGGCCATTCTTAAGTAAAAGTACTACAAACGTAATACCACACTGTACAAATACTCTGTCAGTGAAAGTCCGGCATTGAAAATGTTACTAGTGTTAAAGTCTATAAGTATCATCAGGAAAATGTACTTAAACTATTAAAAGTTCAAATACTCAATGCAGAAAAATCCTCACATTTAAGAAACGATCAAAACTGTTTTTGTCAATCAATCAGCTAATCGTCTAATCATTTTAGCTGGACTTGTAGGCCTATATATTGTTGGGTAGTTTAATTTATAATAAAACATTGTATTTTATAAACTACATGTGTTTTGTGTGTAGAAATCTTAATGTGTAAAGGAACTAGTAACTAAAGCTGTAACAGATGAATGTAGTGGAGTAAAAAGTCCAATATTTCTCTCTGAAATGTAGCAGAGTAGAAGTAGAAAGTGGCATGAAAAGAAAAGACTCAAGTAAAGTACAAGTACCTCAATATTTGTACATAAGTACAATACTTGAGTAAATGTACTTATTAACATTCCACCAGTGTTTGCGACTAAGTAGCAACCTCCGGTGCTTAAAAATTAAGCCAATGCTAAAGTGCCAAAAACTTCAGTTCATAGCGTGGCCACTTAAGGCTGGCTTCAGAACGGAGTCAATCCCCATAGACCCCCATGTTAAAATGCCCAACTTTACAGCCTGGTACAAAAAACAGTTTTGCTCTCTATAGCTAAGTTTTCCCTTCATGACAACTGTGGATTGGGGGAGGAATGTTTTTATAACTCACCTGTCTGAATTATATTCAGGCTTAACGTTCTGCATAATCAACAGTGCTGCTTTGAGTGACAGGTGGCTGCCGTTACAGGAGGAGAGTATAGACTCTGCTTCATTCAGCCCGCCTCAGCTCCTGCATGCTCCACCTCTTTGCCTGTTTTTTAATTAACTGATTAAGTACTACCAAGATGGCGACGGCCAGAGCAACCGCAAGCCCTTTGAGCTTCATTTGGCTCTTCAGAAACTTATGGGTAATGTCACGGAGACTACATCCATATTTTATACAGTCTATGGTTGCCACACATGGTCAAATGCAGTAGTTGGTAGATACATTTAGTCAACTAAGGACTCATATTACATATTGTCTTTTCCCCCATCTGCAGATTTATGCATGGTATATGTGTAGAGTTAAGAAATAAACTCCACATAGAAAGCAATTGGGGATGTTTTCTTCATTAAATGTGTGATAAATGAGTAAGAAACCCTGGCTTCTCTCCATAGTGAATACCGAGGGAACGAGAAAATAAGACACATTTTCTTGCTTGCATCTCTTGCTCGCCTGAACGTTTTAAATGCTTTAATTTCCTGGTCCTGTGCACCCTGATCATTGTCTGCTGCTAATTGGCTCTTTAGTGTATATCAAAAGAATAGCTGGTCTATGCATGCTCTAATAACAGCTTCATTATACACTGGTTCTTTGCAGTGCACTTTTGTTGGTTTACAAAGCGCTGTTTGCCAACAATGATGGCCTTGAGGCAGCAAGAATGCTATGAATGATTAAAGAGCCATGTTTACACTCAGGTTGTACAGCTGCCTGTACACTGCCAGCACTGTGCAGCTTTTGAATGAAACAGTACAACAAGTTCAATACCATGCAGTGAAATTCAAATTTGTTACTGTGCCTCTCTGCCACTTAGAATTCATTGTACTCTATTGAACTTCTGTGCTTGTTCAGTTTTCAGTATCGTAACATTGGTGCAGGAAAAAAAATCCACTTTTTGAAAGTGATGGATTGACTCAGGTAGATTGTTATAAGATGATTCATAATTTCACTGCACTGTGAACTCAGTTTGACCAAAACGTAGTTGTCTTCAAGAGCTGCCAAACATAAACAGAGTGGGAGAATGTTTGTTTTATGCACATGCTCATGCATACATTGATTAAAAAAAGTTTGCCATGACTCACCCCTAAAAGTCTTTGTGAGTGATCAGCATACATGACAGGGAGTATAAAACGTAATGCACCACATACAATATATATATATATATATATATATATATATATATATATATATATATATATATATATATATATATATATATATATATATATACGAAACTCAATTCATCAGTTCAGCATTGGTTTTTACCAATTTTTAAGTAGTAGCCTACTAACAGTGTGCATGAGCAATAATGATACTGACAACACAAATAGTAGAGGAGTAAAGTGTCCTCCTCAGCCAGCTGTCTGCCTCACACATAATTTCATAAGTTAATATGTTAATCTGACTCTATCTAGCTTTTAAAGAGCAACTTAACAAATGCTGAAAGTCTTTTTGCTCATCTCCAGTGGTTTAACATTTTGCTGCAGTGATGCAGAATTGTACTCCAGGGTGTGTCGGTACACCATGACATCACTGTTGGGTGTGGTCAGAAGGTGCAACAGTCTTGAAATTACTAGGGCAGTGAAACACGGCTTTTTAGACAGTGAATGATGCTGACCTAATGGCTCAAATGGTAGTCATTTGAAGAATAATTTGTGTAAGGCTCAGTTCTTCTTTCTGGGCATGACTTGACCTGCAACTTTGACTTTAGACATTACACATTGTAACCACATTCTGTAATCCGGTGCTCATCCTGGGGCTTGGAAAATATATACACACATTGACACAAACTGAGTGACGTGATTGAACAGTGCACTCTGCTGGGATTCAGGAATCTAGTCTATTTGGACGACGATTTATTCATGGGATTGCTCCGGTGTTGCCGGAAGATCCACCGGATGTCCCCCATTTTCGGCCGGATGTCCGTTACCTTCCTCTCTCTTTGTGTTGTTCTAAACTCCGGTGGATTTATGCAGGTCCGTATTAAGACAATGTGGTGCCCCTGGGCACTATACCTCAAAGCCTCAAATGATACATTTGCGGGTACTTGTGGACCAACTCAACTCTGACAGGGGAGGGGATTACATGACCACTATCAAGTGGTCATGTAATATTGATTTATTTATAATTTATTATTATTATTATTGTGAAATTAGTGTTCATAAACGAGTAATGTATGGTCTTTCAACAATTTCAAGTGAATAATATAACAATTTATGGAAAATATTGCTAAAGCTTGTGTCATGTGGTGCCCCCCCACTGGTTGTGAATGGTTGGTGCCCCTGGGCACTGGCCCAAGTGCCCTTATTGATAATCCGGGCATGGATTTCTGAGGACTATGGTTAACTGCTCCTCAGATCTCTGCAGGGTAAATCCAGACAGCTAGCTAGACTATCTGTCCAATCTGAGTTTTCTGTTGCACGACTAAAACAACTTTTGAACGTACACATGTTCCACCAAAACAAGTTCCTTCCTGAGACTATTTAGCAGAGGCAACGTGGCTCCGTACGGCGCTTAGCACCGCCCAAGACGATTGTGATTGGTTTAAAGAAATGCCAATAAACCAGAGCATGTTTTTCTCCCATCCCGGAAAGCTGTGTGGACTCTCCAGACCCTCCTCTGCAGCGCTGTGGAGGAAGGTCTGGCAATGGGAGACTATCAGGAATCTAATCACATCCTCAAATAAGCTCTGATTGGGACTTCACACTGAGGCACAAATGCAGGCATGGTTTCCCGCAGAAAATGTGTCAGTTAAGGTGGTAGGGTGGGGGTTTTCTGTCAGACTGGGGGGGGGGGGGGGGGGGGGGGGGGGGGGGGGGGGGGGGATTCTGGTAACACTGCTCACTCAGAGTAACATTAATAACACTGGTTGTGCTTTTGGATGGGGGTGTGCCAGTCAGATACTCAGGATTGGTATCAATCCAAACTTTAAAAATTAACAAAAAAAGGGAAACCTTTTTGCCAGAACATGAACATATTATATATAATAAATAAATAAACAAATGGCATTGTGTACAGGCTAATATTGAACTAACTAAAATGCAAAGGAATGTAAAGAACAACGACTTTTTAGTGCAAACTGCATAATGACACAAACCTTTGACAATAAACTTAGTGACTGCCCTGTTGTCAACATTGAACTAATGGAGAACTAGTGCAAAGGAATGTCATTGAATTGCCTTGTTGCTGAAAGGTGCTGTAGAAATAAAGTTGCCTTGAATTACAACCTCAGCCTGTCAGTCAGTCATCAGGGCATAGAAACCACTGTTGTGCCTGCTTGTCTCAGAGGAAGTGGCACCGCGACAGCTTTCGCCTTGCCATTAATATCATATCGCAGCAAACGCTGTCTGCATGAAGTTTTGAAAAACTGTAACCACACTTGAAACCACTTTATCGGCATCACCGTGACTCTCTGTGAGTTCAACAAAACTACAGAGCCGACGTAGTTTGCCCGCACCTCTGCGTGTGTGTGTCTGTGTGTCTGTGTCAGAGCTCCACTCTCTGTCAATATGCAGAGAGGACAGATAAGCTTGCGCTTATGCGCTCAGGCGCTTTTGGAACTGAAATTTAGAGATAAATAAATAATAATAATAAAAAAAAATTTGACGACGGAGTTAAGGCGGCAGGCTGGTGTTGCTCAAGGCTCTTACATACTAGACGCAGCCCAGCTGGCGCGCACAGCTCTTTCTTTTCAGTGGCATGCAACAAAGTGGAAATGGGAGGCCTGAACGAGTTCGCTGACAACCGGATGCCAGGACTCAGAGTGACTACAAGTCTCTCTTGTAAACTGACTGGGTTAAGATGAGTTCTTTTATGGTGAATGAAAGGCTTGATCCAACCAAGTAGCTCATCGAATCAAATCGAAGCATTGACGTCAATACTGCTGCCAGTTTCGACATTGATTACCTTTTTCTTCTTCTTCTAGTCCATGGAAAGAGCAACGTCGGTAGCCTTTGCTCATTAGCGCCACCTCTGTTCAGGAGAAGACTGCAACTAGTGTCGCGAGCACCAGGGCGGGTATAAATAGTCACGACGCACAAGGCTGTAGTATATAAGAGCCTTCATGCGGCCGCCTTAACTGCAAAGTGCTGCGGGAAACCCTGGCAGGTCTTTCCATTCATTTCCAGCAGGAACAAAATGACTGACTTTGAGAAACGCAGTCCAACGTCATGCTGTGGAGGCCAATCATGCAACCGCCAATTTTGCTGCGATGTGAGAGTCCCGTACAGTAAACCGAAAACATTCCTAAAACACTATAAGGGTAAAAAAAACTAAACACAAGCACTGAACTGTCCAGGAGTTTGTGTAACAGCTGAAAGTTTGCCAAACAACAAAGCACAACAATAAAACAACACAATATCACACAAATGGGCCAATTAGTGACACTCCCACACCGCCACGTATCCCTCAGGCAAATTGCCGGATCCCCTTTTGGCTGTGTGAAAGATAGCTCGTGAAGACAAGATCAGATTATAATGCCATAGGGGGAACAATACTCTTGAGTTATGTCTCTTCTACTCTATTATTTTGTTGTTTGGGCAGAACATCTCACAGGCACTGTACAAGTCAGAGATGTACAAAACACATGCTTTAAATGTAATGTCTTCCCACTCCCACTCGTTTTTCATGTTTCCTTGCCAGTCAGTGCACAGAGAGAGTCACATTGTGTTTTGTTCTGTTGAGGTTCTGGCACCTTCTCTGATCAGAAAATGGTTGCCTTTTTTTGGTATGATTTGAACGCCTGTTCTGACAGCAGGTAATGGTCCCTGCATGTGTCTGTGGGTGTGTGCACGTGGGTGATACATGTTCATGCAGCCACTCGAGGGGCTGTCTCTTATCAAAGGGAATATGGACAGCCACACATCTTCACAGTTACATTTAGCAATTTCCCAGATTGTGTTTCTCATTCATGAAACAGCAGCCTTCACATCCGACCATGGCGCATATTTCATTTTATACAGGATGCCTGGGAAGGAAATGGAAATCACAGCTGCACCCCATGACACATTCTTTTATTAATGTTCACATTTGAACACAACATGATATAAATATGGCATTATGAACAACCTAATCAGTATGCTTTCTTATATCTAACTGAATGTATGTTGCTCTTGCTTTTGTTCTGATGTTTGCATTTCAACACAACAATGAATCCTGTACGTAAGTATGTATGTATTTATGGATATATGTGTGTATGTAGATTGTAATGTTTGCTTGTATGTGTAGGTGTGCTAACAATGTGCAGTACAAATCAGCCTGTGTGGTAAACTGTGTGTGTTTCTGTGCCTGAGATGATGCAGAGTTTGCTGCTCGGCACTGGTGTGTGGGAGGATGTGAGCGGACACGCTTGCCAGAGCACCCTCAATCCATATAACCCCCCACTGTTGACCCTCTACCTTCAGCAGAACTTTTACATACAGTACAGTAGAATATCTGTTCCACGTTTTCCGGCCAAGGACTTTGCAAACGCTCATTATCCTAACCGTTCTTCGGTAAAGAAAATTAGCAAAAGACCCGGGGCAAGGGATGCGAGTCTGGGCGTTAACACTCCCACTGAACAGATTGATCATTAAAAAAGCTTGCTGTAAAACAGAGTGTAAACAGTCATTACCCCAGGCGATGATTGAGTCATAATTTTCACAGGGATTTGAAGAGATATTAGGTGGAAGTCTGGCATATTTAAAGTAAATCCCTGGTTACGGTGAAAACAAATCTGTAAAAAAAATGGTAAACTCTGTGCTACACACACACACACACACACACACACTACAAAGTGTTCACCATCAAGACCTTGCATGCCCTGACGTATACAGTCATTTAATATGAGTTGCTGCAGGCGGCAGCTTAGTTGAAAGGAAGAGCGCTGATTTGAAAGAAAAGTTGCCATCCTGTTAGATGTAATGTATAATTGAGTGGCGTAAGATACATGGTAAACTTGAAACTACTGTTTATAAGTTACTCAAACACAGGCTGCTTTGTGAGGGAGTCACAGGCTGAGCTCAGCTGCTTCTTTTCCTTATATTTAAGACAGTGAAGTTCAAGATTAAGTGTAACAGATTCAGCTCCTCACATCACAGCTGCTACATGGCAAACAAAAAGTGATCCACCATAGCTGCAAACGCTGAACTTTTTGTGTACACTTGTTTTTTGACTGAAAACAATTCCCTGTCAAGTATAAACGTCTTTACACATTATTGTTATGTTTTTTCCTGCACATACATATAAACTAATCCTGTCAATTAACAGTTTCACATCAGTAACGAAATGTTACTACTCTGTGTGGAGAAGCAGCATGTGTGTGTGTGTGTGTGTGTGTGTGTGTGTGTGTGTGTGTGTGTGTGTGTGTGTGTGTGTGTGTGTTTACAATTACATTATTATTATACATTATATTATGATAAAAACTCATTACTGTGCTGGTGGAGAAAAATTGAAATGCTATGTAAACCTTTGCAGATGCATCAACTTTTTGATAGATATTGAAAATAAATACAAAAAATGACAAACATCTGACACAATAAAAGTGATGGGTAGAAGTAATATTTTTACTTTTTACTCTGGAAGAGTGCCATTTTATGGTAATGAGTTATGATTTGCAATTAGCCACTTAATAATAAAACTATGGTCCATAAAATATGTAATTAGACCCTTTTTTCCCACAGCAGACATTTTGAAAAGCACAGGTGTAATTAAAAACTGAAATTAACGACAGCACCCTAGAAAAGCCTATTGGCATCAAAAACCCATTAAAACAGTAGAAGATAATATTACCTGTCTCTCTGTAATCTGTACTACCATACAGCATTAAATGTATCAAATATAAAACCTTTTTAAAGGCTAATAGTCTGAAGTGGTGTGCATCCTTGGCTTGTAAACAGGCATCAGGCCTGGGATGATGTCAGGTCTAGAGCTGTAAGACTGTGTCATTTTGCCTCCACTGTGTGAACTCAAGGAAAGCAAGAGATGGAGAGATTCAGCTGGGCAACAGAATGGCCACTCATTCACTCCAATCAGGGCGGAAAATCGAGAGACAAGAGACCCCTTCCCTGCTGGACACACACACACACACACACACACACACACACACACACACACACACACACACACACACACACACACACACACACACACACACACACACACACACACACCCTGAGCATGACTGGCTTCCTGTGGCCCTGGCAGCAGTTGAAAGTGGTCGGTGGGATCAGACGAAATGAGTCGGGCCTCTATTGTAACAGATGACTAGAAGAGCTGTGTCGCCAGCACTCTGAAGCTCCCCGCCACTCCACTGAGGGCTGGGCGGAGCTTGTCAAAAGATGAGCTCATGTGCGTGGCGGTTGCTCTTGTTGCCATTATTTACTGCTGGTGTCTGGTTGCGCTGACATACAGCTTCTTTGTGGACAGGAGCACAGAAGCATTAGAAACCATGACCAAGCTGTAAAGCCACCAATGTATCTGTCACAGTCAGAAGCCATTACTGTCAAGTTCGCCTCATCCTTTAGAAGTTAGAGGCTCCTATTGTTCTCTGCTCGGAGATACATATTGCTGCTCCGACTGACGGAACACATCATGTTAGGCCATTGCAGTTTTTAGCTCTGACCAGTAAAGGGCCGGTCTGTATGTCAGTCCCAGAAAAATTTAAAACCAACGTTATTGTGCATGAGCTGAACAGATGTAGCCTACAGCATAGGTCTACATCATTTGAAATTGTGTGTGTAAATTGTGTTTTATAGACTATCTGGCAACTTGGGTGACATCAGACAAACATAGGCTACAAAACATATGGATCTGTGTAGGACGATTATTGAAAATAAAGTTTGAGGGCCATGCAAATTATAGAAAATCTCAAAGAAGATGGCTTTAAAATACGGGAGAAACCCAGGGAAAACGGGAGTGTTGGCAAGTATGCCCACTGTACATTACCTGCCTACCAGCAAAAGGCAGACAGTTAGCGTATAGCTGGTGAACATAGTGGAGCATTTAGCAGCTAAAATACAAGACATTTTCCTCAGGAGTTGGTGAAGAGCATATCAGAGCTAAAAGAAGAGCGAACATTGGAAACACGACACCAAATGAATGCCAATGCTGCTTTGTTTCTGTCCAATGATGTGTAATTAAGCCACCTGTTGCTAACACGTCCACCACATACAAAAAAGTAAAAGTTGTGTTTGCAGTTTGTTGTACTGCTCCCAAGTGGCCAAAAACTCATTTATTACATGTTCTCTTCACATTACTGCTTTGGATATGGTTGCAGCTGCAGCATTTGTTGCATTATTAAGTCATGTTCGGACAAAATGTACAATATACAGAATGCGATATTTCATTTAAAGCATAAGGTTATCAAAGCAACAGTTGGTCTCTGTGAGCTGTTTGTGTTGAAAACAATGGGAGCCTATGATTTCTGGAAGGTGAGAGCAGACATAAGAAGCGTCTGGCTGCATCATAGCTTAGATGTCATAGCTTCATACGGTAATAAAGAATATAAAATTACACCGATTTGAAATAGATAGCTTGCAGCTATTCTTGCTCTGTCTCTGGTCACAGAGCTCTTATTGCAACCAAAAATAATGAGCCATTGTCACATTGATGGCTATATTACCTCCATTAATCAACCTCATGAAAAACTATGCAGAGAAGACCTCTGCTTCCTGTAGTTGAAATGATGTATTAATGTGCTTCAGTTCTCTGTCTCTTTGACAATGATATTAAATCACTTTCAGCCCAAACCACCTGAGAGCTGAAACCTCCCACAATGTAGGAATCCCTTAAACCCTCAACATTTCTTTTTTAACAATAACTCACTGAACATCCTCCGAATTCCCCTTAAAACAGAATTTAGATGTGTCAGATTTTATGTTCACGTACTTTACATCGACAAGGGCGAATGGCAAAGTAATGACCAGATGAAAAAGATTCAACATTATGTTTTAACACAGTATTTTAATGTTAATGAGTCGTTTGGTGTCTCGGTGCTGGTGTTAAACTGGGAGTGAGTTGGCTGTGGAATCTTAAATGAGAACTCATCTGTTAAGTGTGCTTTTACAGTTGCCTCGGCTCGGAGCATTGCAGTGATTTACAGCTGAGACAAAAGACATTGTAGAATTGTCTTGTTCTAAAACATTTCAACTTACAGATGTGCTTTCCAGCAGAGACACCGACTTCATATATCATATGGGACAGATTATCTTCCCTAACAGTGGAAACCACTGAAACACAAACATTTTATTTTATGAATACAATAATAAATGGACGACCCAGTGTTTCTCCCCTTGGCCAAGCAGTGGTCTCACTGAAATGAAAGAGGAGTGCTAATGCGGCTGTGAAAGCAGCCCTACTGGGTGTTCAGAAAAAACTTGGTTAAAACAGCCCAGGAAGATATGTGGTGGCGTGTTTTGTCAGGTATTAGTGAGACAATAATCAACCCAAGGAGTTGGTTTAAGTAACACATCCATCAGTTTGAAGGCTTATCAGATGCCATGGTGGTTTAGATTACTCTCAGAATGGATGCTACAAGTCTGGAACTAAACATCTTGGCCAACAGTGGAACGTTGCCAGTGTGATGATTATTTTATTCAAGATCCAATGATAGTAAGTTGATTGTGAGGTGATTGGGATGTCACAACATTTTCTACGTGTGCTTTTGCTGGACAACCCTATTAACAAGGCACAGTTTGATCCTGGCTTCGGAGGGGATAGAAGGTCAAAACAGAGAGAAATATGTGTTTATAAATTTGTTGAAGTAGTGTGGATATGAACCGTTGTCCATGGACACTTGTCCATTCCTAAGACCTCATATCTACCATACTAGTTCAATGTTCAAGTAGTTCAGAGTATATTAACTTAATGGAATTCTCGTATTTCTCATTCGCTGAGGGCATTAACAATGGGTGACTTCATGCTTTTTTAACTATAATTGGGATTCAAAAGGAGGTGCAAAAAGACATATTTTAAATTTGAATTCAATTCAATTTTATTAATAGTATCAAATCATAACAAGAGTTATCTCAAGACACTTAACAGATAGAGTAGGTCTAGACCCAACAATTCTAGTAATTCCCCCAAGAGCAAGCATTTAGTGCGACAATGGCGAGGAAAAACTCCCTTTTAGGAAGAAACCTCGGACAGACGCACAAGAGCGGATGTCTGGACCCATCGCAAACAAGCATTCCTTGTCCATTGGCAAGAATTCAAATTAACAGAAGCATCTGTGTGAAATTTGGAGCTCCATGTTTGGCTAACACAACCTGTTTTTTTATTTTGAACCTTTTAATTCTGTCATCATTAATATCTTCAGGAAGTCGTGCCCTAGCAGAATCCACTGGCATCCTTTGAACCCCATCATTTTAAACAAAGACTTTATCTTTAGGAAATGGGCAAAGGCTTGTTTTGACAGTAGTTTATCATGGTGCTTTTGAGCACTGCTTTGGGGCTGCACGCTATTTGGCCTTGATGGCATGCCACATGTATCCGCAAGGGTGAAAAACTGCTGAATGTTGAATCTCTATCATCTGATTATCAAAGAACGGCAGGTGATGTGGCTGGAGCTGTGGGAACACTGCCTACTGAGGGTGACTTGAACAAAGGTGTGCTAGGAACAGCTCCACAAGAAGTCAGTCCCCGCCACTTCCAAATGGCAAAGTCAGCACAGTAATCTTTCCATTTGGATCCAGCCATGCACAGCCAAATGGAAAATATACCCGTCTTCGTTGTTTATCCTGCCGTTGGTAAGCTAACAGTTGGCGCTTTGTTTTCTTGCCGCACAAGCCTTCAATTCAGGTTGGCAATTTGTGAACACCATGTTCATCCTGCACCAGACAGCACTATACAGTTCGTGTTTTGAAGTCTGAAATTCTCGCTGTCTCCACCAAGCTTCATCAACATACTGTCCTACCACAGGAGCTTCGAGTGTCTGTGTAACTGCCTGCCAACTTTGTGACTCATGTCACATGATGCTACACGTGGTTAATGATGCATCTGTTATAATCACTTTACCTAGAAAAGTATTTATTTCTAAATCTGAAAAAAGAAATCCAGTGACAAGCTTTGCTGGGATGCAAACAAAATTCTACCATGTGGCAGTCCCATGATTGATGTTTTGATATTGTTTTATTCATATCTGTTGAAACAAAGCATCTTATTGTCTCATTGACACAAAAACAAACTCCTCAGATTTATTGCCTAAAGCAAGAAAGCAGAGGAGGAGAGGGTTTCTGTGCACCAGGGAGACGGAGATGAAGAACATTTGTTGCCTGTTGTAGCTCTGACTATTTTCATCTGTTGCTTGATTCATTATGCTTACCCAGGGGGCACATGCAGATCAAGAACAATAGGCTGTGTGTGTATTACACTTTTTTTTCAAAAAATCTGTCTGCAAATAACATGGTAACAATATCATGTGCACCTGTTGAAAGTTGTATTATACCTTTCAGAAATGCATAAAAAGTACTCTGTATTTCCTGCACTCACATTGCTTCATCAGTGACTTTAAGAGCACCTTCTGTGCTTGGCGACCCCAGAAAACCTTGAGCTTTAGCTTTTGTTAACTCAGCAGGCTTGAGACCACATAGTGAAAAGACTGCATGGTGCAGCAATATCCTGCTCTGTATTGTGTAGGTTGAGTAGAGTCAGGGACAATGAAGCTGGTGTGTGTGTGTGTGTGTGTGTGTATTCCCATTTGAAATGATCTCACCTCTCTTCAGGTCACTTCATCATTGAGGCCCTCCAACTTTTGTCCTCTCCTCTCTCTCGCTGTATTTTCTTCTGTGTTTTTCTTTTCATTGAAAAAGCAAATTGGCTTACACACACACACACACACCAGTGAGAGGAGAGGAGATCGAAAAGTCAACATCGCCGGCAATAATCCCGTGCTGTCCCCTTGGAGGACAAGCTATCAGGGGTTTGTCTTTGTCCATTGTCCAGCCGTGGAGGCCAGAGACAGGGGAGGGTTTCCAGCTTCTGCCCCTAGACAATGGGGCCCTTGGAGGGGGCCAGGACTGACAAAGTACAACAAGGTCACCGGGTTTAGATAGAAGGGATCAGAGGGGTCATTAGACTTCACATCTCCAGTTATTTGACTTTTGGTTTTGGCTGTCAGAAAGTCATCACTTTTCATGGACTCCTGTCTGAACGTGTCTCTTCACAGTGCCCCAGGATAACTCCTTGTTTAAACTAGCTTCCCAAAGACATTTAACAAAACTTTGGCTAAGACAGCACTTTCTCAATTCTCAAGCTATGATCGCCAGCGAGACACCACTTAACATCAAATAAATGACCTCCCTGTGGTTCAAAGTTCTCATAATGCTCTCTGCTTCCTTTCTACTCTGTGGCGGATTTTTACAAACAAGCAATACATATTTATAACTACATCAAAGGGTGGCCCTTCCACCCTTGGTCCGTCAGAGAAGCCACAAATTGAGATCCATGTGCCGAAGTCAGAGGATGAGATTAGCCCTAGAAAGACAGATTCTAAATATAGCAGGCCGACATGCCTTCACTCCGTCGCGCCCTGGTGAACCTGCTGGTTTCTCTGCTCCTGGCCGCTTGGTGTATTTTTACAAGAGATGTTTTTCTCAAAAATGCATGTTGAGCTGTAATTGTGGGTCGTCCATCTGTCTCTGTGTCTGTCTGTTGCTCTCTGGGGGAGGAAAGCGCTTGTGGCTGCTGACCACTAGCACTGACTGGGGCTGAGCTGCTCATACAGCTTCTCCTCTGTACCTCTGTATACAGTCACACTCGTGCAACGTGCATCACCTCTGACGTTGTCAGGACACTGCTTCAGTTCACTGGTTGCTGAAGAACAACTACTGCTTGTTGCAGTTTCATTTGAAATTGTGCTATGAAAAGGCTGCAATTCAGAAAATATGTATTTCAGCCAATAACATACAGTTTTCCCTATGACACGTGGAGCATGAGTCACCTGCAGCGCCTTCAAACTATACTTTTAAAGTCCAGCAGAATATGCTCCATTGAGAAATACAGTGATTACAGCCACTACAAACAGAAGAAATAACAAGCACTTACAAATTACATTTAAAGCTGTGGTAGGCACTTTGTTTTTGGCGTCGTTGGGTAAAAACTCCATAATAATTGTTGACCATATTGTAATTGAAGTGGTCTTAGAGAAAAATAGACTTCTACACCTCCTCTTGGCTCTGTATTCAGGTTTTGGACAAACTAGCCCGTGACGGGAGACTTTGGCCAATCACAGGTCATTTCAGAGAGAGAGAGTGTTTGGCTGTTGTGCGCATGCACTGTCCGTGCGACAAAGAGGGGAGAGGTCTCACTCTACTTTAAATTCTGCCCACTGCAGCGTTAATTTCAGGACATTTTGATCCTTTTTTGGGCAATATTATTAAGTTTTCATATATTACAGTATTTGTGTAGTGCCGACTGGCAAAAGAAGAATCAGTCTATGCAACTTATCTCCCTAAACTGGAAGCAGGCCTAATTACATAAAGAAATGTTGTAGTTTTTGAGTGTATGTCCCCAATCAGTCCATTTGACTCTCCCTTCATTTTTGAGGCAGTAGTTTTGAGGTTTCACCGTTTTGTTGTAGTTGCATGGAAGTACTTGTTTCTGGAAAAAACATGCTTAATTAATCTCCCTCAGAATGGACAGAAAGGTGACCTACATAGCTCACATGGGAACTTGAATATGAGTTAATTTGTATCACTTATCTGTCAGTCCATCCATTACATTAAGTCATTTTTTAAACTGCTTATCCTATTCAGGGTTGTGGAGGGCTAGGACCAATAACAGCATGTACTGAGCGAGAGGTGTACACGATAGGCAGTGCCTATCGTACTGTAGGTACAGATTAACACTTTTACATTCATTTGTAATTGTAGAGTTTGGAATGCATCTAAATGCCATGTCTGGGTGACCCATTCTTTGGCACTGGGGTTGCGTGTTTCCTAACATCTGCATGCACCTCGCTCCAGTTTCCTGACACAATCTTTGTCAGCATTCTGAATAATTGAAAACTATTTTCATATACAACTTCACAGGACTTTCAAATGCACCGTTGATCTATTCTATTCATTTGAGACTGCAACAGATTATAGTACATTTGCAAAAACAGATGTCCACATGATACTGTATGGAGAACCAATGACACATGTTGCCTTTTCTTAGTCCACATAAAAACAATCTGATTTGAAAACTGGAGTTAGCATTGAGGTATATAGCCCCATTAGGCTATTTTTATTTTTTTGGGGGGCTTTTTTCCCTTTATTTCAGAGTGACAGTGGATAGACAGCAAAGGTGGGAGAGAGATGGGGGATGACATGCAGCAAAGGGCCGCAGGTCGGATTCGAACCCGGGCCACTGCAAAGGCCTCAGCCTACATGGGGCGCACGCTCTCACTGGGTGAGCTAGAGGTCGCCCCCCCATTACGCTATTTAATGGTTCATGAAACATTTGGACAATGTTTATAACATCTCAGAGGTCAAATCCGGTCTTTTTTTGAGCCAATGTCTCAGCTGCAATCATGTCAATCTGTATCTATGGTAGCAATTAGCCCATTTCACTGTGCCATGACAGCTCAGCTACGGACCTGCGCTCTGTCACGTCCCCCCAGGAAGCAAGGAGTTTGGGGTAAGGGGGGATTGGGTGTAGGGAGGACACCATGACTCACTATTGGGAAATCCTAGTATGCAGGGCCAAGCCATTGGTCCTGCACTGATGGTGAGCCAACAGACAGTGGGCCTTGTGCTGACCGAGATGGGTTTGGAGTGGAGGTGGATGTGGAGGGGGAGGGTGGAGGGCAGACAGGAGGGACATTGGCAGGCGACGCATCCCAGATGGAGAGAGATTAGTGCTGCCAGTTGTCACTTTGTGTTTGTAGCATGGTGGAAAACACAGTACCACAAGTCTGAGGCTCCTGGCCGGACCTCATTATCCCATCAGCTCTGAAGTGTCTCACTGAGGTAGACTTACTCTGTTGCTTCTGTCACTGGCCTCGCTCTCACTCTCTGTTTTAACTACTGCATCTGTCACGGGTGTGGAGTGTGACTTTTAGTAAGGGTTCAATATATTCTTTTGTTGTGCCAACCCAAACAACATGCAGACAGAGAATTGCACTTTTAAAACAACTTATTTATTATACTAATTTATTATCACTAAAAGAAAACAGAATTAAAACACAGATCCAATAAAATGATAAAAATAATGTCTCTCTGTTACTGTCCAGTCTGCATCAAAGCCAGCTCCCTTGTGGCCTTGGTTGTAGGCTGCACAGGTCTCCAACCCCTCACTGCCTCGAGTCTCCAACTGGTGCGCCCCTTCAAGTGTAGCAACTCAAAGTGTATAACAAAAAGAGAGACTTAACTGCCTTCCCGTGAAATGTGTCCCCCTCTCCTGCAGCAGACCCAGGGATGCAGTGTGCCGTGTGTTGCGTGTGCCGGACTCTCCTTCTTTCTGTCACTCTCACAGCTCCCGCAGGATGTCAGCCGGACCCTTGACTCATCCGCCCGCTAACAACCTGGCCAAAATCCAGTGTTGTGCCATCGGCTTCTCAACGACTTTGTCCACCACATCCCCTGTCACTGCACCCTTCAGGCCTGCTGCTTTTCTCCCCAGGCCTGCGTCTCCTCCAGCACACCTGCCTTCTCCTCCTACTTAACCATGAAGAGACGGGTCAGACACATGGTCGGTCATTGTCTCGCATTGCAAAGCCTTCTTACACGGCGCTGCGGAGGAGGGTCTGGCTAGTCCACACAGCAGAAAAATGTGCTCTGGTTTATTGGCATTTTTTTTAAACCAGTCACAATCGTCATGGGCAGCGCTAAGCGCCGGATGGAGCAACAATGCCGCTGCAAAATAGCCTCGGGAAGGAACTTGTTTTGGTGGAACATGTGTACGTTCAAAAGTAGTTTTAGTCATGCGAGAGAAAACTCGGATTGGACAGATAGTCTAGCTAGCTGTCTGGATTTACCCTGCAGAGATCTGAGGAGCAGTTAACCATAATCCTCAGAAATCCACCAGAGGTTAGAACGCCAACACAAAGAAAGAGGAAGTGGACGGATATCCGGCCGAAATAAGGGACATTTGGCGGAATTTCCGGCGGCACCTGAACAGTCCCGGAAATGAAATGTTGTTGATATAGATTCGGTCGGTCACACCCCCACAGAGCCTAGTGCACCAATTGCGGCGCACAGTTCCAAAGTGTCCTTCCAGGTTAATCTAAAACCCCGCGAAAACCCAAAGTTCCAACCCACAACAGCGACATCACCAGAAACCGCCATCACATACATCCTCCCACACACACAAAGTGTCCTGTATTATAGGGCTAATTGTTAACTAAGTACAGGAAGTGTGATGAGCACTACATCGAATATTTGTTGTGTTGTTGTAGCAGGTTACCATGAAGCATCTTTTATATGTGCTACACTGTGGGAAAGGAGGACTCAAGGCAAACCAGATAAAAAATGTTGTATAAGCTGTATAAGCTCACACATTATACTGTGTTTGTGTGGGTGTCTGTTCATTTGACGCCTAAAGCTGATGAAAGACTGATGTGTGTGTGTTACAGACTCATGCATTCAAATATATAAGACTAACGGTTACAAACGCCTCTTTTTTTCTCTCAGTAGGAAGTCCAAAGTCATCTTTTTAATCCCCATCACATATTCTGACTCTAATAGCGCTCATCAAAGCACCGCTGTCCGTTTGATGTTTCACCATGCCTCAACAATATGAGGCAATATGAGGTGAAATAAGAGCCAGAGAGAAAGGAGAAGTTACTGATCCAACCTTCGTCTTCAGATTGAGGCATTTATTCCGACAGGACCGGGCTGTCCACTCCAATCGCTACTTTTAGGGGGAAGATGTTTACTTGGTTGCATCTGAATTGTGTGTGCATGGTTCACATTTCAGTTTGTATTTCCCTAATTAACGCACACGCTTGTCAACTTTTTCACGTAATGCTGTGTGCGCACCAGTATGCCTATCCTGATCATGTTCAGGGTATGTCGCTGTGCTATCAGATCTGAGGCCTGTAAGCCCTACAGAATAGGTTTCAGTATTACCAAGGTAGTTCACTTTGTTCCTTAATAAGTCATTGTGAGCAGAGACTTTGTGCTCAACACGTTTAAAGCAAGATGCTCCGAAACATCAGGGGGCGTACAAACAAAGTATTCTGTGAATTAGCAAGAAGTAGTAGAGAAGAAGTGGAGAGTGGAAGTAAAGGAAAGCAGGCTGCCTGGCAACAGTAGTAAACACAGACATACCGACAAACCATTAATCATGTGACCATACTCATGTGACCATTCCATTTAACTTAACAGGTGCAGTTTTAAACACGTAGTAAATGTTGTGAAACTGAACTAGTTAAGTTTCAGCAACACAAATACTTAAGGTTAGTTAAACATAAGGGACTGGCTTTAAATGAGTCACGTAAAACTACTAAAATGAGGATGTGACGTGATGTCACAGATGGTATTGTGTCACCGACTAAGGCAAAACTCATACAAAGTACATAAAACTTGGTTAATTTAGTTGACTTTTGGTTTCACATGGGACATCCATTCTCCTGAATGAAAGACCTGTTTGCTTGACTCATCCACCACCTTGTCCTTTGGTGCTCCCATACTTTGTCACCTCACTTCCTCGTTTGCTCTCACATGATTACTACAGCCACGAGGTCGCCGCCTAACAAGAAACCTAATTGTGGGTCGTTATGAGTTGCTTGCGTAAGCGACCCATGTGGGTAAAGACGGACTGCCACCATCATATCACCGCTTAGCGTGATCGCGGGCAGGTGAAGCCAGATAACCAAAAATATACCCTGGGTATGTTGAACTTGAGCTTCGTAGTACACAAACTGTACACAAACACAGTTTTGTTTACAGACAAAACTAATACAAAATACTTTGTTCATGTCCTGAAGGTCTCACAAAAACGTTTATACATAATGTATACTATAACGTATACATTTACAACCTTATACAACATTTGCAAAGGATTTGTTGGGGATTTTGTATACCTGTATGTTTACATTCTGCGTTGGCTTGTCCTTTCTCTGGTCTTACTTGATACCCTTTTTTATAAAAAAAATGTAGGATATGTTGTAACTAACTACAATATACTACAACAATATGTAAAGTAAGTAAAGTAAATGAACTAACTAGTCCAGTAAAGACAACGACAACTCCATGTTGGTACAAAATCCCTCCTTAGCCTTGTCCAAAGGGCCTCACCAGTATTTTTATACATTTTTGGTCTCGCTTTCTTCTACTGTCCCATATGTGACCATGAGCTGCTCTGCCACTCTAAACTCCTGTGCAACTAAACACCTCCTTACCAAACAATGGAAGATATTGTGCTGCAGCTTTCTCTACTGTCGGCTAATTTTCACAAACAGCGCTGTCAGGAGAACAGCATATAAATTCAGGGTGGGTGAGGATCTGCAGCGATTGCATAATTATATCACTATGATAGAATTACAACTAACAATTCAGTATTTTCATTGATATTGTAATAATCCCTGAAATTCTCATTTAACAGCTGTGAGATGTAAAAAAATACACAAGTGAGACTGCACACTGCAGCCCGGCAAACTGCATTATGCGTATGTGTGTGTATCCTCGGAAACAAACGAATACTACAGGAATTTGTAAATCTTTATTAAACATTGGTCTGTGACGTCCTCATTTTAAGCCAAACCCTGATTTACCAAACTTAACTAAGTATTTTTGTTGCCTAAACTTAACTAGCTTTGTTTCACAATGTTAACTACGTGTTTAAAAGTATGACCGTTTCCTTAAATAAATTAGTCACATAGTTACAGTCACAGTAAATAAGAAAAACATCTGTTTTAGTCTTCTAATAATTAAGTATTTGATAAAAACTGCCATCAGGGTCATATGTTCAAAATGGCCACAGTGCGGCCGTAAATAAAACACTCATATATGTCGTTTTGGGAATCGACCTGTTCTGTCGTTTAGGTACGAGGGCGTGTTGGCTTGAAAGTTGTCTGTTTAAATGTGGTAGATTCCGCCTCCACAGATAACACCAGCTGTGGTCAACTTGAAGTCTAGAAACTTTGCAAATCTCCCACTGTGCATTTCTCTGCTCACTACAGAATATTCCCAACATGTTTTTGAGATAATATCAATGGTAGATGAACCTTTACTGTTCAAAACACACCTCATCGAGCTGAGTGACAAGTGTTGGAGCAAAAACTTTCCAGATTGAAAGACTAATAACACGCTTCCCTGACCCAAGGCAAAAACCTCTTCGGTGGATGTCCGTGTGCTTTCCACCAGCTGAGCGCTCAGGCAGGTACTGTGTTGCACTGTGACCTGAAGGCGTCTACTATCAGCTGTCCCCGGTGTCCATTAACAGGAGGGAGATAAAAAAAAAAAAAGGAAAGCAGTCTCCTGAAAAGACCTAGATATGAATGGAATAGTGCTGACTGGGAGGTTTTTGCCAAACATTAGCTCTTTTTATCACCTGTCACCTGATGCCTGCAACTCTGTCTGTGTAAAGCCATTAAGCAGATATCTGAGGCCGCCAGGGCGCCGTGTGACACAGAACAAACGTTCTCTGTTATTCTTTACCTGCAGTTCCTGGGGGAAATGGAGTGAGGTAATGCTGCTCCGCTTACATGATATGTTCACATGCAGATAACTGCTTTTCTCTCTCTCTCTCTCTCTCTCTCTCTCTCTCTCTCTCTCTCTCTCTCTCTCTCTCTCTTTCTCTCACATACAGGCATCTAATATTTTCTTTACACGTACATGAATACAAGCGTGCACACACAGGTCATAATCCTTTATTGTCTGGGGGAGAAATACAGTGGGTCAACTGTCCCATTTTAAAAGCAGGGTTGGTAATGTTGAAAAGCTAGCAAGATTTGAAAGTAGCACCTCCTCTGGGCTCCGTCTAGCCCCGCCCCATAAGTTATTTATGTCAGGGTGTAAAGACCATTTCGAGCAATATATAAAAAAGTGGAAACCAACTCTGCCTTTAACATTTTCTTTCTAGGACAAAACGTCTTCCATCAAATCCAATCCAATTCCAAATCTGCCTCCTCTTACCTCCAGCTCAGGCTTTGCCTCTTCTTGAGGAGGATTAAGATATCAAAGGATTACAATGGTCCAATAAGGGTTTATTCAGGACTTTATATTATCATTGGAAAGCGGATGAGGGGAGGGGTTGACAACAGTGGCACAGTTCAGACATTTCAGCCTCACCGTCATCCTATTCATCACTGACATTATACTTGGCTAATTTCACTATTGAGTCGTCTCTTGACAGATTTTCTACCTCTGCCAGCTTCCTGTTTGAGTAAATATCTGTCTGTCTCTGAGTGATCTACACGCAATGCTGAAAATGAGTTGGTATCTCAAAAGCAGAGCTTGGATTTATTGCAAGGAACACATGTTTTTAGAATGAAATGATTACAGATAGGAAGTATTTAGCAATTTCTCTTTATGTCATTCAAAAATAGTGTTCATGCAGATACTGTGAATAACATACAACCAAACTTTAAATATAAATACGATCCACATCAAATTATTTCATAAACACAATTCCTGGGAGGAAACAGTGAGTCAGTCAGTGGTTTTGTGGCTGAGCAGAATCTCACAAGCCTTTTAAATTTGATATATACTCTGTGTACTGTATACTGTGTTATTGACAGCAGGGTGTAACCGGAGAACGGATTCAAAACATGGCGTGTAAGAAGGAATTTATAAATTTATAATAACAGATTTGTTGTTGAAGGAGTTTAACAGAAAACCTCAAGCTGCTTTTCAAAATCAAGTTTTTAAAACAAGCCATCGTCACTACAGCACTGAAATTATTTACCGTACTTCTACACTGTAAGAAAACAATCCGTAGAAAAACAGATAATGTCCTGGCAGAAAATTACCAGTACCTTTTACGTTAAATTTACGGACACTTCTGTTAATCCAAAAACGGAAAAATTTGGTAGATTTACAGGGGAGCGTGCCTATGTTCCCACAGCCCTATGTTCCCACATTTCTAAGATTTTTTTCCACAATTGGGCCCTATGTTCCCACATTTCCTTTTTCATAAATTTGTATCAGATTTTATCCCCCTTTCTCCCAATTTGGTAGCCAATTACACCCAACCTATTATCCAGTAGCAATGGACTACATATGGAATGTAACCATAAACCTTACCCTAACCCTAACATAGGGCCTAATTTTAAGAAAAATCTTAGAAATGTGGGAAAATAGGGCTGTGGGAACATAGGGCTGACGCCACCACCAGTATATCCTCTGTACCTTTAACGGACATTTCTGTTAATCCAAAAATCGAAATATGGGAAAACACCTGTGAAAAATCATTACAGAAAATGACTTCATATTAACACAGTATATTAGCCTGTATTTCTACAGACTTCTCTAACAGTGCAAACGTCTGCTGTAGCCAGTCACTGGCTGTGTTCAGAGGACACTTTACCAGTTGAGACGTTGAGACAGTGAACCTTTAAGGGCTCAGTATGCTTGAAACAAAGTAGTTCATACACCATGTTGTCCTGTCAAGTCTGAGGCAGAAAGTGGACACAACAGGGACACAATCATAAAAACATTCCTCCATATTACCTTCAGTTTTAAGTCAACTGAAAGTTGCTGATTATTCTGCAACAAATTGGTGTGTCCATACACTTTTTACACTATGCAATATGTATTATCTATTCATTATCATAGTTAACTATTTTTGCATCATGTATACAAATGATTGTACTGTGCTGACATACAAATTATGACCAAAAACAATTCTGGCGTTTCCGTGAAAAAAGATTTAAAGCTTTATTTTCCATTTTACACGATGTTCCTGGCATTTAATTTGTTTCTGCTGTGAGTTACTCCTCAAGTATTGCTGTGAATTGCATTGTTTCCATCAACACACATTAACACCCTCAAAACTTCACTGTGTACTGTGTACTGTGTTGGCATAAAGGCTTCCTTCCTGTAAATGAAACAAGTCTCTCTGGTCTTTGTTGCGGTGTGTTTGCTGTAGGTTGATTTACTGAGCTACTGCCTCGTCACAAGAACTCTTCAAGAAGGAACCCCTTTGATGCAGATCAGGGAGATTTATTCGCAATAACATTGCATCAGATCTGTAAAAGGAGGCAATAGACAGTGCAGTATGTGTGTACTGTATGTGTGTTTTGTGCAGTGTGTGTGGGAAGCCTGCCACATATAGTGAAACCTCAGGGCAGCACCAGACCGTATCTAATGGGAATTAAACAGCGTATTAAAACATCACCCAGTCATCTTTCTGCCCAGCCTCGTCACAACAGTTGGAAACTTCCTATGCTTGGCTACTGGACAAGCTCAAGCTGTACAGCTGATCCAGTGATGGAGCAGTATAAACCTGGAGCAGTGCTGTCTAAATTAAAGTGCTCATATTACGCTTTTTGGCTTTTTCCTTTTCCTTTATTGTGTTATATATCTTTTTTGTGCACATAATAGGTTTACAAAGTGAAAAAGTCCCCCCCAAAGGGACTTACCATCTCCAACAGAAAACACTGTTCACAAACTGCTCCAAACAGCTCTGTTGTAGTCCAGCCTTTACTTCTGTGTTGAACGTGCGTCACTTTGTAACATGTTATAATGCTCGCCTAGCTGCTAGCGTGGCACGCCCTCATACTCTGCTTCTGACTGGCTAGTAGTTCTTACCTAGCTACTGTCAGGGCACGCCCTCATACTCTGCTTCTGACTGGCTAGTAGTTCTTACCTAGCTACTGTCAGGGCACAACCTCATACTCTGCTTCTGACTGGCTAGTAGTCCTTACCTAGGTACTGTCAGGGCACGCCCTCATACTCTGCTTCTGACTGGCTAGTAGTTCTTACCTAGCTACTGTCAGGGCACGCCCTCATACTCTGCTTCTGACTGGCTAGTAGTCCTTACCTAGGTACTGTCAGGGCACGCCCTCATACTCTGCTTCTGACTGGCTAGTAGTTCTTACCTAGCTACTGTCAGGGCACGCCCTCATACTCTGCTTCTGACTGGCTAGTAGTCCTTACCTAGGTACTGTCAGGGCACGCCCTCATGCTCTGCTTCTGACTGGCTAGTAGTCCTTACTTAGCTACTGTCAGGACACGCCCTCATACTCTGCTTCCGACTGGCTAGTAGTCCTTACCTAGGTACTGTCAGGGCACGCCCTCATACTCTGCTTCTGACTGGCTAGTAGTCCTTACCTAGGTACTGTCAGGGCACGCCCTCATACTCTGCTTCTGACTGGCTAGTAGTCCTTACCTAGGTACTGTCAGGGCACGCCCTCATACTCTGCTTCTGACTGGCTAGTAGTCCTTACCTAGGTACTGTCAGGGCACGCCCTCATACTCTGCTTCTGACTGGCTAGTAGTCCTTACCTAGGTACTGTCAGGGCACGCCCTCATACTCTGCTTCTGACTGGCTAGTAGTCCTTACCTAGGTACTGTCAGGGCACGCCCTCATACTCTGCTTCTGACTGGCTAGTAGTCCTTACCTAGCTACTGCACATGTGCGACTCCCAAGTGTGATGCCTCACTCTGTAGCTAAAACAGAGAGCTGAACACACAGGGTGAAAAGAGGAGCTGCAGCAATGTGCAGTACAACAAAAATATGGTGTTTTATGAAAATGTAACCATGTAAACCTTTCCTGGTAGAACCTCTTAATACAATTATGAACCTGAAAATGAGCATAATATGAGCACTTTAAGTGATATAAGAATATGCAGAGATAGAAAATAGCAGAAAAGTAGAAGAAAGAAAATTCTAAATTCTAAACCATCTTCTAAGACAGTGCATTCTTCTTGTGGGAGGCAGTAAAATCAGACTGGTAAACAGTATGATATGATTTAATGTAGTGCAGATAAAGTGGATAATTCAATGAAATTCATTAAAAACGTATTGGTGGTGCAACATATTACAACCTCACCAGATCTTTTTGACTGAACATATACCCACTCAATGCCTGCATCATCAGGGTGCGATTAGCTAGGGGGGGGGTCTACATATCCCTGTCTCTGCTGAATTGTTTGTATCCCCGGTAGGGACAAAATGTATCCCAATGCTTACTGTGCTCCAAGACTGCAACACAACAAGCGCCTGGCCGCTTTGGAAACCAAAATTTGCACATGTTAAATTGGGAAGCAATGATCGGATTTGAAACTAAATCGATTTCCAAACGATTCCAATAAAGAAACAATTCTACTGGAATCATAATTTTTGAAACAAGAATTGGTTCTCGATGCCCAATCCTAGTTTAATGTTGACACCACGTTGGGCTATTTCATTTTGAGATTATTTTCCGTTGGATATTGAAGTTCATAAATAAGTGTTTTGGCATGGCTGGCTGAGTGGCTCTATATTCATGGTATTGGAAGGGGGATTTCATTGGAAGGGGGATTTCATTCTTGCATGTTTTGTTTTGTTGTGCATGATCCAAAACATTTTTTTTCACAAATTGCACCCTGTGCATCATCATAGAATTTGGCGTTCAGGCACAGAAAGAATGTGAAAAATATGGAAAAGAATCCTTTGAATTGTTCTAAGATTATGCATGCTACCACCACGCTGCTGACATTTTCAATGATGTACAAATCCCTTGCATCCAGGGTGCAGCATGTAAGGACTCAAATAAGCAGCAGGGTAGTATTGTATTGATCACTTCAACATGATCACCCCGACTTTCTTTTCTTCTCACTGGATCAACTTTGACATGCTGAATGACGAGTCCTTCAAACCATACGACAACGAGGAGCGTTTCATAAATTAGCTCCCTTAGCAGTGGCAGGAAATACGACCCCCAGTTTTCCGTCCTCATATCTAAACCCGTAAACATAACGGTCACAGTCACATGTCGTTTACATTGTGAAATGGTCACAGTTTGGTTACATTTAGGTACATAAACTACATGGTTAGCTTTAGGCACAAAAACTTTAATTTAAGTTACTTTAGTTTAAGTTTAGAAAAAGATCATGGCTTGGGAATCAGTAAATTTGTTAGGTTATGCACGTGACGCAGAACGTGACATCAGGGACGTATGGGCCCCTCCCCGCATCCACAGCTATTCTATTCATTCTAGTATCTTTTTGGGCCCTCCTCACACACTTTTCTCATTATTTCTCACTTTTCAAGATGGAAATCATTTCAAAAACTTTTTAGCTATCTATGATTATTTGATTGCTAACGTTAGCTCAAAACGCCATTCAAGTGACAGCCTTTGATGTGTTTGATTGCTAACTTGTAGCCAGCAGTGAACGAACTTCGTTATGTAGGTCCATTTTTATTGTATGGACATTACAGAAGTCTCTCGTTAGCAGGTTCTTGTAGGCTACTTCAGACTCTAATCTAGAACTGACATCAGGGATCATGGCGTGAAAATGTGATGCCTTACGCTAAATAATAAATTACTGCTATGTAATGTACCTATCTCATTATTCTGTGGCTAACAGCAAAACAGATCTGCGTCTGTTGCAAAGTGACGCATGCGCAACTCACATCTGCACTCGACTCACAATTACTACAGCCACTACAGGGGGCTGTAGTACGTTTAGAGTGGGCCGCCACTCTAAACGTAAATATGTGTCGTAATTTCTGCTTAAAGGAACATGCCGACTTATTGGGACTTTAGCTTACGCACCGTAACCCCCAGAGTTAGATAAGTCCATACATACCCTTTTCATCTCCGTGCGTGTTGTAACTCTTTCCGACGGCTCCACCGGTAGCTTAGCCTAGCACAGATCCTGAAGGTAATCGGTTCCAACTAGCCTACTGCTCCAAATAAGTGACAAAATAACGCCAACATGTTCCTGTTTACATGTTGTGATTTGTATAGTCACAGCATGTACAAACAGAGGTGAGTAGAGTAGCCAAAAATTGTACTCAAGTAAAAGTACTGTTACTTCAGAATAATATGACTCAAGTAAAAATAAAAAGTAGTCATCCAAATAATTACTTGAGTAAGAGTAAAAAAGTGCTTGGTGAAAAAACTACTCAAGTACTGAGTAACTGTTGAGTAACGTCTGATTTATTTTTTAACACAAGCATTCAATCAGACAAAAATACTAAATAATCATCTTTAGGCAAATTATAGTTCATCCAATCAATACAATAAATTAAAATTAATTAATTAATTACAAAATAGCTTAAATTAAAATAATCCAGGTAAAGTCAAGTACTAAAAAAATAAAATCAATAAAATAATAAAAAATAAATAAGCACAAGTAACACAAATTTCCAAACCTTTATACTTTTTTTTTACCAGGCTCTGCAGGCAGAACTCGAACAAGGCAGCCCATAAACTCTCATAAAGTGTGTGTGTGTGTGTGTGTGTGTGTGTGTGTGTGTGTGTGTGTGTGTGTGTGTGTGTATAAACATGCAGAAACAAAGCAGTGAGAAATCATTTCTGTGGTTCTCTAGTAAGTCTGTTTACTTAGACAGTTTGTTGTGGATAAAAAAAAAAAAAATCTGTGAGGCTACTGGGAGATCAAGACATTAAAATATACTTATCACACCAAATTTGGATGGATATATAGATGTACATATACATAGGAAATGTTTAAAACATATGTAGCTAACCCAAAAGACAAACATTCGCCTATCCACAGCAAAAAAAAATAAACAAATTTAGGAAACTTACAGTTAGATGTTGAGTTTTTGAATGCTGAAATGTCCGTTTGTTTTGGTACACACAGAAGACACTGCATAAAGTAGCTGCTGTTTCGCACTTTTACTAAGGTAAACATGCTTTCACTATGAGGCCAGGAGTGTTCCTCTTCGTCTGTGTCTGCATTGCCGACGGTTGATTCTGACATTTTTGTTTTGCTACGACTGTAAAGCTAACCCACCCGTCCCGCCGCTGAGATTGAGTATGGTCACGTGACGAGACTGCACAACTACGTTTCATTGGTGAAACACAGTCACGTGGTAGAGCCTTTAGCGGAAGTCTCTCTCTCTGTCAAAATAAAACATAGAAATGAGGCGTACGCGGGGGGGATAAATAAAAAAAACAACATAAAAACAATGAGGCGTAGAATACCAAAGTAAAAGTAACGAGCTCATTATAGCCTAATGTAGCAGAGTAAGAGTACAGTTTCTTCTTTACAAATCTACTCAAGTAAAAGTAAAAAGTATAGTGATTTAAAACTACTCCTAGAAGTATACATTTTTTTTAAATGTACTCAAGTAAATGGAGCGGAGTAAATGTAACTCGTTACAACCCACCTCTGTGTACAAATAACAAGGTCACATGAGACACAGCCATCTTCTAACTGTATATAAACTGGGAACTATATTCTCAGAAGGCGAAGCTCTGCTACTTCTGCTACTTGGGCGGAGTGATATGCTTGCAGCACTTGAGAAGCCCCGAGCAGAGAGTAGAAATGCTTTGCCTTTCTGACACGCACGGAGATGAGAAGGGTTTGAATGGACTTATCTAACTCTGGAGGTTACGGTGAATAAGCTACAGTCCCAATAAGTCGGCGTTTTCCTTTAAACAAACAAGTTATGGTGGTGTTTCTCAGGGGGGGACAGTCTCTGAATGATAGTGGACATACTGCTAAAAGGTTTACAGATTCCTACTTAAATACAGTGTAATTCGAAACATTGGAACCGTTTCAATGAATGGAATTAGGAAACTAAGTTCACTAAATCATTTCTGCATAAAAAATAAAAAAAAGATCTCAAAAGTCATTCAATTAGGATTTTCTCAGGTTTAAAAAGTAGTAAATGGACCTCCCTGACTTCAAATGGAGTTAACAGTTATCAGTAATTTTGCACATCAACCTGGTCATTGATTTACTCTTCTTACTTGTATTACATTCACCTTCATTTATTTAGCATTTGTCAAAACATTGTTACAAAGGGCTTCACGAGAAAAGATGGGAGTGTCAGAACAATGGGCTCCCCCAACGCTCCTCATTAGCTGGGTAATAGAAACTGGCTGGATCAATACTGGAGCAGCAGAGCCATAAAAAAACATTGAAGATAGGTATATATTATTGCTGGTTCTACTCTCCCATGGGCTTTTTTTTATCATGATCTTTAATACTATTTTTTTTTTTTTTACACTTTAATTCTCAAACCAGCTGTCAAACAGAGACCTATTCCTTGGATGACTTTTGAATTTCTGTAGGCAGCCTTAATCTTTTCTTTTTCTTTCATTTAGTTTCTTTTCTTGCAGCTGTGGGGGCTAGTTCTAACTACCTTGTTCTTCATGTGGGTTTTCCAAACCACAAATAAGCATTTTATAGACACAAAGTGTAACTGGATGTAGGTCAAATCACTACTGTAATATTATATAGCACTGTGCTAAGGGGACAGTCATGGAAAGGTATCTTGAATTAATACTGCACCTATCATGGTTTTCATAAATTTTTTTTTTAGATTCTATGTACTGGACAAGGAGACCAAGACAGAAAAAAAAGAATCCTCTTCAAGACCACTTACTTACCTGTTCATAATGTATGTGATGTGAGAGACGGTATATCTTCTACTTAAAGATGATAATTTTTCTTTATTATTTCTGACAATCAAAAAGCAAGTGCAGAGTAACACACTATAGGATCAAATTAGGCCATATTATTTACTTAAAATATAAAATGGAAATGTTCCCATTCTTGAACTTATTACTTGTCCTAAAGAATCCAGAGTACAAAGTGCTCGCTGACATTGTGTCTGTGTCTAAATGAAAAGGATAGATACCTGATGATTGAGGTATATGATGCAGCCAGGCGTATCTCAACGCCTGTTCTAGATGGATTTTGAATTAAACTAATAACTGCGTTGTTTTGAAGGAGGAAGTTACTTTAGAAAAAAAGCATATAGTGTTGGACTCAGTCGAGACCAAACTAGCCTGTCCAATGGAAGTCCGAGTCCAAATACCAACGAGTCCAAGACGAGTCCGAGACAACAGAGAAGCGTCTTGAGTCCGAGTCTGGACTCAAGTAATACAGCACTGGAAATGCATTTACACGTATGTGGATCTGTGTGTGTGCAAATGTGTGTGTATATGACTGATACCTCACACACACATTTCACAATGAATGTAAAGCACAGAAGTAAATGGTGCCACAGCAGCAGCAGGCTTTTAATCTGCCTGGTAACAAACACTGAGACACATCAAACACACAAACCGGGCAGTTAGCACCTCCACTGGCATGGGCCCATGTGATGTCATCAAAGACAGAAATCCCAGGTGCTGATGGGATAGGAAATGGTCTCTCTGGCTCTCCCCCGACTCCTGGCACCTGGCTGACAACTGATGACATCTCCCTCTTCATGTAATGATCCCCTTGACTTCAAAGTGAAAGTAGGGGAATCCCACCTCACACACACACACACACACACACACACACACACACACACACACACACACACACACACACACACACACACACACACGTACACAAAGCATAAGGATTTGCACTTATCTCATTTTTCTTCCTCGTACTAAGGTGTGGGATGATTATAACTGTAATTTTCTTTTAGTTAATATTCTTTAGATGTCAAACTCTGAAGAAATGTGGTTCTTATGTCATTATGATCATGTTAAACCTGAGACATTTAACAACACGCCAAAGTGCAAATGGATAAATTATAGTAATGTACTGATATAAAACAAATGTACCAGATTTATATATGTATGTACATGTTTGGGTACATATATGACATCCTGCTAAAAGACTGAGGCTAAAGCTACAAGTCTAAGGCAAAAAGCACATGTTCATGACATGGAAATAAAAAAAACAACATTGTTCCTGTATTGCAGTGGAGAGCTACTTTTTAACGTTACGGTTTTTAGGACAACTAACTGATGTGTTTAGCAAACATTATGCTATCTTGGGTTGGCTGGGGTTGCTGTGTGTAAGCTTCGCGAAATAATAAAGAGCAGGACAGAGCCACGTTAGCCTAAACTCTGATTGCATCCAGACTAAAAGTAGCAATATCACACTGTTCCAATATTCCATCAGTATTGCACCGAAAATGTTACTTAAAGCTACACTGCGAAACCTTTGATTTTGATTATTGAGATTTGGTGCCCCTACAGTTACAGAGTGTAATTCCTTTATACACCGCTGTCATTTATATGGACAGATGTACAAGTGCATTTGTTATGATTGTCATGGTCCTGAGTTTTATTTTGAAGGTTCACTCCTCATGTGCCTGTGTGTTTTCCTGCCTTTGTAATCGCCTGCCCCGCCCTGATTTGTTCCACCTGTGTTTAATTAACCTACTTGTGTATTTAGTTTGTGTGTTCCTTGTCTGTTCTTTGTTGCTTTTATGTTTGGAGACCTGTTACCAGTCCGCCTCGTCGCTGCTATTGGATCTACTGCCTCATTTTCATGCATGTAAGCCTATCTACAATCTTGTTTGGTGTTTTTCAGTAAATGCCACTGAATTCATCCTGCTGCCTCCTCTACTGTCTGCATTTAGGACCTTTCCCTGCTGACTGCTCTCCCAACCGTGACAATGATTACATTACTCATAATCAAAAACTAGCGAGTCGACAACTTTGCTAACACATTTGCCAACAGCAAGCAACACAGGATGTAGCAAGCCAGCTAATATTACTTACTAGTCCAACAGCAAGATGACCAGCTCACTTTAGAAATGTAGCACAGTAGAAGTATAAAGTAGCATGAAGTGAGAAAAACTCAGTAACCCACATTTTTACAATGTGCAGTAGTTGAGTTATTGCACCAGGTCAGGACTGGCTTCCACCGTGGGAAATACTACACAGTATAAATGCCAGTTGAGAACAAGGCTTTTTTTTTTTTTTTTAAATATAACCTGTTACAAACTAATGCAGTTAGTTAATGCTGTGCTTCTTGGCTTTGGAGTACATTCAGATACTACTAATACATTAGTTAGCAGGTTGTGCTAAGCATTAGAGCAGATAAATGCACTGTTAAATCCATTTATTACACCTTTGCTCTGTTTTTGGTTTTGGAAAGGCTAGAAAAAAAAAAGATGTGCATTGTTGAGCCATGAATGGTCAATCTCAGTTTAGGGGAGGGGATTAGCAAACGGTCAGGTGGCATGGCATGACTCGCAGTTTACTTATAAAATACATATTGTAGAAGAACTGTCATGTACATTTTGAAAAGAGACAAACAAATCCAAGATACTTGCTTTTCACATCTTTGATGCTGGTGGGGGGGTAGAGAGAGATGCCAGAAGGCCTGACTACAGAAGAGCTATTCAGAAAAACATGAGGCTATCAGTGACTGTGTTTACATGCACGTAATATTCTGTTTTTTATCCTTATTTCGAAAAAGACAATATTCCGACTAAGTTGTTTACATGGCTAATGAAAGTGAATATTCCTCTAATATTCCCATTAACATAGCCGTGCAAAATATGATTTTTTTCAAAGTTTACCAGCGGTGGAGGACTTATTGGACCGTGCAAACACAGCGTCCCTCTTTCATTCCTTCAACCAGCTCCTCGGTGTAGCGATGTGCACGCATATCAAAACACTTTTGATATCCAAGTCTCTGATAATGTTTAAAAATAGCTGTGTTTCTCCTTATCGGGTCTCCAGCCTTGCAAACATAGACATTATATAAAATGGACCAACAGATCCCGTTGCTCTGGACGGAGACCAGTGAAGGTTATTAGAAGCACTTTTCCAGTGATGGCTGAGCGTTACTGCGCAGCCTCCAACTGAGAGATGGCGTAAATGTGACGTGAGCAACCTGTCTGAAAGTTGGAAGTCTTCTGGTAGCTGTGCCAAGAGGAATCTCAATCATTCCCAATCTTGCAGAGACGGAGAGCGTAGGTATATGTAAGGAGATAACATAGACACAGGCTAATTATTGCTAACTAAAATGCTAGTTAACATTAGTAATTAAACTTAAACAGCTAATGTAAATCTAAACTGCCTGCAAGCTTCTCCTGTACTATACGGTAATTCCTCTACTATGCAACAGTAAGTCGCGTGGTTATGACATAATCGTTAGCCGATTTTTACAAAAACGTCTGCTATGGAGCCATAACGTGAGGTACAAGGTAATGGAGCCTTTAACCCTTGTGTTGTCTTCGTTTCAACCTTGAAAAAAACACTTATTTTTTTCTGACATTTGTGACGCCTTTTTTCACAATTTGTTTTTACTTTTTCCAACGTTTTAAATTTTTAAATTTTTCTTCTACACATTTTCAGCGCTTATTTCTACATCCAATATTTTCTGATATAAAACAAAAATTTAAAACGGGCCAATGTGACCCGAAGTGAACACAAGGGTTAATACATTGTCGTGTTTCCTTAGAAATAAACAATGGACAAATGGAGAACACTTCAGATGTAAAGTTATTCGCTGTCAAAGTGACGGCAAAATGAATGGCAGTCAATGGAATGCTAACGGCAGGTGAGTTCTAGGTAGCATCAAAATGGCGCCATAGGAGCTACGCTTTGTGGACGCTCGCTTACCCCCTTGAGTAAAATCCCAGCTTGAGATGCATATTCCGAATGAGCTGTATACATGTCCAAAGAATGCCTCCAAAACCTGAATAATACCGGAATATCCCACATCTTAATCAGAAAATGCTATAGTCGGAATATCTAACCGGAATATGCTGTTTACATGACCTGTATCAAATTCGGAATATTGTCATATTCGGAATAATAGTGGAATATTGGTGTGCATGTAATTGTACTGACTGACACTGACTAATACTAGAAACTAAAAACTGGGTCAACGGCCCTGGCATTTTGGCCCAAACTGGCCCACCACAATCAATCACAAAAATGTGAGTCATATATATTTTATATTAACGATGGTGTAGTTTTTTCTTTCAACAATACTTCCCTGTTCATAAAATAAACGTTGAGAATTGACGTTTTGGACAAGTGGTTACCTCTTGTCACTATATGTCCTAATTAACCATTTGGGGTGGGGTATATGTCTAAGTTACATGTTATGTTTCCCTCCAAATGTTATGGAGAATGCAGTTTAGTTGTATGGATAATTAATATAATAATTTGACTTATTTGAAGGAATTTCATAATGTAATTCCGAGTTATCGCATTCTCACTCATATGCATAATCTATGTGGTTGGCCCACACTGGATCTATTTCTATCTGCACGCAGGAGGAGATCACACTGCAGGGCTGCAAAGGACGAGATGTGGCAACCGCTGACACAGCCAAAAATAATCCTGGAAGAACAGACAGAAATTCACCCCAAAAAGTTCCACAGATACAAGCAGCAGGGAAATTATAAGGTCTGAAATGAGGACCAGATACAGGACCAGAGTGCAGGACAGGAGAGAGGAGGAACGTCTGGAGCTGGAAATGTACATTCTGGAGCCCACGCTGGAAAAAGAAGAAATGCCACATGACAGGCAAAACAAACAAAGTGAAGTGAAAGGGGGAGAAATCAGGGGGAAACGCTGACCATAGTCCTGAGGTAACAGCTTGCTCCTCTTAAGGCTTCAGAGAAGTGATTGACTGTTCAGTAAATAGGCCCTACGTCTGATTAGAAACAGAGAAAAGCGTCTCCCATGGGTAGTCTATATGCACGACGTTCCATTTCCGGGATTGTTCCGGTGCCGTTGGAAATTCTGCCGGCTGTCACTCTTTTCGGCCGGATGTCCGTTACCTTCCGCTTTCTTTGTGGTGGAATTTTAAACTCCGGTGGATTTCTGAGGACTATGGTTAACTGCTCCTCAGATCTCTGCAGGGTAAATCCAGACAGCTAGCTAGACTATCTGTCCAATCTGAGTTTTCTGTTACACAACTAAAACTACTTCTGAACGTACACATGTTCCACCAAAACAAGTTCCTTCCTGAGGCTATTTTGCAGTGGCTCCGTTGGGACAACTTAAGGGTTAATGGGGTCTGTGGTCTGCTCCATACATGTAAAAATATTTGGGCTCAATAATCTTAGGACAGGTTCCAATTGTCCCATTCCAACACTCAACACAGGTACATGTATTTTTGAAAGTAATGGTCTCGTTTGTACGAAATTCCCTTTGTTTCCCCAGATAGTGTTTACTTGCTGAGCCCAGGTGGAGGAATCCTTCCTAGAAGTGCACATGGGAAGTGCACACCTCCGCCAAAGCATGCCCTATCTCACAATGTTAATGCAGTATGAATTTTCCCAGTTTTTTCTTCCCCCAAGTCAGACACCACATGAATGCAGCACAAACACCCTATCTCGCAATTTTTGTATCTGCCCCGTGATTTGGATGTGCTCCAAAATGTAACAGGTTCTTCCTTGGCACTTAGCCCATGCTCCACCTTTCCACCGAGTTTCCTGATAATCGGCCCAGTAGTTCTTCAATAAGCCTGCTGACAGACATACAAACCAACAAACACGAGCCAAAGACATAACCTCCTTGGAGCGTCGGGGGTGATAAATCAAATGATGACTGCTATAACTGATGATTTGGCTAACTCAGACTGTGGAAGCATAATTTGGGCTCTGGTTGAACAGTAGAATGCATTTCTGAATGTGCACTGTGGATTTTTATCTTCCATTTCTCACAGAGTAGTCCTCTACAGTATATAGGTATTGCTTCGCGGTCAGCATCGACGACAGCAATAATTACAGCGACCCATAACTCTTTTAACATGCCGTTGGCATGTACTTTAATGTTAAGATACCTTGGATAGACCAACGGGAGTAAGAGGTGGCAGCTTTGCAAGCACAGTGGTACTTAAAGCGAAATGCTAACATTAGCGAAACAAGGTTTAAAATAATTCCGCTTAGAGTAGCTCAAGATTGAACATATTTAATGGTAGATCGGACAAAGCTTCTGCATTTACACTTACGCAGCACCGGATCATGCAGATGTTCACTATCATAATAAAGAGCTTTGAGAGCCATCTTTAAAGTATTGGTTAACCTGTGAGTTCAGATATATCTGTGTAGGTATATTCTTGCAGTCTACAACTTCCATACCATTAACTTGTCAAAGGGGATCTTTACGCTGGTTCCTCTCACGTTGTGTTCCCAGGACAGAAGGATTGGGGGATTGACCTTAGTGTGGTCTTCAAATCTTACAATCTATTTCCATCCCTGGCCAGAAAACCAAAGTGCTTATACTTTCAGCTGCAACCAGATATGTTGTTTTGCTTTTGGGAAACAAACAACAGACTGGCCTGACAGGCCCTGGTAACTCAACAACCCATCTGGGGGATAGACATTACGAGAAAAGGGAGAGACTGCTAAGGGCTTCAGACAGTTGGTTTAGCATGCCGTAAATAAGCATGTCGTCTGTCAACACAAAGGCACGGTGCAACGAGCTGTGGTGTGCTGGGGGTGTAACAGTGTTCAGATTTAAAAACATATGTAGCCACCACTAACAATACAAACATTTTCAGAGGGAGAGAGAGAATTATCCGTTCTGAGAAAAACCCATCCGCAGAGGAGAAGAAATAACAACAAAAAAACCGAAAGGACAGGGACCACATCCTCAGCCCACACGTCTTTCCACTTACCAGTCTTAATGTTGTGTGTTTCGGTATTGCTCTGCACATGGAAACAAATAGGTGGGCCAGAGCAGAGTAATCAGGTAGTCAGCCAGAGTGTCAAACATGAGCAGCTTATACAACAAATCAGGGACCTTCACTGAGAACTTGTGGAAACAGTGTGGTTGGTGTTTCCTCACTAACTCCACATCAGACTGTGCAGATGACATGGCAATTACCTTCCAAAGTACAGCGCAGGAAATGTCCCAGCAACCTCAAATCACTGACCCTCACACTCAGGCTCAAGTACAGCAAAATTGCATCGTATATACAGTAGGCGCTGTAATAAGTCAATGAGGTATAATATCATAAAGGTGCCTATCCCTATGAAGATTGGTTCCGTATTGGGACATCCTCTGTCAAAAGAGGGTGAAACTATTGAAAGTATATGTTGTAAAGGATAAGTTCTTTCTCACACTGCCTTTATCTATTAATGGTCTCCGAAGGGCTCACTCACCACAGTTTAGCAGCACACACGTTAATGCTGCATTTCCATTGTCCCAGCATGCTTTACTACTATTGTACATGTTTTTACCAGTGGACTAAACAGGGCCATTCTCTTACAGCCCTTTAAATCCAAACATGGCTTCATGTTTTTATTTTATTTATTTTTTAAATTATAGATTATTTTTTGTGCACTTTTAAGCCTTTATTGACAGGACAGCTTAACTCTTGTGTTGACTTCGGGTCACATTGGCCCGTTTTGAAGTTTTGTTTTACATCAGAAAATATTGGACGTAGAAATAAGCGCTGAAAATGTGTAGAAGAAAATTGTGAAAAAAGGAGTCACAAATGTCAGACAAAAAGTGTTTTTTTTCAAGGTTGAAACGAAGACAACACAAGGGTTAAGACAGGAAAGGGGAGTGAGAGGGGGAATGATGTGCAGCAAAGGGCTGCAGGTCGGATTCGGACCTGCGGCCGCTACAGTTAGGACTGAGCCTTTGTACATGGGGCGCATGCTCAACCGAGTGAGCTACTCAGGTGTCCCAGCTTCATGTTTATTGACTGAGAGAGCAATAAGACAATTACTTTGGAGTTGTTGGAAGGCGCCTTTGACAGAGCGAGGTAGAGTAACCTCAAACAGTTGTTTTACCAGTCAGTAATAAGTAATGAATAATTTATGTATTTTTCAAACAACTTGTTCAAGCATTGCTGCCAAAAAGTGTCCCTCTGATTATGTCTATTGCATGCTTTGGCATGCTGTGAGGAATGCAAAGCTCTTTTGAGACGCTTACAGCAACGGTTTGCCTGTTACTCCAATGAGATGCATAGCAGGTCCATTCAGGAGCGGAGTGGGTCCCAGTTTGAGCGAGGGGGGGGGTTAATCAATGCGGAGTGGCCCCACTCCATCAGGAAAAAGGTGGCTGAGGCAGTAATAAAACCTCTAATCTGACACAGCTCCAGACCACCGACAGAACTTTTGATTGGAATAAGCATTTTGATACCCTAACTTGCACTTTTTTTGCCCCACCCAACTATACAGAATATGTTATTTTCGTGCACATGGCAGCATCCTGCTCCAATATTTTTAGCGCATATTTTCCCTCCATTTCCCCTCACATTTTGCTCTCTGTCTTGTGCCTATATAGCCGAAAACAAGACTCCATATTGTTAGACCAAAGTTTTGTCCCTAGAATCAGAAAAGGATTTATTGCACAGTCTGTAGCACTTACAAGGAAAGTGCAAATATATAGCTGTTTAACACTTAGAAGAAAGATGTTGAATGGCTTAGTGCCGGATGTGCAAACATGTTTAGGGATGTGCAAAATGTTTAGGATATATATCTCCAATATATCCAATCACAAACATCTACCAGAGGTGCATATTTTACACGAGCAAACTATAATTCTACATAAATATGAAGAACCCAGACACGCTTTTACAGGCAAAACGCAATACAGTCACTGCTTCCTAAAACTGGAAGGAAAGCTAGCAAAAAAAAAAAGCCGACGCTGTAAAAAAATGTTGCCAGCTTTCCTTTATTTACAGTAAATGCGCAAATCACAACTCATTGCTGGTGTGCAAAGACATAGAAAAATCCACGCAACAGAAACGCCACGCTCACGCCACGCAGCCAGTGTGAAACCGGCCTTAGAACGGTCAACGGTCAAATCGAGTATTGATTGGTCAGTAGGCGGTGCATTTACTAATGTGATCTCTAATCTCCAACATAACCATAATGCTCCCAAGCAGGTTAGGTGTTCAGCATAAGTTACCATGGCAATTTAACCCGGTAACAAGAGGGTAGATTACACAGATGCTCTCCGGGTCTGTCTTCACATCTCAAAGAGACATGTATTCGTTGACCATCTCGCCTACAGTATGTTTAATAGGACTTGCGTTAGAAAATCAGGATCAATAAATGCATAGAGTTTAACCTGCAATACTATTAAATTTAAGCAAGATACTATACAAGTGTCACTGTACCTGTTCTAATATTGTAAGACTAATACCATAAATGATAAACAAATGCCACAAAGGGTGATTTGGTCAGTATACTCTACACACATGCTTAAAGCCTAACTCTCGCCAAAATGCAACCTAGGGTCTTTTTGTGAATGTACCCACCTGGTTTAAAACGAAAGTTTTAAAAGCATATTTAGGACGAAATTGCCACTTTTAAGATGTACCGTATTCTCGTTTTTGGGTCAAATGGCCTTTTGAATGGGAGTGCTAGGGGCACTTTTATGCTAGCCTCAAAATAGCTATTTTTAAAGCACTAAGAAGGCTCGACACAACATGAGACTTTGCTCCAAGTATCACCAGGGGCTCTACACCTTAACGAAAGCATTGACAACATTGTTTGTGTACCCAGAGTTCACTAAAAAGGTTTTAACAACTCACCGTAGACCTGTCTTGTTTCTTGTTGATAAATAAAAATGTATCTTAAAAAAAGAAAACATACAGACCACATTCCCTTCAAGCCCTACATAAAACATCTTTCCTTGGTTTTATTAAGCTATGGTCTGTATTTTTTTAAATCCTGTGCACTTGTCCTCGTTCATTGTCATTGTTACCATATAATTTGATGAAAGTATGTTATTTTCTGACCCTAGGATAAAACATTTTGATGACAGTTCCACATTTGCAGATGAAACGATGCTTAATGTGGCTTGACATACTTCAGGAAATTCTGCAAATCACCATGTTATGCTAGAATGGATACGTAAGCATTCTGCATCCTTTCTTCTTTATGCATTTTTGCTGCCATTTGTTTATGTGCTGCACAACCACAACAAGCAAACATTCTGCAACACAAATAAGATGATATATCCTGCGTGCAAAATTTTCTAGAGACTGAGGCAGAGCTGTAGGACAATCAAAACAAAAGTTGCCATTGCACAAAGACTGTGACCAAATGTGTGGGTGTGACACGCCCTGATGAAGACTTGTTTTGAAGTGGAAATGCGTTAGTTTCAAGTAGGATTCAATAAAGACATTTGTACTGATGTATGGCTTTGAAGTGCCTCGGATTCTTCTGTCTTTCAGTTCTGACCAGTGATTATCCTGCACCTGAACTGACAATGCTGCTGTCTTTTGTACACGTGTAGGCCCTTGTGTGCAGATTATCCATGTCTGTTGATACTAATGCATGCAACTTGTATTTGTGTTTTTGTATTTGTGTTTTTGTATTTGTGGCGAGAGCAATGTCCCGGAATAGTTTTTTTCCAGTCTGTATTTGCTTTATAATAAGTAAGACAGCATAATATCATAAAAAATAAATGTCCAAAACATATCTGTTTTTTAACACATGCAGTGTTTACAGCAGTGACAGAGGATTTATCTAGTTACTTTATAAGTAGAATAGAATAGAATGCCTTTTATTGTCACTATACACATGTACACGATATTAAAAGCAACTCCTTTTCCAGTGCCAACATGTACGTAAACGCAATGTAACAACATGGAATAAAATAAGTAATAACAGTTCTGAGATGAGATATATATATATATATATGGTTTTATATACAGTGTGATATGCAATGTGGGGTAATGATATTGCACAGTATACAGATATTGCACACTTATGAAATTGCACAGTATTATCAATATTATCAAAAGTATTAAATATTGCACAGTAGGTGGGTAGAAGAAAGTCCGGGGTTGGGGGGTAAGACTGTGAAGTGGTTATGGCTTTTGGTAAAAAACTGTTCTTGAATCTGTTGGTCCTTGTTCTGATGCACCTGTAGGGCAAAAGCCATAACACTTTGAAAACACACACTGGTGTCTTTCTTAACTTTATTTATACAGCCAAATATCATCAATCACAAATTTGCCTCAAGAGAAAAATGTAAGCATTGCAAGTTTAGAGGCTTCTGAGCTTTTGGGCCAAAACACAACACTTCCTTGTTATAGCACCACCATCTGCTCAATCTGTATGTTGTTGCCTGAAAAGTGGAGCTAGGAAAGCTATACACATTTTACTGATATCAAACTTAAAGCCTTTATGACAGTGGTGGAGGAAGTATTACAATCTTTTAAGTCAAAATAGGCTACTAATACAACAACGCATGTGGACTGCTTTTTTTAAGCGGTTACAAGACAAAAAGAAGGAAACCTCTTAATCTTTATCAGAATTTTGTAAGCTTAACACATGCTTCTTTTAATGTAAAATCTTAATCTTAAAGTCACCAGTAACAGCTGTCAGAGAACAACACAGTGGAGCACAATATTTCCCTTTGAAATGCGGCAAAGTAGAAGGATATCATGTAGCATAAAATAGAAATACGCAAGTAAAGTGAAAGTACCCCAGAATTGTACAGTAGGCTACTTCAGCTGAGTTACTTTACATCACTGCTTGTTTTCACCATGAACAGAAGAAACATTGAAACAGTTTATAGTGTATTGTTCAGGTATTTTTTCTTATATTTTTTTTTGTCACGTGCCTGATGTGTATATTTTCCACCTCATTTTGCCACTGCAGAGAATGGAACCAATGTAGGCTAAGGGGCTAGTCCTCTTCAAAAGAACCAAACTCAGATCTCTTAAAAAAATAGAACAGAAAAGGGACTCAGTTATTTTTGCGTTCACATTATCAGTTTACTTGAAAGAGGACTCAGTTCTCTTTCTGGTCCACTTCAGCTCTGATGGGGTCTCAGGGATAACATAAAATACAGTATATTGGCAAAAAGGGGGAAAAAAAGCACCTATAGCGTGTTGTGTTCAAAATGCACAGGTGAAGAGAACCATGCTCAGAGCACATCCCGAGGAGGTCTGAGTACGGTCCGTTGCACAGTGGTCTGAGTCCCCTTTTTGGAGTGTTCACTTATGCGCAAAAAATGCTTACTAATTGGTCTGAGTTCTTTTGGAGGGCTGAAACGGACTAAGTCTGAAAATGCCCTACATTTGTAACTTTCTGCTCATAAGCTTTCAATTTAGAGATTTACGAGCTGCACCTGAAGGCAGCAAAAGTCTTGCCAAAAGGAGAATCTATTTTTCTTCTCTTTTATCTTGGCGTGGTAAATGATGCTGCGCGCTGATTGGCTGCTGGCCGCTGACTTGTGCTCCATCCTGCAGTGCTCAGTCAGCGCTCCTCCCGTGCTGGTGATCCCCAACACACCGCTACCCACCGCTCCTCCTCACACACACACACACACACACACACACACACACACACACACAAACACAAACACACACACACACACACACACACTCATGAGTGCGCACCACCGGCTGCTGCAACCTGCCGACTTCACCTGAACCAACAAAGCGGGGAACAGAACCACTAAACAATGCGTGCATATTGCATTATGCGATACCGCAGGTTATTACTACTTTTGCGCTCTTTTAGGAGGTAACGGGGGAGGTGTAAGCGTGCATGCCATCACCATGGATTGCCTTTTTCTTCTGATATGGACTTTACCCATCCCGCTGGTCGGCTGCACCTCAGTCAAGCTCCTGTCCACCCTCTTATCCTGGAATATCATCAAGGCATGTGGCACTTTATTAAAAACCTATAGGCTACACTCTTGAATCCAACACATGCATCAGTCTAGTTTTGGACCAAAACAAACAAACATTTGTCTCTTTTCAGCATGATTTATGTCAACAACAAAGTGGTGTCTACATTGCTATGGTCATTGATTGTGGTGAAAAGTAAGACCAAGTGTTTGTCATCCCAAAGTGCAACTCATGTTTTAACAGAGAGAGACTCCATTTATCATCTCTTGGCTTCCTCTTGTTCCAGTGCTTGCAACCTGTTGCTACCTGTCCTTTTATGATTTGCAGACGCTGCACATTTACTGCTCCCACACCGTTACGGCCAGCTATTCTTCCAGCGACAGCCACGGATTAAATCACGGTGAGTGCTTGTTTTTTTTTTTTACATCTATGGATGTTTCTTCCAGCTGGCACCGTTCCATGTGTGAAGAGAAAATGTGAATAGACTGAGATATACTGCAGTGATGGGCATTGCTATTGGAACAGTGGTTTCCAAAGATGTTCTTGAATGAAGCAATTATAAGAATATTACATTTTCATTGTAAATTGGGTGCTTATTTGGCAAAACTGTTAGGAAACCCCTGCTTAGGTCTTTACAATGTGCTGACACTGCTGCAGCGGCTGTGGAGGCACAACCAATGAGTGCAGGGATTCCCTCTTGGCTGCTTTACCCCGTAGAAACCAAGGAAACGAGTTTAGATGATTTACTGAGGGAAGAAGGGAGGTGGACTTTTTCTCTGGTTGTTAAGAAAGCAGCCTGATTCTCCCAGCAGTCACACCATTACACCGGTTTAGATGAAGAAAGTCCGACCCTTTGTCAAATTAACAAGGCGGAAAGAAACTTTATGGACTTTCTGCTATTACTCTGGAGTCTCTCACTGCTCTACTGTGTTGAAATGGTTTCTAGATGGACTATGTTAGCATTTTATTTGACTGGAACACCATGACAACTGCATAAAATCAGAACATCATATATTCACAACCTCTGGTTCTGAAGTATTGACCCATATCTGACATGCATGGAAGTATGATGCTGACGCTACTTGGCTTCTGTTAAAAGCCATCTGTGATCCATATGAAGTGCTCCGCTCTGAGCAAGAGCTGAGCAATAAACCTTTCACTCCAGCACAAGCTTGTCATTTTAGTGACATTTTTTGTTTCCCATTGGCATTACTGTTTAGATATTGGTGATGTATGTTGTGTTCCCGGGTGCATTTTCTTGGTATAACTGGCTAAACGTGACACCACTATTTTGATTGCATCTATGATGTAGTTTGATATCAGATTTCTTTCAGCTATCTAAAAATGTCAACAGTAATTGACATGCAGCCAACACATAGCTTTCTTGTATTAGCTTATCAGCAATAAACTATAATGCAAAGCAGTCACAAGGTGTTGGCTTTTGAACAGAGGCTCATACTTTTAGCATGGTGTCATTGTCACTCTCTCCACTGACACGTATAAGCAATGGCTAAATACAAATGTTCACACTCCTCTTTGGCCAAATGTACTCTAAAAAATGTTGGAAATAACTAACCGACCTGAAGGAGATGAAGCAGGATGTTAGAAAGTGTATATGCTAAAGAACACAAATCAGACACAAAATAACTCCTTGAGCAGAAATATCAAAGTATTTGATGTTGGCAACTTGGCACTCTCATGTGACTTCCTTTCCATCCCTCTTCTCCACAGACTACGTGTTTGTAAACCCGGTGGAGGTGGACTCTGAGGGAAGATACCTGACCCACGATGTGGCCAGGCGAAGCCATCGCAGCAGGAGGTCCCTCTCTTCTTCTTTGCACTACCGGCTCTCGGCCTTCGGGCAGGACATGCACCTGGACCTGCATCCGTCCTCTGTGGTCGGCCCCGGGTTCACCGTGCAGACGCTCGGCTCGGATGGCATCACCACGGTGATGCGTGATGTCGGGTTTCACAACTGCCTGTATCAGGGATTTATCCGTAACTTGTCGGCCTCCTCGGCAGCCATATCGACGTGCTCTGGACTGGTAAGTGTCTGCCAGTAAACGTCTTGGTTCTTCTTTGCTGTTTTACTTTAAATTGATGACGTTGCTATTTCCTTAAGTACATTACATGGTTTCTACGTGGTTTGAGAAAATGCATCGTCCCTTGGGTTGACAAAACATTTCCAAACCAGTTTAAATGATAGGAGGAATAGGAAGGTTTTTCATTTTCTGGAAAGTTTAGAGGACATTTTGGAAATAAAAGTCTAACGGATCCAACAGATCTTGTGCTCCACTTCTACCTCAAGCTCCAAGCCCATATGCTCTAAAGGACTATCCTCTAATGACCCAATTTTTTTGATGCATCCTCTGCAAAATGCAAACCTTGGTAATATGGGTAAATTGTAACATGACATCATTGACCATGAGTGTAAGCATTAGTTTCTCATGCTTTGTAAAGCATTTCTTTGAACAATGGGAGGAGTGGAAAAAAGAGAATGAAAGGAGAAGAGTAGGAGAGGAGAGAAATGTTACACTGCTGACTGTAGGCTACAGCACATGAAAATAGGCCATAATTCAGTTGAACTGTTTATTGTAGTGCCACACGTGACAAACACACCCAGCGTATTGATCAGAGGACAGTCTTAGGACGATCAACTTATTCTCTCACCATGTGCAATTTCTGCAGCAGCTTTTTTGTAATCAGGCTAATTTTGTTGACAGTGCATCTGTTTTTTGTTTTTTTTTTAATCCAAATTGGCTTTGGAAGTGACATGAGCAGTCTAGCTGGCCCACAAGTCCAGCTGTTCACACCACCACTAATTGTATGATTGTCTACAAGTGGAGGACTGGATATGCAGCCTTGTGGAAAGTGTCTTCATCACATTTTCCATGTCATTGCCTTTGTTTATGTATCTATGCTAGGTTTTGGTTACTGCTATTTCCAGTTATCCTCAGTCACCGCACCCACTGGTGTACTGTGTATATTAATATTATAATAGCTTAACATTTTGGGAAAAAAGTGTTTAGAATTTTCCTCTAAGGTTTGTGAAAAGGCAGTGCTATCTAAAGCTAATGTAAGTAGTGCTGAGGTCCCAAATGGGGCTAGTCTAGCTTAAAGGCTGGGAGCAGGGGGAAACAGTTAGCCTTCCAAAGTGAAAAAGATAAGAAAAAAAACTCACAAACTAAAATATTATATCAGGTTGGTTTAACCTGTACATAAACAACAAATATATAAACAACATGTTGTGTTTATAGGGTGTTACATGGCTAGCTACAACTAGCTAACCATAGCGTACTAACCCAAGCTGAAAATGCTGCGTAGAAGTATTGAGAAGATGATTCATCGATGAAGTGTTGTTTGTCAAGAACAGCACCGACATTTAACCCATTCTTAAATCAAAAATTGTCATTTTTACATTTCTGTTCAGCCGAAGGCGGATTTTTTTCAATTTGAACAGAGCCAGGTTAGCTAGCAGTTTTGTTTTGCCTCCAGTCTTTATGCTAACCAAGCTAAACATGTCGGGAGCTCATTACTTTATGCAGACATGGAATTGATACTGATGTTTTCTATCTCAGACTTAAAACAGTTAAGAATAATTCCCAAGCTACTTATGACATGCCACAGACTTTTTCTGAGCAAAACCAAATCACAGATATTATGATTTTTTGCATTGAGTGATGCTATGTTTGGGCTTCATTTATGGACTTTAATTGCTTTGTGTAAACTATTCACATTCAAGGTACATATATTGTTCCACCACAGGGACAACATCCTCTGCTTTCATTTGTGGTTAATAAGGTGACTGGACCCTTTGGTCCACAGCACACACACATTCCTTGACACATCCCAGCCTGAACCAGATGGACACATTACACCTCCATAAAAGCCATACCTCCATTTGTCATCCAGGCTCAGTGTTGGGTGTAACGCGTTACGGTAACGTAACTACTTTTTCGGATAAAAAGTAGTGTAACGCGCTACTACTGAAAATTTGGTAATGAAACCTAGTTCCTTTTTCAATTCGGCGCAACGTTACTTTTCCCAGGGACAGATTTGACAGCGACACTGCCTTCTCAGCTGCGCGCTCACAAGCTCCACGCGGGACGTGACAGAGGCTGGTAGCAGAGTAATCATAGCAAGCGAGAAGCAGCCAAAGCTAACTTTTGAGAGCGTTTTAAGCTTTGTGGCTTTTTGCTGGACGGCGCACTGAGCCAGGCAGACATAAAGCTGACAACCTCACAGATGGACGCGGTGGAGACGGCCTCATACATACCGCAGTGGACTGCTGTGGACTTGTGTCGGTTGCACGGACACGCAAGGATTTCCAGAAAAGAGGCTGCATGTGTCTACGGCAATGCACGGACCCTCGTGGCTGCGCGACCGGTACAAGTCGATACAGACATTACATAGTATACACTAACACTATGTAACACCAATGACCTGCTGATGTGCATTCAACCCGTGCTGGACTCGTTCATAATGAATCAGCCGTTACTCTGGGAGTAGAGAATCCAGTCTGCAGTGTAGTTCAGACACTTCACTGATAAACCAGAGATTGGTCAAAGATAGTTTTTGTATAATTAACTTCAGTCTCTGCCAGAGACCCCTGCTTTTAAAAGTAACGTAAAAAGTAACGAGTAAAGTAAAAAGTTACTTTCCATAGGGGGTAATTAAGTAAAGTACCAGATTACTTTTTTAAGAAGTAACGAGTAACGAGCAAACACTACTTTTTAGAAGTAACTTCCCCAACACTGTCCAGGCTTCATACCTCCTCTTACCTCCTCCTTCTGCGCCTTCCCCGCTCTTTTGTCCTCTGTTTGCCCTGCCTCTACTCTTGTTTGCAGCAATTAAAGCCAGGGTGAAGTTTGAGCCGCCTGGCTGGCACTGCTAATCTTCGCATTGTCCCTTTCATTAGGCTAGCTCCCACTCACAATAAAACACCACTGACCCGTTCTTTTAAAAGCGCTGCGAGAACACAATGTGATTGGGTCATGATTGCATTTGAATGGGCTTTGATCTATTTTTTACTCCTCCCAAGCTTTTGGCTAGTTTATTTTTCCATCTCCCTCTCCCAAGTGCGACCCCAGGGCCATTGTTGGTTGGATGTTCACTTGGCCTGTCAAATAGACTCATGTTGTTATATCTCTGGCAGATGAGCATTACACATTGTTAGAAAAATGAAAGATGAACAAATAAAGTGAGACAAAATGACAAGTGTCTCTTTCTCTTAGTGCAGCAGTCTGTGTGTGCGTTGTTGGACTGCTGTGAGGCTTAAAACAAAGAAAGCAGTTGACCCTTGCTTTCCGTCCAGGCCTCTACCCAGTATATTCGGATTAAGTGTAAATGAGGAAAGAGCCATTAAAGACGAAATCCAGGAAAACCCATGAGAGAGAAAACCAAAGAGGATAAAATAATGAATTAGAAGTGAGCTGCGTTAGGCTGGGAGTGCAGCACTACAGAGAGAAAGTGTTTTGCAAGAATAATGTGACTTCATTGTCTGGGTTGGAAGCTCCCAGGGAGGCTGGATGGTCTCTTTATAGAGAGTTGGAGAGATGGACTGTTTATCAAAGTACCTTGGAGGAGAAGTGGGGTGAGAGCAAGAGAGGCGGGGAAAGAAAGAAAATGAGCTCCCTCGTTTTTTAATGTCATTGTCTCTTTTCAACAGAGCAGAGGAAAGAGGAGAAAAAGGAAAAGAAAGTGTCTGAAATAGGGGTTTTGGACTTGACCCTGCTTGCTAATAGCAGCAGAGGTGTCAGCACCAGCTACTGAGCCAAACCTTTTTTTAAACATTTATCCTGGCCAAGCAGATGGAAGTGGGATTCAGCTGTTTAAATGAAGACGAGGGCCAGATGGTATTAAGAGGGATTTTCTATTGTAAATCCCCATTAATTAAACATGGTGTTATTTGTTGCTTTTTAATTACTCTCTTCGTGTCCTTACAAAGCACCATGCTCATGTTTTCGAGTCTTTTTTGCATGATAGATGAAAGGATGTTGTTTGAGATGTAATGCTCTTTGATTTGAAAGAGGAGTGGAGGTGGGGGGGGGTCCTCTCTCTTTCTTCTTTTGAGGGTTTCTCATCTGAGGTCACATTGCTGGTTGACCCCAATTCTCTCTGCTCGTGTAAATGGGGGTGGCTGGGTGGCTGGAGGGGTGTCAACCTGGACTCTCACAGGTTCTTAGTATGTAGAGAGGGTTCAGAGTGGCTCGCAACTCATGTGAATGCAGAAAGGAGAAGTGATTTACTGCTCCCCTCTGTCCTTCCAACCCCTTCCCAGGATAGGATTCTTCTCTCTGGGGTGACGAGGGCAGATCCGAGACCTGCACTGCTGGGCCTGTGCTGGTGCCCGTGAGAAAAATAGTCACACTGTATAGCCTCAGAATGTAATCACTATTTGGACGCAGTTTACAGTTTTTGAATTCATTTATGTATCCATTGAGTACGGTAGACAGACAAATAGGCAAACGATTAAAATAGTGAAAATACACCATAGGATTTTCAGTCATCTAAGGCTACACAATTCTTAGACTATTTATCTTCTTTTTTTTTATTAATTAATATGTCAATAGTTTTTGATTAATTTAATTATTTGGGCCACAATTTCCGAGAATCGAGATATTAAGCTGACATCTTAGAATTGCATTTTTAAACCAACAGATGTTCAATCGTTTATTGTTTTAGCCCTGGATAAACTACATTAGGATATATTGCATCATTTTTATACTCTTTAAACATATGGGGAGTGGCTTTAAATATTTTGAGGGAAATCTGCTCAGTACCAAAGTTTCTGACGTATCTGAAATACCTTTCCCTGCAGATGTCAGCATTGGAATTTGGAATTATATTCTAGCTATTGCTGAGTTCACACTACATGACTTTAACCCTGATTTTCTTCTCACTGACAGTTTTTGGAGCTCCCTGACAAAAGCCCCAAATCAGAGGCAAATCAGTTTTTTTCTCTTGGCGCTCGCAAATCGGGGCTCGAGTGCTATGTGTGAACTGTTCAAAGACCTGAGAGGCTAGCCGTTGCCTCGCAGACGCATTCCAGATATCTAGGTGGAAACAGTCTATTTTGTGAACATGTGTGCTAATGACAACGTCAACACACATGACTACTAGGAAAGTTCTGTGGATTGCTTGAACAACAAAAGTGCACATGTTATTACGTAATTTCCCATGTCACTTCTTGTGTGAGTTTTTGTGACAAAATGTAGTTAGATCCTGTAGCGTCGGTCAGTCATGTAGTGTGAAAACCATAACGACTAAAAGACTACCAATTACGAGACAGCAAGTTTTGTTGTGTGAACAGAACAGCAATCTGACGACTTTGAAAGTCGTGTAGTGTGAATGTAGCTTATGCAGCCACATTTTAGACTGATGGATGATCTTAGAATTTGCATATAGCGTTGACTGCTGTGACTTTAAGAAATACACTTGCAGCAACATTTCTAAAGTTGCCCTGTATGACTGCTTTAAATAACACTCATTACTCACATGACATATCATCAATACTGAAACATTTAAGTGTTGGATACACCCGACGCCAGGCTGGCTGTTCACGTTGTGGCCGAGTCGATCGTGACCTTTCTCAAGCCCCTGCAGGCCAAGTCAGAGACAGGTTAGCCTCTACAGTATGGAAACTGAGCTCAGAGGTTCAGAGTGACCAAATGGTGCAATTCAAGGGATCAGTTTTCCTCTTCCTGTAGCACTTCCTAAGCCCTTACAGTAGGTTGATGCACCATGCCCAGTGTCATTTAATGGTTTTCCACAGCACGGTATCCAGTTGTGAGTAAAAGAAGAAATTATTAAATATTTGAAGCTTAAGGGGAAATGAGCAGAAGCCAAATTTATATGACTGTTTAGACCCTCATCTAGAAAGTAAATTCATTATAAGACAAGATTGTCAGGTTCTGTCTAGTTTTGCATTGCCAACCCTAACTCCACAGCGCTGTGGAGTAAGGTTTGGCTACACTAACCCTAACCCTACATTCTAGGATAGGGAAAAAAAGGCTCTGGGTTGTTTGCATTTCTTTAAACCAATCACAATCGTCTTGGGTGGCTCTAAGTTCCGGACGCAGCGACACAATACAGTAACATGAGCTATTAAAATTAGCTGGATACATGGTTAAACGTAATTTGCTCTTATCAGTGTATCGCCATGTGTACTGAGTCTACAGCAATCCCAAAACGTCCCTGTTAGATTATTTCTTTTCTTGTAAATGTTTGCCATCATTCCCTGAAAAAACCAAGCAGGTCTGCCTTGTTGCATGATCCAAATTTTCTTCAAAAGTGGCATTTTCAGCATGTGGTTTGCTAGCTCGAAAGTTGTTGTTGCTTTCCGTAGCGAAGGGATTTTGAGAACAGCAACACACAGAGAGCGGACTTGTCAAGCTTTATCCTGGAAATGTACTTCCGTTGATGCAGACTAGGATCGGTCTAATACATTGATTGATTGATCACTTGGTATGTTTGTGAAAGTGTCTCAGTTCCCTTTCCTGGTCAGTTGCCTCTGTTACATTTCTATAGTGACATGTCTTAACTATTTGTGCACTTCTAATAATCCAACTCTTAGTACACATTAGAAACAAATCACACTTGTATGTGGTAACATACTTTACAATGGTTTGGTTTCGGATAAGCTCGGGAGACTTCTTGGATGTGTGTTAGTAGTTTGCCTAATGACCCTGCAACCCCCAGGTATCACAGTTTACAGCTTAAATGTGTTTGCACACCCATGTGTAAGAAAAAGAAAACACTAGAGAAAGTGTCAATTCACTAGTTTCTCCCCTTCATCTTTTCAGGCAGCTCAGATCAAACCTGTCTGATGGCCGTCGTTGACACGGTGCCGTGTCTTGTGGCAACCACCGGTGACTGTTGTAAGAGGGGAGCTCAACCTATGAACTCTGTCTGTCTCTACCAGGCTTGGGGCTCCCTGTGGTGTGAAGAATGCTCTTTGCTCTTTTTCCCGGGCATCATTATTGATGCTGCATGTACTGTGGCCTCTGCAGGACTTGTGGTTGTGGAACACATCACCATGTGAATATATGAAATGTCAAGCTCCATTACTTATTGGGAAAATCTGACATCCTCTCTTGCAACACTGTTGCTGGCATCAAAGCCTCGAACGTTCTTTGGTTGTTTTGTAAAATTGAATATTTATTATAGGAACAATTGATGATTTAATTCAGTTCCACTCAAAACTGCTGTATGGGATTTTGAAATGAAATTCAAATATCTGAAGTGTCTGTACACTACATCTGGAAAATAAAACAACTTGGCCAAAAGGCATATATTTAAACACTTGTTCTGTTTGAATATTTAACATATAGATGATATGTAGATGTTGTCATCCTATTAGACTCCTTAGACTATATATGATTACTCATCCGCAGGGCTGGGAACCAAGACAGCATATGGTGTGTGTGTGTTTGTCAGTGTGCTCCAAATCCCTTAGGCTTACGCAGAGTTAAAATGACACTTGAATGACCGATTTCTAGCTGGCACTTGGGCGATTTGTACCTGTCTGTTTTCTGTAAAGGCCAACAAATTGGAATGTCTCCCTGCTACAATATGCTTCTCTAGCTTGGCCATAATTCAGCGACTGGGCTGGGCCACAGAGGAGCTCAGAGCTTGGCGCTACAAGAGGAGAGTGGCCCGGAGCCATTCCCTGGTGGTCTGGATGCTGACAGTGATATAGTGCCCACTGTTAGATGCCAGCCGGAGAGGGGGGTCAGGCTCTCAGCATGGGTGTGGGATGTTGTGTGTGTAAAAGGGAGAGAAAAAACAGAAAGTCTGCATGTGTGTGTGTAGATGTGTGTGTGCTTGTACGTCCTTTCTAGTCTGTGCAAGGTCTTTCTCACACAAGACTAATGGCTGGTGTTGAGGTCTTCAAGTGGATGCTGCGACTTCTACAAACAGAGCCCATACATCAAATCTGACCTGCTATTGTCACCACTGCACTACATTCTCTGGTGCTGTGGTACAACAGATCAGACTTACAATAAAGTACTGCCAGGTTGATAAGGAGTATCAGTGTTTCTTGTCTTTTAATTTTGTCTTTGTTGGCTGGGATGAACATTCAGAAGTTCAGTATATGTTTTAAATAAAATGCAGTGCTTTTGAATGTTAAAGATCTAGTCCTCAACTGGTGCATGGCTAACCTCTCCAGATAAAACAATCCGAGAAGCCGTCATTGGAAACTGTTTGGGAAAGGGCAGGCACTTTCAAAAAAATACCTAGCATGTGATTGGATAAACCATCTTTCTATCATGTTGTTTTGAATGAACAGTCTCATCCTTCACACATGCCTGAACCACGCCCGTAGCTCCGTTCCTCACCGGACGCTGATTGATTCGGCCCGCTGTTGTTCGGACACAAACACATTACTTGAAACCTGACAAGATGGATTTTAGTGTGATATGTGATCATGTTTTACGTTTTTTACGTTTATTTCACATGTCATCAATGTATCATTAAACACAATCACATAAGGTACAATAATCATATGTAAACCGTGTGAAATGGGGAACCCCAAATAAGCTACTAAAAGCTTTTCAGAGGGAGCCCGAATACAATAAACAACAGATAATATACAATCCAAAAACTACATTTACCAGAAACACTAAATAGACAATAGAAAATACAACAAAATACAGACATACTTAAACTAACATAGACAAATACTACAGACAGACAGACGATCCCAGCACAAACTATAGCATTTAAAGAATAATCATCAATCATATGTTATAAGCAATTTTTCCTTGAGGCTTTTCTTGAAGATTCATGCAAGAATGTGATATCCCAAAATCCAGCTGCTGTGCAAGGTAAGCACATAGCAACCTTTCAGCCCCAACAATCGCATTATAGTACAATCTATGTGGTCTGCATTTCAGTTCTCGGTAGGCTAAATGCTGGGCTAAATAGTGAGAGGGGTCCAATCATGTCCTGTCCTTTGAATTAAGTGTTTTAGACTGTTGGGTGAGGATCTTTCACTAGTGGCCATGTAGAACTAGAAGAGCAGTTGCCATAGCCAATGGAGGTTTTGGTACAGGAGGTTGTCAACAATTGACAACATGGGCAACCTTCTCTTCTGGAATCTCTCAATTATTGTTGTAGCTTATGTGAACAGTTATGTTTGTAAAGACACCAAGGGCCTGGGTAAAATGACACAACTTTGGGGGCTTCTGTGAAAGGTTGTTCCATCGTAAAAGTGGATCTGTGGTCTTTTAGGACAAGGTTGGATGAAAAAGTAGAATCTACCTCTGTAGGTGGGGTGAGATGTCAGGCATCATAAAGCATTGGTAGTCGTTGGTACACAAGGCCAATAAACAGGCTACAGAACAGTTCCTGATTTGTGATGAAGCAAAAGTGAGAGTTTTATTTGAAAGCATGAAATGAATGTGAAGGAAGAGATTGTCTATCAGTATGTTTTATCTGTTGTTTGGAACAGATTTTGGTCACACTCATCAGGTCTCTTTTTAGAAATAACATTGCCTCCATCAGTGGAGCCACTAATGGGAATGGTGCGGTAAGAATAAACCATGAATAATAGCCAAAGTAGGAATATGAGGAATGTGGAGAAAACAGTTAACGTCTAATGAGCCCCCTTTGTCTAACATTAAAAAAAGAGGCTTTTTACCTCTTTCCTATTGTCGGAACAGTACTTTTGAAGAAGATTGCAACCACCTTAAAGATAAATTCTAGTATTGTTCAACCTGGGTCTCATAATTGGGGTCATTCTGAATATGGTTCATGCTAATTTTGCACTTGCCACCTCTGTTGTAGAGATTAGAGAAAGGTGAGGCAAGCAGCGCTAGCATCCGGCAGCAGATTATGTATCCATAATCTAGGACTTCTCTCATAGGAGTCCAATACATATTTAATAAAAACAGCAGTTTGTATGTCTTTTTGAATGACTAATACAGACTATAGTCACCTGCTGTTATGGAGAGTTATTTCCTCTCACCCAGGTGCAGAATGTACGTGCTAGTTTGCCATTGGCTGTAGTCTTTGCGGTGTGTTGAAGTGCAACTTTTTGGCCCGACACAAGCAACGTGAGGCGATGCAACAGTCGGCCGTCATCGCTGCTAGTTCTCTGATGTCCGTTTGGTGTGTCTGGGCCTTTAGAACGTGATAGGCAGATATTTAGAGATAGCAGACTTCCCATCGCTGTACCCTCCACCTTTTCAGCTCCAGGTGCTATTGCTAGAATATGAAAAGGTTTTGATCACACAAATTACAGCATTGCTTTTAGTTCATTTTTAAATTACACTTTCACATCATTTGCATCACGGAAGCACTGAATTTCGAAGTCAGTAAATGTGTTAGAGCTGCACTGTAACCCAATTAAAGTGAAATTAATGGCACTTTGAAGGAGGACATTTCCATCTGTATGGGCTGGTGTGGGAGTAGTCCTGTTCCCTGCGGTGTCTACACGGGATAGCGAGTGGGACCATGCCCAAAGGCTCCAAATGACAAAAGACTCATCCTGCACCATCAGTTTCTGTCTTTGTGTGTGCCCACCTCTGCTTTATTCCATATACATGCTTAGAGGGTGTCAGTAGGTTGTTCAAAGACAATTAGTGAGCCCAAACAAGGACTAGAAGACCCCAGGCTATTGACACATGGTGATCCTAATCAGTCGTACATGACGAGGGTTATCCAGACATACTATCTCTAATGGAGTGGTTGCAAATGGCCTGGCTGCAGTTCCCCAATCCTGTTATATTTCTATAAAGGCTACTGTGCGCTGTGAAATACAGTCATTTGAAGTTAGAGGAGATATTTAACCAATGCAATGACAGGGCATAACCCTGTCAAGATCCCAAATTACCATCTCTTCTCTACACAGTTGTTACCCCATTTTGAAGACACATAATTCACTTGAGCAAACTGTAATTACTCAGATTGTGATTCTGTTGAATAAGTTTGAAGCCGGAGGGGCCTCTCTGCTCCTGTATGATTTTTTTCCCCCTCACCACACATTGTTCACGTGATTCTCTGCTGAGCTGGAGTGCAGATGTGCTTTAGAGCAGGGTAATCACCAGCTTGGGGCTTCTCGCCGCTCGGCACCAGTCTTTAACAGCATGTAAGCACTTACTCATTTGCCTTATAATATCATGGTAGGAAACGTTAAAAGAGACTACAGTTTATACAGAGACAGGCTAAAGATGCCGTCTCCCCTGACATAAACCATAATGTTGAGAGAGAGAGAGAGAGAGAGAGAGAGAGAGAGAGAGAGAGAGAGAGAGAGAGAGATTTTTGTTGGAGTGGCTTGGATTGGATTTACCCAAGGAAAGGGAAAAAGTCCTGAGGTTTTCTTCATGTAGAAATAGTACCATTGCTGATTGGAGGTGAGCTGGTTCAACCTGTAATCTGACTGTGTGAATCTGTGTGTGAGGTTAGAGAGAGAGAGAGAGAGAGAGAGAAATGTGTGAGTGTGCATGTAAACGTGGGAGGAAAGTAAAGTGGTGTTTAGCAGGGAGTGTTCATCCCTTTAATCTTGCCAGATCTTACAAGTGTTAATGTGCGAAGATAACTAGAGGTCTGCTGTATCAACGCTACAGCTGGCCTTTCTCTGGTGCCTTTCTCTGGCGGAGGGCGCCTGTGAACGCTGTGAAACTCTATACAGCTCATCTGTCTTTTTCATCTCACATCATTAAATATATAAGCCAGCACCTGAGCATTGTGTTTGACACAGGGAGTAATGTAGCAGAATTTTTTTGCAAAATGCTTAATATTCTAAAACATGCATGTACATTTTTTTTTTTAACTTTTACCACGTCTGGAACCGAAAACGACAACTTTCAAGCATCACTGAAACAACTGTCTATACAACACGGTCCCACGGCAGTTCGTGAAATGGTCACGTTATTTTTAATCTATTGATTTGTGTACTGTACACGGACACGGTTATCTTGTTTATTTCGTGGTGGTCAGCACGTAATGGGAAGCATCTATATGGAGGTTGGGTTTAGGAAAAGAAGAACGGGGAAAGGACACATCACATGCCGGGACACGATCCACGGTCTCTGGGGGACACGCAACAACAACGGGACGGTTGAGTTTAGGAAAAGAACAACTGGGAAAGTTAACGTCACACGCCGGACACGATCCCCTGTCTCCGGGGTTTTCCTGTGTTGTTTGACCCATCCACCACCCCAGCCAGCATCCCTGCGCAGCTTTTCGGCATTTCATACTACTTGCTACCGTGGTCATGCTGTGATCACGAAAGATGCTTCCCATTGAAATACATTAGTTTAAAATATGTGCTCACCACCACAAAATAAATGACATAACCGTGTCCGTGTACACGAATCAATAGATTAAATAACGTGACCATTTCACGAACTGCCGTGAGACTGGGTTGGTCTATACCAATTTGATCTGGTCCGAGATTTTCAAAGCTTTGAATGAAAATAAAAATAAAAAAAACTTTAAAGAAATTTAAAACCGCTTTACACATTAAATAAACATCAGGAAGTGTTTATCTTATGTAGAATCACATATGTTGAGTGAAGTATCCAAATAATTAAATGCATGCCATTTGGACTACTGTTCGGTTGTATGGTCATAGCATCTCAAACAAATGTTGCAACATTACAAGTTGCACAAAACAGGGCTGCTAGACTTGTTGTGGGCTGCTCTGTGAGAACTAGCACCTTAGAGTTGCACTCCAGCCTCTCTTGGCTCACCATTAACAAAGGAAAACTTAAGTATGGCTACTTTTTTAAAATTGTGTTATTAATTTGAATATGCCAAGGTTTTTATTCAACCAAATTGTTTACTGTAATAATTCGCATTGCCATAACACCAGATTTGCTAGTAATGGTCATATCGTTGTACCTAACCTAAGGACTTGTCATCAACACGTAAAACCAACACGTATGTATCGAGCCATAACAAACTGGAATAAGTTACCCCTGAATATTTGGTTAATTAAATATAAATCCTCTTTCAAAAAGTATATGCAGAGGCATCTATCTGGCATGCAAATGACGGATTGAATACTGGAAAGTAACTGTATTGTTCTTGTATGATTCTTAAAGTGTTTATAAAAATAAATGTATATATTACTATTGTTTTATAATGGTTTTTCTATAAAACATGTTTGTTCTATGCAAAAAGGTTTTAGATTGTGCGTTATTTATAAAGTAATAGTTACTGAGTGTGACTGATCTCTTGTTTTAAGGGAAATGTACGTGCGTGTATGTCCGCAGGTCTACACCTGCATGTGTATTTATGTATGTGGGCGTGATAAGTGTATTGCACATTGATGTGATTTTACATATATTCTTGCAATGGGTTGTCTGTGATGTAATGTGTATGTATTGTGTGTAAGTGTGGACCCCAGGAAGAGTAGCTGACTGCTACGGCATCAGCTAATGGGGATCCTTTTAATAAACTATTTTAATAAACAATTAAATAAACATCAATAAAGGAGAAAACATGCCATCAGAAATAAATAAGTCAGGGGGCACCCTGGTAGCTCACCTGGTAGAGCATTCGCCCCATATACTAAGGCTGAGTCCTTACTGCAGCGGCCCTACCACATAAAGACAAAAAGCCCAAAAAAGAAATAGAAGAATCAGTCATGAATACTGGTGTTTATGCATGTATTGTCGAATAGACTTAAAGCGAAAAGCTTCAGGTAGCGTTTACGTAGCTGAGACACGAGCCCCCCTGTAGCTGGTGCACACAGCTGCATAGATTGAAATGAGTGTGTTGAGAGATCTGTTGCGTAAGAGTGTAAGAGAGTAAAAGACGCGTCTGACCCGCTTCTGTTCTAGACGGGGGGTAAGGGTTGAAACGTAGTGTTGATTCATTGATGCAGTTCTGCTTTGAACTTCAGTAGGTGATGGTTTACGTTGTTGAATTTGAAAGGCAGGTAACTATCACGTAAACCTGTTACGATCTGTGATTGAGCATACGTCAGGACGCACGCATACGTTCGACAATACAGGAAGTCAAATGAACAGATTCACGTGTGTTAAGTTACGACATGTTGGAATAAAGTCGAGCTGAAGACAACCTGCCGTCTCCTCATAAATATATTTTATATGAAGATAGCACCACTTCACAGTAACTGTGGTGTTTGAGTTGTTCTGTCTTTGGTATTCACTAAAACATACAGTACATACTGACAAAAAGAAATTTGAACACACACACACACACACACACAGCACCATTGTTACCATCCTTACAGGTGGAGCACATTTTCTGTGAGAGAGAGAGCGAGAGACGGTGTCGTATGAGCGCTAAACAGCACGTATCTGCGTTAATCACCACCCGAACGGACTGTGTGTGTGTGTGTGTGCAGAGAGAGAGAGAGAGAGAGAGAGAGAGAGAGAGAGAGAGAGAGAGAGAGAGAGAGAGAGAGAGAGAGAGAGAGAGGATGGATGCAAGTTGTAAGTTAATGAAGTAACTTCAAGACAGTTTGGTCTTTGATAATAGTGTAATTGCTGGAATGCAGTGGTGGCCAGGCAGGTTGGGTGTTAGTTATTAATTCACCTTTGTATGATGGCAAATCAGATGATAAGTCTTGCAAAAAGACAATTACATTAGACATAACAATATAAAATAATTTCATATTAAGGTTTAGAAATTGTATTATGTCATCTCAATAAGTCAGTGTAATGTCGTGTAGGTGCTAGTTGAGGGGAGAAGAAATTATGAAATGATCTCCCAGTGTGCGGGATGATTACACACTGATGTTGTTTGACAGGAGGAGCTGTCAAAAATAAATAAAATAAAAGCATTTCATCTTTAAAAGAGGAATATTTGATGAGGTGTATGTTTTTACAGGTCAGGTCTGTTGTAAATGACAGGGAGGCAGATGAAAAGATGGGCTAATAAGAGGCGTCAGCAGGGTGTGCTGATGGGAGACACCTCCTTTGACCTTCTTGAGCTCTGTTTTGAATTCCAACCTATTTTGAGAAGCTGCAGTCACTTTTTGCCGAGGACCTTCTTTTTCTTAATTCAAGTGTTGGATTTGATGTATTTTTTCATCAAATCAGAAACTCTGTGTATAACAACATTAGATCATATCTTTCCTTTTCGGTTTCTGAAACCTACCTACATGCCATTGTGTTTTCAACAATGTCCTACTGTCTTCCAATCTGGTCTCTTACCACTAAGGACATTACTGAACCAATGGCACAACTATACTATCGAACACTTAAGATCCACAGTTATCTTCCAAAGTGGTCTCATCATTGCAGTACGCTCATACGCACAAATGCTTTGACTTACCAGAACTACGTAAACAGCCATGCTATTGCATTTTATTTTCAGATTCAAAATAGCTCTTTACCAGCACTTACAGTTCTTCTTCCGACACATAATATGAGACCACTACCCTTCACTAGGTCAGTCTCACAGGTACTCATTCCAGTTCCCCCATACAAAAACAACTACGGTCAGAAATCCTTTTTCTATATTTACACTGAAATTTGGAATGACATTCCCCATCACATTCGAACGTTATCATCCATCACATATTTCAAAAAGTCATATAAACTGTTTCTTCTTGATAGTCATACTTGCACACACTGATTGTTCATGTATTGTTGTTAGTCTTGTTTTTCCGTATTTAATGTTTTACTTATTTGTATCTGTCTAGTCAGTAATAATGTCCTGTATAAATGTGCCGAAATTGTTTTCATTGTTCGAGGTTGCTGCAGAACAGGAACCTGCTGTAAACCAGTTTTTAAACTGAGTCAGGCCTGTTTATTGTAACTTAATTGTTGCTTTTACATTTTCCTGTATAATAAATGAAATGAATGAAATGACCCAGGGGACATCTTTTTCCAGCCTTCAATGTGTTGCCGCTGGAGCAGGTAGCTGTGAAGTATCTAGCTCAGGGCTGTTTTGACAGGTATTGATGGGCTGGGGTTCAAACCATTGACACTGCAGAACAAAAACTCCCAACCACTGGACCATGTGGACCTTACATGTAGTCAAAATAATGAAATTTGACAGTTAACTTCCTGCAAAACTTCCCATCGCACCATGGAATACTGATGGATGGAGAAGATGATTTATGAACTGATGAAAGATGTGCTGGCAGCTGGATGGTCAGAGGGATGGATGGATGGATGGATGGATGAAAGAATGGAAGGATAGAGGGATGTATGGGTGGATTGATGAAAGAATGGAAGGATAGAGGGATGGATGGGTGGATTGATGGATGGAATGATGGGAAGATAGAAGGATGGATGGTTAGAGGGATGGATGGGGCTGATGATGGCAGCCTGCCATGTATCCAGGCACTGTTTTGACAACAAGAGCCTCGCCATGGCTTCCCTTTTGTCTTGCCTCTGTTTATTTTGCCACCTGCTACTCTGGGGTGAATGGGGTCAGCTCAACAGGAGTGCGCGCACACACACACACACACACACACATTTAGTGTGCATTTGGTTGGTCATGGAAGGCATTAGGTAGAATTCCATGGTCAGACGGAATGTTTAAGGTTCAGTAACTCAGTCTCTCAGTCCAGAGGGCAGCTAAGGCCACTCAGACTAAACTGAGACCCAAACCACTGAGCTAGTATGCCACTATGACAATATGGTACACACTGGACATGTTACTGTAATTTGCTTAATACTTCTGCTGTGGACAAACTATGTAAAGTGTTGTCTTTTCCTGGTTTTAAAGGCTGCACTACAGTGAAGTAATGTCATTTTCTGAACTTACAAGACTTTACAGCTGTCCTTTTATTTGCCTTTACCCACTTAGTCATTATATTAACATTACTGATGATTACTTATCAAAAAACTCATTGTGTCAATATTTTGTGAAAGCACCAATTGTCAACCCTCCGATATTGCGATATCAAGGTATTTGTTAAAAAAAGATTGTGATATTTAACATATACAAAGACAGGATCCATTCAAATGTTGCCCTTTTCTGCAGCAGTAAAGTCAAATTGGTTGATGTCACTAGTAAACCATGTGGAAAAATGAATGTAGCCATCTGTGTCCACTCAGTTAAACATTAGTTGACTATTTTAAGGTAGTAATGCGTGATACGTGTCGGGGAGTAGATGAAGTAGTGAATGAAAATGTTTTTTTTTTAAATTTTGATTAAATTCTTAGATAAACATTTCCATGAGCAAAATATTTCGAAAAAAGACGATGTTGTGCACACCCATGTAGATGCTGGTGCAGGACAAAAAAGGGAATGTTCAAAGAAGGTAAAGTCTGTACAACAGCTTAATGCTCCGGGAAAAAATACTTTAATTGTGCAAATATCTATATAATCAGCCCGCAAATTGGCCTTCCTCAGGTGTAAAAATATATACCATAAATAAGCATATAAACCAATCCAATTCCAAAATGTACCCTGGGCAACTGTTCAAAGTTGAATGCAATTTTGAAAAATAAAACAATTACACAATAAACTTTATTTTGGGAAACAAAGCCAGGAACACAGTGTTGTACTTGATATGAACATGTCAGCAACAAGTACTGCAATGTAGTCTGCTTTGAGTAAATCATGTTTTAAAGAAAGGCTCTAAATGTTACTCTAGTCTAGGTGCACACACAATTTAGATGTTCTTTATATCAATTAAAAACAAAGCACAGCTCTCCAAGAAAGTAGTGATTTCACGCTATTCTGTCTTCCAACAAAATAAGACATCTCCTCTCAACAGCTGCATGCTCTCGCATTGCACATCTGCCTAATGTTAGGATAGGTGGTAATTGTAGATGGGGCTGATCGGGTTGGCTTTGGAAGTGAAATGTGTGTAGGAATGATTGTTGGCTTCATTCAACAGCTGCTTCAGCTACACTGTCTATCGGGGCCAGGTAGAGACTGGATCGCCCTGTGCTATCAAACACCAGAGTAGACGTGCCTTTTGTTCAGTATGTGAGGTGCATGACTGCAGCGCGATGCTACATGATATTTATGTAGGATGTTATATCATTATGTCAACTGTCTGTTTTCTTTGAAAGCAGTAACTCATGAAACAGGGCTGTTCAATAAATCAAATTTTGATCGCAATTTCTATTTTTTTTGTTGCACATTACGTTTTGCAAGTGAACTATTATTTTGTCTTGTGTTCTGAATGAAAAAAAAAGTTTAAACGGGAAAAGTATTAAGGGAAATTTCACAGTTCAAGGTGTTTTCACCGTTGATTTGATTAAGGCTTTCACTGTTTTTTATCTTCAATAAATGCAACATCTTATCAAAAGTCAATGAGTAATAGCGTTAAATAATCATGATTTTTAATATTGACCAAAGTAATTGTGATTATTTTTTCCCCCATAATCAAGCAGCCCTTTAAACACCTCATATACACTTCACCAATGGTGTCATGTACAATATAGAGCGACTTTTGTGTTTTGTTTGTGAGTTGTCAGTTTTCACTCATTGTCCATATCTTTCATCTGTGTGACTTCCAGTCAGGTTTGATCCGTGTGTCTCAGGAGGAGTATTTGATTGCCCCGCTACCCCAACATCTGGCTACACAACACAACTACAGCACCCCTGATGGTCACCACCCGCATGTAGTCTACAAACGCTCAGCGGAACACATTGTCCACAGAAGATCTAGCACTGGTTCTTCCACAACTGACAACCCGCACCTTCATCAGCATCAGCAGCAGCATCATCACCATGACTACCAGCATGGAAAGCTGCAGAGGCAACACTTTTGCGGACGCCGCAAGCAATGTATGTAAGGGAACCTTATATTCCTTGTACTTTACCATCTGATAATTGTGTATTAATGTTGAGGAAGTAAAGTAACTATATATTGAGTTGTCAGTTTATTCCATGCACCCTTTTTACAAAATGTACATATAATACACAGTTGAATTTTCAGTCACAGAAAAAAATGACTGATGAACAATGTGATATACAGTCTGAATATAAGACAGACTCAAGAGAATTCACCCTGGTGGATAGGACGTAGTTATGCACTGTATAATCACCATGCATTCTCACACACTATTAGAAATGACAGTATTCTGTAACACAAATTATTGTCCCAGCATTATTGCAATAGAATCACCACTTCATGACACAAAAGTGTAAATTTAGTATTTTATAAAGCAGTTAACCCGAAACCACTGCAGTCTCTAGATATGGCCACATTCATTATGAAGATTTATGTCTGTGGTAAATGTTTTTGAGTGCATTGTGTGTATTGTAACAGGTATCATTGTATCAGCCTGAGGCGACTCAACCCACCGGCACAGTTTTATCTTTCCTTCTAGTGGTGAGAGGTAGGAAGCAGCATGGGGAGTGAATTTCCTGTCCTTTCAACACCAGAGGCTGTACTCCTATCACCCGGCACGAGCCAGGAAATAGACAGTTCATTCATTTGACCCTCACTGCCAAGTTCTCTCTCTTTCTCTCACTCTGTCTTTATCTCCCTCCCTCATACTCTCTCCTCCCTTCCGTCCTTCCTTTTTTTGCCCTCCTAGACGCTCCCAAGCCTCCTGCTGAGGACAGTTTCATCATGCCTGACGAGTTTGCGATACCCGAGGCAGAAGGGCCAGGAAGGGCAAAGAGATCGCCCATCAACTCCAACAGGGTAGGGGGTCTGAATGTGGAGACCCTGGTGGTGGCAGATAGGAAGATGCTGGAGAAACACGGCAGGGACAACGTCACCACCTACGTCCTCACCGTCATGAATATGGTGAGGGTGGGAGAAGGGAGGAGAAGGGAAGGAGGAGGTGGTAGCACGTAACATGTATTTTGGAATTTCTTAAATGTAATTTGTTTTTCATGTTCTTTGAAATAAATAAGCTAAACTAAACATTTGAAATAGTGATGGCTCGAAGACACAAGGGAAATCTGCTCTGTTTCTCCCAGGTCTTGTTTGTTTATCTAATGTGGGAGATTCAACAGACCAGTACCATCTGCAATGCAAGGTCAAGTGACTGAGGGGGGTAGCCAAGCTACCTCTAACGCTAGCGGTCAAGTGGCTGAGGGGGGTAGCCAAGCTACCTCTAACGTTAGCAGTCAAGTGGCTGAGGGGGGTAGCCAAGCTACCTCTAATGCTAGCGGTCAAGTGGCTGAGGGGGGTAGCCAAGCTACCTCTAACGCTAGCGGTCAAGTGGCTGAGGGGGGGTAGCCAAGCTAGCTCTAACGCTAGCGGTCAAGTGGCTGAGGGGGGTAGCCAAGCTACCTCTAACGCTAGCGGTTAAGTGGCTGAGGGGGGGTAGCCAAGCTAGCTCTAACGCTAGCGGTCAAGTGGCTGAGGGGGGTAGCCAAGCTACCTCTAACGTTAGCAGTCAAGTGGCTGAGGGGGGTAGCCAAGCTACCTCTAACGCTAGCGGTCAAGTGGCTGAGGGGGGTAGCTAAGCTACCTCTAACGCTAGCGGTCAAGTGGCTGAGGGGGGGTAGCCAAGCTAGCTCTAACGCTAGCGGTCAAGTGGCTGAGGGGGGTAGCCAAGCTACCTCTAACGCTAGCGGTTAAGTGGCTGAGGGGGGGTAGCCAAGCTAGCTCTAACGCTAGCAGTCGAGTGGCTGAGGGGGGTAGCCAAGCTGACCTTAGCGAGCTAATCTGCAAACATGTTGACCTCTGTTTTTCCAGCTAGACATTCTGAAGTTTTCTTCAGGTTTGAAATGAAATTAAATGAAATACAGAAATTGCAAAGAAATTCACATTAAAGGGATCCTCAAAGTGAGACCATGTGTCTTTTAAAAGAAAAAAAATTATCTTTTACTTTTTCACCTTTTTTATGAAAAGTTGAATTCATAAGGAAATAAAATGTTACCTTTGCTCCATTCAATACACAGGTTTTGTTACTATTGTTTTAACTGGTCTGGTATCTCCAGTAGCAAATAGTGGCTAATGCCAGCATATGTTAGCTGACTAAATAAACTAAAATGAGTCATACAGGTAGAAAGTAGTGCAGAACACATACTGTACAAAGGTGTGAAACATGAACACCAGTAACTGCAACTGCAACTGATTTATCAGAATCTGCTTGTCTGACTGTATTGACTACAACATCACTGCATGTGGATGTTTATGTCTGCAGGCATCTTAAGCCACTTTGTGATCTTTTCTTTTTTTATCTTCTTATCCTTTTCTTTTCTTAATAATATACAGTATATATATATATATATATATATATATATATATATATATATATATATGTATATATATATATATATATGTGTGTATTATTGTATATTTTGTAACTCCTCTCTACCTGTACGACTCTTACATCACATATCCTTTGTCATATTCTAATCACTAATTGTTGCCAAAATGAGAGCATAGGACAATTAGAAAAACATTAATATTAGATTTGCCACTTAGCATATTTCATCTTAAACTGTTTTCTCCTCTTTTGCAGGTTTCCAGTCTATTCAAAGATGGCACCATTGGGACTGACATCAACATAGTGGTGGTTAGCTTGTTACTTCTTGAACAGGACCCGGTGAGTTGATACAGACTACAATTCTGCAACAATGTGCTTCTTTTGCGCTGGGTACTGGTGATTGATTAATTCACACTTGGTCTGTATCTCTATGTCTCTCCTTTCTATTTCCAGCTTGGCTTGACCATCAATCACCATGCTGACCAGTCCCTCAACAGTTTCTGTCAGTGGCAGTCAGGTCTGGTGGGAAAAGGTGGTAAACGGCATGACCATGCTGTTCTCCTTACCGGATTGGATATCTGTTCCTGGAAAAATGAGCCCTGTGACACCCTGGGTAAGACAGCTAACCTTAACAAGACAAACCTTTACTATCCTATTTATTTATATTAGTTTAGCCAAGTGGGAAGCAGCTGTTGATAGTAAGTAGTATAACAACAAAGTTCTGTGAGATGTGGGAGCTTCTCTTAAGTGTTAGAATCCCTTGCAAAACATAAATGGTGAAATATGGGGCATGAAAACGGGTGTAGAGGTGACATTGTGAGTGTAGACATTACAACAAGGAGTGAAGGAAGTTTGACAGGTGCAAGCAGAATAGAGTATAAGTGAAGAATTACACTCATTTGCCACTGTGACCAAAAGCTACATTTAAACGCTGTTATGACCCCACGTCGTGAACCCAAGCATGTGGGATTTGTTTGGCATTTTGCCTTTTATTGGATAGTGACAGTGTAGAAGCAAACATGAGCATAAGGTATGAAATACAACAATGATCAACTTGATTACTGTCACTTAACGGAGAGCTCATTAAAGGTATCCTACATTGGTAGTAGGGTTGGATAACGAAACCCAGTTCCACCATGGAACTGATTCCTACGCAACCGCTAGGAATCGGACCGGATTAGAACGCAAATTTCGGTTCCACTTAATGTGTTGACTGAAATATTTTCCGTCTGTCGCTCCGAAATGGACGTAAAAATATCACACTTTCTCTGTAGTCTACCATTAGCTAGCTACCGTAAATGTTAATATCTTATTAAATTTTAGTAATTATCGAAAAAAAAGAAAACTCTATGAAAGAGCCTTTCTTTGATGTCATTTTTCAGTTTTTCAAGAATCGGTTTAAGAATTGGAATCGTTTTAAAAGTACCGGTTCGGCATCGGAATCATAAAAATCCAAACGATACCCAACCCTAATTGGTAGTCAGTCAAATCTGTGTGAAAAACAACTGTATAAGTTGTGACTGTGTATAGAAAAGGGACGTTGTGTCTGTGACTTCATCCATTGGTTTCTGAAGAGCCAAAATGAAGCTCAAAATGGCCGGCTTATGGTGGCTCCAGCCTTTGCCATCTTGGCAGTGCCTGACGTCGGCTAATCCATAAATGGGCAAAGAGGTGCAGCGTGGATGGAGCCGAGGCGGGCTGAATGAAGCCTACATTCTATGCTTGCCTCCTGTGACGGCAGCCCACCTGTCACTCAAAGTGGAACCCCCTAATTATGTAGAATGTTAAGGCTGAATATAATTGAAACGGGTTAATTATAAAAAAGTTCACCACCCCCCTTACAGTTGTTAGCTTAGTTAACTTAGCTATAGAACCAAAACTGTTTTTGTAGCACGCTGTAAACATGTTTATTTATGCTGTAAAGGCATTTTAACATAGGGGTCTATGGGGATTGACTCCCTTCTGGAGCCAGCCCAAAGTGGCCACTTGATGAACTGCAGTTTTTGGAACTTTAGCATTGGCTTAATTTTTTTTCTGGAGGTTGCCACTTTGTCTGGATAAGCCATGTGGAAAATCAACTTATCAAATGTTGACCAAGAATCATGCTTCACCATATCTGAAGTGACCAGCGTTGCACTTAAGGATAGGCTTTTGTTCAGTTTACTCATAAATCTTAACGCTTGTACGAACAAGAGGCAGCTGGAACAACATCAACATAACTAAGCTTGACTAATACCATAATCATATTGCTTTCACATGAGTAATTGTTAGTAATCTCAAGGCAGCACTTTATCTCATTAACTGCATAAGGTAAAAAAGGTGAAAGGTGACTCACAATTACAATTATGTATTCACTGTATGTAACTTCAAAATGTATGTATGTTCTGCCAGTGTTGTTCAAGTTTAACATGTGGCACTTTAAGTCATAGGCTCATTCATCAACCGCATAATGTTTCTATTGGTGTACATGTTCTATATTTTTGGATCTATTACGATAAACCGCTGCTAGAAAGAACAATAAGAAAAAACAGTGACCACTGAATATTTTCATCAGCTTGTCAGTTACAGTAAATCCCACATCTCGGATCACTTATCTTTTTTCCTAATGCTGTCAGGTCCACCATCAGCAGTAGGCCTCCTCTAAACTGACTGAAGTCTAGGAACAAACTTAAGTTAAGTTGGCCAGGGCTTGTGAGGTTACACTTTGCAGCTGATGTGAAATTCCCCTTCCTGCATGCATGTACGCAATATGCAAATATGACAGGCGTTTATTTGCCTGCTAAATCTGTCCGACATTTCAACAGAAAGAATGTGCTCAGTTACACCACAGAGAAAAAGACAAAAGGATTTTATCTTACAGTTATGAGGTTTTATTTTGTTTACCTTCAGCTTTTCATGCAGTCAGTACATTATACTTAATAACCAGGTATCCTGACTTCAATTTATCTCTCGCCCTCTTCCTTTCTATATGCAGGCTTTGCCCCCATCAGTGGAATGTGCAGCAAGTACAGGAGTTGTACCATCAATGAGGATACAGGACTGGGCTTGGCCTTCACCATCGCTCACGAGTCTGGACACAAGTATGTCGAACAAAAACTGCATCCTGGCAAGCTTAATAACACAGTTTCTGGACACCACATCAGACCACACAGGCTTAGGCAGATGAATCTATGTCAGACTTTAGTGTCATAGTGTCGCTATATTAGCTCTGTGCTGTGAGTGGATGTGACTAATCTATATTAAATGAAATAAATGTGGTCTGATTTAAAGAAACAAACTCTGAATTAAAAGAGCATTACGTTAGAGCACTACCTCATCCACTCCATGACACTTTATGAGAGAATAATGGAAACTGCCTCTGGCCAAATGGCTCTTTTTTGTGTTTATATGTTTCCATTGAGATGGGAGGCTGTTTACTTTTGATATTTTCAGCTTTTGCTAGTTTGACGGTGGAAAAAGGGTCCGTGCGTGGGAAATTGACAGCTGTGTTGGTCTTAAATTAGCAAAGACACTTGCGTCGGGCTTTGCGCTGCGCCGGGTACAAGATAGGACCCTAAACTTACATGGTTCTTTCCTTTTTTTTCTCTAGTTTTGGGATGATCCATGATGGTGAAGGGAACCCTTGTCGCAAGACAGAAGGCAACATTATGTCTCCCACTCTGGCTGGAAACAACGGAGTCTTCTTCTGGTCTACCTGCAGTCGACAGTACCTCAACCGCTTTCTTGGGTAGGCCTCTGTGCCTCGTGCAAGTGCACAAACACTGTCAAATTTGCCAGTCAGTTGTCGTTGCCCTCCTCCTGACTGACACGTGTGATTTGCTATGTTCACCAGAACAGCCCAGGCATCCTGTCTGGTGGACGAGCCCAAGCAGATCGGTCAGTACAAGTACCCTGAGCAGCTTCCTGGGCAGCTGTACAATGCAGACACGCAGTGCAAGTGGCAGTTTGGCTCCAAGGCAAAACTGTGCAACCTGGATTTTGTCAAGGTGAGACATTCACTTTATACATTTTTAGCCTGGTTTAAACGCTATAATCAAACATTTTGTATTAACAATGGATCACATTACTACCTGCATGTAAAAGGTTCACTTTTGACGAACCTACAGAGAATCATCATCTGACTCTGTAGTTGCATCTTTCAAGCTCTTTGTTTTGGTTTTACTGTCCACAATTTTAGTTTTTGGCAAATATGCCAAAAATACCTAGCCTAGAAATCTAGACCACCCTAGCGGCAGCAAATGTAATTTGCAGCCAGGGGGGTCGAGGCACTCTCCGTTGGCTTGCGAGCTGGAAAAACCAAACTCTGGTCAGGCCAATCACATCGTGTATGGAGTCGGTGGGCGGGCTTGTGGCTGCTGCTGGCGAACAGCGGTCTTCTGGAAGACTTGGAGTTAAGCTTTTCTTTGAGAAAACAACAAAGAACGGCACTGAAATCATTCTTAAAAAAGGAAGATGTGTTTGGAGTTTTACCGACCAGATACAGCAAAAGTTTAATCTATCAACTAGCTTCGCTGCCTTCTTCGTTGCTCTGCCTGGTTGTAGCGCTATCCTATTGCGTGCAGTGGGAATTTGAAAGACAACCGTTTATCCCGCCCCTTGGATTGAGGCTTGGCTTGTCAGGCTAAAAATACCCATATTACGCTACCCCTCCAGCACCAAAAGTGGAGCATTTAGCAGCTAAAGAGCTAAATATATTTCCCTCAGGAGTTGGTTGAACAAATCAGAAAAATAAAACTATAATATGATTAAAATAAATACTCAAAATGCTAGTGGTGCTCTTAAACTGCTGGATGAAGAAGGTTGTGACCAAAATGGCAGCATGCTATATAAACCAACAAAGACACTGAAGTAAGAAGAGTACAAAATAGATCAGCTAACTATTCAACGTCCTGGTTTTACATTTCTAAATCAAGCATTAGTCATATGTGCCTTTGCCTAAACCAAGACTCACCAGATGAGCCTCCAGTAAAGAACTGGAGCACCCAGATTATACAGGAGCTGCAGTTATCTGCTTTACAGCGCTAATGATGCATTTCTAAAGTGGCACTTTATTAATTAGCATGATCTTTGCACAACAACCTCGAACCCCCCCACATTTGACCCACCATTGAAATGCATTCAATAAATTGAATGGGAATACATACCCCACCCCCCCACCCCTTTCCCAAGCCTTGGTATAAGCCTTTATGTTGGGTGCATTCAGTGGCGTTGATTCACATGTAAATGTTGTTTAAAATACTACAGGGTCTCCTCTCCAGGGCTGTGATTGCTGGGAAAATCGACTTTGCCAAATCGTATATATGATGGATTAGCACACAGGACATTGCCTTGGCTATTCACGACTTCTCTAAATCCCTGCTATGTTTCCCTAACAGAAGATCAAATACTACATCTGCATTTCATAGACCTGTGTGCGAGTCAGTGGGTGGTAAATGAACCTACACGCTGATTAAGAGTGGATCTAGGGCTGCCTTTCACACTTTTTCCCCCTTGTTGTTTTTGTTCCTAATGGGCTCATGTAGAATGATTTTCAGCGGTATGGCTGTCAACCACCTGCTTGGAACCAGAGAATGGGGACAAAGACAGACACACACACACACACACACACACACACACACACACACACACACACACACACACACACACACACACACACACACACACACACACACACACACACCACGGAGTAGTCTCTCCTGCTCTTACACTCCCTCCTTTCTGGTTCCTCTCTTGTTGCCAGTTGCAGTTGGGCGAGTTGCCAGACTCTGCCGCCTGTCTTTCGACCCTGGCTCTCCCTCTGCGCTCTGTCTCTGTATTGTTGGGTCGGATGACACATACAATTATAGCCCGTTTCATTACAGAAGTACAGTGATTAGATTTGACACCGATGCTTTGTGGAGAAGCTTACCAGCGTGATGGTGGTCCTGGCAGGAAGCATGTGCTGTCGGGTCAAGGAAGAGGAGAGAGGGGAGCAACACCATGCCAAAAGGCTCTTCTTTCATGAAAAAACCTACGATGGTAAACTAAAAAAAACACCAGATCTGATAGACATCTCATCCTGTGTGTGTGTGTGTGTGTGTGTGTGTGTTTGACAGGACATCTGCAAGTCGCTGTGGTGTCATCGCACAGGGCACCGGTGCGAGACCAAGTTCATGCCTGCTGCAGAAGGCACCAGCTGCGGTCCTGACATGGTGAGGATGTGGAGGATCAGCCATTCTCATTCTGTTCTGCTCCCTGACACTTTTACTCACTCTCCTAATTAGACACCATGCATACACTTCTAATTAAAGGGACATGTGTGATCTACGGTATCTCATTTGGATGCATAATATGGATATGTTTTGCAAAAAAAAAATTCAAGAAGACAAACACACATAACAGATACTCATAATTGGGTGAAAAAGGATCCAGAAATTATATTTTAAGTATAATTATGATTTAATATAAACTGGGTTTTCATATCATTAATATTGATAATTATAAACCAAATTGTTAGCTGAAATGTGGGAATGGTGTGATATCAATAAACTGAAGTCTGACATCAGCAGTCACATGATCAGACAAGTTATAAAGGAATATCTTAGACATTCTGTGAAATACGCTTAGTCCAAAATCGGATGGGGTTGAAATCTCCACTTTTGAGCAAAATTGTCTGTCTGGAAATATAAAACTAGCCTAAGTCTGGTTGCCTGGCAAGATTTCAGGAAGTCAAGAAAAAAGAAATAGTCCGGCACCCTGGTAAAACCATATTGTGTTTTTAATTTGGGTTTGTTAGCTTACCTACGGCTAGCTGTTTCAACCAGTTTTAAGTCGTATGCAGTCAGTAGATTCCTATTTACTGTACACATAATCTTCTTTTCTAACTCATTTCCCTAAAATGCCAAACTATTGCTTTTAACAAATCTTCAGGAGAAAATGAGGGCATACCATTAATGTACTATCAAACTATCAGTGGAAAACATTCATAACAGTTTACAGAGCGGCTTCCTGATTCAACTTTAATCTGATTGTCCATCTGCTTGTTGGAGCTGTGAGTGCACACACCTTTTCTTTGTAATGACAGATTGTTACTGACATTTCGAGTTGCGAGGGCTTTGTTGTTGTGATGTCATGGTGTTCCCAGATGGCAGTAATTAATTCAGTGAGTACTAGTTTATTATGGTAACTGATAAAAATAATAACTATGAATATAGGAGCCCTGTTGTAATAAATTGTAGTCGTCCTTTCAATTAAAGTGTTCACACTTTCCAGAGCCAAAGTAAATTCTTGCACCTTGAAAAGGGAGAGAAGACAGCTCACATTATTTTATTTGGACTATTACTTGATTAAAAGCCCAAGTTACCTGTATCAATAAAAAAACATATTTGCTGCTCACGCATGCACGTACCTGCAGAAGCATTTTTGCTTCTCCCAGCTGGAGACAGAACTATCGTACCTCTTTACATATCGAAAGATGATATTTAGAAAGAGAGAGAGGTGGTGATGTGTGTGAGTGCAGGGTTTGGCTTGGAAAGGCCTGGATGGGGTTTATGTGTGTGTGTGTTTTGGCTATAGCTGCAGAGTGTGGGTGTCCAGGTGTGGTGCTGGGCATTTGTCCAAACCAGGAAGCTCAGGCAAGAAGCTCGGGCCAACGCTCAAGTTCTGATAAGAAAACTATTTCTGTGCGTCTTTTTTCTCTTCATTAATTTCCTTTTCTCTCGCTTTTCTCCAGTGGTGTCGGAGGGGTCAGTGTGTTAAATACGGGGAGCATGGTCCTAGGGCGGTCCATGGCCAGTGGTCGGCCTGGTCTCAGTTGTCTGACTGCTCCAGAACCTGTGGAGGAGGGGTCATGTACAGGGAGCGCTCCTGCACCAGTCCAAGGTATACACACTTGCTCACATCATCTTCTAATCCCTCACCTCATTTGAAAATGCTATTAACTAGCCAAACAAATGACAAAGTGATTCATGTTGTCATGTGGCTGGTTCTGCAATGAAAATCTGAGTTGCAGTTTGGGCCAGAAACAATTTTTGAAAGCCTCATGTCCCAAAATCCTTTTCTTTCAGAACACCTGAAAGTATTGTCTGCCAGGTTGCTGTCAGCACAGACACACACACACACACACACACACACACACACACACACACACACACACACACACACACACACACACACACACACACACATGCCAGATAACGGCTCTCATTATTCAGGCTGACAGTCCAGACAGACAGACCATTCCTCCCCGTGCTCCAGACGAGGACAACCTCCTAATAGCATGTTCTTTTCTCTGAAAGCTGCCAAGACAGTCAGCAAACGTACCCTACTGCTGCTCACTCACACGAACATAATTCTACATAATTCTGCAGACCTAGATCCCACAGTGCATATCTCTTTGTTAGTAAAGGGCTCTGTGCATGTCATTACAGGCACAGGAGAGATCCTCAGTTTTAATGTTGTGTTTCATAACAGATGTACAACCCCTTGTTATTATTCCCTAAAACACTCCGGAGATGTTTTAGATGTTTTTAAGCCTTTATTTCACTTTTAATACAATTGCTAGATTTATTGTTGTTCTGTCACAATGCTGTGATCAGCCAACTGATCGGCCTGCAGTTAGTTAGCCAGCCCCCACAACACTGGCCCTTTAAATTAAATACAGGACAAGCAGGGTTTTTGCAATGGGAAATTTAATGAAAGGATTAATTAGCCTGACCATTCATGCAATTTCAGCCCCTCTTGCCTTTAATATGAAGTATGTGTAATCCATAGCCCAACGTCTGAGTGACAGAGCATACTGACGTTACGTTGCAATTGTATGCAATGTTTGAGCAAGTTTTGTGGTTGTTAAGGGTTTAGCGTCTTCTCCTTAAAGAATGTGTGTTTACACTAGCAATTTCCTGCGTACTGTAACTCAGAAACAGTCATGATGGGAGCTATGGCCAATCACCTCCAATGTTTTCCCTGTTTGTGTTGCTAGCCTGCTGTCAAGACAATTGTAAGCACTCTTCAAGTGCTCATATTATGCTTTGTGGCTTTTCCCCTTTCCGTTATTGTGTTATATATCTTTTTTGTGCACGTTATAGGTTTACAAAGTGAAAAAGCCCAAAGTCCACCCAAAGGGACTTACCATCTCCAACAGAAAACACTGTTCACAAACTGCTCCAAACAGCTCTGTTGTAGTCCAGCCTTTACTTCAGAGACAAACGCGTGTCAATTTGCATCACTTTGTAACACATGTTATAATGCTCGCCTAACTGCTAGCGTGGCACGCCCTCATAGTCTACTTCTGACTGGCTAGTAGTCCTTACCTAGGTACTGTCAGGGCACGCCCTCATAGTCTACTTCTGACTGGCTAGTAGTCCTTACCTAGGTACTGTCAGGGCACGCCCTCATACTCTGCTTCTGACTGGCTAGTAGTCCTTAACTAGGTACTGTCAGGGCACGCCCTCATACTCTGCTTCTGACTGGCTAGTAGTTCTTACCTAGCTACTGTCAGGGCACGCCCTCATGCTCTGCTTCTGACTGGCTAGTAGTCCTTACCTAGGTGCTGTCAGGGCACGCCCTCATACTCTGCTTCTGACTGGCTAGTAGTCCTTACCTAGGTACTGTCAGGGCACGCCCTCATACTCTGCTTCTGACTGGCTAGTAGTCCTTACCTAGGTACTGTCAGGGCACACCCTCATACTCTGCTTCTGACTGGCTAGTAGTCCTTACCTAGGTACTGTCAGGGCACGCCCTCAGGCTCTGCTTCTGACTGGCTAGTAGTCCTTACCTAGCTACTGCATATGTGTGACTCCCAACAAAGATGTAACAGAAGTGAGAGGTCTCACTCTGTAGCTAAAACAGAGAGCTCAACACACAGGGTGAAAAGAGGAGCTGCAGCAATGTGCAGTACAACAAAAATATGGTGTTTTTATTTTTAAATTAAACCATGTAAACCTATTCTGGTACAACCTCTAAATACAATTATGAACCTGAAAATGAGCATAATATGAGGTCTTTAATATTGAACTGATTTCTAGATCTAGTGAGATGCCTTTTCAGCTAATATTAAGCATAGTTCATGCTGTTTGAAGAGAAATGTTTCACTCACTATTGGATCCACCAACCATTAAAGGAAACAGCATTGCCATATACACATAACTCATACTCGTATGCATGAGCACACACATCCACACATACAACATAAGCACACTCTCATACCACACTAATAAGGATCATTACGTCAGAGCAAGCAAATCTAACCGGCATGCATTGGGCGGCGATCGCCGGTGATCGATTCTGCGCAGGCCTGGCTCATTTCGAACGCGTCTAATAACACTAATGAGGAAAAAAAATAATTTGTTGGTGGGCCTTAGCACCCTTAACTCTACAACTCAGTTCAACTGCTTCCAGTGCTTACACGTCAACTGAGAGTTTCTCTGCTTTGATTTCCTATTTGTTGTGCTAACAGTGAGTACTCTTCAATAGATGCATTCAAGTTGAACCCTTTTCAAGTCTCAGGTCTTCACCTTCTGATAAAGAAACCTGTCTTCAACTCTTCTAATTCCCCAAAACTTTCAGTGTTTATACACTATTTATTCCAAATGCTTTCAGTGATTACACTTCAGCTGACACTTTAATATACATCATGTCTTGACTTTGACTTCAACTGGCACCTCCAGGACAATTTATCACCTACACTCAACTCTTTTCAGCAATTTCACCCAGACTGATGCTTCAACTTTACTCAAGGCTTACCTTTATTTTGACCATTCAACTACATTCAATACTTAGACCTAAACTGAATGTCCAACATCTTTCAGTAATTATATATTGACTGCTACTTCAACTATGACTTTAATTGTTTCAGTATTTCAGCTATTTCAAATGTTTAACCACATTTTTTTTAGCTAGAAGCACATATACATTTTCTTGAGAAAATGTAGCCTTTTTTAGTTGTATGTTTTTTGGTTAAATATAACCACTCCATGAAGGGGTCTGTTTAAGTAAGTAAGTAAGTAAAGTAAGTAAAGCTGTATTTGTATAGCACCTTTCATACACAGAGTGCAGCTCAAATGGAAACATTTGGAACATTTACAGACATGAAGGAAAGGAGAGGGAAATAAAAAAATTTTTAGCAAAATGTCGGAGCGTGGCATAACCAATGTGACTCGCCGACTTCACAATTTTTAATCTGTACCGTCACAGTCACTTAATAAGCTAAATTGCCGACACAAGATACAGCATGACATGAAGGAGAGGAGAGGGAAAAAAGCAACTCTCAGACTATCCTCATAAAGATAAGAACAGTGTGGGAACAGGAAAAAATACCTCAGCAAGTAAGCACACAAACAGTACATTTGCACTACTGCACATAACATAACATAACATAAATGTACAGTTGCACATTTAAACATAACATAACATAAATGTACAGTTGCACATTTAAACATAACATAACATAAATGTACAGTTGCACATTTAAACATAACATAATATAAATGTACAGTTGCACATTTAGCGGCGAAGGCATGGGACTGGGGGTATAGATCTATTATATATCACCCTCCTTACTCCACTGGCTTCATCACTGCTTACTTAACAGCCGGGCAGACACTGATGTGGCCATTCTGTCCGTCACAGCCGACTCGTCTCTTAATCCCTGGGAGGGATCAAAGACCAAAAGGTTCCAGAGGCAGAACGGCCCTCATATGATACACATTATACACCAGAACTGGCAGACCAAAAAGGGCTACAGAGCCCTATAAACCAGGTTATCTGTCAGGTTCATTTATCATTCCTGTGGCACTAAAGAGTGTTTTATAGCAGCAGCCGCTAAAAAAATGGGTGGATGCTGCTAAACGGCGAGTTACGGGGTCAGTGGGACAGACAGGGGATGGAAAGATGGGGAGGGCTAAAAATCAAACCCAAGTCATGAGTTTAAAAAAACAACAACATACAATGGGCTAACCAGGTGTCAGATCCATTTGAACTCATGTGAAGACAATATAATTAGGCTGGTGTGTGTCTTCATATGACATCTTTTCACCCCAACCTCAACCCCACCACAACACACACACACACACACACACACACACACACACACACACACACACACACACACACACACACACACACACACACACACACACACACACACACACACACATTGTTCATCAATGATCTTTTCAATGATCAGTAAGGATCGTATGCTCTTTCTGGGTAGATGTCGGAATCCAATGTATTTATGACAGTAAAGTTGAATCTAATTTAGTTCCAATGAGAATGACTGACTGTTATTTTTAGGGTTGTTCTTATTCTAACTTCAATAAGTTAAAAAAGTCAGACAAGCAGTTATATGGGAGAGTAGAGAGACAGTGAAAGACAAAATAAGAAAGCAGACTGTCTCACTGGGCAGAACAACACTTAATGCCATTTCTACTCTGGAACAAAAAGCAACCGCACACGCACAAACACACACACACACACACACACACACACACACACACACACACACACACACACACACACACACACACACACACACAGTGTGTTTCACTATCTTTGTGGGGACCCGTCATTGACAAAATGCATTCCCTAGCCCCTTACCCTAACCATCACAACTAAATGCCTAACCTTAACCCTTACCCTCACCCTAACCATAACCTCATTCTAACCCTAATCCTAAAACCAAGTCTTAACCCTCAAACATCCCTTTAACCTTGTGGGGTCTCGTTTTAAGGAGATTTTAAGTGTTTTATTTACACCAGTTGTACTATTGTGCCCGCGCCCCTCGCAGCGCCCATCCTGGGCATTGCGAAACCTAACCATAACCTAATTCTAACCCTAATCCTAAAACCAAGTCTTAACCCTCAAACAGCCCTTTAACCTTGTGGGGTCCAGCATTTTGGCCCCACAAAGCTGTCCGGACCCCACAAGTATACTGTATTCCCGGTTTTTGGAACCCACGAATGTAGTTAAACAAGAACACACACACACACACACACACACACACACACACACACACACACACACACACACACACACATAGACACACAGACACAAACACACACACACACACACACACACACACACACACACACACACACACACACACACACACTCAGACCTTATCCAAACTGCAGCATGTACCCCTGAGTCACGTTTTAAGTCCCTGACTCAGTGTGTGTTTGTCCCCAGTAATCTCTGCGATTATTTTGGCAGGGCCCCTCTGCTCTTAATCTGAGCAGAACAAGAAGGATTAGCCTGAATCTGTTTTTCTCTAATGTCGTCTTCAACCCCAAACTGAATCGTCTGGACAGTCTAGGCTCCCCTCCTCAAAGATCACTGACTTTTTTTTAAACATGTAGATTCTTGTCAGACTTGCAGTATGTGAAGATGTATACATAAATTATGTGTGAATCCGTATCCGGGAATGGACACAAGATCAAATAAAATCCTATGTTGTTTAGAAGTGGACCGTACAAATATGACAGCGTCTTGTACATTTTCACCTCTGCCCTACTACAAAATCTTCACTCAGCAGGAGCAGTCTTAAACATCCTTCATTTGATTCTGCACATACTCATCCGTTTTATGAGGCCAGCATGTATGTTTTGCTCAGTCTTGTAAAAGAGTTCTATGGGATCAGCCGATTGAAGCCATCCCATCTAGGAGTTGCTCCGAGACGGAAAATGAATCTTCTCCCTGTCCTACCCTCCTCGCGCCTCCATTCCCTGTAGACCACCTGCCAGATCAAACACAGTCAGCCTAATCCTCACCAACAAGCCTTGGAGATTAGGTTCTCCATTTTGACCTGGTTTTGTAAGGAGCACATTTTGTCACACACTCAATTTAAAGGGAGTGGGGGGTGTACGATGAGGGGCGACAGTGCTTAGATGGAACTGTGTTTGGTGTAGTCTCCCGGTGGACTTGTAAAGGGGTCTTGCAGGGGTTAGGGCCCTAGCAGAGCCGCAGAATGGAAGTTGTGAGAGAGGCAGGGGGGAGCAGGTGACTTAAGGAAAAGACAAGACTAGACACGATGACCTCTGACCTACAGCGAGTTCAGTCTCAGCTTCTGTCGCCGGGCAGATTTACCGGGCTCCAGGGGCATTTAAGTATCCTTAAGGGGTCCTGAGGGCAGCGTTGGAGTTGGGGTGTAGAGACAGAAGAGGAATGACTGAAACACAAACTGAAAACTCAAAAGTCATATCTGGTTTCTGTCTTGTTGTTGGAAGTAGTTTTAAAGTTGCAGTGATACTGGATGATTTAGGGAGGGGAGAAAAGAGGAAGAGAAACCAGGAAGGTTGTGAAACTCGGAGCCAGACTGTCCATAATCCACGAATTGCCTTCAACTTTCTTAAGAAAACTGACGCCCTTCTATGCTCACCTCTGATCAGAAGGCCCCGACTGACGCAGTATACGCTGTAGTCCTCCACTGGCCTGCCATAAGCACATTACCATATGGGCTGCATTGGTCCTCCGCTAAGTTTTAATAGGATCAGGCCTACGAAAACCTGGGCCAAATCCCCCCCTCACCAAGGGAAGCGAGATCGGCACCAAGCAGATTTACACACGCACGCACACACACACACACACACACACACACACACACACACACACACACACACACACACACACACACAGTCTCACCTCCAGCACAGGGAGCAGAGCAGTCGGAGCGAACCACACCCCAGCTGTAGTCGGGTTTCCTCTCAGTGCGAGGCAGGGTGTGCTCCCACACCACACCCGGGTTCTTTCCCTGCAGCAGGATCTGTTAGGCAAGAGCACAGTAAGTCAGAATAGAGAATGAATATATACTTTTAACCTTTATTCATCTGGGGAAAAGCACACTGAGCATCCACATCAAATTTTCAAATCTTCACATGCTTCCCAGCTACCTTCCTCCCCCAAATCTCAGGCACCCAGTATATAGGGAATCGCATCACGTTCACACTTACCAAAGCATACCAAGGGTCGACAACTACATCGGTATCTTGAGGAGCTCCATCACTCTTGGCAGCTTGGTCACTGTTTGCTTGAGCCCAGGTCTGACTAGAGGGGACGAACGGTTGGAGTTTAATAAAAATGCAGTGAAGCAACATGCAGTTTTGCTTCAGATTGTTGCTGACATTCATATTGTATGCAGGCACTTTCAAATACTGCTGCACTGGCGAAGGAAATGCAAAAGAAATAGGCTTCTAGTTGCATTCTCCTCTTAGTTCTCATTCTCACTCTCCATTCTCCTTTTCCAAATCGTTTCATTACATTGTAGCACGTAGTGAACTGTTTTATTAGACATGTTTGATCAGCATGGTTCCCCTGTGTGTGTGTGTGTGTGTGTGTGTGTGTGTGTTTGGTGTGTGTGTGTGTGTGTGCAGACCACTTTGGTAAATACCTAAACTCAATTTTCTCTGCTGGTGGTTGTGTTGGAATGCCTGGCATGAGTCTAGAAAGCCTGAGAAGTCAGACATGGCATGTTTTTTTAACAAGTGGTGATTGCTTTTATCATCTCAATAGCATATTAAAGCTCCATTACCTGTTTATGGTATGCACCAGCTATTCCCGTGTGGTTAAAGAAGTGTTGATTTGGTATGGTGTGGAAACATCTGACATGACATTCAAACGTCTCTTTGACACTCTTATTTAAAATCAACGTCATCTTTAGTCCTGCTTAAAACTCAAATTCATGCTTTCGTAAGGGCTAACACTGCACTGACCGATAAGATGTTGTCATTTTGATAAATTAATCATGGATGATTGAAAATGTAAGAGAGAAGCTCTTAAATGATAAGATCTTGGATTTTATTATGCTCTGATAGACTTGGTCTCGTCTCATCAGTAACACTGATTGGGAGATGTCGGTGGGCATAGTTGCCTTATGAAGTTTGGAAGCAGCTGTGTTTAGTTTACATTCAGTTTTTCTTACTTAAAACAAATTGTGTGTGCCCTTGATGTCTCACATGTTTAATGCATTTTCTTCCCCATGAAACATTTGAAATTTCTCTTTTAGAATATTTCTTCGGCAAGTGTTTGAGGGCTCTCCGGTTGGCTTTTTGAACCCTTTATGCATACTTCTTTCAATACGTCTGTAAAACGCCACCAATTGTTTATCAGTAGTAGTTGTGTTTAATCGTCGTATCATTTCAGCTATCCTTGTAGGCCTAAATATTGTTGGGTAGTTTAATTTATAATAAAACACTGTATTATATAAACTACATGTGTTATTTGTGCAGACATCTTAATGTGTAAAGTAACTAGTAACTAAAGCTGTAACAGATGAATGTAGTGGAGTAAAAAGTACAGTATTTCTCTCTGAAATGTAGCGGAGTAGAAGTAGAAAGTGGCATGAAAAGAAAAGACTCAAGTAAAGTACAAGTACCTCAACATTTTAAGTACAGTACTTGAGTAAATGTACTTAGTTACATTCCTCCACTGCAGATCTATAAACTTTTTTTATTTGTATCTTGTTCTTCTTCACCCAGGCCACAGAACAACGGTAAATTTTGTTCAGGCTCTAGCCGTCTCAACCAGCTGTGTAACACTCGGCCCTGCCCTATCAACGCTGTGGACTTCCGGGCCCAGCAGTGCGCCGAGTACAACAGCAAGCCCTTCAGGGGCTGGTACTACAAGTGGAAGCCCTACACCAAAGTGGATGGTAAGGAGATCAGTTCATATGAGACCCACCAAGAACAATGTTTATATTTAATGCATCATTTGCTCTGGAGGATGTTTTGGATATCATTTTTGTCACATCTGTTATTAAGAGATTTTTTGTGTACCCCTACCCAAAAAATACACAGTACACAGATTATAAAGACACCTTTACTGTATTCTTGGCACATAATGCACAAGAAAAGAACTTGCATTGTTCAAAGAACACTGCACTGCCAAATACACAGAGTAGTAGATTGTTCAGGGCAAGATTTTTCTTGTCTTTTCATTCTGTATCCCGGTGTACTCTGCTAGTCCTAATCTTTTTTTATAAAGTGTTACTGTAATGCCAACCTCTATTTACTGCCGCAATGATTAGGGCCAAAAAGCTGGAGGAAACTATCACTCTGTGTAATGTGCATGGGAGACATGTAGCCACCTGCACCCTCTGACACAGTGGGGAGAGATTTAAAAAGGAAGCCTACGGGCCAGCTTTTTTACACACAGTGAGAGAGAGAGAGAGAGAGAGAGAGAGAGAGAGAGAGAGAGAGCAATGAAGGAGAGCGGAGCGTTTGGCCGTCGTCCCAGGCCCGTTTAAGCTGTTGATGAATAGGAAGTGATGTAGAGAGGAAAAGATTCTGAACTGCCTTGTGGGACCTTGGGCCAAGTCACCTTCACCGTCATTTATTTTAATCAAAGACGGCTGTAGAGACTTGTCTGTGATAACTGATCTGAACCACTAAATAAACCTGTAGCCCCACACAAATACCCCTGGGTGCATTCATAGTCGGGTCCTGTCTCCTCCAATTCAGCGTCAGCAGGAGCTGTACGTGCTGCATATGCAACAGGTTACAGTACAGTAGCCACATAAACTTTAATTTGACCAAGTTATAGAAGAACTTTGGTGAATCAGTAACATTCCCCCCCCCAAAAAAAAGATTGCATTTTTTCCTTTATAAAAGACTCTTAGGAACACTTTTTTCACTTTTATTTTATATTTTTCCTTTATATTGCACATTTTCACTCTCTTTAGTTCTCTATACCGTTTGGTTTTGCCTTACTTTTGCACTATTTAGAATGTATTCATTGTATTGTATATATTACTTATATTTGTTGTACTTATTGCACCGTGGGTCGGAGGGAAACATATTTTCCTTTCCTCTGTATGTCTGGCACATATTGCAGAATTGACAATAAAGTTGACTTGATTTGATGCTATCTTTTCTATTGATACCGTAGTTACTGTATGCATTTGCATGTTCTGTGTGCAGATGAAGACATCTGTAAGCTGTACTGCATTGCAGAAGACTTTGACTTCTTCTTCGCCATGTCCAGCAAAGTCAACGACGGCACCTCCTGCTCTGACCACAAAGGAGATGTCTGCATTGATGGAGTCTGTGAGGTGTGTTGTCTGTATGGACTCTCTTTGCTGCACGCTAACAACTTTGCTCCGGGACAGTCTAGTGGCACTGGTAGAAAAATGTTACATGAAGTTTTGGACATGGCAGTACACAGAAAAAGCTTTTCGTACTTGTTGTAGGAGAGGTGTCGGAATCATGTGGCACAGTGCAGTTTTGGGTGAAGGACAAGGATGTGCAGTTGCAACACCTGCCTTGAAAAGAAGGCAGATATTGGAAAAACTTCAAATGTTTATGGAATCTCATGGAGCTAATTTCTATTGCAGTGCAAAATATGATTACAATGGACATTTTGGGTGTGTTCACTTTCAGTTTTAGATAACTGTTTTTAAACTAGTTTTTTTTTAGAACCTGTCTAGTTGTCGAAAGCAGTCATGTTGCTTGCAACACTTTTAGCAGTAATTGTATAAAAGTATTGCCAATACAGTACGTCATCTAATTGCTTATAGTATGCACAGGGGCATTATAATTTAAAAAAAAAGTGTGCCAGCATTAATTTACCTAAGCATGTTAAAAGCTGCAGTCAAACTCGTGCGAGCAGGTGTTAAAAAGCTAGCTAATGAAGTGTAATGATTATTGTATTTCTTTCTGTTTTTTTGTATTTTGTACAACCAAACAACTTTGATGTCATTATTTTATTATATGTTTGTCTTTTGCCTACGCTTCATCTAATCTTAAGAGTAATGCTGCGTCACCCCACCATCTTTATATTGTCTTTATAATCCAGGGGTCAGGTGCAGTAGTCTGATGTCAGCCACACAACTACGTTTCATTTTTAAATGTTCATATATTAGTTTTGAAAACAAAATTGATCTCCGTCCACACAAGCGTTTAAGATCTGAAACCAAACTAATCTCCACCCATAGTAACACATCTGACAATGCATATCACATGACCGTTCCCATACACTGTACATGCACGTGCTGGTGTAAACACGAAGCAGATTGTCCAACGTTACTCTGCGGTTGAAAACCATGGCTGTATAAATTGAAAATACAGAAATTACTTTGTTAGTTTGCAAGTTACCCGTGGATTGTCAAAATAAATGACTTCATTCATCCTAATAATAGTTCTGTCCACATTGATGGCATGTGTGTTTTTGTGTGTGTACAGGCAGTAGGCTGTGACCAGATTCTGGGCTCCAAGGCTTCTCTGGACGCCTGCGGAGCCTGTAAGGGAGACAACTCCACTTGCAAGTTCTTTAAAGGCCAATACACCCTTCAACACAGAGCCAACGGTAAGCTTTTCTCTATCTTTGTTTGTAGTGTGTCTCTGCATTTTAGCGAACATAAACGTAGTCCTCCTGCGAGACAAAGGGAGCCTTAAGCGGACAATCAAGTATGCAGAGAAAATCCACGCACAGACACATCTAATCCCACTCCGTAATAGACTGATTCATGTCATCCAGTAATACACATAGACAAAGAAGTTGAGTGTGTGATGAGGTAAAGCAGGCATGACGGTGTATGTGTGTGCAGGATTGTATGATAAAGCATTAAAGCAAGAATTAGAGAAGTGATAACAAATATCCAGGCAGGATTCAGCCTTGACTTTCCTTCCTTCTCCTTTCCCCCCCAAGAGTACTACTCCATGGTAACAGTCCCAGCTGGGGCACGAAGCATTCACGTTCAGGAAATGGAGGTCTCTACTAGCTACTTGGCTGCCCGCTCCCTAAAGAGGAACTACTACCTGACCGGGGACTGGACTGTGGACTGGCCGGGGAAGTTCCATTTTGGTGGGACCGTGTTTGACTACCAGCGCTCCTTCAACAAGCCGGAGAGCCTTTATGCCGCTGGACCTACTAATGAGACGCTGGTGTTTGAAGTAAGCCGCCGCTGCTGGGTGATGTCCGTTTGTGGCAATTGACAGTGACAGGGTCCCTGGCAGAAGCTGCTGCGCCGCTTTTAAAAAATACATTTTTTACGTCTGGATATGAATAGGCTTAGATGAAGAAAGAAGTTTGGGTGGTAGGGAGAACAGGGCTGGATGTAGCTGTCTGCAATGCTTCTGTGGGGGATTAATTGTGTTTGGTGATTGGTTACGTCAGGGATGATCTGGGGATGTGTGGGTGGTTTGAAAGGCTGTAATCTGAAAAATCTTGAGCTTTAGCAGGGTTCAAACAGCCTGTCCTGTGCCGAGCTGTCCTCTTTGTGAGCGAAAGAAAGAGAACACAAGGGTAAGAAGTAGAAAAGATAAGTAAAAGGTAAAAGATAAAGACAAAGAAAAGGTCACAACAAATCTAGGAATAATTCAAATCAAAGCCAAAATGATTTACCCAGAACACACTGTCAAGCTCAATCTGTGCCACTCTGAGGCAAACTCATGAATGTCCATTATATGCCATCATGGTACTTTTAAAATGCAGTTTGCATTCTGTCTGAACACAGTTTAAATATGTCAATGCTAGTCTCTGTTTTATTGTGGTGGCAGCAGAAATCTTTGAGGCAGATATCTTAAATCCTGGACAAATTACAAAGAAATTCTGTATAGCCAGATACAAGTAAAGGCAGGTGAGAAAATATGTTTTGTGTAATTTTGTTGAACCAGTCCTTTAAGCAGGCAGGGAGAATAATGCAGACATTAGATAAATGGAGATGTGGCGCAATTAGTCTAAATCAGCCTTTGTGCCACTTTCACTATTCAGCTCAGTCTCACATGGCAGAAGCATGCCCCTTAATTATATGCAGTACAGTTTCTTGGTACTGCTGGCTCCAGTGTAACCCAGTCACGTGTTTGTCCATGTACACATACTCAAAGCCATAGATGTGGCCCCCATGGCCGCTGATCTCAAAAGTGCTTTGTTGCAGCCATGTGATTCGTGGCTAATAGAGCGAGTAAAATCCTTAAGTTAACTGCCCGTTAGAGGGAAGGGATGAAAAGTATAAAATCAGATGGTTGCTTGGAGTGAGATGTTCTGCATAGTATATGAAATGATTTATGATCTGATGATACTCTTTTTTTTTTTTTTTTTTCTATGTTTGTAATCAACGGCGTGTCAGAAACCAGAGCTTCGAGGGGAGGGCGAGTCTTTACCCGTCCCAAAGCAGCAGAATGTGATGCTGGACAGGCGTATCCTCCTGAAAGAAAATGTATACTTGACAATTGGCCGAGTCATTATCCTTATGTCTTTGTAGGCTTAAGTGAATGGCGGTGGGATGTGTGAGATGTTCTTCTTCTCACATAACTTTGTCAGCGAAAGCAATTATTTTCTCATGAACTCTGAACCTAGGCGTGGAAACCAGGTGAAGAGTAGACATATGTCCACCCCTCCACCATGGGTGAAGTGGTAGTCATGTAAAAGCTAGTCTCCCCTCAGTCCCTTGGGCTACTGAAATCCTGCGGTTAAAGCAGGAATGATTGGCCTGTAAATCCAGGAGGAATACCAGTGTGAAATGACTAAAGTGCTTGGCTGGTCACTTGTTTGACCATCAGGAAATGTCTGAGTGTTTTTCTAGCTATTTTAGAAAAGAGACTTGTGTTTGTGGGCAGTTTAGCGGTGTAGCTGCTGTAGTTGGCATTTGAGCAGCTCGTTGAGTGCTCGCAGAGATGCATTCGAGTAACAACAATCTAATATGGTCATTCCCAGAAGAGGTTGCAAGGATAGGTTAGATAGATTTGCTTCAGCAATTTCTGTATACTGCAATGCCACAATCTTGCTTTCACTGAGCGTGGTTATATTTCTGGATAATTCAGGTTTTTCGGTAAATAGAAATCTTATTTTTTAGCATTCTGGTGGCTTTAGGGACGGCGATGTCAGTATGTGGGATGGTTGTTCGGTCCAGCACTTTGGTCCTAACTGAAATATCTCAGACATTTATGCTGGCCAGAAGATGAATCCTATTGACTTTGGAGATCTACTGACTTTCCCTGTAGAGCCATCAACAGATTTCACTTATTCTGAGAAATATCTCAACATCTAAAAGATGTATTAGCACGAAATTCCGTACAATAATCTATGGTTCCCAGAACTCTTTGGTTTATGATGAAATAACTGCCAAACCAATGACATTCCCATCAGCCTCAACTGTACTTTGTGGGTAATGCTGATTAGCAAGTATGAGCATGCTAATACATTAAACCTAGATGGTTAACATGGTAAAAAATATACCTGCTAAACATCCACTTATTTGTTACTATTATCATTGTGATCTGATCGTTGGTTGTTTTTTTTGCCCTACTATATTTTATGGGAGCAATTCCACCGCATTCCCATCACGTTTGATGAGTACAGTGTTAACTGTTATCCAAGACCCAAGAAGTTGTAATAAACCTAAATATTCTTTCAAGAAGAGACTTTGCTAAGTCTACCAGTGCTCTTCCGGCTTGTCCATGTGTCCCAGCCATACATCTGCTGCGGATCTGCAGATGACACAAGCATAATCTCTATAAGTATGTCCTGTAATTACAAAAAGGAGAAAGAGGTTGATAGAGAGAGAAGGATAGAGAGAAAGAGGGGGGAGAGTGGGATTAAAAGATTAAGAATTCTGCAATTGAACTCTTTGGATGTGAGAAGTTAAGGTCAGGGCACAGGGACTTAAACTGCAAATGAAAAGAGCCAAATGAAGGAAAGCGAGTAGGTTTTTTTCTTCTTTTTTTCCACCGCTGATCTTCATCTGTTTCACACATTCTACTTAACTGGCGCTGTCACAGAAAGACTGAGAGTGCATGGGGGAGGGTAAACGCACCAATCACTTGCAGAGCCTTATTCAGCTTGAAACACTCAAAGAAAGAAAATATTGAGGAGTGTGAGCGCAAACTGTGACAAGGTGTTCACATCTGTACAGCTCAGCTGGCAGGGGAAAGGGGGAAAGAGCAGGAGGAACATATATGGCTCAGGTCTCAGTGGATACCAAGTAGGATTATTGCCCCTGAATTGACATTCTTGTGGTATGGTGAGGCGAGGTCATGCCAGTCCAGGGCAAAGCATTGTGGGTCCGCAAGTGAGATTGATATCTGTGTCACTGCCACATTGTAATTCATCATCATCTCATCTGACTTGATGAGTGGTGTGGTGGTTGGGTTGTGAAAACCAAGAAACTCTGTGGTATGATGTTGTACTGTAGGAAGATAGACTCCTGTCATTCACCCAACGTGAACTTGGCAGGCACATTATCCTAAGTATTTATTTTGGAAACGTGTTTCTTATAATACATGTGATTTTTCTATAGACCAAAAGAACAGTAGTTAGATGCAGCCATATTAAAACATTAAAAGCCATTGAGAGGAGGCAAACATTCGCTATTAATGAACATTTATCTAATTTTGATGCAAAAAAAGAGGATAAGTCTATTTTAAGAACTATTTTTAAATGCCTAAGTTTGCTTAAATTCTTTTTTCCATGGCAAGTTTGATCATTCAATAATCAAATGTGTATAATGTATTTTGGTCACTGTACTGGCATTTTTCTTAGTGTTTTTAAGCTTTAGCGAGACCGACTGCAAAACCTTTGTTGCCACCAACTGCGCTTTTGAACTATCAATAACCGATAACAGACTGCTAAACGATGGCAATGTGGCAATGTCTGGGGGTGTTCGATCTATAATCCTCGCTTGTCTTTGACTCTGGCTGCTTAAAGTATAGCGAGTTATTTGTGTTTGGGGAGATTTTTGAAGGTTCTTTAAAAAAAAACAACTTAATTCTACAACACAGGATTGCACAAACGAATTGCAAGTTGTAGTACCTTTACGCTACACAAGAAAGATGAGTTGAAGACTCCTATAACCTGAAAAAATAAGCTGTTCTGTGGTCTGGTGGTACGATAGTGGATACTTCAGGCTGTTGTTGGCGTGGGTATTGTCTTTTGATTTCCTTTAGGTTATGCGCCGGCACCTCACCTCACCGATATTACTGATGCTCGATAGATGGGTGCCAATGCTGTTCTGATTCTGTTAAATCAAATTATTAAATTGCATGTAAACTCAGTGACTGAGTGACATTGAATCCTGTTGCACTCTTTCTTTCCATGCGATTCCTATTGATGGTAGTTTGTGTTGTCAGTCCAGGCAAGGGTCATGTATTTATTGGCTGCAGAGTTTTTGTAGATTTATATGTGACTAATATCAAGGCAGTATTTTACTGCTGCTGTTAGTTTGCTTTGACTACCAAAGAGTTCACAACGGCAGTGTGAGTTGGGTCCACAAAGAGGGAGCATGCATGAAGTCATTGTTGCTCTTGTGACTGATTGAAGGAGGTCGTGGGATTTTGGTTTGTAGTGGACAGTAGATAGGATAGTTGTCCCAGACCGAAGAACTGGAGAGGAGACAGGGTTGGATATGTCTGAAATGATTATATGAAAGTAAACGTCTCTCCTCTTAGACAATGTTAGCGTTGTGGTTGATTGGGTGTATTCAACAATTGTGGATGGCTTGAGGGATCGGTTATTTAGAATGCTTCAATGATGTGTAGGTCCTCTATTATTATAAATAAATCCTGCTGAACGATGTTTTCTTAGCTGCTGGCTCACATCATTGATGGTTGTTTGGCAAATGAGCAAGAATGTTGGTAAGAGTTGGTTTGCTTGGATAAGCAAAATAGTCCTGGTGTGGTTAGCAGTGGTAGTTGTTTAATGGCAGTGGGTTTGGGTGGGTAGCATCAGCAAAGGAAGTGTTGGTTTGAAAGTGTCGCTGGTTGTTATCCAGATCAAAAAGGCCAGGGGCCACAATTTCAACATTTTAGGCTGGGACAGGGAGTGTGCAAATGGTAAACTTTGGTTTGACTTGTGGCCGACGGCCAATAACATATCGATAGTGTGGTTGAGAGTACGAGAGATTGCTTGGTAGAACTCTAATAAGACTGTGTGAATTTTTACATTTCCTTATGTGACAAATTAGACAGAACCATGTGGTTTGAGCCTAGATTTTTAGACAGCGGGTAAAAGCATGGACTATGAAAAGATCAGACCTTAGGTGGCTAGTAGTAACTGATTGTGATGTATGATGGTTCTGTTTTGGAGAAGAATGGACTCTAGACTTTATGCGCCTGGTGTGAAATTAAGCAAAAATTTGGTTCCAGTGTTTATTATCGTGACCAATATCAAAGCACTTGGATGCAATTGGTTTCAGAGTTACGTAAAATTCTCTTAAGTTTTAGTAAGAAAGCCTAATTCAGCTCGATAAAACTAAAACTTTGGCTGAGTTTTGAATAAAATCAGTACAGAAAACAGATAACATAGGCGAACAAGCTTGTTTTAGCGCAGGGTTTTTTAAAGTCTGACCAGCTGTTCACAAGTCTGTGTACACTGTACCAACAGTGTGTAGGTGTGTTTATCTGCCATTAGACAGCTCCTTGCTCTTCTCCACATAAACGTCTTCTTTTGCCTCCTGTCTGGAGCTGGGCCAACCTTACACATGGAACAGTTAACATGTAGCAGAAAGTGATTGGTCTAGTCAGTGGATGCACCCCAGGCCTGTTGAATGTGGACTGAACCCAGGAGGCGCTTAGCTTTCTAAGTTGGATGGTTGATGGTAGATTCCTCGTTCTTTAGGATATACCCCAAAGAAAACACACTTGTCAAAGCTGATTATTGCAGACAATGATAGACTTGATACGTTTTTCAGGCATTGGAATGGCTGTTGACAGTTGGACTTAATACAATTTGTAAAGATTAATACACACCCAACCTGAACTAAACCGAGGTGGGTTATAAAAGAGAAATAACTATACTGAACCCAGTCCAGGGCAGCGCTCTGAAATGGTTTAAAATGACACACTATGAGCTGACCATGTAAATGTGCCTCAAACTAAATTCTTCACCATGGCAGTGAATCCTCATTGGGTTGATTTAATGATAGCCTGATTCTTCTTCTGTAATGGGTATGTCTGCTTTCATTCATCCGTTAGTCTCTGCTTGACTTGAATGTCCAAATAAATCTCCCTTACAGGAAAAAGGTAACTCAGAATCCCCAGCCAGTATAAAGGATGTGGTAAAAAAAAGAAGAGTTAACGCTCAAAAGAAAATGGAAATTGCCCCTCATATGTGCACTGTACTGTCCAAATAAAATGACCTTATAATAGTGTGGTCAGCCAGTTTGGACTAGAGAGGGAACAAAGCGCTCCTTAATGTTTCTGGAGCCTTCTGGGTAGTGGGTAGTAGACCTAACAGCTCAGTGGGACCTAAATGGCTGAATTAGGCAACCACGTTGTCAGTGGTCTTACCTTTAGTCTCTTACAATGGAATCCAAAACCAATGGGCCTTTTGTTTCTGCTCTCCTTTCACTGCACATTAACCTTTTTGTTTGTACAGTGTAGGACATACTGTATAGATTCTTCAAGTTCTACCAATACAGAAGAAATAGTGTGATGTTTTTATCTCCTTAGCTTTATGTTTTCAGATTGGCTTAGGACAAGGGTATACATCATACTGCATGTAGGGGAAGAAATGTAATGGTTGTTTGTTGTGGACCTGCTTATTTTTTTTTTTTTTAAGTTACAGTACACTAATCACTAAGTTTCCAGCCTCTCAAATGTGAAGATTTTACATTTTAATTGACATATTTTGCCATTCAGGCAAAACAAGCAATTTGAAGGTATCACCTTGCGCTCTAAAGAATTGTAAAGGGCAATTGTCATTATTTCATAACATTTCAATAAAAAAATGTTTTTTTAAAGATTATTATTTGGGGCTTTTCTGCCTTTAATTGATAGGACAGCTAGGTGAGAGGGGGGGGAACACATGCAGGAAATCGTCACAGGTCGGACTCGAACCCTAGACCTCTGCGTCGAGGCGTAATTCCTAAGTACATGTGCGCCTGCTCTACCCACTGAGCCAACCCGGCCACAAAACAATAAATTTCAAAGAACAAATGACAGATTTATCAATAATGCTTAGTTAATTATTAGTTTCAGCTGACTAAGCAGATAAGCAAATAAGAACACTGACAACCACCACTGAAGTGCTCTATAGCAATACCTATGTAGTTGTCGACCCTTGGTATGCTTTGGTAAGTGTGAACGTGAAGAGATTCCCTATATACTGGGAGCCTGAGATTTGGGGGAGGAAGGTAGCTGGGAAGCATGTGAAGATTTGAAAATTTGATGTGGATGCTCAGTGTGCTTTTCCCCAGATGAATAAAGGTTAAAAGTCCATATTCATTCTCTATTCTGACTTACTGTGCTCTTGCCTAACAGATCCTTCTGCAGGGAAAGAACCCGGGTGTGGTGTGGGAGTACACCCTGCCTCGCACTGAGAGGAAACCCGACTACAGCTGGGGTGTGGTTCGCTCCGACTGCTCTGCTCCCTGTGCTGGAGGTGAGACTGTGTCTGTGTGTGTCTGTGTGTGTGTGTGTGTGTGTGTGTGTGTGTGTGTGTGTGTGTGTGTGAGAACATCAGTTTTCCCATCATTTCTTAGCAAGCGTAACTAGGCACGGCGGCAGGCCTGTAAAGCTTTGGATTTCTCCGCATGTTGAAGCTGTGTGCATGAGGCTTGTATGGAGAGCAATACTTTGTATATAAAGAGTTTGGAGGGTGTTTTTCCTAACAGTGTTAGGAATGGATTAATCAGTTAAACAGTTTATCTGATCTAACGTAAGCCAGTGTTACTCCAGACAGAGTTACCTTTGGCAAACACATCTGCTATTCCTTAACTTTAAAGCTTTTCCTCTTGTAGCATTCAAAGTGAAAACATACTGTTTGAAAATACAAACAAGTATATAAGCCAGATAGGGTTATATTAGAATTAAGCAAGTCTGATCTTACATTTTTTGCTTATAATACTATCTTTACACTGCAACACAATAACAATGCTCTTTCTTCATCTGGTAAAATGCTGACTCTTTGCCCGAGACATGCACATTTAGCCTGAGTCTTTCAGCGCAATATGTATGTCGAGAAGCGAGCTTGTGACCGCGAGTTCGTCGGTTCAATCCCCAGACCGACAGGATAAAATCTGGGTGGGGAAAGTGAAAGAGCAGCGCTTGTCCCTCCCTCATTACCACCATTGAGGTGCCCTTGAGCAAGGCCATTAACCCCAACCGCTCCAGTGGAGCTGCTCAGTGGCCAGCAGATCAGACTGTGGTTGTACTGGGCAGTTTCCAGGTGTGAATGTGGAACTGTGTGAATGTGATCAGGGCGTTCCTGCAAAACAGAGGCTGCCTCTCAGTGAACCTTCGCTGAATAAATAAAGGTTAAATAAAATAAATAAATAAATGTAGCCATCAAGTGCATATTTCAGACCCCTTTACAAGATTCTTGTTTAAAAATGAGTCAGCTTGGACCAAAAGTCGGACAGAGACAGCATAGTATTATCTTAATTAGCTAGCTAGCTACAGCTGATAACATCCACGTGCAGAAGTTGATATTTCTGCCAGTAAAAGTGACTGTTATTAGCTAGAAATGAGAAGCCTGCTTTTGTCTACCTTTGTCCAAAATCAGGTACTTAATGTGGTTTATTAGAGCTACTAATAACTTTAATAAATATCTGCCACGGGTATCATTGTAAACTGCATGTGTACTGTGTGACAACGGAAAGCTTGACAGGCGTAACAACAGTAACTAAGGGGGGCGGGGCTTAGCAAACGGTTAATTACAATAAGAAATTGGAAGAAATATGTGCATATTAATGTACATACTCTAAGCGCACGTGGGTCCGATTTTATCTGTATGTTAGTGTGTGTGTGTGTGTGTGTGTGTGTGTGTGTGTGTGTGTATGTGTGTGTTTTCTATTGTGTACAATTCCGGTAGTAGGAAGTGTGTTAAGGCTAATGAAAAGCACCTTTGTCAACCGAGAAGTTTAGACTCTTTTGGTCCCAAAAGTTTCACAGCAACCCCCGCTCACTTGTCAGTGGATGTGAATGTGTGTGTGTGTGTGTGTGTGTGTGTGTGTGTGTGTGTGTGTGTGAGAGACGCTGCAACAGCTCACACACAGATATTCTGACTTAACAGAGATTTTTTATCAATCACAGTTACAAAATTGAACTTCTCAGATGTCCATGTTGTTGGCATGAATGCTGAAGTTGTCATATTGTATACAAGAACTACATCAACTCTCCCTCTGATTTTCCATCAGGTCGTATTTCGACCAAGGCTATCTGTCTGCAGGACCAGAAGGTTCAGGTCAACTCCACCATGTGCAATCCCCACACCAAACCGACACTGGGCTCCCATCTCTGCAACACACAGCCCTGCCCTGCATAGTAAGTGTGTGTGTGTGTGTGTGTGTGTGTGTGTGTGTGTGTGTGTGTGTGTGTGTGTGTGTGTGTGTGTGTGTGTGTGTGTGTGTGTGTGTGTGTGTGTGTGTGTGTGTGTGTACAACTTCGTGTACAGTTGGCTGTGGGATATGTGGCATGCATCTTTATGTTGCCAAATTTTCAGGAACTAGGCGCTGTTTTTATTACATACACACACACACACACACACACACACACACACACACACACACACACACACAGTGGTTAAGCAATCTAGAGGTTGCCTGTGGTCCATTTGTTCTTCTCCGCTCTGCGTCCTCCTCCCTTCACTGCCTGCTCTCTAATTTTCAGTTTTCAGTTTTTTTTCCCCCATTTTCCTATTTGAGAAAACACACGAAAGCCCTTCCAATCTGCTGTCTTTTTGCATCACTCTTTATTTATTCCATTGCTGTGTGTCCATCTGTATGTCCACCTGTGTGTCAAATGGTTTTTCACTCTGACTTGACAGAATCAGGATTTTTTTTGTCTTCATGTCTGTTGTTGAGAACAGGCTTCTGGTGGTTGACAAGCAGGCAATTTAATCTGAACTGGCTTAACCTGGCAAGTCTTAATTAGTAGAGGAGCCTAAACCTAAATGCAAATTTTAAACCTATTAGTTAAATATGCAAAACATATTACATTTTTTGTCATTACTGTCTACAACATGTTTGAGCGCAATTTCACAGTAGACTTTCAGCCAACACATTGATTCTTGAGCAAATTCACTCTAACAAATACTGTATACGGAATGAATATTTCCTATAGACCTTTTTCACGGCAGACATGTTGACATGTCATAGTAGGAAAGGCACATGTGTATTCAAAACCAAGTCAAAATGTCTGCTGTGAAAAAGGTCAATAGGGAAGATATCTGCTCTATAAAATGAGATTACATTTGTGTGTGTGTGTTGTTGGTTAGAATAACACTGGTAACACTTTACGTTAAGCATGCATGAATTCATGCATGCATGAATTCATTGATGTAGGCCCATGTATTATTATGCATTATGTAATTAATGATTTATGTGTTACTGCATTCCTTAATATCCCACGAATCATCAGGAGTTGACGTGTTCATAGTCTGTCATTCGTGACCTCATACATGAACGACATAACTAAAGCATTAGGTACGTGGGCACATCATTATGAATTAATAAGCACGATCTTGATTATTTATTTTTCTGCAAAAAAATGTGGTCATCACTGCGCAAATTCTGATTTGAACACAACTTGTGCATAATGATGTAGCCACCTTACCTAATGCTTTAGCTGATGTGTTGTTCATGCATGAGGAATGAGAGGCTATGAACTCATGTCAATTCCTGATGATTCATAAGATAGAAAGGAATGAAGTAATGCACAAATCATGAATTAATTCATGCATGAATTCATAATGAATGTACCCTTACTGTAACCTGTTACCATAACTTTAGTTCAAGCCTGTGGCAGCAGTTCCAAATAATTCGTTTAGTGCCATGCAAGGAAAAATACCTTTTCACAAAGTTTTTCACAAGTTCAGTGGGTGCATTTTCCAAAAGAATGCTCTGAAAAATAATGTGGGTCCCACACGAAACTCACTCAATGTCTTTTAATATTATTCTTAGATATGTAGGCTACATATCAAGAACATTCATGAATATTAACTGAGATACCCCATTATGTTGTGAGCAGTAGGCCTGTGTGTGTTGTTGGCAAAATTATGTCTAATCTGTCTGTGTCTATGTCTGACCTGGGCTGGCACATGTTCACGTTAAAAAGTGTCTGCGTGCATGAGCACTATGGTCACACGCAAAGTGTCCCAGTTTTAGTTCAGAGAAATCTGGTCACCCTACGTAAAAACCATGTGAAAATGGTAAACTGTTTATGTGCCAAACATCAGCTTGTTAGCATTGTCACTGGGAGCATGTTTGCCTGCTAACATTAGCATGTAGCTCAAAGCACTGTGGTGCCTAGCATGCTAGCATAGAGTCTTTTAAATACCTAGAACTTTTACACAGTTAGGTCGGTGGCTTATTGAACCTTTTCTTAGGTGGGTGGGGTTCTGTCTATGAATTTGGTATTTCTAAAGTCCTGGCTTTGGCCGTGTCAGAGACATTTTATTCCAGTCTTACCAAATGGTTGACTGTTTTTGTCATGAAGTAAATGCAGGATGATGTTTCCAAGTCTGGAATGGACCTTTTGCTTTAGCGAACACTTGAGAATAAGAAAGAAAGACAAGGCCAAAGAGAGGGAGGGAGACATCAAAGCCAACTCAGAGTGATTGTTCCTTTCAGTGCATATCTTCCCTCTCAAAAATTCTCTGCCCAGAGCGTCCTGACTTTCTCAGTTGCAAAATCATCATGCCCATGTTTTATCTCTGTTGTCTAGACAATGTGCTCAATGGCATGCATTTTTAAAGACGTGCATTCGGGGACTAGTGCAGCAAGCAAAGGAGGAAACCAGGCTAAAGTGCAGTGGAGTAACAAGTTGAAACAGCACTGAATAAATGGCCTCTCTCCTACAGTATGTAGGGTTGGCTGAGGGAACTGAAGCTAGCTTGATTTACAGCACTACTCCAAAGAACAGGCAGGGAACCGTGTCTTGGGTTCAGAGAGAGTACACACACACACACACACACACACACACACACACACACGCACGCACGCAAGCACGCACGCACATGCACACACACACACACACACACACACACACACACACACACACACACACACACACACACACACACACACACACAGGGCGGCATGCACACACATTTTCCAAATGTATGATGCTGAAATAATGTATTTCGGATCCAAACCATGAGGTAAAAATAGAAATATATGCTGCTTCTGTCTGATGTTAACGATGCTGTCATTTTGTCCACCATTAGCCATGCCATAACAAGTCCAGACTGAACTTTCTCCTGTGTCAGAGGTTGAACAAGCCAGACAGCTATCGGTTACACCTCCAAGTTTCCCACCACCCGAGAGGGCATTTCCTGCCCCTAATCTCGGGCATACCATTTCTCTTATCTTGGCGAAAGGAATTAAACAGCCCTGCTGCGTGTCCCGACCTCCTCCCTTTGTTTGAATACAGAAAATGGTATAGCCCAGATAAATAGCATTAGTGCGGTTGTCCATTCAGGTAAAGAAAGCAGTGTTTGACACCCTTGGATCTTATTATACAGTAGCTGACACCATTTCTCAGCAAGTTGTGTGTATGGGCCAATTTATGGGCGCTGCACAGGAAGAAAGTTGAGTTGAGTGAGCAGCATGAAAGCTTTAATGACTGCATTAAGACCTCCAGGATGTATGGGCGTGCATTCAAGAGCCCAGGAGAGAAAAGAAAAATTGACAATGAGGTGGGATGTATGTGTACGCTCTGTGTGTCTGACAGGAGGGGGAATGTAAAAATGCCTGCTTATCTCTGCAGCGTGTATCTCGGGTGCTGACAGGCCTATCCATGTTTTATTGTGCAGAGACGGCAGGATTCCCACGGGGCCCGGCCAGTCTAGCCATGCAGAGCCAGTCAAACTCCCCCCACACCATCACCCCTTCGCTCCCATCTACCCCCTTTTGCTTAAGACCGGCTTTAAACCTTCACTCCCCATATTGCTGTTAGCCTGTCAGAGATTCTTGGCTGTGGTATAGCAGCAGTTTCTGAACATAAAAGAGGGATGCAAGGATAATTTTAAGAAGTCAGTTCAATCTTCCAGCCCAGTGTGCAGTTAGGAAGATATATGCACATATTTCATGGATTTTCTTTAAAGTCAATTGCGTTTTTTTCTTTTCTTTCTCCACAGCACAGCACAGCCCCAACCCCTTCTACCTTGCCTTCCTCTGCAGTTCCACCTCTGCTGTTAAAAGTTATTTTGCTCTTTATCTTGGCAGAGGCCATCTGTACAGCCACTTTCCACAGGTCAGGGATTTCTTTGTGCATCACACAGCGGCATATGTAGACAGATCAGTGAGACATGTTGTACCTGTCCCAGAGACGATGGGCAGAACAAATATGCACAAGATGCTGCTGAATACAGATGCTGGTCTGTATTTAGTTTACTGTTTGTTCTCAAGGAGGACATTTGTTTCCACAGTAGGTGCATACATATAGCACTAAAAAGCAAGACATACAGAATTATATAAAAAGTTTAACCATTGTAGGCAAGATGCATGGGAATTGATTGCCAACAAAATAAGTGCCACCTTTATTCATGTTGTTTGTGCCCACGTTCTAGTTAAAAAAAAGAAAAGGAAAAAATAAAAGCATAAAAATCTGTAATATTCTATTGACTATGTATTTGGAGCTCAAAAGAAAGTGAGAAATGAAATATAAGTATTCCTGTGTCCCTGTTAGGGCTGGGTACCTCATTTGATACTTTTTAGGCACTGACGGAATTGCTTCTAAAGTATTGAGTATCGAAAAATGCCTCGTCATTCAATACCCAATTTCAATACCTAAGGAATCAATCTCATCAGCGTCAGTGAGCCAATAAGCACGCAGCATGCTTCTACCAAGATCTAATAATGCTGCTGATTGGCTGTTTAATGTAACACATCGTAGAGACACGCAGGAAAAACTATACGTTCCACAGAGACGGGGCTCACATAGTAGGGGTAATGTTGTCAATTATTTTTGTTTTATAAAATTGGTATCGGAAAAAGTATCGCTCAGGAACCAGTATCGAAGTCACGGAATTGGTATCGGTACCGGTATCAAAATGTTTTGAACGATACCCAGCCCTAGTCCCAGTAAGCCATGGCAGTGTGACAGAGTGTCAGTCATGCACAATACTTGGACTCTGATACCGAAGCAGTTAAAAGGAATTCAGCTATCCGTAATTATAATATTAACAGATGTGCTTTTCCCACTGTGACATATGGAAATGTCCTCTGTAAAAAAAGGGCCTGTTGGAGTACGCTTATATCCAGAAAAACTTTCAATGAGTGCTACAGCAACATTACCCAGTACCAACTTTATAAGGTCTAAAAGAAAGGAATGCAAATGTCAGATCATGTTGGAATCATGGATGACCATATTGGAGTGAAATGCTGATAAAAGAAAAAAATGGTTGTTTATCCAAGCAAAATGAGTCCAAGGCTACACCAAACCACACAAATGTATAAACCTGGGTTTAAAACAGAGAGACATCGTGTGAATATGAGTACAGCAACATGTTTGGCAGAGTTGGTCATTTTGTATATCATTAAGCAGAAACATGTTCATTCATTGGTGATAACTGTTGTGCAGTGCTAAAAATGCATGGTTGAGCTTCTCAGACTGCAGTATTGCACTTTTTTTTACCTCAAACTATGTCAGTTATTGAAATATTTCAGAGATACAAATTACAGCTAGGTCAGTGGTGGTTTGCAGCAAAGTGGAGTGGCACTTAAGCCACTTTTACCAAATGATACATTGTTATTTATAAGCCAGGCAAAACATAGGACAAAAAAAGCAAACAGTCCCCAAAAAATTCAATCCGAAGCTTTCGGGTCCCAATGGTCCACATCTCCAGTTTCCAAATTGCAGTTTAGTCCTGCTGCTTCATTTGTCTGTGGCGTTTGAAAGAGAATGAAAGAATTTTTCTTGGCGGCACGGAGGAATGGTCTTTGCGGTAGCTTGTCGTCTCAGAAATGGACTGAGCCATCTGCCCATCTCTCCATCTCCCGCTTCTAAGCCTGTGGTTGTCAGACCACTCATTTGCTGTAATCTCCCCCTTCACTCCCAATGCCAAGACAGAAGCTATTTTAGAAACAGCAGTAGGCTTTCATCAGTGGCGAAGTAGGATTTCAAAGACACTAAAGGAGAGACAGGACAGGAGAGGCAACAAGCACCGGACAGAAGGAGAGGAGCTTGCAAATAAAATGATGGGAGGAGAGAGGACAGGTGAAGCAGAGAAGTGAAACATGTAGAAAGACGAAATAAAAGAGGCTGGGATTGTAGTCCGCATCTGTCCATTATCCATAGCCTTATTGTATGTTGTATATTGCGGTTGGCCTTGAAAACCTGGGAAAGCTGCTATGGAGAGTTGTATATACAATATGGTTGTCATGTTTAGTTTCACATGTGATGGATGGATTTGGATATATATATATATATATATATATATATATATATATATATATATATATATATATATATATATATATATATATGTGTGTGTGTGTATTTTCTTTGTCCTTAACTACCAGTCTGTGCAATGACAAAGATCAATGTGTGAAATGATTGTGAGTTTTTTTTTAAAAGCAACAGGTTTAGGTTTTCATGAATCATAACTTTTAAGAAAAGCAAGAAAAACCAAGTTCACCAGTTGGACTTTGTAACCGCCTAATAATAAGTGGTTTTCTGAAGTCTTTGGTGTGATAGTACTTACTGGTAATTTAGGGGGAAATTGTGTTTTTCTGTGTGTGTGTGTGTGTGTGTGTGTGTGTGTGTGTGTGTGTGTGTGTGTGTGTGTGTGTGTGTGTGTGTGTGTGTGTGTGTGTGTGTGTGTGTGTGTGTGTGTGTGTGTGTGTGTGTGTGTGTGTTATGTTTGGGCCCAAAATAAGTGCAGCAGATTAGAGTTTGAACCTGTGGTTGGCTGTCCTGATTAGGAGCTCAGTAATGTTGTTGGTATCCTAATGACAGAGGCTGAGTTTACTCTATAACAGCTACTTATAATGTGTGTGTGTGTGTGTGTGTGTGTGTGTGTGTGTGTGTGTGTGTGTGTGTGTGTGTGTGTGTGTGTGTGTGTGTGTGTGTGTGTGTGTGTGTACGAGCAAATGTATGCATGTACCAAACCACCACTGACACATACTCCTCAATATTGTTGGTGTCCCACCACAGCTGGGCGACCGGAGACTGGGGTCAGTGCAGTCGCTCCTGTGGAGGAGGTCAGCAGACCAGGACCCTGCGCTGCCTGAGGAAGGTGACCTATCAGAGGGAAGAGGCGGTGGTGCACTCCCTCTGCCCCGTCATCTCTCCGGCCCAGGTCCAGCCCTGCCACACCCAGGCTTGCCCGCCCGAGTGGAGCACTGGATCCTGGTCACAGGTGGGTTTAGTGGCAGCATTTAAAACAACTTTTTTAGCTACGGTAGCGACATGCCTAAAACTTATCATGTGAAATACAGTACAGACCTTCATTCTCCTTAGACGATTAATACTTTGACTCTATTTATCCTCTGACTTTTCCTTTGTGCCATCAAGAGGTTGACATTTGGGGTAATTAGTGAAATGTCTTGATAATTGTTAGAGGAATGTTGTTGACATTTGGTACAGTCGTACATGAATTGCAAACTATTCAACAAATAAAAGCAAAACTCTGCCTGAGCTGTACTTTGTGTTATTTGCCAATTAACAAATGTTAGCATGCTAACATGCTAAATAACGAAGTTAAACATGGAAAACATTACCTGCAGAACACACGCAATAAGTTCACTGTACCGCTGTTTCTGAGTACAGTCTTAGTCACAGATTTTGGGAGAGTTTGTAGATACACAATGAATACAATTATCAGTATGTTTGGTCTGTGAAGCTACAGTATATCATGGCTTGCTCCTATTATGCTATAAGAACACTTTCCAAAGTCTGGAGTTTGATTCTAACTTGACACAGTGCAGCTGACCTTGTGTACGTCGCGTACAAATCAACTTTGATGCTAAAAAAAATTAATCTTTTTGTACAAACGTACACAAATTTAGTTGTTACAGGCTTTTTTCACAGCAGACATTGTGTCTTGTCATACTAACAAGGTCTAACTAATAACATTAACAAGGCTTTGTTCCATGCAAGTGCCACACGTCCATGTCAGCACGACTAGACACAATACCAGGACCCTGAAACTGAAGCAGATAGTGGAATTCAGCCATCATTTGTTTTATTATTTAAACCTGTGTTTGACCTCCTGTGACATGTGGAGAAGAAAAGGCCATTATTTACTTTCCACTCACTGTTCAAGCATAGGAAAGAAGAGAAGTGCTGACGGTAAGTTTAAAAGACAGAAAACATGTTTCAATCCTGATGATGATACTCTACCTTTGTCTCTTCTTTGTTTGCTGTAAAGTTGTTGTTTTTGCTGTCCGGGTTTACAGGTCCTATGTTCTCATTGTCAAAATTAATATTTTGGCTAAAAGTCATGTAGAGAATCCCCAACTTCAGGTTAAAATACACTTACATGTTTAGATATCTGCATGACAGAAACACGTCTGTGCCTGAGGACACACGCACACACACACACGCACGCACGCACGCACGCACACACACACGCACACACACACACACACACACACACACTGAGTTTAGTCATGCTACATGCAGCACTCTGCTGCCCTCTATTGGACATGTGAAGAACATTAAAAAACAAACGATAGATTTTAATACAAATGAGCCAAGCTGCTGCTTGTTGAAACAACTTCTTTGCATTCTATTTTAATTGCAATCTCAATGACATGTTTTTTGTTCTACCATTTCCTTCTTTGGAATTTGGGACTTTTCATTTCAACCGTTGAATCAGAATGAACTCTACCTGCATGTAGTAACCAAATACATCCATGAATCACAAAACAGACACACAAGAGTGATCATAAGTGATCGTCTGGTTTGCAATGAACCCCTCTTTTATGATGTTAACTTACAGGATTGTATTAATTTGTTTTTTGCAAAGCCAACATTTGTTTAGGCCATTTAATTCTATGGCTATTAACCAAGTATGACTTCAAGTTTTTGGCCGGTTCCTCTGTAACCAGAGACGACAGGGCTTTCATTTGCTCATGTTCCTGTATACAATGCCTGGCAGCAGATCTGATGATTAGCTGGTGTGACCTGCACAGTCCGGACACTCAGCTGTCATCCAGTCATCATTCTTTGGGACATTAAGGTTGTGTGCTTGGACTATTTTGTGACACCAGTCGGAGTTCAGTTGGCGGTCACGCAGAGGCGAGGCCAGTCTCCCTGAAAAGATCAATCGGACCTTTCAGTGACAAAAGGACAACTGGGATGTGTGGTTGTGTATGTAAATGGCTCTACACAGATGCGTATGTGTCTTTTGTCTAATAGATGAATGCGATGTTGTCACATAAAGTGCCCTGACGGCTGTGCTGGTCAGTCCCAGCGGAGCAGTTTGACTCCACCTCTGCATTTCAGCTAGAGGTTACAGCAGCACTGTCTGCTGTTGGTGGATACTTTCATGGGATGGGGGTCACATTCATCTGCCAGTTATTGGTTTATTGTATTTAATGTTAGGCCATAATGGGCTGTCATCAAACCGGTGACCTTCTGTTTGCTTGTACGCCATGCGGTGAATCACAAATGCGTTCATAGTGTCCATGCCAAGGATTTAACCTCTGTTAAACGTGATGAAAGCTGTAGGTTTAAGAGATCATAAGAAAGTACAAAGCTAAGTTACAGAATATGAGCATGTAAGTATGATTTCATATGTGTATGGTTATTGGGCGCCCTGGTAGCTCATCTGGCTGAGCATGTGCCCCATGTATTAAGGCTCAGTCCTTACCGCAGCGGCCTGGGTTCGAGTCCCACCCGCATGCCGCCCCCCCCCCTCTCACTACCCCCTTTCCTGTTTACATCTGTTATAAAATCAAATCAAATAAAGGCCAAAAATGCCAAATTTCTTTTTTAAACTGCCATAATCAATAATCGCCTCAGGATGCACTCATCTGTGTTTCTGACTTCTGTGCCTTCTTTTACTTCCTTCTTGTCCACTCGCAGTGCTCCAAGACCTGTGGCCGTGGCCTGAGGAAGCGGAGCGTGTTTTGCCGCAGCACTGATCCCGGGGCCAAAGCGGTGGTGGTGCCCGACAGCATGTGCAGACAGCACCACAGACCCAAAGCCCAGGAGACCTGCGTCCTGCGGCGCTGCCCCAAGAACGAAAGGCTGCAGTGGATCCCTACTCCTTGGGGAGAGGTAGGGAAAAAAAGAGCCATGTAGCTCAAGGAGCAGAAGCGCTAGAAGTGAAATGTGTTCAGATATTTCTGGTTAATAGTTTTGAGGAAAACTCCACCCTAAAGCACTTGAAAATCTGTTGCTTTGTGGGTCCATCTTGTTGCTTGGTGATGTGTTTGTTTCACTCGCTTCCAGCACAGCAGCTATGATTTGCAGTTTTATAAAACATCAGGAGTAAACCAGAATCACAATCACAATCACAATCAGTATCAGCTTTATTGGCCAGGTTTGCATAAACAAACAAGGAATTTGACTCCGGTTCATCTTTGCTCTCAAAGTACAACACTTAAATAACATATAAAGAATAAAAAAAGAAAGGACAGTAAGAAATATAATAAAATACTGTATAACAATACAATATAATTTACAAATTTACAATAAATATACAATAACAATTGAAGAGAGGGACGGAATATTGCAATATCAGTATAGTCTGAGATTTAAGATTTAAATATAAATATAGTGCAAGGCAGTTCAGTGCAATGGTGAAATATTAATAACAATATTGTAATTGTAAGATTGAAATATACATGAGGTAGATGAGCAGAACAGTGTTGAACATCAAGCTTTTTCAGAATTAAGAAAACAAAGGCTTCTTACTAGGGCTCTCATTCTTCAAACATATTTAACAATCATACAGGGAGAAAGCCATCATGGAACAGAGAAAGCAGTTTCACAGCCAGCAACCTCAGTAGACCAAAATACCGTGCAACATCAAGACTCTGGACTGGAAAAACTATCAGCACTGCTCAACAGCACATCCCTTCAATGAGCATGTTGAAAGGCAAACTGGTATATGTAGGGAATTGGATGAACTGGACTGGAAGTAGAGGAAAAAAGGAATAAAGATTTATTGATAAACAGAAATTTAAATCATTGAAACTGTGATTCTGTTGAGCTGTTGGTGTCAAAGTGTCCGACCAATGCAAGATAGAAAAGTGTCACACAGATTTTAGTAGCTAATGCTATTTATCTGATTACACTTTTGATATTTGATTACTTAATTAATTTATCAAGCAAAACATTGTAATGTTGGTATGTAATGTAATGTGAATACTAGATTATTTTTTATTATTATTGATTGATTGATTAAATATAATGATGTTCTGAACTGTTGGTTGGACAAAACAAACAATTTGAAGATGTCATCTTGAATTTTGAGAAATCATGATTGGTATTTTTCACTTTTAAGTACGGTGGCATATCACTGCCAACAAGAAGAAGAAAAAAAGACTCATTGTAACGTGAAACCTTTCTTGTCTGCACCAGATTCTTTTCAACAAGATATTTGTCACGGTATTATGACATGACGAGAAGAATAACAAGGACATGTGTACATCTGCAAAGCAGGCTGTCGACCAGTACTTATCTTTAACACTCGTAGAGAGGGTACAGGTCAACATGCTGACATTTTCACATTATATTACCAGCTTTGCTCAGCAGTTTTGACAGTTTAATCCTGGGATTATGAAGTGTTCCAAGCCATCAAATGATGTTAGATAATAAACACCATCAAGGATTTGCCTACAATTTCCAAGATATGCTGGCTCTCTCCAAAGCTAATCAAAGTCCTGGAAACAATTAGGCAGTGTTCTATACATGTTTTGAAGAATTACCTTAGAAGAAGTTTTATGTATTAGTATTTGACAGCCGCATCATGTTGGCCATTAATCATAATTTCAGATAGCATATTCTTTTAGTGTTTGTGCCAAAGATTGGTGAACTCTTACCTGCCTTGGTGCTGTGAAGTGGAGTGATTAAAGTGAGCGAGAGGGTACTGAGTTACATCCTAAATAGTTGATGTTGCTGAATATAGAATGAAAAAGGTTAGTGTAAGGATTTGGTCTGCAGCACAGGACTAGGAAGATAAAACACAGTGAAGGTAGCTCTCAGAATGGTGGCTTGGATTTTGAAAAAGAGCCAGACACTTACTGACGCTCTCACACGTACATATACACTGTCTGTTCATCAAATATAATGACTAAAAAATACTCAGTAGAGCACTTAGTATTTTGGCTCTATTATTACAACCATAGGTGACCTTGTGGTGTCTGCTGGCTGCCATGGAAACCCACCACATTACACACACTCACTCACAGAGTTAATGTTTTTAAAACTGTCTCTCTGTTCCAGTGCTCCAGTTCTTGTGGCTCAGGCATCCAGAAAAGAGAGCTTCGCTGCAGGGAGAGAGACTCACAGGGAGGGTATGTGCCTTCAGCTTCACACCAAGACACTTTTACAGATCTGCACAGACACTTAAGACCCCACTGTGTCATCTGTGTACTGTCCTCAGAGCCAGAATGTTTTCAGGAATTGGAAGCTCTGTAGGAATAGTCATTTTTAAGCTGACAACCTGTCCTATCCCCGCACAGGTATGTGGAGTTCCCCATACGTAGGTGCAGGAACATTGCTAAATCTCTGGTGGATCTCCAGCAGGGCTGCAACCGAGGTCCGTGCCCAGAGCTCCCTCGGGGTGTCCCTGGCAGAACCAGCTCCAGTGCTGTGGTCTTAGGCTGGTACTCATCTCCCTGGCAACAGGTACATTTGATCAGGCTTTGATCCTAATCTGTCGACACAAGAGACTTTTAGTGCTACATTTGCATTCCAGTTGACAGTCTTCCAATTTGGAACTTTTCTCCCACAAGCGGCACAATTGTGAAGTACACTAGATGGCTATAAATTGAATCCCGGCACATGTAACGCATGACTGGATGCTCAAACTAGAATTTGACATCATAGCCATGACAAGACATTAAATCTCACATCAGTTTCTTGAACATGTATCTGTGTTTGGGAGGAGGGCTGGAGTCAGTCAAAACTTAGGAGCTTTGTATTTCTCCACATGCAGAAGTGGTGTCCATGGGGATCTTACTGTGGAGGGTCTTTCTTTTCATTCTTTCCATAACCAAAAAAACAAGACAAAAAGTTGAAGAAATTGATTAAACTGTGAGTTTATCTGCTCTAAAATAAGCTGTGACCGGTTGGCCTATCCAGCTAACCAGCTTAACTGAGCGTTACTTCCAAAGTCAAGCAGCATATCATCATTCATTAGTGGGGTTACAGGTTGGTTATGTTAAATAAAAAAAGCTCAGATCACGACTAGCACATCCACTGTGTGGGAGCCAGTCCTGGATGTAGCACAGTTATGTAGCTTTAGCCTCTTTTATTTTTTTAGCATTACATCATGTAAGCTATGTAGCAATCAAGCACATATTTGGGATCTCATTTGACAACATTCTTGTTTTAAACCGATGCACAGCATTTTCAACTAAAGAATTACGCTAATATTAGCTAATTAACAAGCTAGCTACAACTGATAAAATCTGCCGGCAGCAGTAGCCGTTCCAGGTGGCAATATCGACCGGTCACTGGCTCGAAATGAGCCTACTTCTACCTCTCTCTATCTCTGACATCAAACATGACTACACATTACCTGTGGTTAAGTGATTAGGTGTAAGAACAGAAAGCTTGGCAGGCGTAGCACCAGTAACTGAGGGGGGCGGGGTTTAGAGAATGGTCAATTGAAAACCAAATTGAAGAAAAAGTGTGATTGCAATGTGACTGTAGAAGTCAAATGTTCAAAATGAGGTAAGGAAGTTGTGGGAAGTGTGCATTATGCTCTGCTGTCAATAGCAGTAGCTACGAGCAAAAAACATCCCGTTATGTAACCTGTTGCTTCGAAACGAACAAATCTACTGTAAAAGGTTTCGTCAGTTTAACATATTCTTTTCCACCTCACCGTCTCTCACTACATTGATTTTTGTTCACCAGGCCTCTTTCTCTGGGAGGCCAAGGCATGATGAGGAAAGCAACACAACGTATGAGCCAAAACAATCAATGAATACAAGATGTATGGCCAAAAGTGGCTCTTGTGTTCTAATATCTATGTTTCCCCAAAAAAGACCTCAGATGCAGACTGTACAGTGTAGGTGGTGGTAGTTCACAGACATAGCATAGTTCTCGTGTGCGGAATGGGCCTCAGATGCAATCCAAAAGCTCCACTCTGATACAGAGTCTATCGGGGCAGGTTGTGTAGGCTATGTGTTATAGTTATATAATCTATTATGGAAAAAGTCTTTAGGACAACCTCATATAGCACAGTGTCTTGTTCTGCTCATCTCAAGCTTGTGATCCTTGTATGTTTCCACCAGAGGAGATATCTCCTGACAGCTCGCTGGAGGGCAGGTACATGCTGAAAGTTTGTTTTCTTCATCTGTTCATCTGTTATTTATCTCTGCATCCTCCATCCCTCTTCTGCTGTCTTTCATGACGATATTTTTTTTCTCCGTGCACTTCAGCATTTGATCTCCTTCTCCTATTAATATCCCTGTGCCTTTCTCCTCATTTCCCTCCTTCCTCCTATTTGTTTCTGTCCCTCGCTTTCTCCGCTGTTTCTCTCCAACCTCTGTCTCAGTGCTCTGTGTCCTGTGGTGGAGGAGTCCAGACTCGGTCCATCCAGTGTCTCCGGCAGGGTCGACCCGCAGCTGGCTGCCTGCCCCACCAGAGGCCTGTCACTTCTAGGGCATGCAACACACACTTCTGCCCCGCTGCTCCCCCAGCTCCGGCACAACGCCCCAGCCGGGTCGCAGCTGCTGGACCAACACTGAAAGGTACATTTCTCTCTGAGGGAAGAAGACAAATATATCCAGTTTAATTTCCTTATAACCATGAAATAACAGAGCTGGGTATTTCTGTTCTTCTTGATGAATTCTTACCATAGTTCAATGACAAGTAGCTCAAGTGAATTGAACAGTAAATTGTACATTTGTACAGTATGTGTTTGAGCTGCTAGCATTGCTGTAGACGCTAGTCTTATTTATATTTGATTGAACTGGTTTTGAAAAGATATGATGATTAATTGATTTTTTATGTTTTTTCTTCTTTGAATCACCAGAAAAATGAGAAATCAATCTTCCAGGTTATTAATCAAGTAAAAACAACAAAACGAAAATCAGATGCCAGCTTATTTTATGTGCTGCTTTTTTTCTATATCACCGTAAATTGAATATCTTTGGACAACAATTTAAATATATCATTTTTGAAAATTTGATGGCTATTTTTCTTGATTTTCTGACCATTTCTTGGCAGACCAATTATTTAATACATTGATTATCCACTGAATAAACAACAGTAAATATATAAATAAATAAAAAATATAATATTATCATGAGTTGCAGCCTGAGTTTGAACTGCCTTCTTTTTTTTGTTTTCTCTGCAGATGAACAATGCATGGACCATTTCAGCTGGTGTCACTTGGTTCCCCAGCACGGCGTTTGTAACCACAAGTTCTATGGACAGCAGTGCTGCAAGTCCTGCTCCAGCAAGAGGCAATAGAGCACTGATACCTCTGAGACTGTGGCTTCGGGGCCTCTGAGGGACACAACACCACAAAGGCAGTTTGGGTGCCATTACTCACAACACACGGAACTGCGCTCGACACTTGTGTGTTTTCTTCCTGGAGTACTTGACTAATGAGTTTTGAAAAGAAGTAGAAAAAAAAGAGAGAGAAACAATGGACTCTTTTTCATTAAAGAAGGCAGTGTGGTCAAGCGGTCAAGTCATCACGTCATCGATCACATTGGAACTGGAAAGACAATGGAAATCACAGAGCATCTGAAGACTTGTTGATGTAATGTAATATATATATATATATATATATATATATATATATATATATATATATATATATATATATATATATATATATATATATATATATATATATATATGTTTTGTCCTTCTGAAACCTCTAAAGCTACAAGCCAGAGAACGAGAACAGGAAAGGACAGTTTTAGCTTGCTTATATGTTGTATTTTTAAAGGCGTCTGGTTTGCATACGCCTTTATTTAAGTTATTATGGTTGGTAATATATGATTTTACATTTTGTCAGATGTACAGTGGATCTATGAGATATTATTACTATGTTTTTTGGGTATACCATAGGATTGTGCCAGTCACCCTTGGATCCACGTTATGAGATTTTATATGAGGCATTAGTAATCAATGGTCAGATGCCTTCTGCACTTCCTCCTTCACACACACTCTCTCCGCCTGTTATATTTACTGCTGCTGAATCATTTGGAACGAGTCACGTTAACGCTATGAAAACATGCCTATCTGTGTACATAAAACATTTTATCCAGTCACGTTGTGGTCGCTCTCCTGTACGGTTATGGTTAATACAACTTGATCATCTTATCCATCTGGCTTTTTCTTTCTTTCTTTCCTGCATTCTCTCTATCGATCACAGCCACACTGAGGGGAACAGTGGCCTGTGTTGTCTGCGGCCCTGGAGGGGAGGAGAGGATGATTGCAGGGTGAGCGTGGGTGCAGTCTCGATAGCATGAGGAGAACAGTGTAGGTGTGTTCTCCACAGAAGTCCGGTCAGAATGCAGCTCTGATGTGGCAGAGATTTGGCTGGACACATTCAGTTTGATGTTAATCAGCCACCACTCAAAGAACAGCAAACATAGCTTCAAGGTTTCCTTTGCACATTGGTCATAGTAATAATAATAAATAAAGAGATAATTTTAGACCACGCATTCATAGTAGCAGAGATTAATCGATTAGTTGTCAAGTATTAAATTGATCGCCAACTATTTTGATAATCAATTGTTTTGAGTAAACAATTCTCTGATTCTAAAATTTGACTATTTTCTGTTTTCTTCACTCCTCTATGATAGTAAACTAAATACATTTGAGTGGACAAAACAAGACATTTGAGGACGTCATCCTGGGCTTTGGGAAACACTGATCGACATTTTTCACAATTTTTTTATTTTATAGAGCAAACAACTAATCGAATAATCAAGAAAATACTCGATCCTCATTTTGTATCATGTCAGTCTTACTCAGTAAGCCTTGAGCCAGTGGTTTGCAGTGGTTTGTGTGGACTTTTTCAAAATACTATGACTATTTTTGACATAATACTATGTCAAACTATGACTTTTTTTAGAATAACTATGCTATGACTTTTTTCAACATACTATACTGTGACTATTTTATGACTATTTTCGATGTACTATACTATGATTTTTTATAACTTTTTTCAACACCAGGACTTTTTTTATAAACTATACCATGACTTTTTTCATCATACTATACTATAACTTTTTTATGACTTTTTTCATCATACTATACTATGACTTTTTTTCAACGTACTATACAATGACTTTTTATTACTTTTTTCAACATACTATACTATGACTTGTTTAGATTTTAGTCGACGTACCATACTATGACTTTTTTCAACTATTTTCGACACATTATACTATGATTTGTTTTCGTCTTTTTTCGCCATACTATACTATGACTTTTTTCGACACAATATACTACAACTTTTCATGACTGACTTTTTTCGACATACTATCCTATGACTTTTTTTGACATACTATACTATGACTATTTTTATGTTTTTCGACATTCTATACTATGACTTTTTTTTGACATGACTATTTTCATGTTTTTTCAACATACTATACTATGACTTTTTTTTCCGATGTACTATACTATGACTATTTTTATGTTTTTTCAACATACTATACTATGACTTTTTTCGACATACGATAACATCACTTTTTTCAACATACTATCCTATGACTTTTTCGACATACAATACTATGACTTCATTCAACATACTATACTATGACTATTTGTATGACTTTTTTGACACACTATACTATGACTTTTTATGACTTTTTTGGACAAGAAATACTATGACTTGTTTTATAGCTCAGTGTGTTAGAAGACTGATTGGGAGTCTTAGGCTGGGAGTTTGATTCCCATCAGGAGCTATTTAGTTTTTTAGTCAGATGTCCAATGTAAAGTCACTATATGCTATGACTTTTTATGCCTTTGTCCACATACAATACTACAAAGTATACTATGATTTTTTTATGACTTTTTCAACATACTATACTATAACTATTTTTATGATTTTTTCGACATACTGTACTATGATTTTTTTCGACATAATATACTATGAATTTTTTGACATACTATTCTATAACTTTTTTTCGATGTACTATACCATTACTTTTTTCGACATACTATACTATGACTTTTTATGAATTTTTTGACATACTATACTATGACTTTTTATGACTTTTTCGACAATACTATGACTTTATTCAACATACTATGACTATTTTTATGATTTTTTCGACATACAATAATATGATTATTGATTTTTTGGAGATACTATGACTATTTTTATGATGTACTATACTATGACTATTTTTAGGCTTTTTCGACATACTATACTATGACTTTTTTAGACATACGATAACATCACTTTTTTAGACATACTATACTATGACTTTTTATGACTTTTTTTTTTTTTACATGAAATACTATAATTCATTTTATAGCTCAGTGTGTTAGAAGACTGGTCGGGGAGTCTTAGGTTGGGAGTTTGATTCCCATCAGGAGCTATTTTTTTTTTTGTCAGATGTCCAAAGTAAAGTCACTATATGCTATGACTTTTTATGACATTTTCGACATACTATACTATGACTTTTTATGACATTTTCGACATACTATACTATGACTTTTTTTCGACATACTATTCTATGACTTTTCCTGAATTTTTTGACATACTATTCTATGAATTCTTTCAACATACTATACTATGACTTTTTTTTTTGACATACTATGACTATTTTTATGACTTTTTTGGACTTACTATACTATGACTTTTTTATGCCTTTTTTCAACATACTATACTATTTTCAACATACTATACTATGACTATTTTTATGTTTTTTCGACATAATATAGCATTACTTTTTTTAACATACTATACTATGACTTTTTATAATTTTTTGGACTTTTTTTCAGACTTTTTTCAACATACTATACAGACTTTTTTCGACAGACTATACTATGACTATTTTTATGATTGTTTTCAACATACTATACTATCACTTTTATGACTTTTTTTCCGACATACTATATTATGACTATTTTAATGTATTTTCGACATGCTATACTATGACTTTTTATGACTTTTTTGACATACTATTCCATGACTTTTTTCGACATACTATACTATGACTTTTTATGACTTTTTTGACATACTATTCCATGACTTTTTTCGACATACTACTGAAATCTTTTATAGCTCAGTGTGTTAGAAGACTGATTGGGGAGTCTTAGGCTGGGAGTTTGATTCCCATCAGGAGCTATTTAATTCTTTAGTCAGATGCCCAATGTAAAGTCACTATATGCTATGACTTTTTATGATTTTTTCGACATACTATACTATGACTTTTTGGACAAACAATATTATGACTTTATTCGACATACTATAATATGACTTTTTTATGACTTTTTTCAACATACTATACTATGTCTTTTTTTCAACATACTATACTGATTATTAGTATTATTACAATTAGCTGAGCTAGTGAAATTCAGAATTGATTTTAAAGTTTTACTTTTTGTTTTTAAAGCACTCCATTTTCAAGCCCCTCCGTATATTTCCGATCTCCTGTCTACTTACTCTGCCGCCAGGGCACTCAGGTCCACAACCCAACAACTCCTCGTCATCCCCCGGACATGCCTAAAAACCAGAGGTAGCCCCCAAACTCTGGAATTCTCTCCCACCCCATATCAAATCATGTAATACAATTGCTAGTTTTAAATCAAATCTGAAGAAGCATTTTTACTCGCTTGCTTTTAACTCCCTTGCTATGAACTGAACTCAACTTTTTCTTATTTTTTGTATTTACAAACGTTGTTCCATTGTTGTTATAGTCTATGTTACATTATTTAATTCTTCCTTTGTTTAACTATATTCATGGTAACTTGCACAATTGATTATGTATCTTTAAGGCATACTGTTTCTGCCTTCCCTGCTCTACCTGTAAAGCGCTTTGGGTCAACTGTTGTTCGTTTAAATGTGCTATACAAATAAAATTGACTTGACTTGACTATACTATGAATATTTTTATGTTTTTTCGACATACTATAGCATTACTTTTTTCGACATACTATACTATGACTTTTTATGAATTTTTCTCCATACTATACTATGACTTTTTATGACTTTTTTTTGACATGGAATACTAAGACTTGTTTTATAGCTCAGTGTGTTAGAAGACTGGTCAGGGATTCTCAGGTTAGGAGTTTGATTCCCATCAGGAGCTACTTATTTTTTTAGTCAGATGTCCAACGTAAAGTCTAAAACAAGTTATAATATTGTATGTCGAAAAAAGTCATAGTATAGTATGGAGAAAAAACTCAGTATAGTATGTTGAAAAAGTGATAAAAAAGTCATAGTATAGTATGCCGGAATAAATGCTGTATGTCAAAAATAGTTATTAAAAGTCATAGCATATAGTGATTTCAGTCTGCAGGCTATGGGAGTCATAGGTTGGGAGTTTGATCCCCATTAAGAGCTAATTACTTCTCAAGTTGATGTCAAGAGCTTATTATTTTTTAAGTCAGATGTCCAAAGAAAAGTCACACTTTACCATGACCTTTTTCAACATACTATACTATGACTTTTTTATGACTTTTTCCCGACATACTATACTATGACTTTTTAACATGTTATACTATGACTTTTCTTCTCAAAGAACCTTCAAATATTACTTTTGTTTAATACATTATTGGTATTATTTAACATTTCAATGCAATTCCTACTAATTAAAACCATTCCCACTTTTACAACTATTCTCACTGCTTCACCTACTTCTTATGCAATTATGCCAGCAACCCGGTTTTGCTTTAGCAAATTAGCTTTTCAGCTTTCACATGCATTTTCTGCAGGAGATGCGTTTTTATAGTTTTTCTACTTTTTGGGCTGCATAAACACAACAGTGACACATGGTCATCTAATCAAGCTGGGTCATCTAGCAGACATGGGGCAACATGAACATAATTTGGAGTTGTTTGTATCCACTTCACACATGCAACATTCTCTCTCCTTTTAGCTTTAGTTTGGTCACCATCAACTCCTGAGGTATAAATCCGGCTCATCAACTACTAAATGCTCCAATACTAGCTGGTCGCTAACTTTGTCTGTCTGGCGTTAGGTGCAAGGTAGGTATTGTACAGCTGGTTTATGAGAGTTTTTCCAACAACTGAAAACAGCTGCCCGCTGTGGCTGAAGATGCTGATCTGAGCAGTGGGAGTGAATCAAAACATTAAAATTGTGGGCTATTAAAAACTAAAACAATGAGGTTAAAGATGCTAAAATGCTCAGTAGAGCTGAGGGGGACTGCAGAGTCTGCTGATAAATCTGTGGGTGTATCAATACAAAAGAAGACCCTTTGGTGATGTAAAAATATTGACAGAGCAGCTTTAAAGTTTTGTATGGCATCAGTGTTTACTTATATGCTAAACTGTTTGCCCTCCCCGCGAACATAGAGATTATTATACCCAGTTAGAGACACTGCCATTATTTATCTGGCCACTCAGTGGGAATCATTGGCCTCTTTGGTAACTTTAGACAGTTGATAACTTTTTGCCCCCCTCAACACTTTCATAACTTGAAGCGTGCTGAGATTTATGCTACCAAACAGTGTTTTCTTACGGTGATTATGCCACCCTTTCTCGCACTGCGGGGGCAGCGATTGCTCTTTAATCAACCCGTCTGCATGAATCATGGAGCCTGGAGTCCCCCACATCGTCTCGGCTGCATGCTGTTTACCGGCATGCTGTGAGCCAGACACCACAAGCTGGGGCCCACGCACATACACACAAATAATTCGGCTCTGCTAACATACACAAATATAACGTGTTCATTGAACACCGGGCGGACTATGAAGGTATGTATTTACTGTGCTTGAATGTGTGTGGGAGCATGCTTGTGCAATTTGGGTGTGCATGCACATTTTGCATGCTTTCCTGGATGCATCCCTGTTTGCTGGTTGAAGTCATGCATTTAGTGTGTGTGTGTGTGTGTGTGTGTGTGTGTGTGCGTGTGCGTGTGCGTGTGCGTGTGTGTGTGCGTGTGCGTGTGCGCGTGTGTGTGCGTGTGTGCGTGTGTGCATGTGTGTGTTAGAGGGAGAGCGTTTGTACAATACATATGTATGGCCCTACAGCCCAGCTTATGATGTCTATCTCTCAGTGGGGCAGCAATTTTACTGCTGAGCTGATGTGAGAATTCTATTTCTCCACCCTGCTTTCATTTCCAGATGGGACTCAATATCCCCGTCCATATTGGTTCATAATGACATACTTTGATTATCTTAGCATGGGGAGCCACATCAACCCCAAACATTACTGCAGCAGAGAAATAAAGAGACCAAGACTGGAATAAAGAGACATAAACTAAGGGGTGTTTTTATTTGCTATTCTCCCTTGAATTTTAATCAGTACCCCTCATGTAGTGCTGGGTTATGAACATTAATATTTTTAGTACCTACCAGAAATGTGTACGTAGCATCTAGCATGAAAAACTGTCGAAAATTGGCATCACAAGCTTGCTCAGACTCTTTGCACAGATAATTTGTCAATTAAATCAGGATTTTGATCATTTTAGACATTATTTAAAGCTTGGCTCATTTTCCTAAATATGGAAAAGGGATTTGTAGACATGGTAAACATGGTAATATTCCTAAATGTGAGGTTTCACAAAATATATTGTTTCGGTATTGGTATTGAAAAGCACGTACGGTTGGTACTGGTATCAAAAAACTAAAAACACCACTTATGTAGAGTTGTCGCTGGGTCGACCTCTTTGGTCCTGACTGAAATATCTTGACAACTATTGCATGGATTGCCATTTAATTGCTTTTGGCAAACTTCTTGACCTTTTTTTATTTTGTAGTGAAATATCTCAACAACTATGGAACGCAATGCCATAACATTTCTTTCAGATAATCATGTCCCCTTCAGAATGAATTTTGAACTTCAGTGATCCCTCAACTTTCCCTAAAGCACCATCAGGTCAAACTTGTAATTTGTCCAATTCTTTAAAATTCCTGCAAATAGCATTCCTAATAGCATTCCAGCTGTACTTTGAGTTTAGTGCTAATTAAAAAAATGTTAGCATGCTAACGCATTAAATATAAAGGTGAACATGGAGTATGCCTGCTAATCAGCAGCATGCTGATACATTGTCATTTGTGAGCATGTTAGAATGCTGACGTTAGCATTTAGCTGAAACCACTGCAGTGCCTTCTCAGTCTTGTTCAAAACAATGTAACAACCTTCTTCTATATAAAAAAAGCTAATCTAAAGCTAAATAAGTGCACCAATTCAGCCTTTTTGGAAAGAGGGTACACAATGTGCACACTGAGCCAAAGAAGATGCCCTGGTCTGTCAACTCCGAAATAGGCCTGTCTCTCTTAATACCTTCCTCACCCAGGCTGATCGATGCAGGTATTTCTTTCCCGTTTTCAACATGCTCTCCAGGTCCATCTTGTTTTTGTTTTTTTTTTCCTAGTTGGCAAAGCACCAGACGTTATCGGTCCAGCTGTAAGTCAGGGTCGGCTGTTATTTCCAGCTTCGACATGCCTATACTAGCCAACTGTCAGACAGGCCGGCTAAGACGGCCGTTTGTTTGCGCTTGGCGTGCATTGAACCTTGATAGGACCCCTCACAGCTGACAGTCAGCCTAATCACATCTTAACAGAGTTCCATCTTAGTGTGTGTGTGTGTGTGTGTGTGTGTGTGTGGAGTGGGGGCTTGCTGAGAGAAAGTGAGACTGATCTCTCTATTTCTTGCAGGGCTTACTCTGAGGGCAGGCTTCAGAACAAGTGAGAGCTGTCATATTTCAACGCCACCTCTCCCATCAGTATCTCTGTATCAAGCAGAGTTCACTGAGCGAGTGCCCACACATACATAAAGATAACAGACACACACTCTCACTGCTTTCTTCATTTTCTTCTCCTGGATTTCTGTCACCCCTCTCTGTCTCTCTCTCTCTCTCTCTCTCTCTCTCTCTCTCTCTCTCGCTCTCTCTCTCTCTCTCTCTCGCTCTCTCTCTCTCTCTCTCTCTCTCTCTCACACACACACACACACACACACACACACACACACACACACACACACACACACACACACACACACACACACACACACACACACACACACACAGGCTGCCTGCACAGGGGAGATCCTGGTATTTGCTGCAGGGTGATTGCAGGTGGATCACGGCATTGGCTGGGCTTTAGAGGTATGTGGTTGCGTGGGAGTCACAGTCTGGGGCTCATTTGTTGCTGCCAGGCGTCTTCTCCGACGTTAAGAGATCTGCCCCTTGCAGATCTCAGTGATTAACAGCTCAGTAGACGACTGACAGCTCTGCGTCAAACCAAGCCTTTGTGTCTCTGTCACGCTGGGTGATTGAAGAGTCGGGTAAAGACCGGGGGATATGTCGCTCGTGCCTAAGCAAACCTCCCGGGCTCTCCTGAACCGTTTGCCCCGATCCTTGGCCATCACACACTCCCCAGCCTGCCTCTCCTTAGCCTCCTCCTCTGTCCATCTCCATCTGTTTTTGTTGTTGATCTTCTTCACATATCCACTCCCTTTCTGTCTCTCCTCCCCTCTGCAGCACCACGGCCCTCCTCCACCTTGATTCCTCTAACCCTCATCACCTTTCTATCACTTCTTTCATCTCATTATCCTTGCTTCTGCTTTTGTAAACTCTGAAAGGTTTGCAGCGTTTGGCTTTTGAAGCACCCAAATCACTTTATAACCCCACCTGCTGTGTGTTTTTCCATCTGCACTGCAGTGGGTGTCATCTGGGAGTCAGCCACAGCTGGTATCTATGCAAGTCTTCACATCAGTGTTTATAGGAAAAGCCTCTTCTTCCCCTTTTTCTTCTGGAGCTTCTGAAGCAAAAACTCTTTATATAAATTACCTTTTGAGTCCGCTAATTTCACTCTTAATTAAAAATCTGTTTGTATTGATTACTTGAACGTTTTGCACTGTATCCCTGTTTGTCATACTGCAGCAGAAGCAACACTATTCCCTGTGGTTGCTTGAGCACCACTCTTACAAAATATACTCCACCTGTTCATTTTAGACTCTATCGTCCACACAAATGTACAAGTATATGAACCAGTATTACAGTGCTCTCATCCTCTACAAATCCTCCCTCGGCATATAGTTATGTTTCAGAACCTCGGCAGTGGACGATTTCTTTCTTTTTGCTCATACAAGCTCATTTTCTATCTCTCCTTCTCTCTTTAGGGCATACAGGTGGACATACCAGCTCCATATCCATTGAGTAAAAAGCTTTTACTTAACATATTTTCTCCTTGAGGCTATGAATATTATTGATCTGTGTGTTTGCTGCAACTCTCTCTCATCCATCTTCCTTTGAGCAGCCGGTTTCTCATCATTTTCCCCTGAAATGTAAGAATTGATTAGGATCCTCGGGGCCCTAGGCAGCAGCTGCTGCAGTACTCACCTGCCTGTTAACCCTCCGACCTCGAGGAAACAGCATCTAAGTAGCTGCAAAAGAACTGTGTTCCCTGCATGTGTTTCTCTCGGCCTTTTCCGTCTTGTCTTTGGCTTGTTCAGATTTGCTCTTGTTGCGTTTGTTCAGTAAGTGTATGTATGGAAATGAAAAAATGTAAATGTAAAGCATTTCATACTGATGTTTGTCCTTCCTCCTCCTCCTCCTGCCTGAAGATGTGTTGCTTGGTCAATTTATTCATATGGAGCCATATACAGTACATGTACACACATATATCCACGTATATGACCGTGCACACAGGCTACCTTTGAAAGGATACCCTGCTGGGTTCAACAGTGGAACCAGCTTTAAGCTGCCACACACACGCACACATGCAAACACACACACACACACACACACACACACACACACACACACACACACACACACACACACACACACACACACACACACACACACACACACACACACACACACACACACACACACACACACACACACACACACACACACACACACACACACTGAAGGATCTGCTGTGGAATTGATCAGTTCTTTGTCTGCCCACCAGAGGGCAATGCTTACTCAACAATTCCTCTATGATGTACTTTTATCTTCCTCTTCCTCCACATTTTAAAGCCCATTTTAAATGCAAATGACCAACAACAACATAAACAAAGAACAACAACAGCGAAATAAATCATACTCTCCGACACCTAAGAAGGTAGATGTATGCTAATAGATTTCCCTTGATTCCCTTGTCTCCCCAAACAAAAGCATTGACTTCTCTGACCCCTGTCGCCTAGTTTAACACTATCACACACCTGCAACAGTATACACACATTCCCAAACTTCATTTTGACAGGCGTGATTTCAATATTTGTTTCTCAGACAGTCATATTTTATTGATGATCTGCGCACTGACGCTGGCCACGGGGAATACAATTGCACAACATATGTATTCCAAGCCTATCAGTTTTTCAGACTTTTTTGGTCTGGGGCTGAATCTCGGAGGCGATTCTTCATTTCCACCCCCCCCCCCCCTTGCGGATAAAAAGATGAATAGGCGAAAAACAAGCCAGGCTTGATTTTTTTAGACCACCAGTGATATGAAATGAAGTGCTCTCCAGCATGTTGAGGGCAAAGCTGAATTACAAATAAAACATCATCACATGGAAAGACACAAGGTCAGAGCTATTACCAATTAACTAATACTTTTTTGTGTGCAAGGCAAGCAACAAAAGTGTAAAAGACGGGGGGTGAAGTGTTCTACTTCATTGTGAAAAAAACAACCAGCCAGTGAGAATGTTTCTATGTAATTGGCCAAGGTTACAAACCTCGATAAATCAAAGCCACGCTAGTGCTTCAAACAAGGACACAGCAGTGGTCACATTAAAGCAGATACATTATATTCAGACATATACTTTAGTTGCCGACAGCCTCATACTGTACATAATGACATAATGTACTTCCCACCGCTGCCTAGCACTCCCCATTACTCGACCTCCTATGGTATGTTCTGTTGTATTGAGTGGCAAGACATTGCCGATGAATAGCCTCCACATCAGGCTCGCCTTCAACAAGACTTTCATCTAATTGAGGCCTTTATGAGACTGAGCAGATTGCAATTTGAAAGTAAAAGGCCCTATGCTTGAACAAAATGTTTCTGAAGTCTTTTCAGAGGGAGATTTCCTTTAGTTAGCTGCTATTTAAACTCAATGGAAAGATGTTCTGGGACATATTCTTGATCGCTGCTGTGCAAAGTTGAACTTTACACAGCTCATATCAGTTTAATGGATCAGAATTGATACAATCTCATCTCATAAAAGTCATCCTACGAGCCGAGACAAGTTGAGACAAAGTCAAATTGGCGATGCGTTTCATCCTACCTCGGCCACACATTGGCTCAATAACTCCAAATAGAGGCTGGAGTGCCTTTCAAATAAAATTCACAATATTTACCAGCCCTTTTTAGAAAATTTGCATAAAAAGGCGTGGAAGCAGTCCATCTGTATGCTGCCTTGTTTACGGTAAAGCCCACAACTTTAAATCGTCTCAAAACAGCACGAGCAGAAGCAACTTACCGCAGTTAACGCTGTGTCATGTGTGTGCACAAGTGGGTTTTTGCTGTGTGCAGGCATGCACAAGTTCATGTGTGCACACACTGAGAAGTTGTGTAGGAATACATCAGAACTTTTCCTAAAACAATAGTGACAATTGCCGGTAGATCTCAGCCCGCTGAAGCGTCTGCGGCTGTCAGAAAGTGTTCTGAAATGGAAAGATTTTTATATACATATACAGACAGAGAGAGAGAGAATGAGAGCGGCAGAGATGGAGTGAGAGAGAGGAGTCTGACAGATTTCAGTGACAATGTGCCTTACAGCCACTTCCTCAGTGCTTTTCACCCAGTGCCTCTAGTGAAGCACACACATGAAAGTGAAGGAGGCCTCGCATGCAGCCAAAACGGTGAACGGCACCATTACAGATACAAAACAACTGTCACCCGAAGCCAGAGTCAGCGGAATTGACGGCTTACCTCACCTTACTTTTCAGTTTGTTTACAGTGAACTTAAACAGTGAAAATATGATGAGCACAAAACCAAAAAAAGCTCTCTGACACACGTCATTGCAACTCCTAATATCAACAGGATAATGAAATCCCATTTTACAAATGACTCCCGTTATTAGGCGTAGCACCTGGAGTAGTCTCTAAATATAACCGCACCTCTCTTTTCTTCTCTCCCGAGCTGTATAAACCTCTGTCGACAGCAATCACAACTGCAATAGACACAAATCCAAATGAAGCAAATCAATCAAACCGCCCGCTCCTCTTCCTCTCCCACCCGCCTCCCACCAGCAGAGAAAGCAGCTGCCGTTAAAGTGGAGCTAAAATGGGAAAGTTTGCATCCATTTGGGTCGGGTTTCCTTCGGAGAGCAGCAGGGTGTGAGTAGGGAGGCAGGGAGAGGTGGGCAGGTGTGTCTGGCTGTGCTGGCGAGGTTCAGTTTTCTAGTTACCTTTGCTACACCTCGGCTAATCATCTAACTCAGTGGTCGGTCTACCCGGCAGGAGCCTCAAATACCTCGCCCCTTCCTCCGCCCTCCCCGCGTTGGCCTCAATTAGTAGGGAATTAAAGTCCTGCTTCACGGATGTGATTCATGGGGGACGCTGCTCCTTAATTACAGCAGCTCTCCATGTGCTGCTGGGGACTGATTGCAAGGTAAGACATCCCCCAAACCAGCACCGCCCCAGCCCTATTTGGGGGTGTCTGGGATATAGCGTTGTTGGAATCAGCAGGCAGATGCAGATTAGTTAGTCAGCTGGTACAATGGCGCAGAGCTACAAGTGTAACTGTCATTTTTTTTTTTTTTTCATTTTCTTATCCGGCTTCCTACGACAAGTCAAGGGAGTGTTTTCTTTTTTTCTAATGCAGAAACAGTCAACAGCACAGCTGTGAAGGAAGTTTTGTTTGGAAGCCTTTTTTTATACAGTTTTTACACAGCTTGCAAAAAATAATTAACAGACTTTTGGATAATACAATTTTCTTCCCACCTACATTTAGGCCAATTGTCTGTAGTTGCATTGTATTCATGTAGCATATTTCATACCATATGCTACATGAATGAATTTAAATTTAAGCTTGTCCTAACTTAGTGTCTTCTTTCTTATCAATGTATTTATCATACTGTCCATTATGACAGAATTCTGAAGAAGTAACCTTGGATACTTCGTAAGGCTCATCTGCCCCCGAGTCGATGCAGTTCATTTTTAAAGTTGAGTTGAAATAGAAACTGGTAGCTTTACTCACTGTGTGTTTCTTGGCACAAAATAAAATAAAAAAAACAGGCCTCACAGGAATTCAAACCTTGGGTACTGCTGGTGTTTCTGCTGCTGTTACTAGGCATGTCAAATGCAGATTGTATGCCAGAGGTTCCTAACCTTTTTAGTTTGCAACCCCCATCTTAAAATATTTGGTTTGCCATTGGATATGTTCTCACTGCCAGGCAGGAAATTATGTTTAGAATTATGAAAGAACAATTTAGTCTCCAAGCATCACTATGCTGTTGAAGAGTCCGAAAAGCTGACGATGATGTTTGTCTGAACTCGCCATGTCTAATGTTATAGTTGTGTTTGCATGTCATGCGGAAGCCTGCAGTGCCAAAAACCAGCAGGTGTCGAGAGTGAATATCTAATCTCATCTCTCACATCTGGCCTGCAGGTACTTTAATTTAGGAACCATTCTTTTTAAAATGCCACCTTTGAGTAATTAGGCTCGTTCGAGATGAACTGTGCCTCGCCTGTAAAGTGAATGAGAGCAGGCGGCAGCAGTGGGCGGTAACAAAGAGCCGCGGTAAAGTCGGACAGTTTCCAGCCGTTTCCAGCAGCCTTCAGGCTGAACAGGAAGTCACAGAAACACTCACATCCTGTTATGTCCGATTCCGATTTAATAAAATGTCATCAGACCCATATATCAGCTTGTACACAGTCACCAGTTGTTTTTATTATGACAGAGTAGCTGTCAAAATGCTCTACATGTGATATGTTGCTGATGTTAATAAACAACAGACTGTAGATGATCTGTAATCAGAACGGATTTAGTCCTAAACATCACTATCAGCCCCACAACGTGTCCTGTACAGAATAAGCCTTTAAATCAAATAGCTATTAAAATCCCTCCAATTTAAAAACCAAAAAAAGTTTATAGAAAACGTCATCATGTTGAGTCGATTCTAAACCAATGAGCTCAGAGTCAGGCGTTTCCCAGCATGCCCATGGGTCCGCCTGGGTCTTGCAGACAGTGGAAAGCAACTTTGCCGCCTGCCTCTCAAACCTGCGGCCGCCTCGATCTCGTGAGGTTATCGTTGCCGATGTGTGCATGACGTCAGAGCAAGTTGGGATCAAGTCGGACAGAAATCTAACCGGCATGCATTGGGCGGCGATCACTGGTGGTCAATTCTGCGCAGGGCTGGCTCCTCTCGAACGAGCCTATTGTCTCTTTCTCCAAACCAAAAGTCCTTGTAGAGTTCGTTAAGTTATCAGGTCAATCAGCTGTTCGAAAGCACTGGCTGGCAGATCCATGGAGGTAGCATTGCAGTTAAAGCAACACTAGAGCACGTTTCCCGCTTTGGTCCCCCTACAGGTTGGAATGGAATTGTCCATTACATTACATTATGCAAGTTTGCCAGATTGGGCAGCGGACCTGTAGTTCAAATGAGACATAATGAGACATTACGACAGCGGTAATGGAGAATTCCGCTTCCAATCTGTAGGGGGACCGAAGCGGGAAAAGTTCTTTAATGTTGCTTTAAATGGGTCAGTCAGCCACTCAAACTTTTGCTAACTTTCAGGCCTGGCAGGCATCACAGGAATGTTTGCTTCCATGTCTACAACTAAATGCCAGATACGCCACATAAATCAAACATCATTATTTATTTTTTATGTCTGTAAATCAAACTTTCATTTTTTTTTAATCAAACTTTAAATTGACTTAATGTTGACTAAACAATATAGTAATTCATTATTAATAATCAAATATGAACAGGTTTTTTGCAATGTATATGTTTTTGCAATGTATATGTTTCAGTATTAAGTACTGAAACATATACATTGCAAAAAAACCTGTCTGACTTAATGTCACAGATACATTGACACAAAGCTCAGAGGACTCAAAAGCACGACTCGACTGCAGTGGTACAGATGTTAAGGCGTTTATTGTCACCACGAAGGTATCCAAAAAACACAAGGCAAAAGACGTGGTCGATAAACAGGCTATGGGTAGAGAAAACACTGGGAATAAACACCAGGGAATAACGCTGGAACGGGAGAGACGAGAGGTAGTACAACAAACTGGCAACTGACACAAGACACAAGGGGAGTAGATACACACTGGGGGCAGGGGAGACAATTACACACAGGTGGCACACACTAGGGAAGGGCAGATAATCACAGAGGCGGGAAGGCAGACAAAGACAGGAAGACGTGTGACCTGAAACCGAGACAGACAGTGAATTTTCAAAACAAAACAGGAAGTGTATGCTGAATGTGAATCAAACAAAACATGACCTAAGCAGGGGAGCTGGATGTGACAGCACCCGTCCTTCTAATGCCAGCTCCAGACGGCCCAGGCTCCTCCGGATGCTGCTGGTGAAAGTCTCTGATAAGGACCTATATATGTCCACTTATGTGTGTATGTGCATGTGTGTTTTAAAAAATGTAAACTGTGATGTTTTTTTGTTTTATGTTGTCTTGACTCTTAAAACTCAAAGTAAAGAGGGAACAAAAAGGACGTTGTTAGAGACGTATAACAACGTGATTAAATTTGACCATGGAATGGGATTTTCATTTCATATATGCAATGAGAAATAAATGCAACAAATCCAAAGTGTAATTTATTCCAGAAAAAACATTACACTATATATCCCATTGACTATGCTGCTACAAATGGATACTCGAGAGCATTGTATCCGGAAATAAGGCATCTACTGAACCTACAGTTGTGTCCTCACAGGGCCTTGAGCTCCTGATGGTTTGATATGCATTCTTTATTTGGGAGGGCAGAAAATTACACAGCCTGTTTCCACAACCCACGTCTCAATGTGGCTTTTCGCAAAAAGGTTGGAATAATTGCTCTTTGTTTCTGCACCTGTGTGATACCAACAAGCCAGAAAACCCTCCTTGAATTTCCATAAAAAAGCCCATGAGAGCCACTTGTGTCATGGGAGAAGCGGCGGGCTGAAGTGGCTGCAATATTCTGGAATTAGCAATGATAGCTGACTACTCAGGTCCGCAAGTGGGTACACTTCTCCTTATGTTATTTTTACCTTTAATTTTTTTTAAAAAAGTCAGAGGGAGAAGAGGGAACTGGAGGCATGCATGTGATTTGAATGTTTCCAACTGTTAGCGTCTACCTTACATTAAATGTGAATGTACAAAATATGAGCAAGATTTAAAAGCTAAATCTAACGTCATTAGTGTTGTATTTATGCAAGAAATGCCACCCTTCAGCATCGCACATTTATATTCTGAGGTAGTATTTTCCTGTCACAAAATAAAATAGCCTTTGGTGAATTACCTAAACTATTTCAGAGGAGAGGCTCAGCCCGAGCCTCACAAACAACAAAGATGGCCTATTTCTCTTCTACTTCTACTAAACCACATGCAGACTGTATACACTGCATGGCTCTGACAAATGTCACCAGGCTACCTTTCACATTGGATTTTGCACCTGTATCAATAGTTAGAAAGGTTTCATAAATCAGCTGAGACGAGTTTTTCCCAATCTTCTCAGAGCTTAGATGCACCGTGGTGTCAAGGATGGTATGACAAATGAGGACCAATGTCACGTTTAAAAAAAATGAGGAAAGGAAAATCAAAAGATAGGAGAGAGCATTCAGGATGAAAAAGGGGGAAGGTGGGAGGTGTTACAATACCAGGTCAATTGGAGATTTTTATTTAGCTTTCTGTAACCTACTGACCCCTGTAAGGGCATGTTTTGATTCAAGTCAGAGGAAATAATGTAGAATATGTGACTGTGTGTTAGGGAGCATGTCTGCATACATCACCACCATGGCAGATGAGTGGTGAACAGGAAAAAGCAAGAGGAACAACAGCTGCTATGTTAGGGTAAGGCCAGCACTACATCCAAGGTAGAAATAAATGTAATGAGTCAGTGTGAGTATGTGTGCACGATACTAACTCTGGTTTATGGCATGCTGAACAGGAAATTATTCAAGTACAATTTGGATGGAAAATGAGAATATGGAAGTTAAGTTTGAGAAGATGAACAAAAAAATGTGAGGAGATGGAATGACATATTTTCACTCAAAATTGAAGTCATAATAGTAATATATATGTAACCGGCAGGTTAAGTATACTGTCACGTGAGACATCACGGAAATAAATGCCCGTCCGGTAAGCTCCGACTTCCCCCTGTTTCTGCTGTGGTTGCTGCCTGGTGTGTCTCGTGTGCTGTTATCGGTTCCGCGGTTCGAGATTAACGCTCTGTGGGGTTTGCGGGTTCATTGGAGGAGACAGCCAAGTGTACAGCGCCGCTGCTGTTTTGCCTAGTCGGAGTTTGACACTTACTCACTTAGCTTATCTGTTTTTTAATCATTTTAAATGATCTGTACTGGAACCTTTGCCTGTTTGTTTATTGTTACTATGTATGTTTGTATTGAGGAGAGTTAATTTCTTTTAGATATTGTGCGTTAGGTTTAGTGACTTTTTTTTTTTTTAAAGATCATTTTTTGGGGCTTTTCCCTTTATTAGAAAGTGGATAGATAAGAAAGGGGGAGAGAGATAGGGAATGACACGCGGCAAAGGGCAGCAGGTCGAACGCTCTTACTGGGTGAGCTAGAGGCCGCCCCAGGTTTAGTGACTTTTAATCTGGCCTGAGTTTTTAGAAACCTAGTGGTCGCTTAGTGATTCGTAGAGGTGGTGACATATAACTGGCTCATTTTACTAGTAATATTGCATGGTTTTAATGTGTTATTTGGGTTTATTTTGATATTTGCATGTTGTGTTTATCCGTAGACTTTGCCTTCTGGTTATACGATCCACCCATGATGACCATTGCGACCACTTAAATAGTTTCCACTTCAATAGTTTTCACTTCAGTAGCCTTTACTTCAATGAAATTCTCCTCTCCTACTGTGTTTTGTATTTTTGGTTGTTTTGTCTTTTATTTCATTGGTTCTGTTTTTTTTAACTTAGTATTTTTTACAGTTATGTTTAATTGAATATTGTTTTGTGTTTGTAATAACTTATTTTTTTTGAGCTGTCCAAATCAACCTCGTCTCTGATCATTTATGTGGGCTTGCCTGTGTCGTGGGAGTCCCTGGTTTGGTACCAACTGATATCAAATTACATTTTTAACTCTTTGGGTGAAAGTCCCAAGGTGGCGTTGTTGACTGTGTTAAATTGCAAAATTTTGGCTAACCCTCAATTGGGCCTGGTTACATATATATATATATATATATATATATATATATATATATATATATATATATATATATATATATATATATATATATATAACTATAATGATACAAGTGAGCCCTTGTTAGGTACACAACAAACACATTTTTGAAAGTTTCCTTTTTTGACCCCAAAAGTGTTTGATTGACAGGTGATGTCTGGATAGAGCACAGCAATCACACCACAGCAAGTGAGTGCTACAGACAGTGACACAATAGAAACATGGACACACATGCCCAGTCCAGTATAGTCTAGCTCTGAGCGCAGAGCAAGTAAGTGAATGAATGAATACATATTCATGTGAGTGAGTTACTTTCTAGATTAATGACATATGTATCTCAACAAGTGATTCTCAAAGTGTGTTTGAACATGAACATTTTTCTTCCTCCAAAGTTTGGGAATGACAGGAATGACTGAATTCTTCTTTTTTTTTGGCCACTTGGGGGCAGCACATTAACACTGACATATTATGATGTTTTAAAGTTGATACGTGTTAGCAAACTGTTGCTTATTTACACATTAGCACCACATCAGCATTCATTTGGATTTGTGGGTTTGGGTGCCTAGTAGCTCAATATTAACATTCTTTTTGGTTCTGTACTGGTCTCTACTAACTCCAGAGGGAATTATCTGCCTCTAAATGCTCCACTATCATCAGCTGATGCGATGCTAGGCAAGCGGCAAGAGTAGTGATGGCCAAATGAAGTCTCATAAAGCTTTGGGAACCATTTTATCTTTATTTTCTGAGCCCACTAGCTTTGATCCTTTAAACCAAGAGCGCCATATAGTGGCCTCAGAAAATAAAGAAAATGCTTCAAGAGGCTTCATTTGGCCATCACTAGGGGCCTGTTTGTGGATCCCCCATTCCTCTCCCCGATTCCCTTTCTCTTCTCTCCCCTTCTTGGTCCCGCCCACAGGAGATTTGAGCCGAGGAGTAGAGGAAGAGTCTCGAGGAGAGCGAAGTCAAGGCAACAGCCATTTAACAAACACAAGACATCTCTGCCCTCTGAGCCATCATTAAAAGCGACGTCAATTAAATATGACGAGCAGCACCACTGCATCAGCTGTCCATTGTTTTGTCGTACGCTGTTTTTTATTATCTCTGTCAGAGGAGCAGAAGTGTTCATGGCAACTTCTGTATTTACTTTGAATTCAATTGACAACGTGGATGAGAATGTACGGGGGTCGTACATTTTCATTTGTTGTATTTAACCCCCCCCCCCCCCCCCCCACACACACACACACGTCTCACTATCTTAGTGGGGACCCGTCATTGACGTAATGCATTCCCTATCCCCTTACCCTAACCTTAACCATCACAACTAAATGCCTAACCCTAACCCTTACCCTCACCCTAACCATAACCTAATTCTAACCTTAATCCTAAAACCAAGTCTTAACCCTCAACAAGCCCTTTAACCTTGTGGGGTCCAGCATTTTGGGCCCCACAAAGCTGGTCGGACCCCACAAGTATACTGAACTCCCGATTATTGGACCCCACGAATACAGTTAAACGAGACTACACACACACACACACACACACACACACACACACACACACACACACACACACACACACACACACACAGACACGTTTGTTTCACTATCTTTGTGGGGACCCGTCATTAACATAATGCATTCCCTAGCCCCTTACCCTGACCTTAACCATCACAACTAAATGCCTAACCTTAACCCTTACCCTCACCCTAACCATAACCTAATTCTAACCTTAATCCTAAAACCAAGTCTTAACCCTCAACAAGCCCTTTAACCTTGTGGGGTCCAGCATTTTGGGCCCCACAAAGCTGGTCGGACCCCACAAGTATACTGAACTCCCGATTATTGGACCCCACGAATACAGTTAAACGAGACTACACACACACACAGACACGTTTGTTTCACTATCTTTGTGGGGACCCGTCATTAACATAATGCATTCCCTAGCCCCTTACCCTGACCTTAACCATCACAACTAAATGCCTAACCTTAACCCTTACCCTCACCCTAACCATAACCTAATTCTAATCCTAAAACCAAGTCTTAACCCTCAAACAGCCCTTTAAACTTGTGGGGCCCAGCATTTTGGCCCCACAAAGCTGTCGGGACCCCACAAGTATACTGTATTCCCGGTTTTCACACACAGGCCTATATATTCATAATAGCCTATGGCCTAGGCCTATATACACAATGTGGCTATATATTTACTACAAACTACAAATGTTTATATGAAAATAACTATACAAAAATAAAGGCTAGGCATATATTATAGACACAAACGCACTCTGTCTGCGTGGATCAGCTCTTTATCCGAATAAGCTTAACATCTACCACCTTCCACCCACCTGAATGAATTATTTTCTCCAATTTTGAGACCCGCATGGACGTTTAACTGGCCCTCGGCTGTCCCTGCAGGCTGCATTGCTTTTTAAATTATGTATTGTATTATTGTATAAGTGTTTTCTGTAACAATTCACTTTAATGGTGCTGTTTGTAAATGTTTCCATGCGCGCTGAAATGCCACTGCAGAGGTTATCCTCGGATATTTAAGCAATTTTCCGCTGTTTCTGTAGCGTCTGTCGGATGATCTTACAAATGAAGCTGTCTGTCCGGCAGCAGCTCTGCTATGGTCACCTTTTATAGAACGTTAATAATATTCCTCGTTGATTGTGTATTATTTCACCCACTCGCTATTAATCAGAATAATAATTTGTAAGATCTGACTGGCCCGATCCGTAACGTTAGATTAACCACGGAGCCGCGGATATTATTGCTCTCTCTCTCTCCTCCTCTCGCTCTGCCACACCTCTATGTTTACATAGTCTTCAGCGAGGAGACATCAGTGTATCCTCAATTTTAACTCCTCGGAGGAGGCTCCTCGATGCTCGATCCTCACTCCTCGATGTGCATTTTAGGATTGGGACATCCATCAACATGGCGCGCTGAAAATTATTTCTGGGTCACAAGATGGAGGATCGAGGAGTCGAGGAGGTACAAATTTAGGAAATGGGAAATTCCGTAGGTGTGAGTGAACCAAAAACAGTAACGGTGCAGGCTGTAAAACGGAAACAATGAGCTGAAAGACACAGGAGCTGAAGGAAACTTCTGAGTCACCTGGTAATTCTTTGTGAATTTGTCACTATAAGTGACACGTCATGCTCATATTCATTTCATTCAGTGCTAATGTTAAAATACTAATTATAGCAGCTTTAAAGACCCAGGTCACCCCTGTTACCAAACAAGTAAAATACACTTAAACCTGGTGGTATCCAACCATCCAGTTTGGGTTTAGTTTGCTAAGGTTTTGAGATATCCAATTCTAAAACGTCTGCTGCCACCCTTATTGAGGTGAATGGGATTTAGTTTGAGCTGCTCAGAGCTTTAAAAAAATCCATTTGATTCAATTTCACCCACATTGTATTGGGGTGGCAGCAGAAAACTCAGACTAATATCTCCAACCCTTTGCAGAAAAAAACAGTTCTGCATTGCTAGTTGGGTAAAGGGGCCATTTAAAGACAGAATCCTGTTGATTACTTCAAAATGTCAGAAAGGTGTCAGAATGAATGCTGAATGCCTCATTTGCAGAAAGATACCAAGAAACAAATGCAGTGCTACCATTTCACCATAACTAAATGCAGACATGAGTCTTTTTGAGCATCATCCTGAAAACAATCCAAAGATGGCTCTTGTCGCAGTGGTGCCACAAAGTAACGCCACTCTCAGTTTTTCCTCGTTTGATACCCTCTGTTTCGTTCTGAAAGCAGCGATGTCAAAGCGATGGAAGTTCACACAAAAAAGAGGGGAAGTGAAGCAGCGGGTCTGTTAGCAGCACAAAATTAAAATGTCATCATGTGTCTCTATTCTTAGCTGAGACTGCTGCAGGGATCTCCCACATGTCTGGCTTTGTTCAGAGAAGTGGTGTGTGGTTTCACAAAAGTTCACGTAAATCCCAAAAAGGACTAATGTGCCACTGTAACATGACATCAGTTCGCAGAGGATTTTAACATTGTATTCACAGAATATAACACACATGAGTGCACAGGCAATTCCCTCTTATAATAGTTGGAGCTGTAAGAAGGATTATCTAGACAAGATAACAGCCAGGTATCGAGATGTCAGAGGGAGGTTTAATAACGTAAAAGTGATATTTTTCGCTGAACTATCAATGTTCTGGTGTCTGGAGATGAAACAATTTTATATATACCACAAACTAGATTGGAGTTAAAAATAGAAATGTTCATGATTTCCATGTATTTCTCAAAATGGGCACTTAGTAATGTGTTTGCAGGTTAATCACTTGTAAAAGCATTTCTTTTAAAATGTCATGCAATTACAATTTCCTTCAAATGTCTGTTGAGGGCAAATGGAACAGCTCTCCGCTGCTGTGCCATGAGAGATTGTGTTTGTTTCTCCACTGGCTGACAGGAACATCTTGATTGGATTTCATTTTTAGGGACTGGGATCAAAAAACGGCCCTGGCATTTGCAACACACCGACCCTATTTTTTTTCAATAACCTAGCTTGGAAATTAGTAACTCTACCTTCCGAGTGAATCTTTCCACGCACCTCGCCGCAGTACATTCTTGAATATCTGTGGCTGCATGCATAAAATAACATCAAAATTAACCAAAGACATATCAGTACTGGCCCATAAGGGTCCGGGGTCCATAAGGGGGCGGCCCTTCTGGCATTCGACCAAATTCCAGATGGCCAGTCCGTCACTGACTGGGACATTGAGGAGTATTGAGAATGAATTTGAAAAAAAAAGTAAAATTAGAATATAATCATATAGTTCTTAATTGGTGAATGATATTGTAAATAGTGCATTTATCTTTATATTGAAATATTCCTAAGTGAAATTGTAAAAAAGTGCTTTCATGTTGATATGTTTATATTTATTTATTTGTCATTTGTGTGTATTTGTCATTCAGTTTTTGTCAACCAACAAACATTTGTATTAGAACAGCATGCTTGCAATATTAAAAAGCCTTTATTGATGCGGCAAATGCATAGCAAAAGGTAAAAAAAACAACGCACCAAACATGTACCTTTTGCTATTCATCAGCCGCATCAATAAAGGCTTTTTAATATTTTCTTCAACAAGAGTGCCTTGGTTTTCATGGTGTTCTGACTCAATTGGATAACCCCTGCACCAAAGAGCACCTTGTTAAACTTTTTTCAACCACCACCAAAAAGAAGCGCTCCTTTTCTCTGTCATCAAACATTTGTATTAGTTTGGATTCCAGATCATGTACTTTGCATTAAAGTAATGAACAAACTACATAAAACATTCTTCCTCCTATTGACAAAAATAATCTTAACATGAGGTCTGACAAAAATAATCTTAACATGAGGTCTACTAGCTTCTTTTTTTCCGAAGCTTTCAACCACGCTGAACCAAAAGAGCCACGGCACTAGCATGGACAGAGCAGGAGCATAGAAAATGAAGTGTAAATAAAACAATGTTATACATGAGAACAGGGATACGGGTTATTGTTTGCTGTTGTTGATTTCATGTTTTTGGGTTGACTTAAAGCCATACTCCTGCTGTTGAACAACAACTTCTGCCTTGCTCCTGGGCCTTTTGCTACTGGCATCAGTTGTTAACCATCAGCCGAGGCCAGACAGTCTCATATCGTTGTCTGCTCATATTCCAAAACAGCAAGAATGTTGTGATATTCTCTCTCTATTTCCATGGAACCAGGCTGTCGGTTTAGGCCTTGTACTTTCAGCTACAGATGAATCCTCCTCCGCCTCCTCCTCCTCCTTTCCTCCCTCCGTCCCCTAGGCAGTGTCACGGGCGTAAAAAGCAGCCTGTTGAGCAGCCATCAGTCTGCTGGCATTTGATCAATGCCCAGGTCCCTTTGTGCTGCTAAGCGACAGATAAAAGAGGCTGTTATCAGCTCCACAGCATCAGCTGCAGATAGCTACCTTGCAGTGGCAGAGCGGGCCAGTGAAGCTGATGAGGGGAGGAGGGTGGGGGGTACACTTCAGCAAAGTGTTGAAGGGGAGAATCAGTGAGGGAGGGATGAAGGGGAGGATGGTGCAGCACACCGTAGGTCAACGCCTTGATACACGGTTTTACAGCTGTCACAAGCCCTCTGGAGAGAAACACAGGTGGGAGGAGACGAGGAGATGAGAGGGAGCGATGGAGAATAAAAGGGAGGCTAAGATTACGGGGAGAATCGGCGTAAAAGGCACCGTGAAGCTGCAGGAGAAGGAATTGGCCACTGTTATTTGCATGAACTACGCCTGTGACTGTGACTGCTAAGAGCATGGGGTCAAAACATGAGGCAGCAAGCATCAAAACCAAGCAAAAACACACATATGCAAGTGAAAACAATATGTATATACATACATGTATAGACTTACATTACAAAGCACTTATCTATCCACATTCAACAAGTCCTAAAAACTCTATAAAAATATAGGTTATTCCGACCCACAGGAGCTTTTTCTGTCCTCGTATCTGAACCAGAGAATGTAACGTCGCAGTTTTGAATGTAACAGTCACGATTTTAAACACGTCATTAACATTGTGAAACGGTATCAGTTGGTTAAGTTAAGGCACAAAAAAATCAGGGTTAAAATCAAACGTTACTTCACTTCTGGCTACATATCTGATGCAACCCCGGTCTCCTGGGTGAAAGTCCTTTGTTTGTTTGACCAATGAACCACCACAATCGTCCTCCTTTTGCAGAACTTGGCGCTGCTTTTTCCCGTTATAATTATTACGGCCACTAGTGGGCACAGCCACCACAAACATTAATATAATTCGTAATTGCTGCTTGAACAAACGACCTATGGTGGAGTGTTTTTTGAAGGAGGAGAGTCTCGCCACAATATGTGCCTGTCTTGTTATCACTAAATAAATACGACCCAAGTCACATTTATCCCATCACATCTCTTTTTCTGCCAACATTAACTGTCTTCAGTCCCGTCAAACACTGCACTCTGAGGAGTCAATAGGGAGCATTGATTGGTATGTTCTTAAGATCTTTTTTCAGAGTGATTTTGTTGATAATTCTGTCATAATCCCTCTCCTGTTTGAAGGAGACAAATATATTCAATTTATGTCACCACTTTGACTAAAGCAAACAGCCAAACTTTATACTTGTAAACATCCTAATGGATTGAAGTGTCCAATTCTGCAAAGCGACAGATGGTACAAATGAGCGACACTGAAGAATAAAACGGATTCTGAAGCAGTGCGTGACAAGCAGCGTAATGACACAATGCTTGGAGGGCTTTCTTTTTTGATGTGGATTACTGGGAGCAACAAAGAAAACAACGGTATGACAAAAGGCTGACAAGGCGGCAGATATCAGCTGCTATTAAAGACCCCGAAGCGCAGACAGAAATAGTTTCTCACTCTCCTAATTTACTGAGGATGGGAAGTGAGGAGGAAGTTTCCAAAATAGTTTCACACAAGATTGTGCTTCCTGTCATTGTTTCACAATAAAAGCCACCCCGTGTTTTGCAAGTTGAGTTTGCATTATAGCAGTAACTGACATAAACAAATGTATAATTAATAAAAATGCATTTTTAAAAAAGGTTATAAGATTTTCATGAAACTTGGGCACAAAAATATGATTATCAAATAAAATGTGCATTATTATAGATTGAATTATCCAGCAGTATATATATATATATCACATGAAATTAGCTCCATCTTTAACAGACTTTAAGTATATTGCATTAATAATACTTAATACTGTACTTTTACTGAAGAAAGATTTTGAATGCAGGAATTTTAGAATCAAAGATCAGAGTAGTTGTTCTACCAATATAGATAGATATTTAGAGAAAAATAAGGTCATAATAAGGCTCGACAGAAACCCAATGTCTGAGTTTGCCTCGGCCCCCTCAAATCATTAAATTTACCCCTGAATTCTTGCAAAAAGACATAAAAAAAAATCAAATGACATTCGTATTCCTCTTCCCATCAACAATATAACCTTTACCTAATTTGATACCATGATAGCACAGTAGAAACTATGTTATTTTCACTAATTACGCAGCTTTTCTTACTTAGGGTGCATTAAGACAGTTGGGGAGTATGTTTCCTGCGTTTTTCAAGATCTGCTTTGATTGACTCACATTTGTGCCGTGGACACTCTTCCCACTGAGCAAGCGACGTCTGTGGACGTACAAAACAGGTTGATATCACATCCGTCCGTCCAGGCCACGATCTGAACGTCCATTGACAGCCAGAAACAGTTGATAAATGACACTGAAATTATATCCAATCAGGCCATAATCTAGACGTCCACTAACAGACAGAACTAGTTGAGAATAGACGTTGACGCTGGCTATAATCTGGATGTCCATTGACAACCAGAAACAGTTGATGAATAACACTGAGAAATGATGTCCAGTCAGGCTATAATCTAGACGTCCGCTAACAGCCAGAACTAGTTGAGAATAGATGTTGATGCTGGCCATGATCTGAACGTCCATTTACAGCCAGAAACAGTTGATAAATGACACTGAGAAATGATGTCCAGTCAGACTATAATCTAGACGTCCACTAACAGCCAGAACTAGTTGAGAATAGACGTTGATGCTGGCTATAATCTGGATGTCCATTGGTAACCAGAATTAGTTGATGAATAACACTGAGAAATGATGTCCAGTCAGGCCATAATCTAGACGTCCACTAACAGACAGAACTAGTCGAGATTAGACGTTGACTATAATCTGGATGTCCATGGACAACCAGAATTAGTTGATGGATAACACTGAGGAATGATGTATGAATAACACTGAGAATGATGTATGAATAACACTGAGAAATGATGTCCTCTCAGGCCATAATCTAGACGTCCACTAACAGACAGAACTAGTTGAGAATAGACGTTGACGCTGGCTAGAATTAGTTGATAAATAACACTGAGAAAAATATCAAAGAAAAAAGATCCCAGTTGTGGTGGAGAGACAGCATGGCTAAGAGACAGCATGGCTAAGAGACAGCATGGCTAAGAGACAGCATGGCTAAGAGACAGCATGGCTAAGAGACAGCATGTCTAAGAGACAGCATGGCTAAGAGACAGCATGTCTAAGAGACAGCATGGCTAAGAGACAGCGTGTCTGTGTACATATCTTTCCATGGCTATATGTAACGGGAATCTGAAAAGTGTCATTACTAGGGTTAGGGTTAAAAAACACAAAACTGTTCAACCATAGCGCAACTTGCACAAACATGTTTATATTACACTATTTAAGTAGGTTACATTTTTATTTGTATATACGTTGTATATAATTTCCTGCGTATATTTTTTTTATGAAGAGCAGAGCTCTTCAACAGGGGTCCTCAGAATTACTGCAGGGCGGCCACCAAATTGTGTTTTTTTTTTTTAAGTTCCTCAGAAAATTAAAATATCTTAATAACAATCCAACATATAATTTGCAATATTATTAGCAAATATAAATACGCTTCACAATTTGTGAATCAACTCCTCTGTAGACAGGCTAACTGGCTAGGTAGTCACTAAGATCCACAGATACAGTTAATCCTGAGGATTCACTGTGCCACATGTAGAGTTTTACATTAAAACATGATTTATAAAATCATGCCAAAAATTATTATTTTAATAGCTTAGTATTCTATGCACTAAATAGGTATAAAAAAAAAGGCTTTAGGCTGACCTACACGTTATAGGCCCAGTTTAACATCTTAATTTCATAGAATATAAGTAGTACTGGGTCCTTGATCTGTCTCTTTTATTTAAGGGGTCCTTGGCTTAAAAACTTGAAGACCCCAAATGTAGAGTGTTCTTGTATTTTATTTATTGTATATCTGTATAGGTGTTGTGTACTTGCTGCTGTAGCACAGACATTTCTATATATCTAGTCTTTCTTAACATGTTTAAACATATTCACTGCTGTTTAAAAACATAAGTTAAAATATGTTTAAAACATGCCATGAACATAACATGTAATGTTGCTCTTCAATGTAAAATGTTCGATAAAATATACAAGCTGCTTCATAATGAGCATAGACTGCTAATATTATACAGTCTATGATCCTGACAGACTACACACATGCACACACAATGCATTTGTTTGGTTGCTTGTCACTCAAAAATTCTAAATTCAAAATAGCTGCAGGTGATTGGGCGTGGAGGAGGAAAAGGGCGGGGGTTAACGAAATTGAAAAAAGGCGGACTGCGGAGGGTCAGAGGAGCGGTTGACAGAGAAGCAGACACACTGGGTAAGTTTTGTATTTATAATTTATTTAGCTAGATAATAAATAGATGGATACTGGTTTGACTGAAGTTTAGTCGAGCTAATCAATAGCAAACCATTGTATGTGCTAGGTAAGCTAAAGTACGTTTACTTTAGTTGGACTTTGTTACCAGCTCATGCTAGAGCCAACGTTAGCTTGTTAGTGTTAGCTTAGCTAAGTGACGTTAGCATTGAGTTAAACGTTATTGTTATAGCTAGCTAGTTAAACTGGAATCTTCAGCTGGGTTTGTAGTTTGAAGTTAGTCCGTTTGAATGAAGCACAGACAGACAGACAGACATACTGCCTGACAGGGAGTGTGTTTGTGGCTTCGTTTTTAAAAGGACTTTTAAAGAAGTTTATTAATATATTTTAATCATATGTTTTGAATTGAGCAGTCATTAACTTTAAAAGTCGTCAATAGTGTGCTACTGTGTACCAACAGGCCTATAACCACGACGTAAGCAGTAAAATTAGTTCTAAACTGTCTCTGGTGTGGGTAATTTAGCTAACGTGACCACCAGTACCAGGGTGTGCTCAGGCACTGCAATGTTACACCATAATATTACTGATATAACTAACTTCATGTGTTTTATATGTCAAAGGGATTTAACACACCATTAATAATAGACAGTAGTTGGGTTAAATCAGGCCTTGATACTTATTACTGTTGAGAAACTGAAAAAATAATGTATATAACTTTTTTACACCATGTGTTTCCATCCGTGATGTGTGTATGCAATAATAATCAGGATTAAACAAATGCTGATTAAACATTTTTCTTTGTTATTGCAGCTGCTGTCTTAAAGTGGGAAAGCAAGGGCACAGAACATATTTCCCTTGCCAAGGCAGACCACTTTACATGCCCCTGTACTGCAAGACAGCACCTCTCCTCCCTCCACAGTAGGCCTGCACGATATTGGAAAAAAAACTGACATTGCGATATATATATTTTTTTCTGTGATAAGAAAAAAAGACAAATTTTTACAAGATGACATATAGTAAAAAGCTCTCTTTGGACATAATAAATAATTCTCGACTACTGATTTCGTAGGGGAGTGCATCTACATAGAAAATAAAAATAACAAAGGAAAGTTTCTTATGTGAATCAGTCTTTGTTGAACTTTAATGCTTTACAAACAACCAAAGCAAGTACGTGCTGTGACTACTCTTTTGAAGAGATTTTGGAGAGGGAAATTAGGTAGAAATACACTAGTTGACTGATGTGACACCATTGTACTCCTATAATACTATCAATCCAGGCTAAAGTCAATGATATTAATAATAATGCATGCATGTTGCTTCCTCTAACTTTCAGGTTATGGTTGACTAGCAGGGCCTGCTTTGGTTGTTTGATAAATTGATCAACATTGATTGTGATTGGTGGTTTGCTGTGCATGCAGAGCCTGCATGTCACACACTAGCAACAAACTGTGTATCCAAGAACACTTAAATCAGTGTAAATGACGTTATCAGACACAGACTGCTGTTGTAGTTAAGTGTTACGTTTCCAGCGTCGCCGCTCTGAACCGTAACGTTAGTTGGGACAGACGCCTTGTTTCTTTAGGCTCATACGTCACATACACACGTTGCCCACATGGCTACCTGTTTTAAAGGGGAAGGGTTACCGGTGAGAACAGTGAACGTTTACTTTTCTATCAAGCAGCAAAAAAGTTTTAGCGTCAACATCGCAACGTCCTGCGATGTGACTATCGCGCATGCACACATCGTGATGTAGACGATGAAACAAAATATCGTGCAGCCCTACTCCACAGGCTGAGGAGGTTCAACATCGACTCCAGGATACTCTGCAACTTCTACAGGTGCATTATCGGGAATATCCTGACCGGCTGCATCACTGCCTGGTATGGCAGTTGCTTCACCCTCACCCAGAGGGTGGTTAAAACTGCACATCACCAGGATGGAGCTGTCATCTATGGGGGACCTCAAAATCCAGTGGTGTAGGAAGAAAACCAACAGGATAATCAGAGACCCAAATCACCCCAGTCAAAAACTGTTCTGCCTGCTGCTGCCCGGGGGGACAGTAGCCTACCGCAGAATCTGGACCTGCACCGCCAGTCTCAGCTTGTTTCATCCCACAGACCAAGACAAAGCAAGAATGTTGAACTCTTGAGCTCATCACAGGACACTTTACCATAATGATATCACTTTACATTTTAATTACTTTTTACTTACTGTTTTACAAACTGTTTACACCTCTCTCTAACCACCCACTTCATTAGGTACACATGGAGAATGTAATGCAATAGCTCTGTCATTAATTATACTTTTGCAAAGCTTCAAATGTATAACTCTACTTTATGTTTCACCCCCAAATCAAAAATACAAATGTTTTCTGTCTCTTACTTTAAGTATCCATTGTTTTGGTGTGAGTTGCTCAGTGTCAGAGATATCAGCAATAGAGTTGCCTGACCTTTTTAATATAATGCCACTATATGGCACTCGGCTTGCAGTGTTTAAAGCACAAAAAAAACATTGTTTTGTTGAATGTTTTTTTCCAGAAATCATGACTCAGTTACTCAGGATTACATGCAGACCTCTTTGCAAGCAGTTTCATGTTGGAACTATAAAAACGAGTATGCTGTACATGAAACTGCTCACAACAAATCTGTAATTAATCAAAAATGGCATCTCTATGGCCGATATCTCCAAAACTCGGCTACTCGCACCAAACAATCTATGATAAATAGCACTACAGGAAACTGTCCCTTCAACCTTGGCTATAAGAATGTTTTAATGTATTAGCTGTTAATATTTTGCTGAGAACCTCATTAAAGATTAAAGTTATCTCTTAATGTCAAACTGTCATTTTTAATAGATAAGATTTCAGGTATTTCCAATTGTAAATACGGCTAATAAAATGTCTTGGACAGGTGCATCTGAGGGATATCATTTTCTATGTACAGTTTTAAAGAAGTATTTCTGCACACAGCCTTCTAAAATCAGTTTTATTAAATACCATGTGGTGTTCCAACATTGGAACAATAACCTACATGCAGGTTTGATGACCAAAACATAGTATTCAACAAAGCTAGTAGTAAGTCAAGACATGGGACTCTGGACACATTTACAATTACTGTTTTTTTCTCAATGCTCTTATCACTGTTTTTTAAAAGATGAATCCTTGCAAATGTGGCCAGTTGGGATTTTAATGTCTGTGCGTCTTTAACACGTCTTTAATTGACATTTATATTACGTCCAAAAAAGCCATTCAAAACAACTTTTATTCTGGCTGCCTTTGGGACGTCTTTTGGGTGACGTCTATACAACGTCCAGAAAAAAAATACACACTGGTCCAACAATTACGTCTTTAACACATTTTTAATTGACGTCTGTACACCGTCCAGAAAAGACGTATAAAAAACTTTCATTCTGGCTCTTGTGAGGACGTCTTCTAGATGTCTCACAATTACGTCTTTAACACATCTTTAATTGACGCCTGTACACCGTCCAGAAAAGACGTATAAAAAACTTTCATTCTGGCTCCCCACAGGACGTCTTCTAGATCAGTGTTTTTCAACCTTTTTTGAGCCACGGCACATTTTTTACATAAAAAAAATCCCACGGCACACCACCAACCAAAAATGTTACAAAATGACACATTGTAGCCTAATACAGTATATATAATGAATATTTAGCCTATCAATGTGTTTATACTCACTTAGTGTGAAACCTGGGCCTGTTTAGATGAACACAAAGCTGATATCCTGGCAGGAACTGAAGAAAGGCACACACGAAGCTCTTCCTCAACAGCTCTGAGTCGCTCTCTTTTTTTTTGTTTTTATAGCAGTCATGCTTGAGAAGCTCAGCTCACAAAGATATGTTGTGGAAAATGGGAGCAATGCTGAATTAGCTCTGTTTGCCAGAATGGGGAACTCCTTGGCAGCAGTCAACCAAAAACTGTCCAAAGGTAGATCAGCAAAGCTTAGCTTTAAACCACGGTCTTGTCTCAGTTCAGTTAGTCCCTCCTGCTCCTGCAAAGTCATGTCCTTTCCAAAAACTGCTGCTGAGCTATATGGGTCCCTAACCGAGTGGCATTCAGTGGAGGTTGAGGGGAAATAAAATGACAACTTCTCTTCAAGAGTTTTCACATGTTTACCTATTATCTCACACAGTGCAGCAGTGTTGACATCTCCTTGCCATTTATGGGTGAGTGGGAACATGTCAAGCTTGGCATTTTCCAGATGTTGTTGCCAGAGGTGCATCTTTGAACGGAATCCATTTATTTTATCTGTGCTTGTGAGCAGGTTTTCATTTCGACCTTGCATTCGTGTGTTCAGTTCATTCAGATGCTGAAATATATCTGCCATGTATGCCAGCCTTGCACACCACTCATCAGACGCAAGCAGCTTTGCGTCATCGCACCTCTCATCAGTCAAAAACACTGGTAAAGTTTTGGCAACAAGTGCCTCGCGGTGCAAAAAACAGTGCGTAACAATAACATCTGGGTGTCTCTCTTTCACTCTGCTAACGAAGCCTTTGCAGCGCCCGACCATGGCTGCTGCTCCATCAGTGCAGACACTCGTGCAGTTTTCCCACTTAAGTCCTCCTTGTTCAAGATATTCAGTTGTGACCCGAAACATTTCCTCTCCTGTTGTTTTTTCTGGCAATGACTTGCAAAATAGGAAGTTTTCTCTGATGGCGTCTCCATCCACAAAACGCACATTGGCCAAGAGTTGAGCATGTCCACTAATGTCCGTAGACTCATCAAGTTGCAATGCAAATTTCCCACTGATGCGTGTCTGCGGACATGTCAGAAATACGTCTGGCAATTGTGTTATCTGAGAGAGGCACTCTGGCTACTTCTTTAACTGCGTCAGGGCCGAGCATCTCGTTTACAATGGCTTTGCAGGCAGGTAATATTAATGTCTCTGCCACAGTGTGTGGCTTTTTTGATTTGGCTACTAGTTCAGCTACTAAGTAGCTAGCTGTGAGAGCGCTCTCAGACACATTTATGGTTTTTCTCATTAACGTTGCCTGTTTCTCAGTGTGTTCACGCAGGCGGACAAAATAGTCCATGTTCTTGTTTTGGAGTGACGGGTGTTTCGTTTGGAGATGGCGTTTAAGCTTGCTTGGGACCATGGCACTGTTGGATAGCTTTTCCCCACACACCAAGCATAACGGAGTCGGTGCAGTTTGATTCCCGGTGAAAGTAAATCCTAACGAAAGATAACTTTCGTTGTATTGCCTCGAGCTCACCGTTTTTGCTTTCTTTTGACCACCACTCGTACTAGGTTCTTCATCTCGGTTAGAATTTCGTCCAGTGCCCAGATCAGAATCTGCATTTTTCCTTTTTAAAAATGTATCCATCGCTGTTGCAGGCTTACATCAATGATCTCGGCCCTACTGCTTACATCCTGTCACTGCCACCTTTCGCGGATTATTCTATTGTCTTAAATCAACAAGGTCATTATTGCGCTATACTGCCACCTACTGACACGGAATAGCATTTAATTGCTCTGCCAGTCATCACATTGCAGGCACAGATGCGCAACAATGGCAAATGATTTGCAGTAACTCAATAAAAAATATTTCCCACGGCACACAGGACGATCTCTCACGGCACACTAATGTGCCGCGGCACAGTGGTTGAAAATCACTGTTCTAGATGTCCATAAATCACGTCTTTAACACATCTTTTATTGACGTCTATACAACGTCTAGAAAAGACGTATAACAAACTTTCATTCTGGCTCCTGTGAGGACGTCTTCTGGATGTCAAACAATGACGTCTATTATACGTGTTCTAGATGACTTTTTGCTCATTGGGTTATATACCTGTCTGCCTTCACAGAGCTTTTGTGTCTGTTTTTTCCTCCCTATTGCCTTTGTCTCCCACTTTCCTTCCGCCTCTTTTGTATCTTTCATTGTCTCTAGCTGTCGTCCTTTTTGTCTGTTTTCTCTTAAGAATATTAAATGGCCTTGAGTGTCTTATCATGTATGTCCATGCACGTGTGTGTGTGTGTGTGTGTGTGTGTGTGTGTGTGTGTGTGTGTGTGTGTGGTTAAAGATTCAGGATTGCTTTATTTGTCCCAATTGCACAGACAATTATGGTGCAGTGACCGACATTCACAGTGCATTCACAGACTTAATGAATTAAGACTAAGTGTAGACATAAAATGCACTCTCACTTCCCACCCTCTTTATTTCCTCAGTTGTGAAGATTCACTGACTGGAAGCAGTTTGCACCTGATAGAAGCAGCTTGAAAGCAGGACAGGGAGAGTTCAGAGATAATTTTACAAGCCTGTTTAATTAGAATCTTGTCAAAACTGTGGGCTTTGTGTGTGTGTGTTCCCCTCTTACTGTCTATTGCATTGCAGATCCCTCGTTAGGTGATATGCCAATGATACAAGCAGAGGATTAAACTTACAGGAGGGCGGCATCATTAACTGTGTATAGTTAAATGTTAATGGGCGTTCTGCTGCCTTGGAGTAGAGAAGGAGTGAGGTATAAAAGTGCAAGAGCAGATAAAGGGTGAAGAGAGGGGAAGAGAAAAGAGAAGGCTCACAGTTTTTACCCTTAATGCAGAAAAGGCTGACCGAATGAGCTCCTTTTCAGCAACCTTCTTAAACTCATATACACATATTAAGACCCGGGAGCAGACCCACTGCCTAAAGGAATTTCAGTGGTAGTGAGAGAGAGAAGGAAGTGCAGTCATTTGTTCCCTTTCCCCAAATTCTAAATGTCTCCCCTTAACAGGAGATTCAAACACACTCACTTTCAGGTCACAGGGCTACTTCTAAAAATGACCGTAATCAAGACATGTCCAAATGGTCATGCAGGTAGCTGCCTCACCTTAAACGTCGCCTTCAACAACATTAAACATTAAAGTGTGCCTATGTAACTTTTACTGCACGTTCAGAGAAAATTACTAATTGGTAAATGATAAAATGTCAAGGAAAAGCAGCATGAGTCAAGAATAAAGTCAACAAACTTAATCCGAATGTCAGTACAGCAATATCTACATACTTCAACGTATGCTAAAATTGGCTAACATTAGTCACCATTACAAAGTAAGGCTTTAGCAGCAAACTGGCTGAGCAACTGCATTCTTAGTTTTTTCAATCCGTTCAAGTTGTCTTTCCACTGTAAGTTGAAACATGGTATTTCTTCTGTCAAAAGTTACATAGTCACACTTTGGAGGCACATGTATTCAAGGGTTGAAATTATTTTGTATTTTTAAAGGGGTGGTAGAATGATTATATAGGGTATTTCACACTGTTCCTTAAGGTCTCCTAATAGGGTATGTAACATTGGTTGGGCTGAAAATGGCCCGGGTGCTGTTCTATGGGCCCTAATGCTACCCTGTGGAATGGCTCTATTTGGAACAAGAGCTTTTCTTCCAAATATGGTATGCTCATGAATATTTTCTGTTTGACAAAAATTGATGGCTAATTGCAAATTTGGTAAGACGGTGTCAGACTTCAGGAGCTCCACACAGTCTGACGAGACAGCGACAGCCCGCGGCGCTCCATACCCAGGGCGAAGTCACCGTTTCTGGGTTACTGGACTATGAAATGCCGGTGGCAGGCTGGGCTCTGTGGCTGGCAGCCCGTGGCCGGCGGCCCACAGAAGTCGCGGGGCCGCCGGCCACGGGCTGCCAGCTGCGGAGCCCTTCCCGCTGCCAGTATTTGTATTGTATTGTATTTGTATGTATGTAGGAGCGGAGAGCCGCTTCACGCACGCTTCTGGGTCTTGCCATGACGTCAACCATTGACTTGAATAGCCACGATTAAGCCCAGATTAAAGCTTTGATGTATGGTGGCACTAGAAGGAGAAGGACATGTTGCAGGGGGAGGTGTCAGGGAGGTGTCAGCTGTGCGGGTTTGGGAACATTCTCAAACCTACAAGTCCTGAGTGAGGAGTTAGGGTTAGGGGTTAGTGTGTGTGTGGAGTGTGGGGTTTAGGGTTAGGGGTTAGGCTGGGGTTTGAGTAGACAGGTTTTGGTGTGTGTTTCTGTCTGGAGCCTTGGAATGGAGTGTGTGTCTGTGTGTGTGTTTTCATCGACACATCAGGCGGCAGATGATAGTAACGTTGCCTTGGAGACTGACAGGCTTTATCGTGTGTTGGTTTACTCCTATCCACCACTTGTCCACCATGTGATATGGCATGTCTCACACCACTTTGTCTCTCTCACACACACACACACACACACACACACACACACACACACACACACACACACTCTCACACACACACACACACACACACACACACACACACACACACACACACACACACACACACACACACTCCATTTCAACTTGAAGATCAGGGTGTGAGAGAGTGAGACGAAGACGCAGAAAGACAGATAAAGAGAGAAATAGATTCGTCATTCACCAGGGAGAAAAGTGAAGTGTTGTTCACGGATTCTAGGGCCATTTAGAAGAAAGTGCTCCATCAAAAATGAGCTGTTTTCTATTCATGAACTGAACTAGAAACTCCCAGTGTGAAGGGCAGAATAGAAAGTGCACAGCTGCTTACTGACTTATAGGGAATCTTAATTTGGAGGTCTGATATTATAGTGTGTCACACACACACACACACACACACACACACACACACACACACACACACACACACACACACACACACACACACACACACACACACACACACTCACAAGCATCAAAATATAGTGAGCCCTGCCATTCCCTCTACGCATGCTTTTCTGTATTCTTGCCAAAAGTAATTCATGATTGCTGCTGGAGAAGCTGGTTGAATGTGTACATCTTAATGTTTCTGACAGCATAGGATTTTCATCCAAAAGAATAACCCACCAAAAGTCAAGTATTAACAACACCGTTGGGCTGTTAAATCACTCTGTTTTAATGCCAGATAAATGTAGCACAGCTCAAAAGAAGACTTATTTAAAAAAGCCTTGATACATAAAATGTGCTATGAGTAGAATTCCTAGCAGCAGTGGGAGATTACACTGAAAGCTGCATGGTTTATATGTAAACAAATGTCAAGTGTAATGATTCTCAATGGAGAGAAATAGTTTTCTAGAACAACAAACCGGCTGCTCCAGGTCGAAAGTCTTAACATATGATTAAAGTTTGGCTGAAGTTGTTGGCAGGAGGCAAATTACAGCAACAAACTAGGTCAGAGATAAAGGTGGTTTTCCCTTTGATGTAGGCAGTGGTAAAAAACTCTGCTTTCTTCACAAAATGGGATTTAATGGGTCTAATAGCACACCAAACTGGACGTGAATAGAGATGAAACAGAATCCCAATCATCCCCGCTGGAGCCGATGTCAACATGCTTATGGGCTGACGTCTGAGTATTGAATATTACCTGGCCAATTTTGTTGTCCGCGTGCAGTAAAATCCAGTCTGTCAGCGGATATAAATACAAGCAACACAACCTCTGCAAACCTGCAAAGAACCAATTGTATCAGAGAGGTGTTGACTCAACTCTAATCCTACTTTTTAGTTTGTGGTCAATGGTGACACCGTATTGCACTGTATTACACTAAAACTTATTTTAGAAGATAGGAACGCCATTCCATATAATTATTAAATGGTGTTTCATAACCTTTTCATTAGACAGCTCAACTATTATTCCCCTAAAGGAGAAACCACAGGTTATTCTTTCAGCCAAGTACCTTTTAGTGATGTATTGGTTTACCGATTCAAATCAATATGGTGATCTGAACGTCTGGGAAGCAGCCGCATCGGATCAAACAGCCTGAATCTGGTCTAAGTTTGGAGACATCCGCAGCTGAATGAATGCAGGCTTGTTCTAAAAAAGAGGGTGGGTCTTTTCTATTGTCATATACTGCTTGTGCCGTCTGAAACTGGTATTTATGTAGACCTGTTGAGAGACCTGTTATGCACATCTTGTGTGAAATAAAAAAAAAGAATACATTTGGGATTTGTTGGATTGCACATTGTTTGATTGATTGATTGATATCTTTTATTTTGAACATAGTAATAGTAATAAAAAAAACTATTGAAAAATAAAACTCCATAATTTCCAGTACTTAAAGAACTCTACACATGCAAAAACGAGTAGGAAGAAGTAAAACGTATGTACTCCTACCCCTTTATACCCTTTCTATCCTATTAAATGAGTTAGCTACAAAATAATAAATCTACAGAGATAATAAATCTGTAATCAATGAAAATATGTATTCAGAAGTTCTATTCACATTCATATATTTACCCATACACAACAATAATTACACACATACTACAAATTTGTTCAATATAAGCTCAGGTTATTAATTGCACTGTTTCTCTGTACCTCTGGAATATAATTTCTTTGAACATCTTTTTGAATTGGATTATGTTTAGACATTGCTTTAATTCATTCTTTAGTTTATTCCACAATTAATTTGTTAACATGCATTAGTAATATTATGCAGTATATAATACGTTGAGCTGTGGAGAGAGAATCCCTGTGTTCCCTTTTCACCTGCAGGGTATCTCACTATAAAAAACTGTTGCATACAGCAGACTATTAATGATAAAAAAGGGCTTATATTTTAATTAGTGATAGATTTTTATTTAAAAACGTAATGTAAATTCTCTAAAAATTCTTAATATCTTCAATACTACCTAATGTAAAATTAACAACAATCTACTATATTTATAATAAATAAAGGAAAAATAGAGATGAAACACAATGAAAAGTGGAGTGGGAAAAGACAGTCAAATGTTACATTCATTATGACCAGTGCTATTTTGTACAATCATTCCAAAACATGTCTCTCAAAGTGTGGGCTCTCCTCTGTTTGTCTGCCCTGCAGACATCTCGGATCTACTGGTAACTAACTTAAGAGAGGCTTTTAGAGCACATTAAAGACGTGAGAAATGTTTTTGTGAGTAGGAGTAAAAGTTAAAAAGTATAGTCTTATCTTTCACTTAAAGAGAAACTAAACCAATACACTTAATAAAATGTGGACGTCGTCACCCATAGGTGTCTGAAGAGCCAGAATGAAGCATAAAGGGGTCGGCAAACCTTTATTTATCGTTAATTGATATATTGTCAATTGAGAACAAATTCTCATTTGCAACGACGACCTGCCCGGTACAACCCCAGTCAGAGCTGCTGGCCACTGAGCAGCTCCACTGGGGCAGTTGGGGTTAAGGGCCTTGCTCAAGGGAACCTCAGTAGTGGTAATGACTTGGTCTGGGGATTGAACCAGCAACCTCCCGGTCCCAAGCTCGCTGGGACCTTAACCCCTAGGGTACCACTGCCTATTAGGGGCAATTCTAGGATCAGACCTTTAGGGGGGCTCAGCCCTAATGAGAATTAGAGCCCTGCAGAGGCCAAAAACTCCAGCCCTAACCCGGCCCTGGCCCGTGGTGTTCAAGCCCTACCCGACCCCAGCCCAACAACGCCTACAATTTTTTCAGCCCGAGCCCAACCCGACCCGAGACCAACATCAATCACTTGTTAAGCTCTCTCTGACGCGCGCTCTCTAGATGCGCTCTCTCTGATGCGCGCTGTCTCTGCTACACACGCAAACACACACACGTCACACGCTACTAAGAGGTAAACTTTTATTATAGGCCTGAAACATCATGACCAAACATATTGGACAAACTGTCCATTACACAGAAGCATAAGCATGAAGGGAGAATATAGTGCTACAGGATCAAACCGCAAAAATAAGTAAATAAACGGCCTACCTTTGCTTTTCAGTAACTGAACTGAAGAACAATGTTCAAAACAATGTCCAAAAATAACTCTTCGCCAACTGGCTAATGTTAAATAAAATTAATAAAATAAATAAAAATCCGTTGAACTGTGTGTGTCAGTGTCACCTGTTTAATGCACGTGAGTGACGCGCGTGCGTGTATGCGTGTTGCGTTTGTGTTACTTTCTTAGGTGATGTATAATATTTATAATATAATCAATATAACAATATTCATACACACTTTGTGACGTGTGCTCTGCTGCACGAATATTATGGGCACAATGAGGAGAGAAGCTAAAATAAAATAAGAAAAAAACGGCCCGAGCCCGGCCCGAATGAGCTTAGCCTGTCGGGCCCCGTCAGGTCCCGACGGGCTTGCAGGGCTCTAATGAGAATGTGACACGGATATAGTGCCATGCAAAACCACCTCCGATTGGCCAAAACTAAGTTTATGTTAACCCTTTCCTTGACTGGGTTACAGGTGCATAGAATTGGTGACAACGACACAGGATTTTAAACCTGTTTCAAGCCCTTTGAACCTATAATTGTTTTTCCTCTGTCACTAACAGACAAGTTCGCAAATTCTAACTTTCGCCAATGGTCGCCATCTTGGCAGCGTCTGATGTCGCCTAATCAAAGATTATTACAAGCTGCGCCAATGGTATGAAACAGTACACACTTCCAGTCTCCTAAACGGCCTCGTTTGGATGAATGACATGTGGAAGGATGAAAAGTAATTTTTGCATAATTTATTCATATTTTCTTTTGCTAACATTAGATATTTACACAGCCATGTTTAGCATTTCGGAAATTTGTTTCATGGGGGCGTTCACAAACGTTAGTTAACATTAGGTTATCTGTGTTGCCAGATCTTGCAAAACAAAAACAGGTCTCAAAGAAAGTTAATTTTCTTCATAATTTTAAGCTCTAAATACCATTTTAAAATGGATGAGTTATAGCTGGGTTTCAACATGTAGAGGGCATGTAGAATTCAAATACTTTGCACTAATTTCTGTTTTAAAGATTTGGACCTGAATCCATCAGCAACACTACTGAATAACGATATACATTTGTTTTCAACTGACAAAAGTAGTTTGGGGGTTTAGTTACTCTTTACTCGTTCCTCTCCAACCTTTCGATATTAGCAGTATGCTAAATACCAGCCGGGAACCATGTTAAGGTTCACCTCTCTCACACAGAAAAGAACACTCTTTTTTCAATTGTCTTATCTTACTGGCTTGTAACAATCTGTATTGTATCACATTAAAACAAATAATATTCAAACGCTGTTTGGTTGTCATTTACCTTAGGCATATACACATTGACCTCTCATTAATGTGTATTCAATCAGTGTCCAAAAGACAAACTTACATGAACTCAGTCGACATTTAGTTCTTATTAAACTTGTTGTATCTTAGTTGTAGTGCTGCGTTGCCGCTGTGTGGAAGAGAAATTCGCTGGACACTGTTCTTGATTATAAAAGGTTTATTACATCAAATATTTCAGCATCCATTTACAAACTCCTGCAGAGAGCTTGGAGAGTAGCTAGACGGCCAAAATGTACTCTCTATCTGGCTCTAAAAACTCATCTCTTATATTGGGTATGTTTAGGTAACATGTTAGATAACATGGTACATTTAAGTTGACATAGCATAGGTTAGTGTCCTCTTCGGGGGGCTCCCTGGACATACATTTAATTCGTTAACCCCTCAGCATCCAATCCTAGACCACCTTTTGAACATCCCAGCAAGATCACACCACTAAGAGGTTAATCATTACTCCCTGTACTGCCACAGTGCCCATGATGAATGTTCTTATTATGACTCAGCACATTTGAGCTTTATACAGACATTAAACCTATACGTCCATCAGATACTACAGACTATTATTAATCTATTCACCTGATCACCATTGGTGACACCAATGGTGATATTTGATTAAATCATGTCATGGAATGCTTTCCAGCATTAGCAGCACCTGTGAGTTTATCATGTGACAGCGAAAACGTGAAAGGCGGAGCAGTATGTTCTGTATGTCCCTTACCGGCTAACGTGTTTCAAGATGGAGCATGAATATGGAGCGTCTACCCCAGTTCATTTAAACGCAAATGTAAAATTTCAAGCCAATAGGAATACTTGGAATTGATGGTGGTGGTAAATATTCATGAAAAAGGACAAGTTAGTGAACGGGCAACACAGATTTTGATAACGAACAACTAAACATGTTACACACTGGACCTTTAAGAATCTGACACTGAGAAGGAGTCCATTTCAGCAATGTCAGATTTACATTTCCTCATGTGTCTAAGTGCAACACAGTACTAAAAAAAACAGTTGTGATTATGGACAATAAATCACATGTGGCTTTAAAAAAAAACACAATCATGTCACAGCATATAATATTCTGAGTACAGTGATCATCATTCATCATTGCAGGCTGTTCATTTTTGACAGGCCATTGACAGCTTAAGTGTTTCCCTCACTGGCCAACATCTGCAGCTACAGTATACAATGTAACTCCACATGGCCCGGAGCAGTGTGGTCCTCTTTATAAGAGCTGCAGTCATAGACTTTCCATCTCCAGAAGGAAAACAAACTGGAAACTGGATTTCAAAATAGAGAACAAGGTGTAACTTGTACTATCACACAAGTTGTAACAGCTTTTCAAAAAACACTCACACATAACTACAATAAACCTCACCTGGGAACAAGTCTGTCAGACTAATCCAATCTCCGAAATATGGGAACTTTAGTATGTGTCTCCCATTCACGTTCCCTCTTTATAAACATAATACTACTAAATTATAGCACATAAAGCTAGCTTTTATGGGAGAAAACAAGAATCTACATCTACGCTAGCAGCTCTCTGAGGCTGTCAGCTAAATGCTAACATCAGTGTTGCAAATCATGGACTGTATATGAAACTAGATGCAAACACGCACATTAATGCTAACATATGCTAATGTTTACCATGCCAACCATCTTAGTTTAGCGTGGTAGCATGCTAACTTTTGCTATTAAGTACAAAACAAAGTAGGCCTACATCTGATGCTAGGGGGAGTGCCATTTAGTCATACGTAAGTAAGTATTTAATAACTTTTTTTGTTTTTTTACCTTAAGATGGACCTACAGTAGATGAAAAAATAAGGGATCACCAAAAATATTACAATTCATCCTGAGAGGGACACATCAATGTTAATCAACAAGGTTGTCTTCTTTCTCTTAGAGCCAGACTGCTGGCTCTAGGGACGCCAATGTTGGCTAGCAGCATGCTAGATGAATTATAAATCAAACAAAAGCATGGAACTTAAAGGCATACTATGTAACTTTTCCCTCTTCGGTATCCCTACAGGTTGTCTCATTGAAACTACAGTTTGCGCGGCTGTAGTTCCAATGAGAAACCACTGATAATAAATACCACTAATTGCCAAACAGTCAATTTACTATAATATAATCAAATGTAATGGTATAGGCTATTGATGAAATGTTTATACTATGGGCATTTATGAAAAGGATATGATCTGCTGAGGCTAATATTCACAACCATGCATGTCTCGTTTGTAGTCTATTGCTTTTAAAATTAAATACTTTATGTCTCCTTTTAGTGGTGTTTAACTTCCATATAAATAAATAATATGAACTTACAACAGATAATGTTTTCAGAACTAAATCACAGATCTCTAGAAGACTCTGAATTAAAAGTAAAAAGGCACTCTCTGCTACTTCTCTTCTCAATTTCCAAAAAGTGGGAGAGATTAAATCAAATCTTCTCTGTGATGTATCAAAGACTAAAAGCAACACTTGAGCATGGAAAACTGCGCTAATCCACAAAAGTAAAGTGAATCTCCAGGTACTGAATTATTCCTGTAGATTTGATTTTTTGATAATATGAGGCAATTTTCTCTCACTTGGAGTCCCAACATCTGTGCGCGCACACACACACACACACACACACACACACACACACACAGACTGACTCACTCAAGGTGAAGTACTTCCATCACACTCCACTGGAGGTTGTGTCTCGCTATAGAACGGCCTTTCCCTACTCTACCACTGTCACACCTGAGACCACGTTAGGTGATTTTGTTCACTTCTTTGCTTCTACTGATAGACACACTACTACCAAATTGCCTGTGTATAAAGAAGTATTGGTTAAACCTTGCATGAACTGCGATGATCAAACTGCATTAATGTAAAGTCTACTCTGCCTTTTGTCTGCATGGCGGAGTCATTGTGAGAGAGCAAATCTATTTCCATTCAAATAATTACATATTTTATAGACCTTGTGGGAGGCAGTGAAATCATACTGAATACAACCCCTGTAAGCATGCATGATCTGTATAGAAGAAGATTTGAGATTGGCAGACAAATCTTAGGTGTGTGGTGACTAGACATGTTTTAAATAATGCACTTTTTACATAAAACTTTGCTTGTGAATATACAGCGTACAGAAATGGGGCTTACTCATCAGGGTCCATTTAGTTGCTTTGATAACTGGCAAAACTTAATGTAGACAACATTATGCTACACACCTGTATGTCAATAAAAATACAAAGGATTTGGCAGCAGAATATTTCAGGTCTGGCTTCAAGAGTGGTGGCTCCTTTGTAGTATACCACATTGTACTACATTCAGATATCATACAGGGACATACAGATCCATTCCAAAAGACCCGTCAGTAGACCAGAATGCAATAGAAACAAGCCATGCAAGTACAAACACTTTTGTTTGCAGACAAATGAGTCCTGGTGCAATCAGTGCAGCGTCTTTGTTTATTAGCTCATGCATAACAGCTTGCAATCCTGTCTGCCATAGTGTGTTTTGAATCATGATAGCAGCTTGGCTCTAGGGATGTCAATGTCAGTTGTTTGGTTGGTCCTTTGTCATTTGGTCCAGACTGGAATATCTCAACAACTATTGAATGCCATGAAATGTTGTCCCCCTTCGAATCAATACCTTTACCCATCCTGTAACCTTTCCTCTAGCATTATCTTTAGTTCAACGTTTGTATTTATCCAATACTTTGGTTTATGAGCAAATACCTGCATGCCCAATGACATTCCCATCAGCCTCAGCTGTACTTTGTGTTTAGTGCTAAGTAGCAAATATTAGCATGCCAACACGCTAAACTATAATGAACTAACATGGTCAAAATTATACCTGCTTCATATCTGCATGTCAGCATTGTCGTCGCAATGTGTTAGCAAGCGGAGGTTAGCGTTCACGCAGGAAGGGAGGTACTAAGGTGTCTGCAGCCAGAGTGAAACATTAGACCTTTTTTTTAATAATCTATAGTAATAAATAAAGTAGACTATATGGAAAAGGTTTTCTGTACATTCTCAGATGCATTTCTTTTCATGGTGGATTTTATCCTGTAAATCTAGTGTTTTCTTATTGAGTTAAAACAGCGTGTTAATTCTCTACGTTTACGGTATTTTTCTGTTCACTTTGAAGTTTTGACTGAGTCAGCAGCAGTTGAACCTGTTGCAGGTTTAAGTAAATATCCGCCATCATATGGATTGTATTGTTTGCTGCTGTAATATGATTTCCATGTTAGCTTTACATTTAACTTTAGAAAATGTATTACATCATTCTATACTTCACGTTAGCTGTGATGCATGTGTACGAATCCCCGGTAGCTCCCCCCTAAATTAAATAGGTTCCGTGTCCGTGTTAAAATTCTACCCGTAATGTCACTGTGTCTCACTTAAAAACAACTCACAAGACATTCTGGGAAATGGAGGCAATCAGTATTGTATATAGAGGTAGGCAAGACAGGCTAAAGGGAAGTTGGTACACCACAAAAAAATAATTACACTTTACTTCATCACAACACGTGACGATTATGTTTCCCTGGAAGTGCTAACTTGTGTCTTCCATACTATAGGCTTGAAAGATAAGACCAGGGAAGCAGATTTTGCCACTTCCTATAGATAATTAAAAGCCAGTTTTGAATGTGCTGCTTGTCACCTTTAGAAAAGTGAGATTTACACGAGGACCAGACTCAATGGCGTAACGAGCAAGGGCGTAAATCCCAGTGGGGTCGGGGGGGTCAGGACCCCCCCCTTCTCAGGGTCCCCCCCCCCTAGAAATATCATTAAAATAATGCTGTGTATTGTAAATAACATAATGATGTATACTTAAAATATCTGTGTAAGTAGTACAACAATACAAACCCCAAAAAATGCTTTTTAAGTTTAGAAACATTTTGAGTCTCCCCTCCCTTGCTTCACAGTGGTTTGGTCCACTGCATGCTGTATGTTTGGATCTGCACTCCACTTGACTCACAGTCACATCGGGTTGTGACAGGAATGTAGTAAGTAGGCGGTTCAAGGCTATTTTATTCACATTAAACATCGGATGAAGTTGTTCTTTTCTCAAGTAGAAATGATGCTGAGTAATTAATGAATTAGTTATGACAAAAAGTTCGCTATGTTAGTGTAATATAATGTAACGTTAGCTAGCTTGTTTAATAGCTTGTTGGATAGAAATGCACCCACTACAACTAACGTTACCACGGCGATAAGCCTAACTGACATTAGGGTTAATGTTGAAGATCTACAGTTGTGTTTGAAGTGGCTGATCAGTGGGTTTGCTGCAGTTAAATATATATCCTCTGTCCCAGACCAAACCTAATATTTATGCGGAGAACGCAAGTATTTTTGTGGCTTGGAGGACACATGTCCTCTACGAGTATAATTGTGGCTGTATTATTTGTGTCCCCTTCAAAAATTGCTCTTCAGAAATTTTATGTTTATTGTCCCCCCCTACTGTTAGATCAGATTTACGCCCATGGTAACGAGCCAACACCGGACCCCTAAACAGGATTATCAAGGCGGGCCCCCTACTACAGCACGTGCTGACGCAATGTCCACGAGCAGGCTACAATGAATAGGACAGGATAGGATCATAGAGACCCAGCATATAAGAGCTGAGATGACTGACAAAATCTGAAATAGCCTACGTGCACCACAACAAAAACAAAACATTGGTGAATGCGCACCATAACACATGAAAAAACTCTGCTGGTGACAGCACACTATAACACATTGTTACTCATTGCTATGACTACACACACATAGGCCTAGGTCTAAATACATAAAAAAGATGCTCACTTACATTATAGCGGCATTTTCTGGGCTTTCCTCTGTGCAAAGTTGTGGATTAAATCCTCAAGATCCAGACGGCGTGCACAGGCACTCTCAAATGACAGTATGGCAAGTCCAGAGAGACGACTCTGTCCCATTGAGCTCCTGAGATAGCTTTTTATCAGTTTCAGTTTTGAAAAAGAATGCTCTGCAGAGGCCACTGTCACTGGGATGGTCAGAAAAAGCATGAAAACAGTGCAAAACTGTTATTGTTTGTTATGTGTTATGTTGGAGTCATTGTTTGTGTTTTATTTGAGAGCATTGCCCATCTCTTTATGCTGTGCCCAAAGAACACATAAATGCGCTCAACAATGTCAAAGAACTGCCTTACTTCTTGTATTTTCACCGCATCATTAAGGATGAGATTCAAATTGTGTGAGGCACAGTGTACATACACAGCAGTTGGCTCCTTGGCAGCTATCCTTGCTTGGACTCCACTGTATATGCCGTGCATATTTGCGGCACCGTCGTACCCTTGCCCTCTGCACTTGGAAAGGTCTAAGCCGTTGTCCTCCACAGACGCAACAATCTCCCTAGTAAGTTCACTGGCCGCTGAGTCCTTAACTTCACGAAATCCAGTGAAGGACTCTTTGATCGTAACATCAGTGGCAACACCGACAGCATCTCGCTCAACTATGACATATCTGAAGATCTGGCTCATCTGATCAACTTTAGCCACATCTTGTGTTGTGTCCATAATCACGGAGAAAAATAGAGCTGATCATATTTCTTCTAGAATGTCTTTCTGAGTATGTTTTGCTACAATTTTGATAAGCTAATTTTGTATCAGTGGGCTTAGGTACTTGATCAAGCGAGCAGGGCGGCTAATCAGATCTTTAAGCACTGGGTCGTACATTGCCAGGAGCTCAATGACAGAAAGGAAATTATCATTGCTCATTTCCCCTATTTTTTCCTTATGTCCTCTAAAGGGAATGTTGTTCATAGCTAAAGTGAGCGTAACATTAATCACATGGTGTAGTACCTGTCTCCAAAAGCTGGCCTCATGAAGTATGTCCCTCTCCATATCCTTATCCATAGTTCCATTCTGACGCCAATGGTCGCATGTCACACATGCAGCTTTATGTAGAGTGGATGACTCGTGTTGTTGAATTTGTTTTCCATGTTGACTTGGCAAAAAGCCAACAGGGCTGGCAGTAGGCTACATCTAGTGTGGGGGAGTAGCACAGCCATGTCCTTGGTATCTCCAAACCAGACTTTGTTTTGTAAAGGTAATATGCTGTAATAAAGGAGCGGTTATCCTGTGCGGGATCCCGTGGGAAAGGGCCAGTAGGTTGGCAGGACCCCGTAGATAATATATAACGTTTGGCATTTGAGTCTAGACACTCAGGATAATGACCCATGTCGGTTGGATACTCATGCAAAGAGGATATATTAGCACTGATGGGCATAGAATCTACCTCATTCTCCTCATTGCTGTCGTCGGATGACCCGCTGATGTTAGCATAGGCCACCAAGCTGGCAGCGGGTGCCTCACTCCCTTCTTCAACATTTTCACTTTCTACATCGATGCTGTTTGATCCACCGGTGCTAGCATTAGCCAGGGAGCTGCAGCTGCTACTGCCAACGGTCGCTGCAGGTGCTTCACTCTCTTCATTCTCCCCCTCCTGTGCTATCTTTTTAAAGAAGCTTCCTAATTTTGGTAATTTACTCCTTGCTTTCTCCAATTCCTCTTTTCGTTTTCGCTTTTGAAAGCCACTTTTGTGTTTGTAATTTGACGACGACTCCATATCGACATTGTCTGTCTCATGTTAAATGTTTTTACTGTTTTGCACGCAATACGCATGTTGACTTACCATATCCCACAATCCCCGTCCCAACTCTAAACAAATTACATCAAAATCCATCGTTTGTTTCAAACATGTATTTAATGATCAGTAAAATATGTTGTTGCAAATTTATTTGAATAAATAATATTATTTATTCAAATAAATTTGCTTAATTACTATATATGTATTTATGTAGTCAGATGACATTCTTAAAGAGGGACACACCATTGAGCAGGAACCTAGCTGTTACAGTCAAAGTGAAAGGGCCCGGTCGCAAGTAATGAATATGCAATAGGGGCCCCCGGCTGTCAATCAATATCTTCCAGTCGGGCGGGCCCCTGATTGGTCCGGGCCCTTAAGCACCGCTTACCCTGCTTACCGATAGTTACGCGCCTGACCAGACTGCTGAAATACGAGTAAAAGCTGAATCACAGTCGCTGCAGAAAACAAAGCTTTTTCTGTGATATTGCTCACTTGTACTGACTCAATCCCACCTGTGAATAATGAATAATGATTGGGCAGTTAAAATCTCCAGACATGAATGTTAACAGCGTTTGGCGATGCGGCCCTTCTGCAATAATGATATTAACGGGCAGGCTGTGAGATGCAAGAGTAAAATCTTAAATCAATATTCTTTTTCATTGCCTATCACGTGGCCATGCCCATGTGTCCCTATCTACATGTGTGTGTAAGCACATGCAATCAGAAACGTGCCCCCACTGCCTTATGTCTAGCCGTTGTCTTCATTTCCATCCCTGCGCCTCATCAGTAGCATGTCTATCCGTCAAGCGGGAAAAAGAGCATGACGTAAGGGCCATTTTCATAATCAATGTCCCACCCCCATGCTACCACCTCCCCACTACATACATGCCTTCAGGGTGTGAAAAAACACCTTCCCACCTCCCACATGGACACACACATGCTTGCTGTCCCATTCCGCTTCCAACTGCGAGCATCCATTTTTGCGTGGCGGTTAACACACAGACTATAAAGGCCCATCCTGCGACCAGCAGTGCCCCATCCTTCAACAATTACAGATAACAAGATGGACATTGGGAATGAAAAGTCATCAGGGTTTCCTTCCAGCCAAGCGCGACTGACCATATCGGCCTCTTCATCTTTGTGCTTGGCTTTGTGCGTGCTCTAGCCCGCCACGCCTTTATTGGCATTAAAATCAAGGTGGTGGTGGGTGGGCAATGGGCAACATCCCCCACTTCACCCCCCCTACCTATATGCACACACACACACACACACACACACACACACACACACACACACACACACACACACACACACACACACACAGACCCCTTGACAATGCTTACTTGTGTTTGTCATTTACCCAGCAACCCCCACTCTCTCTCATTTTGTCCCCAGCTCCATTTGCAGGGGTTGAAAGGGTTGCAATTTTCGATCCAATCACCGCTCTTTGGCTCGTAACGTGGAAGCATACTGTAGCCATAAAGAGCAGGGATGTGATGTTTGTGTGGGCTGGGTGTTAAATGCTACCTGTCCATGTTAAGCCTGTCTGGCCATGCAGATAGCCTCCACTCACAGGCATTAGGCATAACTGGAATAGTTCTCATCTGTTGCAGGGAGCATGGCTGCATCTGATAATAAGGTGTTGATAGAGGGCATTAACTCGATGGCTTCTGCAGCCCGATATATACCAACAGACCGTGGGCAAGGGTTGGCTCAGGGACAAACAGAGAGTCACAGACAATAGTCACACGTCAATTCACATATCAGTCATCCATTTGCAAAACAAACGCATTGAATTGATTTACTAGATCTGGATCGGATTTTAAAAGGAGACTCTGTCAGGCTGGACTTTGTTCTGTAAGGTGTAATTAAAGTTGACATGCATGCAAAATCAAAATGATATTGTTTGTTGGCTCCGGATAAAAGAAAAGTAGAGCACAAAGCAGAGCAGTATGTCTGACATCGCCACAACTTGGCAAAGACTTGAGGGCTGACTGACTTATCTTGCAATTATGGATCACAAATTCACAAACTTCCTCAGTCACTGCTGTAACATGCCATTTTGTGATGTGATGTTTGATTCACTCAGGGACAAAGCACCAATTTCTAGTAATACGTCCAGACTCAAGTTCAAATTTATAACCACAGGTACCATTCCCACTGACTGCACAGGTGACAGTATGTCCGCCCATGCAGACACCCAGCTGTTTGCATTCGTGACTGTTTTGGAGTATATCTTTAGTCGCCCATTAGCTGTCGAAATCTGAAAACACCATATATGGACCATGGCTAAATATCTTCTATATCCTTATCTTTCAGTCAGCAAAATACAAAACACATAGCAAACATCTGGTAAATACTGGTAACACATCCAAACTAAGAATTTAGTTGTTGCCATTTACATATTTTTCTGTTCCTGTTGTCAACAATAGAAAAGGAAAGAAACAAATATGCTACCAGTGTACCTCCAGGTAGCCTTTAATGTCTCAGTGCAGCAATTCCTGCAGTGAGACATTGATCAGCTCCCTAGTTTTATGATCGAAAGCAAAACATAAATACAGAATCTGAAGTAATGAGTTCTGGGGCACATGGCTATATGTACAGTAGGTGTATAATAAGGTGCGTTGCCTATTAACATTTTTATTAAAAGTCATCACTCCAGATCATGTCTCAGTTGTCCAGACTGTCGATGCACCGGATTGAGCTCAGAGTTGCCTGATGTGCAGAGATTCCCTCACCCAAATATAAATACAGTTTAATGACATCTGTATTGTCTCATCGGTTATATTGGCATTTAAAATGAGAAACAAAGAACGTTAGAGAGAAGAGAAAGTTGTCGTCAGTCAGCCTGCTTTCAACCTCATGCCTCTCTGCCTGCCATGGCTGATAAATTTGGAGAGAAAAAATGGACAGCGCAGGTGAAAGAGAGAACAAGAGAAAAAAAAGAGGTGGAGTTAATATGGAACGCATTAGAGAAAAGCCCTGGAGGAGCTAAACATTGCAAAATTACAGATATGTTCACAAACAAGGGAAGTGGTTAGTGTTGTAGTTGTAGTGGCCCTGCTACCAAAATATGTGGTAGCAGGGCCGACCTCATAATCACAATATATCACAACTACCCTTGCCAAGTTGATTCTATGTTTTAAAAAAAACTAATAAATGCCATCAACACTTTATTATGCTGTCTAGGAAAGCAGGAGATGCATATGAAAAGTCCACAATCAAAAGTCCAGTCAGAGCTCTGAAGAAATGCTGAAAAAATATATGAACTGACTCTTGAAACCATAGCCACTTGGCTGCTTTGAATGGTTGCAGTATATGTGATTGTGAATGTGCTGAAAATACCTGCTTAGTGTGAATGAAAGGCCAAAATGGAGAGAAAAGAACGTTTTTACTTCACTTAAATGTGAATATTTTCTAATTTCTTCACTCCTCTGTGACAGTAAATGGAATATCTTTGAGTTGTGGACAAAACAAGACATTTGTGGATGTCACCTTGGGCTTTGGAAAAACACTGATGGTAATTTTTCACCTTTTTCTGACATTTTATAGACCAAACAACTAATCAGTTTCTAGAGGAAATAATCAACAGATTAATCAATAATTAAAATAATCACTAGTTGCAGCCCTACTTCAGATGCACACGTTTACGAAATCGGAAGTTACGGTTTGAACGGCGTCAGCCCTATGTTCCCACAGCCCTATGTTCCTACATTTCTAAGAATTTTCTTTAAAAATAGGCCCTATGTTAGGGTTATGGTTAGGGTTACATTCCATCTGTAGTCCATTGCTACTGGATAATAGGTTGGGTGTAATTGGCTACCAAATTGGGAGAAAGGGGGTTCAAATCTGATACAAATTTATGAAAAAGGACATTTGGGAACATAGGGCCTAATTTTGAAAAATAAATCTTAGAATTGTGGGAACATAGGGCTGTGGGAACATAGGCAGGCTCCCGTTTGAACATCTTGACTTTAACCCAAAAGATGAATATGCAGAAACTGTTGGCAGTTTTCTAGACAGCACACTAGGTGTTGTTAGACATCTCATATGCCATATCTAAGAATAGCTTTAACCTGTCTGGATGAAAGCGGAAGCCAACTGTATAAAATGGGATGGTTCAAGGGACTTATTTGTCAGTCTCTGAACCACCTTGTGTGGTACAGGGCTCTGTCCTTTCAACGGACACTACTAACTCTGTGAATTCTGTTTTATTCCTTGCTGCGAAATATATAAACCAAGACAACTTTGGTCTCAACAAACTTTTATCTCTCCAGTCCTCATCCGAATGTCCATCTGATTGGAAAAAATTGGTCTTCCCACCAAAAAACAGACAGAGGAAGAGAGAGGATAGAGACGATATGGGGATAGAGAAGTAGGGAGGAAATAGTGAGAATGATAAAGCCGATGCCATAAAACCCTGAAGAGGTTGAGAGCGTGGACAGTACAGAGAAAAATGAGAATCTAAAAACAAGCAAAGGGAGAAAAAGAAATCCACAAAAGGGCGTGAAAAATGCTCTTCTCTCTTTTCGGTGTCAAGGCCATTCGGAAATCTGATAAGCACATATCCTCCAAAGCACTGCTGCCTCCACTGCCATCTCTCTCGACTTAAGGGAGAACATGGCGCGCAGTGTTTATCAGCCCATTGCCGTCATTAGGAATCACACAGATTAGCCTTGACATTCTCGCAGATGAGAGGGGTAACAAAGGGAGCGGGCTATTAGCATGCTAATGCACATCAAAAGAGTTCAGAGTGGTCCTTTCATCCAGGCTTAAGCTCTCTATTCGGCTGAAAAGCACACAGATAATACATTTCTGACTCACCTGTGAGCATGTCTGTGTGCATAAGTGCATGGATCTTTGCTTGTGTGTGTATTTTCAGTGTGTGTGTCTGTGTGATTGCATGCTTAGGTGGTTTCACAGTGCCGGGCTACATTTGAGCTACTAAGCAGTGGCAGAGACAATGCTATAAAGACTAAAAGACAAAAATGTTCAACTGTTCCCCACCAGCTATTTGCAATGGTCATTAGGCAGGTAAGCCTTCCATTATTTGCCTGTTACTGCTGCTTGTTAGTATGCCTTTCTTTCTCTCACAAGATGGCAGTGTACCACCTTGGTTTCTTTGCTCCAGAGGGAGAGAACCCGGTTGCTGGACACGTTCAACTCTCTTTCTTTGGACTTTGAAGTGAAAGAGGGATCAGTTAAAGCATACAAAAGCTGATAGTAGCATCTTTCAATCCTAATAATGTGCTGCAAAGAGTTGTGCGTGGTCTTACTGATTGGACAACTTGTGCTGAATGAGAAACAATAGCTTTGGTAAGTGTGTGTGCGTGTTTGTGAGTATAATAGAACAGTGTGGATCTCATTGAGTGCGTGCATGTGTTCGTGTGTGCATGCACAGACACGGACATAGTATTTATGTGGGTGCACATGTGCTTCAATTGTGTTTTGAGTGATACGCAAGCACCATTGTCTCATGTTACTTTGCATTGATAATTTCATCTTCATCCTTTGTTCATGCAGCTGCATCGTTTGTTAAAAATGAGGACAACACGCCTCAAATCCCTTGCTACCCTCTTATGGCTGTAAAAAATAAGAAAAAAGAGGATGGCACATTAAAAAAAAGCCCCAATATGCAATGCTTTAAGCATGAGTCTAATCCTCAGCCTATTTCTCATTTTCTAGGATAAATGAGCATTAAAAGCCTTTAGTCAAATAAGTCCATTATTTAGTCCTCTTAACGACAATCCTGGCCTTTGAACATCGTCTTCAGCAGCTCTCCATGAAGAACATGTGATCCATATTGTTTTATGAATGACGTTGATATACAATGGGTTGGCAAGTGTCCGGATATACATCAGGCCAGGGAGATAAGGCACTCTCTTGAGGAAGATCAAATAGAAGAGTCTGGAAGAGCCAGAAGCCTCACACAGATAGCTAAATGGTAGCTGGTCGTAGATGTGTACAATATCTGCCGCTTATAATGAAGCCTCTGTGTCTGTGTACCAACTCTGGAACAAAGCTACACACACATAACAAGGTGTGTTTTCTACTTTGAATATGGCACTTGTTTTTTATGTTTGATACTTACTGCTATAAAAACAGAAAAACAGTCAGAAACTGCAGCAGTCACTTCAATACAAGAGGAAAGTAATGTGAAATTATAAGCAACAAACTGCAACTGTTAGGATTAGCCTATGCATGATAGGAACAGAAGCCCACTCTTACAGTTTGAGATTTTGGAATGTGTTGCACATACATTGGTTACACTCCGGTGAACTGAAATTAAAATTCATTTTTGTGAAGAAATATATGTATCCTTGTTAGTTGTTTTTACTTTTGTATTTAATTGGTCAAAATTGTGACTACCAAAAACAAGATATAATGAGTTTTATTTATTGGTTTCCGCAGCAATAGAGCCCCCTTAATTAATGTTTATACTGTGAATGTTTGGTACTGACTGACACTGTTGGCACTGGCAATTTGGTTGCTGCAAATGCTGTGGTGCTGTGCTGTAGTTCCATTTGAGCACTCCCTACATTTCTTTGTGACTCCATTACTTTACTGTGTCTTGATTTGAATCATGGAATAACAGAGTGCTGAGGTTACAGGACTTCCTGTTGCTGTGAAGTTTGACAGTCTGGTAACCTCACAATAACTGGACACAATACAGGGGGACAGCTAACATTAGCTAGACTACCTCCTATCCCGTGTGTAGTGTGGGACCATGGATGTATTATAAGACCTGGATACAGCATTCGTATGAGAGTCCGCCAAAAAATGTTTCTAAGCTTCCGGGTTTACTTCTGTGATATGTGGCCTGCTGAATACCTATGCGCAGTAGTGTTTCTCCCGCTGCCCCTGCCCACAAATTCGCTTTTCTTGGCTTAAGGGGAGGTTTTTCAAATATAAAAAGTCCATGGAATTAAAGTTCAAAATAGAAAGAGTCATAACCGACCTTGTTTGCAGTTGGAGGTGTCCTGGCAACAGTTTTACAGGCGTCTCTTTTACAATGGTGGCCTAGTTATGGCTAGAAGGGATACAGCTACGACAGGAAGTTATGCAAAATCTAATATAAAATAAAGTAATTTTAATATTTTCCCCCAGGAAATGTGTATTCGTTCCTTGGGAATGTTTTAATCCAAACCACAATCTTTTTCCTAAACTAAAAAAAAGTAGTTGTTTTGGTGTCGTCGCCACCTTTTCTCGACTTAAAGGGATGGTTCGGAGTAATTTCACCCTAGGGTCCTTTGAACCGTGACCTCGAGCCAAACACCCCCCCAGAAGCTTTTTTCCCTTGGTCTAACATTGGGCGAGTTAGTGCTATCAGCCGAATGGCTAGTGCAGGCGCTAATGGAACCAAAGGTGTATCTCGTAAATGACCCCACTAATAATGCCAGGAATGGTACCAAAAAAAGATACAACAAAAATACTTATTAATTTAACTTACTTTTTAAAAGTAAGTGCTGTAGTACAACTAGCAGGAGACAAGTTATAGTTGAGGTAAGTTTAGAGACACTACCTTATTTAATCATTAAATTAATAAATATTTGTATATATAATATTTTTTCACTTTTCAGTGTTGTAGTTTGTAGACGGTCTCTAAGCACTCATCTTACTGCCGTCTCACCGCCGGCTGCTCGTAGAGACCAAAGCCATCAGGCAAGTGTTATTTAAATAAACTCCTGGTGTACTTACACACTTTCTAATGCCTTTTATGAGTATAGAACCTATTTGTACTACTGTAGAAATGTGGTACCATTCTGGGCATTATTAGTGGGGTAATTTATGAGATACATAGGGTGAAATTACTCTGAACCATCCCTTTAACGCCATAGCTGTATCCATTTTAGCCACAACCAAAAATCCTTTCTGGGTTGCAGGGGGATTTGTTGTTGCATTACCACAAGTGGCCAATGGAGAAATTGATGGAAAGTCTGAGCACTGTTCCTTAGGGGCTGTGGGGGACCAAGAACACACTGAGATTGAGGGAGCTAACAATGACTCAGCAGGTGTTGCCATGAACGCGAAGTGGGAATCAATGCTAACATTATGCTTGCTAACATTATCTAGCTAGGCTACTAGCTTCCACTTTCTGAGTAGAATATAAACTTACCAGCACGACAAGGTTCTCACAAATGTTAAATATTGAGAGGAGACAAACATGTTATCATGAACATCACCATTGCTATGTGGGCTTTTTCTCGTAGACATCTTGTGTTTATTTTTGTAGGCTACGAAAGGTTATGAACTGCTCCAGTCAGTAGCGTACCAAGGAAGCTTCTCCGAGCAATGCTAGCTCTCGATGTCAGCCAACATCTGCCATGGGAAACATCCTGAAGCTGACCTTGTTTACTCAAATATATCCCAAATTGTTTTTAAAAAATGTGAAAATGTGCACAAAAGCTGTAGTATCATTATACTTTATATTTCCTTTCACAAAACGTATGACTAGCTTTTTAAGCCTATAAGCCAAGAGACACAGCAAGCTACAACTTTCCCTTTAAAAGATGCTCCACTGTGGAAAAGCAGGTGACCTCCATTAAAGGAACTTAAGCCCTATACAGATAAATATAGAAAGGTGAGCGATAAGGAGGATAAACCTGCAGTATTTTTGGAAAAAAAACGAAACCGAGGATGGAGCAAGAACCCGAGCAGAAGGAAGGATTGTAAAGGAACCACTTTGTTTTTTGTAGTGTGATATGATCTATCTGCCACATATCTCCAGACGTTGAGACTCTTTATAAGACGAGCTGATCATCTTAACATCTCTTTTTGTCCTGGTCTTGATATCCTTTTCTTTCTCTCTTGCTTCTTTCTGTTTTGCCCAAAAAGCACAACACCTAACTGCTGGTCAGCTGCCATCAATCTGGAAACCCAAGTACAAAAGTATCGACCTTTCCTTGTCATCCTCTGTAGATAGATGCTAGCTTATTATTTTGGTTCAGCCCCCAAATATCGAAACACGTAGTCCAGGGACTCTTGGCTCTATTGATTAACCATTAAAAGGCTGGCTAGCCTTTGGCTGTGTGTCCTCTAGAGTGTAAAGAGGCAAAACACACACAGAAGTGTTGATGGTGAAAGCGGTTTCCACCCTTTCAACTGGACAGGGTTTAGCTCTCCATGTGCTGAAGGAGCTCTTGAAGATCATCTTCTGCTTCCTGGAAGTACTCAGAGTCTCCTCATTATTCATATCAATATGACGATACAGCAAAAGTCACCCAGTAAAGTAGCATTTGTATTGTGTCACCTCAGATAAACTTTGATATGAATTCTTTGTCGGACTCATGCAGCACTAAATCAAGGTTTATTGCAGTTTAAATCAAACATATGGATTCCTATAATCTTACAGAACTAAAAACTATAGCAATCCTGTATCTTACAATAGTACTAATCTTTCTAGAAAATGCACAGTAAAAATCTCTGTCTTCATGTCGAAATGTTTACATTGATTGTTTAAAAGCTAAGGCTCTTTAAAACTCTACTTGGTAATTGTTTGACATTGATGAACGGTTTGACCAATAATGGTTAGTATTGCTTAAATTAAAATGCCCCAGAGGAAAAACAAACCAATCCACAGCTTGCTACAACCTAAAATGCCTTTTAAGGAAATCCAAACGTAAAAATGCAGTTATGTTAAAGGTGCCGTAGGTAGGATTGCGAAGATTCAGGACTTTGCCAAAAAATTTGAAAATTGACAAGTTCTCAGACGCTACTCTTGGAGTACTGTGCTCCAGATACAAGTTAAGTCATAAGTCAGTTACTTCTGTCCATCAGCCTAATATTTGGTAAACCCATCATAGACAAGTTTAGGAAGAGACAATGTGAATTTCAGTCTGATAGCTCATAGTATGACTTGGCTTGACTATGGCTTACTGTAAACTTTAAAAGGGGAAATGAAAAAAATGTGGAGTAGGATACTAAACATAACAGAATATTTTTCAGAAAGTTGCTTAAAATGTTCAACAGAAATGACAACCATGGATTTGATAGGACTTTAAGTAGCAACAGAGGAAAAAGTGATGAATGTATTCACAGTCATACATCTGATCAAAGTCTTAAAGGTTATAAACCAAACCGCAATTCAATTTATAACAGCACCTTTATGACACACATAAAAAGTCATTTTTTTCTTGTCTGGCAAACACTTTGATACTCTCTGGGCCAAATAAAAACAAATGATGTATGCTATATGCAGACATTTCCTTTGTTATTTTTATTGGCAAACACTGGTTAAGGGGTTTGTCTTTTGTAACAAAAGCTGAAAGCAAGAATACATTAACAAAAATGCAATGTTTATTGTTTTGTCGTTGATGAAGCCTGCCAGTTGTCCACAAACACAGTTAATAAGTTAACACGAGAGAAAAAGTAGTTCTGCCTGGGTTGACAGAGACATCACATCGGAGCTTGTCCAAGTTGTTACTCGCTCTTGGTCCAGCGACAGCCAGCTAATGATCATTTTGCACAGCACCTCCGACGGATCGGGCCAGGGGGGAGATTATAGAAGCCATCACATCCCATCTATTCCCTTGTAGCTCCCCTTCAGCCACACTCCTGCCTGCGACTTGGCAGACATGCAAATGATCCTGTCAATATCGTCCTCGCCCCACACCCCCCAAACCTGCAAATAAGTCATGGCCATTTTCTGAAATGGGGGACTTTGACCCAGGCTGGCTGTCACACCACATACTGCTTCTCCTCAGTCACTTTGGAGATAGCTTTGCCATCTCAACTAGGCATGGATAAGATATATATATATATATATATATATATATATATATATATATATATATATATATATATATATATATATATATATATATATATATAGAGAGAGAGAGAGAGAGAGAGAGAGGGAGCGGGTTAGAGATTTATATTTTGCTGCATTTATTCATGGGATAATAAGAACCACTTTGGCAGCATTTAGAGGAAACCATTACAAATTCCATGTCCATACAAATGCATATGTAGAGGAAAACAATGGCATTCACATGTCTGTTCCAGTTTAAACTAAGCCAGGATGAAAATCATTATAGATTTTCTAATTGTTTGGAATAATCTGTGCCACTGGAGACTTTAGTGCCCACATGTAACTTTTTATATCCTTTACCACTGCTATAATAACCTGTAATCTTGCCAGATAATGTTTAGTTTATTTTTTTCTGGTCTAAAATTCTACAAAAACGATCAAATACTTACAAAAACAAAACAAAAAGGCAGAATTACTTTATTTAAAATTATGGCGTTCCAACCTGAAGACAATATTTTGTTGAAGCAAAGTTGGCAGTGATTACCAGCTTCTACTCCTCGTGGGTATCAGTATTTGCACCAGGTCTGCACATAAGAATTCTGTAATTTTCTCCCATCTAAAGATGCAGATGTGCTCAAGCTTACTGAAGTTGGATAAGGAGCATATGTGACGATCTGTCTTTAAGTTATTCTGGAGATTTTCGAAGGGATTTAACTCTGAGTTCTGGCTGGGTGACTCAAGGACTTTTCATATTCCTTGTCAAAAGCCATTCGAGTGTACATTCAGTTGTATGATTAAGGTCACGGTCCTGGACAAAAATTGTTTCCTAAAACTATGATTTTTGGCAGATTAATTTTTTCGAGATATGGCCTTTGATTTCCATTCTTTGCTCTCTCTTTGCTTACAGGTCTTCTTGATCTATGACAAGACTCCCTGTCACTGTATGACACCAGCTTGATGTGTCTATGTATGTAATGGGTGGCATCGAGTTTACAATGTGAAGGACTGCAGTATTTGCAAGAACATCATTCATCTAAACTACTCTTTTTTTTTTTTTTTTTTTACCTTATCTGGTTGAAGTTGCTGAGTTTTGGTCAGACCAAACCATCTTTATAAATAATTCCATGTGTAGCTTCTCTAGGAGCACAATTGTGCTCGTAAAAACAATGTCAGCTGAACCAACTGTTATGATATCAGTCTAGGGGCCCTATCTAGCACCCGGCGCAGCGCAAAGCCCGACCCAAGTGTCTTTGCTAGTTTAAGACCAATGCAGTTGTCAATTTCCCGTCCAGCACCCACGTCGTTTAAATAGCAAATGCACCTGCGCCCATCTTTGCGCCCATGGGCGAGCTGGTTTTACAGGGAGGTGTGTTCAGGTGCATTCTGGCCGTATTGCTATCTTAAGGCAGCGGAAAGTGATCGCGCCATTGACCAACAAAAACCTGGTCTAAAGTCAATAATGCAGCATTTCATTGTTATTTTAACAGCAACTTAGTAAAATGCGCCTAGGCTCGTTCACAGTGTGCCCACACTATGCTTGTTACACACACAGGGACGCGCAGCAGCACACAAACATGCAAAAGATTACAAAGAAATATTACGGTGCAAATCCGCCATCATAATAGCAATGCGCCAAGGTCCAAACGCGCCTGGCTTTGAAAGGGAAAGGGAGATGACACTCTGATTGGTTTATTCCATGTTACGCCCAAAACACACCTCTGATTAATGAAGACACTAAGTACAACCCTTTTGAACCATGCGCCCAGTGCACGGACCCTTTTTTCCGCCGTCAAACTAGCATAAGTGGATTTTGGCACGCCCTAAATGCACCTGCGCCATGTGCTTCACGCCATGCGCTTAGATCGTTAAAATAGGGCCCTAGGTCTTTTGAGTAGATAGTCGACAGGGCGTTTGCTGCCACGTGACATGAGGGGGAGTGGTTGTGTGATGCTTGTAACCCAGTCGATTGCAGGCGTGTGGGAGAGATTCATTCAGAGGATAAGTTTCCGGCTGACAGCTGCAAACCACATGCTTTCTACACAGAGAACACTATTATAACATATACTATAACAAAACTTTTGTAAATACACCTTTTAATAACCTGAACTACAACCCACCAAAGAGCGAGCTCGCGGAGAAGTCAACAAGGGACGCTGGAAAGCCAGGTCGTCGCAACCCACGAGCCCAGGTTAGCACAGCTTTGTAACACAACAATCTGTCACGCCAACACCTTCATACAGAACAAACCATGGAACTTGCCATGGATTTGGATACATTCATAACATGCTAACATTTAGCATGTTAACATGCTTTTATCATCTTTTTCAGATGTTTTTTTCTAGAACTGTCAAATGAAAGTTAAAGTACTGTCACACTGATGATTAGTGCCTTTGCAGATAAGTAGTGCTAATATTCAATTTTTTATTTATAGTATCAAATCATAACAAGAGTTATCTCGAGACACTTTACAGATAGAGTAGGTCTAGACCACACTCTACAAGTAACAAGCATTTCTCGGACAGGATGTACATAAAAGGAACCAAAAGAAAAGAGAGAAGAGAGAGCAGTTCATTGTGTCATAAGAAGGAAGGAACTTCCCCGGCAGTCTAGAATTATAATAGCATAACTAGGAGAGGCAGGTTAAAGAGAGGTGCCTGGTCGGGCTAGAACTCTCCCCAACCGGATCGGGCTGTACTGGCCTGCCTCCCTCTACTCTCACTATATTATTGATTATATGATAGGTAAATCTGATGACTATAAAGAGAAGCAGAGAAAAGCAGGGGTGCTGTGTCTGCAGCTATACACCCTGCTCCGCCGGTCTAGGCGTACACTGCAACTCCTCACTCCCTAACTATAAGCTTTATCAAAGAGAAGAGTTTTCAGTTTAGTCTTAAATGTGGGGACGGTGTCTGGTGATGGACCCAACAATTCCAGTGATTCCCCCAAGAGCATGCAATGTGTAAGTGCGACAGTGGCAAGGAAAAACTCCCTTTTAGGAAGAAACCTCGGACAGACCCAGGCTCTTGGTAGGCGGTGTCTGACGATGCCGGTTGGGGGTTTGATGAACAATGGCAATAGCAAAGTCACAATTAAGATAATGACTAGAGTAGTTGTAATAGTTACAAACACTTCTCACCTGAAATTCAGACAATTGTCAATCAGCACTGACAGGAGGGGCTACTGTCACAGGCATAACAAACTGTACTTTATGAGATTTATGGTGAAAAGAAGTGTACCTGCTGTCAAAACTACATTTGCTTCATTCTATTGTGTGAATTTTAAATGGCATAATATAGTCCATAAATGTTTACATACAATCAAGACACTCAAATAAAATAGTGCAAAGTAGTGCACTACTTATGAAATAGGGAATAATTTCGGCCAAAGCCAAGGTAGTATAAAATGCGTTGGAGGCATTAGTTTAGCTGTAATATACAATACATAAGTAGCCTCCCAATATTTATATTAGCGTCTACAGTTTTTCCATAAGAAGGGGAGAAGCATGGAGGGATTGAGCCGCCATGGGCCAAGTGAAATAAACCTGCTATCTCACCCAATTAGCTGGTAGGCCATTCCAGCCCAGTGCCACCACACTGTAAATGTGACACGGGCTCGACACCAGGACAGTGGAGGGGCTGGCCAATGACTGCTTAACTTTAAGGGCTGCAATTTTGGCTTTGAACGTGCTAAACAGAGCGGGGCTGCTCGAGGGGTGTGTGTGTGTGTGTGTGTATGTGTGAATGGCGGGGGTGTGGGGGAGTACCTCTGTTTACCAGGCACTCTGCCTTCAGAAACAGCCTTGTCTTCACCTCGGAACAACAGGAGACATGACAGCCATACGGTCCCTCTGCATCTGGCTAATTGTGTGCAACATGTCCGTGGAGTGGCTGCCATGGCTGCTGCCACCCCCCCTTCTTCACGACTGTGCTGACGATGAAAGGAGGAGACATGGTCTTATGGGTGTAAAGTGCCGATGGTCAGTAATAACAATAACCATTTAGCTGTGGTTTGATTCAGCTATAAGGTGTTATTCTTCTGCTGAGATGTCACATAGCAGCTACAGAAAACAATGGTATTGTCCCACTGAAAAAACTTGTGGCTCATTTTCCTTTGACAATTTTCTACATTGTGCACTATATTTGCCCTCTGCCATTTAATTAGATTTTCAAAGTGTAAAATATATGAGCTATATATTGCCCTTAAAAGATTTCCAAAATGGAACGAGACAAGGTAAAAGCTGCAAAATGATGATTCAATGTTGTCTGAAATCTCAATGTACGACTGTACTGCAGAGTGTAGATAGATAGATAGATAGATAGATAGATAGATAGGTAGGTAGGTAGGTAGGTAGGTAGATAGATAGATAGATAGATAGATAGATAGATAGATAGATAGATAGATAGATAGATAGATAGATAGATAGATAGATAGAGAATGTAGACACAGCCATTGAAAGAAACAGTGCAGCACATGCTGTGAGGGTTTTCTTAAGAGGCAGTACAACACACTCAAGGTCCTTAACAGGATGAATCGTAATGGTTTTCGTGACTACAGTGTTCTCTTGTGCCAGCGTATCCAACAGTTTCAGTCAATGACAACACATCTCACAAAGTAATAGCTCGTCTTGTTTTAACCCTCGGGTCAAATTTGACCCATTTTCAAAGTTTCTATATCAGAAATGTGGGTTTCTTTCAACCAACTTGTCAAAAAATAGATAACATGGATGGATCCATACAACGCTTTTCACAAGTGAAACAAACGATCAATTCACTATTTTCATTGAATTTGGGTGTTTTATTCAAATTTATAGCATTTAAAAAAAGAAAAAAAAGATGGAAAAGAACATTGAAAACAATTGACAAAAAAGCGACAAAAACGTTGGGAAAAAGTAACAAAAACATAAAAAAAAAAACATAAAAGAAACGACAAAACTGTCAGGAAAAGTGACCAAAATGTAGAATTTTTTGACCCAGAAAAACTAAAAGTTGCATGGTCAAGGGGAAGACAACACAAGGGTTAAACAGCCATTCATCAGCGACTGGTGAATCACTTTATGTTGAATGTGTAACTCTGCAGCTCCTTCAGAGATGTCACAGGCCTATTGGTGGTCTTCCTCACCAGTTCCCTTCTTACACTAGTGGCCCCTTCGAGGCAGATTTACATACAGGCATTTAAGCCAAAAAAATTACTTGTGGCACCATGATTACAGATTGTACATGCATATGTTGTTTATATTTGCACCTAATTAAGACACATTTGTCGATATTTGTTTCCCCCTTTGACATTAAAGAGTCTTTTCTTCTTTTTCTACTTGTTCATTGTTATTTTAAAAAGTACAAACATTACATACATTCTACTTAGATATTATTGTAACTGTTTAGCTGTGTAGGTGTATTGTGAAGAATACAAAAAATCCATGGTATTTTAAAATACTGCGTACATTTGTCTACATTCACAACAATATCAGAACATTCCAATATCATTTGTGTGTCTGAAAATACCTTCAGACCCCAGAGGGGTAAGGCCACTGTGGTTCTATGTTGTAAAACAATGTAGCTTTATGACAAACACATCAGAATGTATTGAGACAATTAACCCTTGTGTTGTCTTCTGGTCGGCAGTGCAACTTTTTGTTTTTCTGGTTCAACATTTTAAATTAAACACTTTTTCAACGTTTTGGTTTATCCAAGCTTTTTTGTCACATTGTCATGCTGGCTGCACAGATTATGCAGAACAGACCGCTACGATTGACTGACACACACACACACACACACACACACACACACATAGACACGCACGCACACACACACACACACACACACACACACACACACACACACACACACACACACACACACACACACACAGAGTTGGAAGAAAACTGAAGAAAGAAAAACGTTTTGAGAATGGAAAACATACAGGAGGGTTAAAAAACATGTTGTCTATGATAATTATCTACGTGTGGAGATACATTTTTGGTGTGCTTAAGTGAAGAGTGAATGATGAGAGGGAGCGCCGAACAAAGCAGTGAATCAGAATAAAATTATATTTTAGGATTGTTGCACGGCGGTTATGTTCTAAAGCACAAATAAACACACACACACACACACACACACACACACACACACACACCTCCGCGGGAAGGTGCCAGATTGTCGGATTATGAGTGAATGCAGAGCTTCATCGTGTCTGTTTCTGTGCGTCTGTGGAAGGAAGAGAGAAAAGGTGTGGCCGGCTGAGGCTGCTGGTGGGAAAGTACCAGCGTCAGGTCTAACCTTCACATTAACAATGCAACACACTGATCAAAGTCAATGACCTACTTTGCCTTGCCTAATTCAATCTAGCCCAAATTTACCTTCAGGGTAAGAAAACGGAGTCCCGGAAAGGGGAGGAGTCCCTGGGGAGGAAGTGTGACGTCGGTGGAAGATGCTATAAACATCAATAGACAGTGAAGAAAAAAACAAATATAGCACAGGTAGAACCCCCGCACCCCCCAGAACCCTTTAGTGTTGTTTTCATCAAACATTAACAGTTAGGACAAATACCATAGAGGAAAATGTTGCACTTGGAGAACAGTGATGATATAAAGCCCCCAAATGCATCTGACAAGGAGTAAATATTGAATTGAAAGATAAAACAAGGTGAACAGCCTTTATTATTCATGCCAATGGGGGAGACAAGGAAGGAAACGTGACGGCACAGAAAGCAACATCCTTTATCCACCTGGTCGTCTAATACAGCCAGCCCCCTCTCAGACACACTGGAGGCGATGTCAAGGCAAATCCACACATCAGTGGACTTTGACATTGTGTTGTGTTTGTGTTATTTTCACTGCTCAACAGCATCTAGGATGGGCACGAAGTACTTCTGTGTTTGTATGTCACATTATCAGATGTTCAATTCCCACTGAAAGGACAGCCGCACACACGGAGGCCTCTAAATGATTTGGCCATGGAGCACACTCCATTTCTATTCATGCGGTGCAGCACCTTATTGCTTAGCTGCTCTGCATTCAGTGGGTCTATTATCCCCACAGATCCATGCCTGGGATGCAAGGCTGGTCTACTTTGATTTCAGTAGTCCTCTCCTTTAAACATCTTTGTAAAGCAGCACAGTAGACACATCTGTCTCTATCTTTCCATTTGGGCTGCTAGTGGTTGTTTTCTATTTGGGCATATATGTGGAAGCAGTGATCCCAGTGCATCTATTTAAAATACGTACGTTACTTGATTATGTTTGTGCATTAAGTGATTTATATTGTGCATAGACAGTGCAATCACTTGGGCAAAGAACAACAAGCCAACTTAAAGCGGCTATGACAAATATTTTTACAACATGAATGTATGAATTGACGATGTAAAACAATGTGAATAGGGGTTGTTCAGAGATATATGTTTTGAGCTCTCCTTGACTTTACAGAGCTTAGTAATGTCAGCTCATTGTTAGATGTCCGGTTGGACATGTAGTGACCACCACTCAAAATAGCAAAAGGTAATGTGTAAATAATCAATGTTTGCTAACACAGTTAATCAACTTCAACAGTGAGGATATGTGTTCACAACTTGTTTCCGCTGTCGCCAATGTTTCTGAAAAAATCTGTTATTGCAGATTTAAAGTAAGTACTCTTAGGTCACTGAGGATGCTACGGTCCACACAAGGGAAATAGGCTGACCTGTCACCTTAAACCTTAAAGTTGCTGTAGGATTGATCTCAGAAATGTTTATCTCAGCTGGAAACTGATGACAAAAGTGCTGCCAGAGCTGCAGAAAATCTATGTTGTCGACAAAGCTTTCTGGTCTCATGAGATTTAATAAAAATAAAAATTCCTTAAAAATGTTGTGCAAGAAAATTTTTTTACTTTACCATGAAGGGACAAAAACAACTACAAATAGGCAGCAGTCACATATCTGCCAGACTGAAACATCTCATTATGTATCTCATAGATGTTGAGAATTGCCATGACATTTTGTACATTAATAGCTTCTAGAGGATGATCCTAAATATGGTGATGATCTTTAGACTTTTTCTCTGGCACTACCATCAGGCCAAGATGTTGGTTAGTCCAATACTTTGGTTTTTAACCAAATACCTCCAAAACTAATCATTCTAAATGGATGTATGAACGTTTATGCTCACTTGACATCAGCTATCCTGCCAGCACTGTAAAAAGCAGTGTAGGTATCGTGTTTTTCATTTGAATAAGTTATAACCCTGAGAAGAAGTGGTGTGAAGTTGGTGGCGACTCTGTTTGAATAAAGGTTGGTTTGACAAATAGACTAATGTGACACATATGAAGTGTTTAGCTTAACAAATGCAACCTAGTAAAGCACTGTAAAGCTGTGTTCATCCATCGAATGACCAAAGATAACAAACCATGTTTAAAAAGTAGGTTTGTCTGTGGAGTCCTCCCTTCAGAGGTTTGTTCAGGCCTAGCAGTGTAGACCCCAACCCATAAGCCTCCTGCAGACACACCTGTAGAGGAGAGTATAAAGAACCTGGACTGAACTGAGTCAAACATAGAGCTTCAAGGAGTCTCTCCACAGCAGCTCTCCAGAGAAGCTCCACAGCCTCCAGACCGACCCTGAAGATGACTCCCTCTGCCAGCCTGCTGCTGCTGCTCCTGCTCGGCCTCTCTCAAGCACTTCCTATCCAGGAGGAAGGAAGCAAAGAAGAAAAAGCCCCAGACATCATCGACATCACCACCAGGATTCTGAGATCCAACAACGGCAGCAATGAGATTCTGTTGGAAGGAGACCTGCTGGCTCCCAAAAACAAAAAACCCATGATGTGCTGGTTCCCACAACTGCCTGTGGAGGAAAGCCTCCAACAGCTTGGTGAGGATGCTCTTCACCATGAGTGGTGAGTTCAGCGGCTCAGATATCAACAACGCCATGCAGGCCTTCCACAGCAAAACCTGTATCCGCTTTGTCCCGCGTAAGAACAACTACATCAGCGTAGAGAACAAAGCAGGATGTTTCTCCGAACTAACTGAGCAGAGTGGGAGGCAGACAGGTGTGCTCTCTCAACAGGCAGGGCTGCCTCTACTACGACATAATCCAACACAAGGTCAACCACGCTTCTGGCACGAACAGACCAGGAGCGACCACGGCAACTACTGTATATCAGGATCAACTGGAAGAACATTGACCCTTAGATGGCCTACAACTTCTACAAGCAGTCCACCAACAACCAGAACATACCCTATGACTACTCCTCCATCATGCACTATGGAAGAACAGCCTTCTCCATCAACGGGAAGGACTACATCACACACATCCCCAACGCCCAGATTGGCCAGAGGCTGGGTTTGTCCTACTGGGACATCATAAGGATCAACACGCGCTACGGCTGCTAATATTGATAATGCTAAAAAAAAAAATATATTAATCAAAAGATAATGTAAGCTATGGAATCAGTGCCGAATATTTGAGATTATTTTACCATATTATTTTAAATGCTCAGACAACAACAAATGTATGACTCCCCACATGCCTAAATTATCTGTAATAAAGGTAAAGCAAAATGACTGATTGCTGACTGGTTATTTTTCTCTAGTTTTGTCCCTGCAAACACGTTACATATGCACACATTAGAACAAACATGCAGCCACTGAGCAATTGGATTGATTGCTCAATGATTGTTGAAAATATCGGCACAATATCAGAAGTAGGAACCTCTTCCACTTTAATTTCAAGGGACTGGAAAAGCTAATTGTCCAAACAATGAGAAATATAGCCCAGAACAAAAAATGCACTCAGGATGACAATATAACTATAATGGTATACAATATGTAAAAATAACAAAAATAAACAAATAACAAAAGTGATCTTTACTCTTGCAACAGACTTTTTTTCATCCGGATGGTTAGAAGACTCTTTGAGGTTTCTGGAAACACCAACAACAAGTTAGTGTTGTTATATGAGGATTTGTTATCCATGCTAGCAGGTTGGCACTAGGGATGACAATATTGGTCTGTCTGTCCGTCCACTCCTTTGGTCAATACCTCAACAACAATATGATGAATTGCAATGCAATTTGTGGTCCCCAGAAGATAAATCCTATTGACTTTGGTGATCCCCTGAACTTTTTAAGCGAAATGTTTCAATAACTGCTGGATGGATTGCCGTGAAATTTGGTACACACTCATGTCGTACTTAGGATGAATTGTAATCGATCCACTGCCTTTCCATCTAGCCACATCATCAGGTCAAATGACGCCAAATACCTGCTAAACTAATGACATTCACATCCGCCTTATCTATATGTTGTTTATAGTATTAGTGTGAGCGATTTAACATGCTACGAAGATGGTGACCGTGTTAAACAAGACACCCTCTGAACATCAATATGTTAGCACTGTCATTGTGAACATGTTAGCATGCTGATGTTAGCATTCAGCTCGAAGCAATGCTAAGTACAGCCAAAGATCCTCTATACTAGGGTGACCAGACGTCCCGGTTTGACCGGGACAGTCCAATTCTGAGTTGCGTGTCCCGAGTCCCGACAAAAGCCTGTCGGGACACTAAAATGTCCCGGTTTACACCAACCACTAAAAAATTGTCCCAGTTGTCAGTGATAACATAGCAGGTCTTATTATAGCCCGATCATTAACTAAACCCATGTACAAAGACTAATAAAGGATCCAGCGTATGATTTTAACAATGTGTGTGTGTGTGTGTGTGTGTCAGTCAATCGTAGCGGTCTGTTCTGCGTAATCTGTGCAGCCAGCATTACAATGTATATTTATAAACATTGTTGCAATGCCAGTTCTTATCTGTCTCGTTTTAACCAGTCCCTCCAGGTCCACTGGAAAGTCAGCGGACGAGCGCTGGGTGGAAATGTTCGCGCATTTCAAAATCCGGGAGATTCCGTTCAAAATGTAGGTCTCCTTTGTAAATTCGCCATGTGTGTACCGGGCACAAATGCTCCCGTTGAGCGGATCTTTTCGCTCATGAACAACACATGGACTGACGAGAGGAACCGCATAACTATTCCCACCTTAAAGACGCTACTCGTCACATGGGCCAATTTTGCTGACACCTGAGCGCAATTTCACAGTAGACTTTCAGCCAACACATTGATTCTTGAGCAAATTCACTCTAACAAATACTGTATACAGAATTAATATTTCCAATAGGGAAGCTATCTGCTCTATCAAATGAGATTACATTTGTGTGTGTGTGTGTTGTTGGTTAGAATAACACTGGTAACACTGGTAACACTGGTAACGAAGAGCGTAGCTGTAGACTCTAACATTTTTTTACATTTTATTTAACCGTGACAAAACCACAGTTGTTTTAGCTGCTCAACACTGTCAAAACAATTTCCAATTCATCACCCAATCTTCTAGTGGAGAAACACAATTATCACATGATTTATGTCGACACAACACATTGGCCCAATCCCAAAGTGAGCCCTGAGGACTAAGGACTAAAGACTCACAGACTTAATTGATCTCAGGTGCTAAGTGAGTGAGTGTGTGAGGCCACATGGGCTCAGATAGGTAGAAATGGGATTGGGACAGCACTTCATGAGATCACGTTACTTTGGCGATGTTTAATAACAAAGATGTTGCTGACACTTGCAGGTTTGGGAATTTTCATTTTAAGTTTGTTGCTTTCCACACGGCCAAGGCCCAGGAGACGGCTGCCTGATTCCACGTTTTTTTAAATTCGTTTTACAAGCTGGACAACAGGTTAGTCTGCGCTCCGTGGTCGTGGTCGTGCTGTTGTTTACCTTTGTAATTTCCGGATTTCCCTACGGTCTCCGCGGTAAACGTCACAACGCATTGAACTGTGGGTAATTCCCTTTGGTGAAGTCTGCAGCGATGCAGACTCACGGAAAGGGCTCGGTAAGTGTGTCCTCAAACCCTCACGCCCTTTGAAATTCGACATGGGGACAACCCTAAGCCCTTACGAATTTTGCGAGGACGCGCACCAAAGTCCGTGAGTCCGGACTTTGGGATTGGGCCATTGTCTAAGAGTTTGAGCTCAATATACAAATGTTGTGAGACTGGTCTACCAGCAACCACTGTTCAGGTGATGTTGAGAAATGCATGAATCTGTAACACTTCAGGTTTGCTGAACGCTTTGTCTGACCTCCCGGATTTCCCACACTGTTAGTGATACGCAAATAATTGCCAAATGGGTCTACGATTTCACAACTTCCTAATAAGTGAATTATTTAGTTAAAGTATCTAAACATCTTACACTTGAATGAATCCAATTTAAGCATTGAGAACAAACATCTAAATGCATCCATATGTCCAGTTTTCACTACATTCCAATTCTATTTGTAAGTTATATAAATAAAATCTACACTCCAATTATATTTGTAAGTTGTAATAATAAAATCTACGTATAGCATGTGTGTGTGTGTGTGTGTGTGTGTGTGTGTGTGTGTGTTTGTGTATGTGTTTGTGCGTGCACACATAATTGCATGCCCGTTGTGAATGTGTGGGAGTGCATGGATTGGATGGATATTGTCTGCCAATCTATCTCTCTGAGTTGGGGCCAGATACCAAGGAATCTAACAACCCCCTGACACACACGCACACTCACACACGCACACACACACTCACACTCTCTCACACACACACACACACACACACACACACACACACACACACACACACACACACACACACACACACACACACACACACACACACACACACACACACACACACACACCTCACCCCTATCCAACTTCAACTTGGCAGCCATTTAAACAGAAGCAATCTTCCTCATCATTAGACCGACCACCTTCTGTGAGAGGACCAGGGGCAGGGTGACCCCGGCCTGTGCCAGCATCACCTTCCCCCCCTCATCACTCTCACTGCAGCAACACAGTCCAATAGTCATTGTTTTACCTAGTGCCATATTCAGCTTGAATGTGCCCAGCAAACATTTTACTGACAGGGATTTAAAGGTAGTGACCAAGGTTAAAACCAACCTGAATGAGGACAAAAAAAAATGGCAGGGCAAAAACAACTTTGACAACTATTTGTTAGGACCATATTTAGGTCATAAAAATGATGATGTTTTCTTTGTCAATTTTGGTGCTGAAATCAGTCAGGTTTGTAAATATTACTGCAGATCGTTCAACATTATGTAACTGGCTATCGATGGATATCGATATTTGAAATAATGTCGGGGAGGAGGAGTTAGTCTCCATCTTTGGTGCAAACGGCTCATCAGCTGTGCTGCCTCACACTGAATTTGTCACCTGTCAGTATTTGTCCAGAAAGCGAAGCATCTTTATCATAAGATTTCGTCTTAAGAGCTTCTCACTGAAAATAAAAAACAAAACATGTCGACAGTTCAGTTTCTCATTCATGCTAATGCTGATAACTGAGGATTTTTATTTATTTATTTTTCCATCAAATTGAAAATGTGAATTTTCTTTTCCGGCACTTTACAGCGAAGGAGCTACTACATCGACACTAAGGGCTCCATATAGGTCTGTTTACCTTTTGTTTTACAGCAAATGATTTACATGATTTATAAGAAAAGGAGTTAGTCCATACACAGCTGTTACAACTTGCAGAGCAGTATACAGGACTGCCATCATTTCTGTCTAAGTCTGGATCTTTCTGCAGATCACCAGCAGGCTCACATCCTTGTCCGGATCTCTCAGATATGCTCCCTGACAATCTGGGCCACTTTCCCAACATTCCCTCCCCAGTTAGCTGTCAATCCCCAGACCACCACCACTTTAAAGGACACCCTTCATACACATCATATTTTTTTTTATCTTGACTCTCTGTCTTGCTCTCTCTCTCTCTCTCTTTCCTTTCCAGGGTGGCATATATGTCCCTATGCTCAACTGAGCAAAGAAGGAAAAACCACTGTTACTTTTTCATCATATTCCAACATCTCCCTTGGTCTTTCATTTGCCGCCAAGCAGAGTTTTGGGCCATTGCTTGTGTGTAGTGCAGGGCTTCTCTCAGTGCAGCAGTGGGATAACTATGTAACACAGAGCTCACACTGCGTTTTGTTTGGTCCTTTTTCCTCGAGGCTGTGTGCATTCATCTCCATGCACTGCCTACGCGCCTCTATAGTTACTGCGCTGTCGCCCGGTTATAGCCGTGTGAGAACGCACTCCCGCACCCTCTCAGGCCAACTAATTATGGACTTTGATTATTCCCATTTTGTTTTACTGAGTGCGGCTCCGTCGCCAACAGGCGGGCCGGCAGAAAGGCCAGCACCATTGATTGTCTCAGTTTCGGGCCTAATTGAGCCAAATGGGAATGGCTGTTGCCAGAGTTCACTCTTCTCCAGTGTTTACATGCTGATCCACCAGAGAGACATTCATTACCGGCTCGCTCAAAACTCCTCTTGACACGCTCACACACACACACACACACACACACACACACACACACACACACACACACACACACACATGTTGTAGTCATATTGATAAAGGGTTGATGTTCTCAGAGCTTTGCACATTCAGTTGGGCCCGCAGATACTGCTGGGAATTGAGCCTTTTTTTCGAATGGTGCTCGGGTCATCACAGAATCATTATTTCTAGCTCTGTTCCTTTCTGAATATCACAGTCCGAATGTTTGATACTGTTCAACCCACCCACTGGCTTATAATTGCATACAAGTGAGCTTGGTGTAAGATTTGTTTACTGATTGAATCGTTAAATACAATCTATGCATGGGAAGTTGCTTTCAGACATGTTAATTGTGGTCATGCTATTTGACATAACAGACAAAGAGCTTCTTTGAAAGCGTGGCCCTAGACATTACTTTCATTACAGTTTTTTTCAGGGACTGGTTTTTCAAAAATACTACACAGAATTAGCCCAACCACATACCCAATTAACATAACACCTCAGACCCTTTGCAAAATGAAACAATCTTGCAAAAACTATACACTAATTTATAAAAAACACATTTTCACACACGTTTCATGTGACTTAATTCTGTTTGAACCAGTTGCACACTGCTGATGCTAACCTAAAAAACTTTTAGCAATTCTACTTCTCAGTGATTAGAGTACTGTATATGAAATACACAGAGAAAGTGCAAATATATAATAAGTTCACCAAACACTACACAAGACCAACGCTGCAGACTGAAGAAAATATAAAATATTTCTCTCCATATACCCAAATCAGTCAACATGTCAACATGGAGAATCACAACAACAACAACATGTCCCAGTTTTCATGCTACCCGTGTGCATAACACTGTTAGCTCAGCAAACAACAAACATAAAATACTGTATCCAGCACAGGTTACAATTACAGTAAAAAAAAAGATACAATATATAATAAAAATACAGTACAGAAAATACTAGACAAAAACTACTGGCTAGATATTCAGCATGGACCAAGGAAACAAGAGGAACAAGCACCACGACATCATTTGCCTTGTAGTCTCGTGTTAAACTAACACACTGCCGGCACACGGCAACTGTCTCAAAGCCTTCAGAGAGCGCAGGGGGAGAAATATAAATCCTGTGAGATAAATCCATGCCACCAGCGAGCCTGAGACATCGACAGAAAGCCGTATTTCATACCGGGCTCTTTCATTGAGGTCGGATTATCAGGGAGAGTAAGTGATGCAACGGGAATACAATACTACCACTGCTTACATATGGATGATGTGATTAAGGTGCTATAAGCCAGGTTTTGACACTGACACACAATCCAGGTGGTAAGTGTATGTTTATGGCCTCCGTATCTATGTGAACACAGCGTGAATGTGAATGTCACACTCTGGCTGTGTGTCTTGCAGTCGCTATCTGATTCGATTGTCTTAAATTCTTGGCGGGAGAATGGATGATAGACCCGGTGATACGTGGGTTGATGCATCAAGATAATTCACTTTAGATCTCTTTGATAGACCTCTCCTCAGCACAGTCATTGTTAAAATGAAAAATCCCTTTCATAAGGCGACTACAATGTTCATTATGTCATTATGTGGGAGTGCAACGTTTCTTTTTCTTTTAATGGAATTGTTCTCTTTGACTGACTTGGCAGCCATTAATTGAGTTGAGTAGAGACATATCAGCCAGCAGACCAGACTTTAGAACAGACCATTATCCTGTTGCGCTGTCCTCATAGAAAAGTGTGAACATTGACTCTGATAACCCGAGTGGCAAAGGAAGAAATGAACAATTATCATACTACATGCCTCTGCTGTGATTGATAAAAGGACCTTTTTAAATGGGGGCGATTACTGTAACCATGTGCAATTTAACCTGATCGACTCAATAGGTGATGGGACTTTAATGCTAGAAAAACTCTGTCCACCTGGAAAGCTCAGGCCACTATTGATTATGGCAGCATTAAACATTTAAGTAATCACTGCACTTAGTTAAATGATTGTGTAATGAATAATAGATGAGATAGGAGGCCGACAGGGTAATAAATGGTCTGGGGAATCATATCTGACCATGCGCTATTCAGCTATGCCTCCACATCCACAAGGACATAGCCACTCTCTCACTCTACCGTCTCATGAATCAGGGTGTTTACCTACAGGGACACTGTATACACACACATGCACACACACACACACACACACACACTCACACACACACACACACACACACACACACACACACACACACACACACACACACACACACACACACACATATAGTGCATTTCACTATCTTTGTGGGGACCCGTCATTGACATAATGCATTCCCTAGCCCCTAACCTTAACCATCACAACTAAATGCCTAACCTTAACCCTTACCCTCACCCTATCCATAACCTCATTCTAACCATAATCCTAAAACCAAGTCTTAACCCTCAAACAGCCCTTTAACCTTGTGGGGTCCAGCATTTTGGCCCCACAAAGCTGTCTGGACCCCACAAGAATACTGGACTCCCGGTTTTTGGACCCCACGAATGTAGTTAAACAAGAACACACACACACACACACACACACACACACACACACACACACACACACACACACACACCATGTTCAGGAATCATTGTGGAATCAATTCACATTACTCTTTTGGAATGCAGCATGTATCCCCCAAGAATTAGACCGCTAGTGGGCTGTTTGATGAAGTTTGCAGAGAAATACTTTCTTAACCAAAAGCCAAAAGTCTGTTCTATTCTATTTCATTCTATTCTATACCCCATGCAACTTCACACACACACACACACACACACACGCACACACACACACACACACACACACACACAAGCGCACACACACAAACACACACACACACACACACACACACACACACACACACACACACACACACACACACACACACGCGCACGCGCACGCCGACTGCAGGACACCTTCTTCAATCACTTGATGTAAATGGGCTGAGGCCTGTTGCAATTTACAACACAGTCCTGTCGTGTCTGATAAATTCAGCTCTGTCTCTGTGTTTATCATGTCAAGATGACTCCACTCTTGTCCCTCTTTAGCCCCGCTGTCTCTCCCATCCACACGCGTTTTGCTCGAAGCCCCTTATTTCCTTGGCGAGTGGGGGTGGTGGGGTGGGGGGCACACGAGTGAGACAGCTTGGTAATTAGTTCTCGAGCATGCTCTTGCTAAATATTCCTGTCTAATGACAAGGCCAGGCGGGCACACTAAGCATCACGGCCTGGGGTTCAGTTTGGCTCTACAAGATCTGATCATAATCCAAACTTGAAGTAAAACAACGACGTGATGCAAAAAATGAAATAACTATGTTAATAAATAAAAGAATGTAGATGTTAGGGCACACTTTGAAAGGTACATCAAAAGCAGTGATTTGTCAGCCATCAGAGGGATGCCTGTATGTCTCTCTCTCTCTCTCTCTCTCTCTCTCTCTCTCTCTCTCTCTCTCTCTCTCTCTCTCTCTCTCTCTCTCTCTCTCGGTGTCAGTCTCAGGGTCTCTCTCTCATTTAGTTAGATGATTGCCTCCTGTAGCCCCAGGGAGCGATAACAACCACCAAGTCTATTACTTCCTGAAGCACTTCACTCCTACCAATATGAAACACTCGATAACAACAGAACCTACCCCATGTTAACTCCTATAGTCTATTAGCCAAACACCAGTTCTATCCAACAGCACACGTCGATACAAGGGAACCCCTGAGTAACATTAGCCACAGTGAAATGACTCAGTGGGGAATCATGCAAGTCGGTTGCATCAAAATGGGCGTAATGAAAAAAAGAAAAAGTTTCTGAGAAACGCATAAAGGAAGCTAATAAAGAAACACAAAACTAACGAGCAAACAAACAAACGCAGCGGGGTTGATGGGTGATGCGGATTCACCATATTTAAATGGCTTCTTTTGAGATGAGGTGATGTTAGGATGGAGATGGAGCGTCTCACATACAGGTACACACACACACACACACACACACACACACACATTCACGTAAAGATTGCAGTGTTGTCCCAGTGTGCTAATGGCCGGGCACTGTGCATCCAGATGCTAACCTCGCTTTCTTCCCCGATGCAGCAGGGTACGGTGCATCCCAGCGTCTCAGGGCTCAGGTGTTAATTTATGCTACTGCACCACTTTTCCCCCTGACTACACAGCCTGACCCCGGCCCAGCATGTCCCACAGCGAGGCTGCACCTCAGTCCAAGCATTCCCATTTCATTTTTCAAAAATGAGCTTCACTACACAATCACATTCAGCTGCAGAAAAAAGGGTGGAACAGAATAGAGCCAAAGTAGACATAATGAAAAGGTTTTTTGACAGATGTTTGGCAGCAGTTGTACACATATCAAAGTACATTGCTGGGATAACTCAGCCATGGTTGTAAATCACAGATGATTATCAGTGTGGAAATACTTGCATCATGTAGCCATGAGGAAGAAAACAAAGGAATAGGGGGGGGAGCAAACACACACAAACACACACACACACACACACACACACACACACACACACACACAGGCACGCATCATGCAAGCAAGACAAAGATTGAATGTATATTGCATCAAAACATTAGCCATGAATCTAGGAGCAACAATGGGAGTTTCATTCTCTCGGAATAATTTTGGTTTTGTACCAGAATAAGCATGCTTAATTGATCATCACAACTCATTGCACTGCTGTATTTTCTTGGAAGATAAGTAAATGTGTGAAAGAGAGAGTAAGGAGATGTTTTTTTTGTTGGGGGGTGGGGGGGGGGGGGGGTAGGTAACAGCAGCTGATGGCTAATATATTTGTGGTTCAGAGACTTTCTGGGGCAAAGCCTTCTCGGTTGTTTACTGGACGTCCGCACGGCATCCAAGAACCCACAACTTCAATTCATTATTAATGATCTGCGGTGTCACTGAAGTCCATTCACTTCATTGTTGAGACATCACCTGAGACATCAATGCAGACACACACACACACACACACACACAATAAACAAAGATGAAAGCTTCGGAGCACCTGCCTCTTAAGCGGTTTTCTTATTACTCTCTGTCACTCCCGCCGGGCAGAGGGCACTTTGTAGATGCCCTGAAGATGTAGATAGACAGTGAGGGAGGCCGAGGAGGAGGAATAGAGAGCATTGTGGGTGGCTTGGCGCTCAAAAGTAATCTAGGGACCTGGCAAAAGGCGGCTCCTCGCTTCATTTCATGCACAAAGCCCCTGCGCTGCCAACAGGCTGACAGACGGGAAGGCCTCGCGCACAGACAAGCAGCGAGCAGCACACTCCGCCCCACCCAGAGGCAAGACAAAAAAAGAAAAAGACTCCAGGGAATATAAAAAAGGTGTAAAAAAGTGAGGGGGTAGTGGAGAAGAGATAGCGTTTATAATTCATGTCTGGAGAGGAGGACTGGAGGCTGATTCACTTTGTTGTCCATCTCGACAGTCAGCCAGGGAACAGAGCACTTGTAGTTCAAAGGCATGCTAGCCGTTGCACTTCTCTTACAACCCTGCTGGGACCGTGCCATTAAATTCTGAGCTGTTTAGAAATAGATTTCATCACATTATCCCTGTTTAGCACCTTTGTACTTGGCGCCAGAATTAGCATAGTAGCCTGTCTGTCTGTCATTTAAGCATGGAGCCTGGGGTATGAAATATATTTAGAGGAAAAGAATTCAATAAAACATCAACACTAAGCTGGTGTATTTTCTCTTCAGTTCAACTGGAGCCAAACTTCTTTGAACCTGGGTAAGCACAGGCCTTAATGTGGGCCCACATTAGTCTGCGAGTTGGCACCATCAATAGTGCCGGCATGGGGAGTGAGGTGTGGGAGGATCAGGAGCTCAAAGTCGGCCTGGGAAAACCTAATACCCACAACCTTTTTTATTGCAATATTTATACAGGTAAACTCACTGTATCTGTTCAGCTCCATTTACAGGAGATATCTAGGCGTCAGACCAAAGCCAGAATCGATAAAACACAATTATAGCAGGACAACCCATCGCTGGATCTGGAGCGATAGGAAGGTGGTGGATTAAAGCGTCAGGGGCTAAATGCATTGAAATTGCCACAGGGGCAGAAATGTGACTGTGTGGACTGTTGCTGCTGCATGGCCTTGCTGCCTTCACTGGGGGTATTAGCAGCTTATAGCCCTCCTAACAATGCCTCATTATTTACCAAGGTCTAGCCTTTCTTTTCATTTATCCATTGATTACGGATACCCCTGACTTTGGCAATAGTTAATGTGCTAATGTGCTGTATTACTCTAGCTGGGATGACATAGCTGTTATGCTCCTTCTATAAATGGCTTAAATCTGGGAGGAAAAAAAAAGAAATGGCCAAAGACAAACAATAACCTTGAAAAACACTGCCGGCATTTCAGCTCACATTCACATTCAAGGCAACTACCCTCAACAAATCAAATGAGCAACAAGTCAGCAGTACTTGTTTTGAAAAGGAGCCTCTGGAGAAGCATATAGCCAAGGTTACAGGCCTGGGAGCCACAGGGTTCAGATGTAATAGATTTGAAATGCATTACAGATGACTGATCTACTACAAATCACTGGTGTTTGTTCAACATGCCAACAATGATTCTCCTATATGCATGTAATCAGTTATTACACACACCTTGAGGAAATGTCAACTTGACTCTACATGTGTGGCGTGTTAGTCGTGTGTTTACGTTGTCAGTGGATATGTGAAGTGTTCAGTCGTGTGTGTATCAGGAAAAAAGAAAAAGGAAACGGAGGGGGGAGTAAGTGGTTGGGGTCTGTCAGTGTCACCGCAAACCTTCTGAACCACCTTCTGCCCTCTAATAAGATTGAGCACCAAGCCGAGCTGAACAACTGCCAGACGCCGAGACACCAGCCGAATAGAGAGGAGATCTCTGCCAAAAATGGGAGTGGACGCAAGTAGAAACATTTCAATGCTGCGCCACTACAGAGGCAGCACCGCCGCCCGTTTCGGTCAAGGAGAGCTCAAAGAGCCCTTGTCAGGTAAATCAAGTGTGACTTTTATTTCTTTGGGTGACGGAGGCACGTGCTAGATGCTAAGGCGTCCGGGCAGTGGGGATGATATTCACAGGATGTAGGGTGGGGAGAGGCTCACACACACACAGACACACACACACACACACACACACACACACACACACACACACACACACACACACACACACACACACACATATGCACACGCACACAGAATTTTTTTTGTTTTGTAGATTTTCATTCTACAAACATTTTTTATTCAGTTTGGAGTGGCACTAGGTGTGATGAAAGTGCTTCAGTTGGGTCAATAATATATTTTAAGCAAATTGTAAATACTGTTGTTTCAATAAAAGAATTCATTCAGTGCTGCTGTGTTGTGATACAGCAGCTGTGTTTTTTTTTCTTTTTATTTTGCACCATTTTACAAGTGGTGCTCTACCCAAAGGATTCTATCCTTTCAAAATGGAAAAGGTTTAAAAAAGAAATTGACTCTTGACGTTTTTACAATAATGGAGAGGTAATGATTTACTTTCCTTTCTTTGAAAAATCAAGAAGCAGTCTCAAATGCCAACAATATAAGTCATCCACTTATTTCACACAGTGTTTGGATATTCTTCTAACAACAGCGCTACACTTTCCTTTCTTTCCATCTTGAGGTGGGAAATGTCACAGTGCTAACCTAATGCTTGTGGCAGGCCTGCGTCCGTGCCACTCTTTGAGCAATGCTGTGTGATTGCAGTGGGGGTGTCAGTGTGGCTGTGCTCTCTTCATCCAAACTCATTTACTTTAAATGTTTTTTTAAACACTGTCTGTCTGCCTTCCTTAGGCAGATATAACTTTGCTTAAGCAATTGGCAATTTGCAGGACATCAGAGCGGACCTCTGTGTAATGACTGCTGCATTACTGTGGGGAACTCTAATAATAATGAGGCGGTGTGAAAGTCCCATACAGTAAATATCCCTGTCTCTATCGCTGCCACAAGAAAGTTTTAAAACACTATGAGGGTAAAAAAATGAAACATTGACTGCCCAGGAGTTTGTGTAACTGTTGAGCACAGTCCCTTATTTCTCTCTTTCTCCCTAAAATAAAGCTGCTTTCAAGTGTGGTCAGAATTGTCGAGATCTATTAACGATCTGACGGAAAAACAATAATTGTGAAATATATATAAAGTGTTAAATATCCGTGGATCGGTCCTGATACCGTTCCTCAGGATTGAATGTACTAAAATGTACTGTACTTAATATTGTGTGTTCACATAATTCTCCCTGCAATAATCATATATAATAAGATACTAGTTCTTGGGCATCCTTGACTTGCCAGAATGCAATGGTCAGGTCTTCAGTATGTCACTAATTGCATGCAAGACACATTCACCTTATTCAAAGCACACTATACAAAGTGTGCTTTGAATGAATGTGTTAAATGGATATAGCCTACTGGTATTCTTCCCTGGGACTGTTTCCATTTATTTAGGACATGAAAGTTATAGAAAGAATATTCAAGCACATACTTAACATTTCAGCAGAATACAATAGAGCACATAAAATAAAATATATGCAGTGCAAAAGTCCACTTTGCTTCTTTATAAGTCCCCCCCCCCCCCCACCCCCCGTTCCATGAAGATTCAGCTGTTCTGCCTGTCATGTTTCCTAGCTTTCAGGCGCTGGGTGTGAATGACAAGAACTCTGCTGGCAGGCTGTCAGAAATCGATTTGGCACCATCCGAGCATCAGTAGGATAGAGGCTTAGGATCCTTTCAGATCAGGGCTCCACATCCTTACTCTATATGGAAGTTTTTACATCTGGATGTCCAAAGCATACAGCCTGCCTTATATACTGGAGGTATATAAATGACAAAATATAGAGACCTGGGGGTCAAGTGTTGCAATCGTTCAAGCTTGCATGCGCAGTTGGCTTGTCCCTCAAGAAGCCACCTCATTCGGCCAACAAAATGTGGAATGGTCTGTGCTGTGCTTGTTAAATTGAACCAATGTGTTGGTATTGAATCCGAAAGGACACTCGTCCAGCTTTTTGCCGAACCTGTCACAGGCTAATTACCAAAGATGGCCTCTCCAGGTAAAGCCACACTCACCCAACCAGATCCTATTTTGTTTTAGCACTGTTACATGTGCCCTTTGAAGCAGTAACAATCATTACAGTTTCACTACGCTCTGGTAAAGGGGAGGAATACAAAAAAGAGGAAAATGAAACAGAGAGAAGCTTGGTTCTCTGCAGAATTGTCTGCCCAGCACCAGAGCTGGAACACCCAAAGAGCTTAAAGTGATATAAATGTCCCTGAATGACAGCATAAATCTGTATGATGACAAATAACCTCTTTGAAGCCCGCACCGCAGCGAATAGGATACCATTTCTGTGTTTTAAAAATGCAGTGGGACTTAAAAAAAGAGCCCTTGACAATGTCACAGTGGCAGTTTTAGTCGTGTAGGAACTGTGAGAGAGAGGGAGTGAGGTGGTTATCTAAATAAGGGTGTCACGCCTGCTTACTTTTATATTACCTTGCAACAATACTCCCCTTGACAAGCCATCCACGAGAAAAGAACTAACAATAAAGTAACAAATTAATATATATATTTCTTTCTGCTCTGTCCAACGTGCAGCGTAATTCATCACAATTCTGCATCCAGGTGCCAGCATAATGCATAAACTTAGCACGGTGCCGTGTGGCAAAAATTGAAATAGACTTGTGAAGAAATAAGCAATTTCCCTGTGGAAGAATTGGAAATTCGGCGAGGCCGTTGGTAGCTGACCTGTCATCAATCACTTGACAGCAGCACAAACTTAACGGCTGGTGGGAGGCTGAGCGATTCAGGCAGCGGTTGTTGACAGGTGATACCCACCCAGCCGACACCCTAATAGCACACAGCTAAACTAACATGGGGAGTCGATGGTGTTGGAGGTTCAGATAGCAAAGATATTGTATTTGCTAATTGCCACAAACCTTAAAAGAAGAAAAACTCAGTCATGCTCAGGAGGGGATCAACTCTGAAGCCTGCAGCAGTAATGCAAGAATTTCTCCATTTTTTCGACTAAGTACCGGCACCGTAATGAACGAATAGACGTGCATCTGCTGGCTTGGCCATATTTTCGCAAACACGAGAGCGTGTAAGGTAACGGTACTTTATTGTCACATACACATAGCAAAATTCATTCTCTGCATTTAACCCATCCCTCAAGGGATCCATTTACAATTCCCGATCAAGGGCACTGACTGGAGAACCTAGTACGTGTTTTTTGATGGTGGGGGAAACCGGAGCACCTGGAGGAAACACACTCAAACATGGGGAGAGCATACAAACTCCACACAGAAAGGCCCAGACCGACCTGGATTCGAACCCAGATCCTGCTTGCTGTGAGGCCACAGTGCTAACCATTGGGCCACCACGTGTGACAAGTTGTTTTGATGTGATTTGTTGATTTGTTGTGTTGATTGCGTGAGTCTCATGGTCAGTGCGAGAGTGTCACACTTCCTGAATTACAAAAACTATTGCCAGGAAACAATTCTGTTTCCATTAAATACTATGTAACTTTCCATTAATACTACTTTCCATTAATACTATGTAATTTTTCCCTCTTTGGTGCCGACCAAAGAGGGAAAAGATAGTACTAAAATAGGAGATGAGAACAAAAAGCCAACTTGTTTCTGTCAACAATGGCAAAAAAAGGCATCTCCATGAAACTAAAGCTTCTAATGTGTATTTAAATGTTTTGTTGCTTAAAATGCAGCCCATTAGGTCACAGCTTAAATTACAAGTGTGTGATTCACTTTGCCACTGCCTTTTCCATTGTTGAAAATAAGCATCTGATGTAGTAATAATTATAATAATAATGTGATTTTTCTACAGTATTTCTCTGTACATGTGTGTGTGTGTGTGTGTGTGTGTGTGTGTGTGTGTGAGAGAGTACTTTGTAATGGTGCTGGTGTTGGAGGGAGTGGGCTTTCCCTATTGTGTAGAGACCTCTCCACCATCTGCCAGCCTGCCCCCAGCCTCTGTGCCTGATGAAGACCAGATGTTTTCCCTGGCTGCCGCTGCCCAGCAGGACCTCTCCTGCATCATCCCAGCCCACTTTGGCTACCACTCAGATAAACACACACATGCTGCACACTTAATTAAAACTCTCCCTTGTACACACACTGTATATACCTGCATGCATGCGCACACACGCACACACACACACACACACACACACACACACACACACACACACACACACACACACACACGTAAATAAATATGTTCTTTGTGTCTTTCCTGTGCTTTCTTTTTCTTCACAGACATACAGTCACATATCGTACGATTTCTATTAAACAGACACACAAACACTGGTTATTTATTTAACCCTTGTGTTGTCTTCCCTTCAACCTTGAAAAAAACACTTTTTTTCTGACATTTTTGATGCCTTTTTTTTGTTTGTTTTTGCTTGTTCCAACATTTTACATTTTGAAATTTTTCTTCTACACATTTTCAGCGCTTATTTCTACGTCCCATATTTTCTGATACAAAACAAAAATTTAAAACGGGTCAATGTGACCCGAGGTCAACACAAAGGTTAAGCTGTACAGGACTTTTATATACTGGGAAGGCCACCTCATCAGTCAGTTGCTTTCTAAGAAAGTTGAAGAGAGATGCTGTCATTTTTGTCCATGTTACATTCTTGTGTCAGAAAGTCAGTGAGTAAGTTGTGGACTACACATAGAGCCCATGGTTTCTTTTTCTATTTTCTATATTTCTTTATATTCTTTTGCAGAATTGTTTCTATTTCTGTTTGCACCGTTTCAGTGGATGTACAGACATTTATCACCGGATTACTTTTGACCTTTCTGAAGAAAAATTTGATTATAAAGCAAGATTGTCTTTCTCTGTGAACTTGAAGCAGATTTATGAATGTTCATCCGTAATGGACATTGGAGATAATAATGTCTGAAGTGAAAGTCATGCTGAATTTGAAAGAAATGTAGGTTCAGATTTGACTCAGTTTATGACTCTGAGAAGGAGTGCAATTGCGTCATTCTGATGCTAACAGTTAATATAATATGTCGTTGTTATGTGTATCGTGTCATCATTTAGAGTTGGTGGCTACCATCGGCTATCATTCTGACGACGATTTAGCCTGTGGGGGCAACCCTGCATGCAACCAAACATGATTGGTCAATACTACTCAGACTACAAATGGAAGCCAGAACGCTTCCGATACTGAAATCCTGTCCTGTTGCTGACAGATTCTGCATTCATATGCAGATACCTGTTTATACCGATTAGGTGTTTACCAAAACAGAGCTAAAAAAGAGATATTGTTAGATATATGTTTGCCCAGATGGCCAGAAAAGATAAAATGTTAGCCTTAACAACTTTACAAGGTGGTTTTTATTTGAGCTTCGTTTGGAGTTTGTCTGCTCCACAGCCCCCAAATTGATTAATGCAGCTTTAAACAGCCACCTTTTCTCTGCCAGTAGGAGCTGCCAGTATGATGCTGCCTAGTGTAGCCCGAACTGTGCTCTAACATCTTATCATTATCCTTTGGGACTTGACTCACTCTAAATCTTCAACTCAAACTGGCATGAAACAAAGACCAGACAGACTGGATGGAACTGTAAATTGCATTTCTTGGCACTGTCCTTTCTCACCCATTCTAACCTCATAACTGCTGTTGAACAGTTAAAAGACTAATTAAAATCTTTTTCTGCCTTTGATTCTGTGCAAACTGCTACTCAGTGCAGAGGTCAACAGTTGAGGCAGGGGATCTTAACTGTGTAATGAAATACACTAAAGAGGACAGAAAGGAGAAGAATATTAAAAAGAATGCTACATGTAGAAGTTGCCGAGAACAGCACCAACGCTCATGGGGCAATTTCATGCAAATGTAGCCCTGAGGGAATGCTACAAAGCATTAAAACCTCTCAAACAGGTTTGCAATCTTATCAAACATTTACCTGTTTTGCTAACATTTTGCAGTCATGCATCAAAAGAGTCTCTTTCTTTATCAATGTCCATTTAGAAATTGGGTTACTTCCAGTGCCAGTTTCTGTCATTCTGGGAAGACAGTAGCTGGTCCATAGCTGTTCACTACTAGACCTGTTCAAGTCGTGATACACTCGGATATTTAACGAGTCTTTAAATTGACTCATGAATCGCGAGTCTCTACTATCATTAACTCGGATCAGTTGAGTCCTACTACAATTCAATTTAAAATGATAACAGCGCCACACACAAACCTCTTGCAACATTAGCTTCTACTATGCTAGCCATCTTAGCTGCAAAAAGCTTTATAACTTACAATTTTGTAGGCAACAGCAACTCCACAAGTCAACTCAAGTGCCTGAGTGAGCAGAGAGACAGTCACGACCCGCAGACTCAGAGCTTGAAGCTCGCAGACCGTGGGATGCACTTGAGAACTCACGAGTCAACGAGGGCTCGTGAGTTGTCGGTGATTCATGAGTTTGCGCGCGAATCAGCCGGCTACATGAGTGGATCTGATTCAGACGAGCGAGTGAAGTCTGTTCTCGAGCTCAGGGTAAAGCAAATCAACAACAAAAGCCGTTCTTTCACTTCTGAAATAACATACAATGTTCTGCACGTAGCCTAGCTAGGCCTACTGTAGGTTTGGTGTATAAATGTAGTATGTTAAAATGCAATTAGGGCGAGCAGACAGTCCGTAAGCTCACCTCGCCAAAAACTCATGTTTTTTTTGTCTTCAAAAAACTTAATTATTGAAGTACAGATACACATTCACATTGAAAACATTAAATGCATACATACATACATGAAAAAGGGGCGCATGGAATTTACATTAAAGAGGTTGTAAGTCACTGTGAATGTTCAGAGTCAGGATGGCTTTCTTATTTGTCAGTCCTATTAAAGTTTCAAAATATAATTTAATGTCATTTTTAAATGAATATTCGGTTTTCTTTCAGACCATTGACATTTATGGATATAACAATTTCCAAATAAAATTAAAAGATTCTAAATAAAAACATGGCATTTTATCGAAATCAAAGCTGGCCTTGGATGTAGCATACAATACTGACTCCAAACCCGATCAGTTTAGTGAGTGACTCAGAATAACCCGAATCCTTAAAAGGAATCGAGTTTGCCAGGCCTAGTCACTACAGTATTGTATAAGTGAATGAATAAATAAATAAATAATGTATAAATAAATATCCAAGGTATTTGCCAGTTAAAGCTGCTAAAAAGTTGATTAGCTGTTTTTGTCCCTGATAATAATTATAACTGTTGTGTAGATGAGTGATTTACTGAAATGTTCCAGTCAGGTTCCCACCATTTGTTTGGCACCAGAAGTTCTGCTCTTAAGTTCTGCTTGTCTTTTACATGTGTGATGTAGCAGTTGAAATTAATGTGTTCTTTCATCATCACTGTTGTACAGTGGCTTAGTTTTTCCTGCTGCTAAGAATAGTAACCATGTTGCTGACAATAGACAACAGCACGGTGCATGGCAACAAGGTCACGTACATAGACGTCTTCACTTACTCCCACTCTACAAAACTGAAGCCAAAACATTCTGGGTACTGACCCTGCCATCTTGTAATTTCTGGAGCCAGTGTCTGCGCAGTAGCGATCGGGTGGGAATTAAGTCCCACCCATACATCTACCTGGCCAATCGTTAGTCAATCGTTTCACCCCGTTTTTATAACATCAAATAACTAATTTAAACCGAGCTTATCAGAAAATGAACAGATGAATGAACAACAGTGTGATAAGAACTACCTAAAATGACAGCAACATTTATGCGATGTGTACTTTGATTTTTTTAGTTTAGTTAGTCCCATTCGCTAATATGGAGGGGGCGGGGTTTATAACCTATACTGCAGCCAGCCACCAGGGGACAATCAAGATGTTTTGACTTCACTTTTTGGGCAGTGATGCCAACTTGGCGACTTTCTCGGTAGATTTAGCATCTCTTCAGACCCTCTTAGCGACTTTGTTTCTAAAAAGGGACTAGCAACAAATTTAGAGACTTTAGACCATGTGGAAAAGCCAGATATAATATATTGGAATTCATTCCCATGCATGCTGCTCAGATTAATCACAGTCCACAGCTCTTCTGCCAACAGCACAGGGGTCTCTCTTCCTCTCCTCTTGCCCTGTGAGCAGCAGGCAGACAACTGACACAGCCACTAAGATGACGTCAACAAAATGCAATGCGTATGACGCCGTCTGGCAACTTTTGGAGCTTGAACTAGCTACTTTTAATTGGAAAAGAGTTGGCAATGGAGCTGTCAAGCCATCCGTGTTCATATACAGTTTATGGTCATGTACAGTAGCGGCCATGGAGGCACCACTCAATCAATCCCATTGTTATTTAACACCATAAAGTTTGGGAATCAATATCCAGGTGTGCTGGATTCTACAGTTATTTCAGGGAATAATTCTGCATTCAAATCATGTGCGAACACAAAGAGGATATCTCAGAGCTTTCACAAAGGATATGAGATCCCCAGTTGTAATGTTGTTTTACAAGTTGAGAACTGGTTATGGTTACATTGAAATTACATTACCGTTGTACAATCTGCTGAAGCTGCAACTGACAGATGAAGAATGCAATTCAGTGGTTAGTATTGTACATTTTAATTTTTAATTCAATCAGGAGAGACTGTTTGCAGATATGCAAACTGTTTTATTGTTCAAGAGCATAATCTGAACATTGTATTGGAGATTGAACTCCATCGTTAGGCTATATTAATACATTTTATATATTAATACATTTAATATAGGGGTAGGGGACCATGATGTAACCCCCGATGGAATCCAGACACCGGTGGCGGTGGAGAAGGGCCGGGAGACCAGACCGAGGAGGCACTGGAGTGACAACCGTAGATCACTAGGACGGGAGGTGGAAGGGGAGGAGGAGGGACGACGTCTTTCTGAAATGACAGCTGACAGCACAGGGAGAGAAGCGCTTTTAAAAACAGTGTGGTGACGCTGTGATTGGCCTATGGAATCTTTGGTCGTTCCTGATTGGTTTATCAAAAGGAGAGTGACTCAAGCGCTGATTCGCTTTAGGAGAGACTGATTATTTGTTAGGTCTTCCTGAAAGAATTTGCGCTGAGCTACATTAGTCTACATCCACATCTACAACTCAGTTTATGTTCTCTGTATCACTGCAGCTAGCTGTTTTCATTGCAAAATAACTACTGGGAGAGTCTGACTGAGATAAGTTAGCCTGGAGGCATCCAGACTGCTCACTTGGAGCAGAGAAACGGCATTCCGGACAGCCACAGTGAAGAGTTTGCACAATGAACAGCACGGATCATATTACATTTTTATAACATTTTGTCACACTCAAAGCAGATTTGTAGGATTCAGATTTCACTGCTCAGGAAATACAACAAAAAGAGGTAGAAGCTCAGTCTGATGCTGCGTCACTCGCGGCTGACTCACTTCTACTAGCCGGAGCTGCTGGGAGCCAATAGGTAGAGTCAGCTGGTAGGATGTTGTGCTCCATATGTGCTCCAGCGCCAGACAAAACACCTCGCTGTGCGTAAGTTTAACTGTGGATGATGTGTTGGGACATGTTTGCCAACACGAGTGCAGATGATGGTGCTGTGTGATCATGGGGGAATTGTTTGAATTCTTTGAAGATAAACTGGATAATAAAAAATATGCCAATAGAAACAAGCGAACAGCCAACTGCTGTATGAGTGGTTTTACTGTAATGGACTGCACAAATTGGCAAAAAAGCAGATTAACAGCTTATACTTGTTAGGTACTTAGTTGTGATTTGTTAACTGGTTTAATGAAGTATGTTGTGTTTTGTAATTTGTTGATTTGCACAAAAAAAAAGAAAAAGCATGTTAATGATAATGGTGGTGTTAATGATGATAATGCTGCCAGCGACATCTCTAAGCAAGACATCTGTGTCTATTATTTCTGATGATTTGATGATATTTTCACACTGACAGCAACATCTTTATCTTATTTAGCTAATAGCGTATACAAAGCAGAAATAACCCATGACATAAACATGATGAAAAAAACTTTAACCAGGCCAAGTGTCAACTTTAGAAACACACATATCTGCCCAGCATAGCGTTTAGGTGTGGACAAAGCAGTACTTTTGTGTCCAGCAGGGGCGATTCTAGGATTAGACCTTTAGGGGGGCTCAGCCCCTAATGAGAATGTGACACGGATACAGTGCCGTGCAAAATTGTTACCCCCTCCCCACGCTAAATCAGTAATTTCACTGGATAACAATGAATATATGTATTTATTATTATAACAGAGGACACATGCAAAATATTGAACATATGAAAAAACTACGAAAGTCCCTTCATGGACTACCAGAATCAAATGAAATGATAATGAGATGTAAACAATAAATAAATAAAAAATAAAACTTTCCTTGACTGGGTTACAGGTGCATAGCATTGACGACAGAGACACATGATATTAAACCTGTTTCTTTGAACCTGTAATTGTTTGCCCTCTGTCACTAACAGACGCAAACTCTAACTTGAAGCACTTAAATTGATTAAAAAAGAAAAATAGTTTTTTATTAGAATTTTTAGGGGGCTGAGATGAAATCACCACTAGTGTCCAGAATGGGAAGAAAAAAAGTACAATATGAGTGAGCAGAACAAGGTACAACAGAGGTGCATTTTAAAATGCCATATATTTTAGTACTGTCAAAGGAGATAGAGTTATGGTCATATTACAGCAGACAGCATTCTGTACTTGAGTGTTTGAATTGTTATCCCATTCTGCTTAGAAGAAAAAAAAGCTCAGTCAAGATGATCCCATTTTCAGCTTTTACAATCCCCTCCCTTCATCTCTCCAGGGGCTTCGGCATATCTTCTCAACCCACAATGACTCACTGGTTTAGAAACTGAAATCTCATTCATTTCATGCAATTACGTGCAGCGCTTTCTTCCACCTTCCATTTTGACACACCCAGAGACAAAAATACGTTATTGATGTATATGACTAGTAGGATCTCAATGTGTTTCAATCAGTGCTGATATGCAATTTATATGTAACTGCAACATAAAACGGACATGAATACACAAAATTGGTGAAACGTCCTGTTAGCAGCAAGAACTAATTATTACAGGGGGCGCCCTGGTAGCTCACCTGGTTGACCGTGCACCCCATGCACCAAGGCTCAGTTCTTACCGCAGTGGACCGGGTTCGATTCCGACCCGCGGCCCTCTGCTGCATGTCACCCCCTCTCTCTCTCTCCTCCCTTCCCTGTCTACAGCTGTCCTATCAATTAAAGGCAAAAAAGCCAAAAAGATTATTACAGCAACAGAAAAAGCATACTGTCCATGTATGCATACTGTAACAAAGGTGAAATATTCTCAACCACATGTTGACATGGATTCATATCTCAGTCACATTCAGGTGTGAGACACAGATTTGTGCGTTACGCACAGTTCTCTACCACCCACGTTAAACATTCAAAAGTATAAAACATTGAAAACAATAAGCTGCCATTTTCCTGGGTGCTTGCTGGCGTGCGCCCCTCGAATCACAGAATCACAGATTTAGAATCTATTCTGTTCCCTTGACTCGAGCTGACTGGGTGTCCACAGGGATTCAACCAACCTCCCCAGCATAGTCAAAGGTCACACAGCAGAGGTATGGCTTTCTAATGCAATGCCCTTTTGTGGCGTCTGAACTGCCTGCATTGTATTCCCCTCACATAGACTTCTTGCAGGGAGAGAGGCTTTGAGGAGCCGGATAAGGAGAATAGCATTGACAGCAGTTCTAAAGGGCAATCATACAGATAATTCAGTCCAATGGCCCTCTTTATTGAGATTAAGGCGCCAGCACCTCTGATATTGTATAAACAAAACAATGGGCATTTCACCCTTTGATGGGCCAAGGACTCGGGGAGAGATGCAGGGAAAGACATTTTCTACTCTGACAACAGCTCAAGCAATGCTTTTTTCTGATAAGCCGGCCAAAGGAGAGCTACGCTTCTGCCAAGCTGGCATCATCACTCACTGTGCTAAGGCACAAAGTGTGTTGTTGTGATGTCATGATAGTAGATTTGGCAAGTTTTGGTCGTATCACTGTTGGCAAGCGAAAAACTCATTCAGTGTCTCTATGTCTAGTTTTCAGGAACTTTTCAAACCAAATAGATTTGTTTTGAACCTTGCTAACGGCATGGCTCTGTGGACAGCAATGCCGCTCTGTTGGCTTGGATTGTCATTTCAATTTGAACAAACATTCATGGTCCCACAGAGGATGAATCCGAATGTGCCACAATGAGGTTCACATTCGTCACGAATTGAATGAAACGTCTCGACAAATATTGGAAGGATTGCCATGACCCCGTTTTTAAAGCATCAACAAAACACTTGAATCATCATCAGCATGACAACAACTACCTAAAATGACAGAATCAATCGTGTTTTTCGGAAAAAAATATTTAATCTGTATTTTGATTTTTTTTGTTTGGCCATCTGCTAACATGGAGTGGGCGGGATTTATGACCTATACTGAAGCCAACCACCAGGGGGCGATCAAGGATTGGGCTTAAACATTTTATGCATCAACCCCTGGTCACAAGCTGTACTTTGTATTCATTGCTACTAAACAAATATTAGCATGCTAAAACGCTATAATAAGATGGTGAACATGGTAATGCCCAAAGCACTGCTGTGCATCAGTACTACTTCACAGTCTCTTAGTCTTATTTTGAGTGTAGTTGACTTTGAAAGGGTTTCAACCATGTAAGGGTTGCAGAATTTCTGCAAGCCGCTGAGAAAAGCCCAATACTTCAACTTCAGTTTAAACAGAACTGGAGTTAAGATTGATTTCACCTGACAGCAAAAATATGGTGAGCCTTTTTCTTTCCACACATTTTACACATTATTGATCTAATGCATGCGAGCAAATACAAACAGCTCAAGGCTTTATGTTGTAATGGCAGCTAAATTGCAGAAATAAAACAAGTTATGCTGATTATCACCTCTGCACAATGCACAGTATGAAATGTACTCAGTCTGTGACGTCACTGAGACAATTATCTTGACGTCGTTTCTCATCCCTTGACTTAAATCAGAAACATTTGTATGAGTGTGTATGAGATTGCTGATACAATATAACACCAGCAGCTCATTTGTATGTTCAAATATTCCTTTAATGTCTGATGCAACCTGTTGCAAGAGCATACAGTGAGAGCAGGGGAAGGCTGCTCGCAGACATGGGATTAGGGGGGGAAAAGTCATTTATCCCCTCCTAGCATTTAGAGCATATTATCTTTGTAATTACTATTATTATCACAGTTAAAAAGGAAAGCATTTGTAAAAAGTGGTGTTCACGACACTGCACATTACTCTCTTATTATGGGAAAATTCTTATTAAAAATCTGAAAGTGCAATTATGTTAGCTGGCGAAGAGTCATTAAATTTAACATGAAAGCTGCCCTAATATCAAATGGTGAGATGCAGCCTCTCTTCAAGCCAAATTCTCTCTCCACAATACAGCAGGACTCTGTCATGCTCTGCAAAGGCTCAACAAAGGACACTGCAGTCCTATTAGCCAAGTAAACAAATCAGAGAGTGAAATGAGATGCTTTTAATACTGAAACAATGGATTTCCCATAGGAGAAAATATGGCGGGAGATGAAACCCAATAATGAGGCGCATGCTCTTATAGAAACCCTGAGATGGGAGGCTTGAGTGAAACAAGCCCTATCCATGCTAAAGAGATGAAACATCCCGACTGTGGTTTATGGATCGAAATGAGAACGCTCTGTGTTTGGGATGTATTTACAATTCTGGAGTATCCGTGATGTGAGAGCCACAATTTAGCATTCACAGCTAAACGCATGCATTCCTCTGATCATTTAAGAGGACAATCTGATTCGGAGATGGCTTTGACCATAGACTGTATTGCATTACACTACATTCGCCAATTTGAGTGGCAAATTACAGGATTTGCTGCAAAACTAAATGGATGCAAAATCACATTTTCAAACAAGAAATTGTGAGATTCCCATACTCGCTGATACTATTTTTTTTCCTTATAATGTGTAATGTAAAAACATGTGCTCCATACTAAGTGATTTGCTATATCAGATGGTCATATTCCTCCTCACCTATCAGTCTGCCGGCAATTATTGTGCAGCAGGCACTTCTACAAGTGTAATGCTCCCCTGAGTGCAAATGACATTTTTTTTTGTCAGAATGCGGCTCTGAAGCCAGAGAAGATTAGAACTGGATAGCGGCGACCCTTGTCTTGAGAAGGGAGCTCTTGGGGGATACGAGGTTGGTAGCTTTATCTCCGTCCGAGACAGCCGAGACCCTCCCTGCAGATGCTTTAACACAGAGGTGCTCTAAGTATGTCAGAGTATTGATTATCTCAGGTCTCATGTGCAGCAGGACTGCATTAGCTCACGACAGCCAAACAGACATCTCACACATATATGGCCCCCAATGACCTCAAGACTGATGGTTGGAAAATACTGTCAAATCTCAGTATGGATACAGTGAAAAAGGTACAGAATATGTAATGTAAAGAGTATTAATACTGCTTCTTCATCATAATCAGGTTTGGGATATTTATTCACTTCATAGTGAAATTGATGCCCATCACTTTAAAATCTTTAAATCTTCAATCAGTCTTATATACAGTATGCTTGAATCTTGGGTTCAAATTTTAACTCTTGATTACAAACTACTTGCCAAGAACTAAGACAAGAAACAGATGTAAAAAAATTATTTTCTTTCATATAATATCATAAAACAACCATGGTGTTGTTAAATGCAAGTAAAAATATTCACCACTAAATGAGATGAGTCCAAAGTACTTTGGCATTACTGTGTATAGTAAAGATTATGGGTAGGATGGGTGACTTTATTCAAAGCAGGAATCAAATTGAAGCTCATTTTATTGCCTTTTTGGCAACTTATAGGGGCAGAATAACCCAACAACAAGCTGGAAAACCCTTTTTTCCAGGGGATGAGGATGGTGGATGTACAACGTGAAAGACTTTGAGACCAGAGACCAGAGTTCAAAAAAGCCAACCCAGAAGCACACACATTGTGCTTTCAACCTAGTATTTGCAATAAACACTTTGTGTCTCTAGTCACTATGGACTTCCAATATTTCACAACGTTGCCAGTGAACATTTTTACAGATACATTCAGTATCACCATCACAAAACATATGTGGCTCTTTAGCTGCTGAATGCACCACTATGTTCCCCTTTGTCGGTCTGCCGTGTGGTGGGGGGCTGGCAGTGTTCAGTAGGTTTATCGGAGCCTTTTTGCTGGAAACAAGGTTGATGAAAGCAGAATCTGTGGGCCACAAAATCAAACAGCAACCTAAAAGAGGCTTAAAAAAAACTCCACAGAGCTGCAGAATTGGCTGCTAATTCTTTGTATGGCTGTCACTGCAAGCACCCCCTTTCATATTACATATAATTTGAGACATTCACTAAAAAATATGATTATGCAGCTTTAAGGTCAAAAGAAGCTTCATTATCTGCCACTTTCTGATTCAACTCAGTCACACTAAAACCTTGTGTTATGGTCAAGCTTAATACACCTTTCATGATGTAACCTGAGAGGTGACACTTCACAGTTAACGCTCTCTTAATGAAACTGTTCATGAGACCGTGCCCTAAACACAATAAAATAAAATGCAATAGAAAAGTACATGTGAAAGTCCACTATATATCTAATGCATGAGCACTGCTGTCTGCGTCAATGTAAATGACTTATACAGCGCGCCAATGACATTTGCATGTTAGGTAAATGTGACAGTAAAGTATGATACCTGTGCCTATTCTACAAATCAAACTTTTTTGTTTAGCTTGTCATATTACTATCTGTTCTGATGGTGTTTATATGTCTGCTTCTCCCCATTGTACCTGCATACACCTGCTCCCCCCCACTAGCTTTATTACACATAATATTAATGTAGAGCAGGGACTGTGGTTGACATTTTTATTGAATTATTTACAAGGGAAAATAATGACGGTAGGGTCTCAGCACTAAACAAATAAATAAATCAGATCTCAGATCTCTAATCAAATCCGTGGGATGATGTATGTGGAGCAGGATGTTATTAGGTTAGGTGATAGGTGTCAGCACTCACAATGCTAGCAGTAGAAGAGTGCAACGGTTTGTACAAGGGAAACAATTAGAATGCAACTCTGTGTGTTTGTGTGTGTGTGTGTGTGTGTGTGTGTGTGTGTGTGTGTGTGTGTGTGTGTGTGTGTGTGTTTTACATCAGATTTTCCATCTCAGGCAATCAGATGATGTGAAGATTTAGTAAATCACAGTTGGAAGTTATATTCCGCAGTGCTTAGTGAGAAAGAAAATTGTTTCCTTTGTTGCCCATGTCCATCGGTTATTTGTTCTTCAGGCCATCTTTGCTTATTGAGTTGATATTGAAATGGATGTTTTTAAATGACATTTTGTTCAATTTCAAACTGAACAAAAAACATGTTGTTTTTCTGCCGAAGGAAGACTCTTCAGGGTTTCTCCCCCTGCACACAACCAACTGCACAATAAGAGGGGAAGGCATCCCTTGCAGCAAACAAACACCTTTATAAGGAGCTATAGAGCTCCTGCTAACACTTGAGCCCGGAACATTTTGATGTGCAGTCCTGTTCACTCATCATTCTGCCTTTTACTGGTCCAACCAAGAACAGCTAACCCCCCTTGAAGACTCTCTTAGACTTATTCCATAGAAGGTTCTCTCTTGATTCTTGCCTCAGCTGTTGATTTTGCCAAAGAATGAATGAAATATAAATGATCTAAACATTTTGGAGTGAGTAGGACAAAAACCTTGTTTTTGGAGTAGTTGTAGAGGTGATCGAAAAGGGTTGTAGAGTTTACTGAAATACATTTGAGACAGGTAGAAGAGATCTGTTCGGATCTCTGCCATTTTGAATCCTTATCATTCTTTCTACTCTGCGACTATCACTGTGTGCGCCCACCAAATCAACTGCGCCTGCTGTCTACCTCGCCTCTTCGCCAGATACATTTCATGTGTTTCAGCTATGTGGGAGCTGATATGTTGCACTTGACACAGCCCTTTACCACCAAATTGTCCCAGAAATGAAGGAGCCCCAATACCTAAACTAAACCAAATCAGGAACTATAGTCCTTTTTGCTCATTCCGGTTTTGCATTTCCACTAAATCTTAGGAACCGTGACCATTTATGTGAGCTAGGCCCATAACGGAAAACACCGGCTTTCTATGAGACACCTTTTGGTTACACTTTACTTGAAGGTATCTCCATAAGAGTGACATGACACTGCCATGAACGTGTCATAAACATTATAAACAAGTCATAAACATTTATGACATAACGCTTCTTTTACTAAGTGTCATTCGGTTTTTGGCTTGACAAGTTATGGTTAGGGTTAGGGTTCATGTGTCATGACTGTGTCATGACAGTGTTATGTGTTCATGACAGTGTCATGTCACTCTTATGTAGATACCTTCAAGTAAAGTGTTACCACGTTTTTTTTCATGCAACAAGGAGACGATGCAGTCATTAAGCGTTACATTTTTTTTTTTTTTGCTATGATGCTTGAATGGTTGTTGGGAATGATAACTATAGAGCTACAAAGGCAGACTAAAAAACTAAAATACTGTTGAACTGTGTGTTTTCTGGTTGTTTTATGATTTAGGTGGCTATGTGACTGCACTGAAACAATTAGGAAAAAAGGGTTGTTAACTCTCTACTATACTCATTCTTTATCCATCTATTCAGTCGAGTAGTTGGAAAGCATCCTGTATAATTTTGTTCAAATGTCAACAAACATTACGCAAAACATTTCCATCTCTAGTCCAATTAAGCAGTGCACAAGTTGTAGCAGCCTCGAGGCTTGGGTTTGACCAACCAACACATTCTCACACCCATCTCGTAAAATAAGGACGTTTGGTCAGGTGCCTTTGTCGTTCTTATTGACACTAAAAGTCTCCTTTAGCGTTTTATGTAAACGTGCTTGGTCGGGACTATTGCCGTCCCTTTAGCGCTATAAGTAAACAGGCTTGGTCGGGACTATTGCCGTCCCTTTTGATGCAGTTATGTTAAGGAAAAGGTCGTGGGTGGGCTTACGGTTCCCTTACACGCGGGAAGAACGCAACGGTTGGGTTTAGGAAAGGGTCGTGGTTGGGCGTACGGTTCTGTGACGCGGGAAGAACGGGTCGGAAAGAAAAAAACGACTATAGCAAGCGTGACAAGCGGGACGCGAACCCCGGTCTCCTGAGTGAACGTCCTGTGTTTGACCCATCCACGCCCCCCAACCAACCTCCTTACGCGGAAATTCTCCCTTACGTACTACTCTCTAAATCCTATCTAACTGCTGCTCTCCCCGGTGCGTTACACTAACACGCTGAAAGACGCCTTTTTTGTTGCATCAGACGCTGACAGCCACTGTCCAAACGTCCTTATTTTACGAGTTCGGAATGAGAACGGGTTGGACCAACACTATTGCCAGACAATAACCTTGATATTGTGCGATTTTGTGAAACCTTGGATCACCTTCAACAAAGTGTGTTTTCATCCTACAATTTCTTATGCAAATTTTTTATTTGCAACTAAAATTGAAAAAAACACCAGAAAGCCAATAAAAAAAAAAAAGATGAATAGTTAATATAAGAACATTTTTTGCAACCATTAGAATATAGTAGAAAACCCATTATGTGAAACCTTTTGAATATTGAAATTTAATAACCAAACCTAACACATTTTGTGTGTCCCACCTACTTGTCTAATTGACATTAGGGCCCCCTTTTGCCATAGCGGTGGTTCACAATGAGATAATCGGCTCATGGAGGCAATAATAAGTGCATGCAGGAGGTGAAGAAGTCAATGGACAATTAACTTTGATTGACTTTGAATGGACAATATCTCTAAACGCATTTACAGATGTACGGTGGCTGGACTAGCTGGAGTAAAAGGAATTAAAATTAGAATACTGTTCACAGCTGAAGCCTATTATCCCAACACACAGAGAGAAAGAAAGAGAGTGAGATATAGTAAGTGTGTGTGCTATAGAGAGGATGAGGAAGAGAGATAGAGAGAGAGAGAGAGAGAGAGAGAGAGAGAGAGAGAGAGAGAGAGAGAGAGAGAGGGGACAAGACCACAGACGAAGAAGGGAAGCAAAGTTGAAAGCTATTAGTAAAAAAAAAGAAGTCCACCCCCAAAAAAATGACCTCAGGTGAAAATGAGATAACTTTCCCTCTTTTTATGGCTTCCACAATGAGGTATTATCAGCTAGGAAAGGGCATAAGGCGGGGAAAGTGAGATGAGGAAGAGCGTGTAATGGTGAGGGAGGGATCTCCATTGATATATCCATCCAAAGTGGAGGGCCTGGAACTGACAGGACCTAAGAGAAGCTTCTGCAAAGAGCCTGAGAGAGATAAGGGGGTCATTATTCCCCAAACTTGAATAATCCCTTGACGGCAAAGCCCTGGCCTTCCCTAAGGGTTATAAGACTTCAGAGCCTCTGTGAGGAGAGCAGAGGAAGAAAGAACGCAGGAGGAAAAGCATTTTTGCTCTATATGTCATCATTTTAAAAGTGATATTTATTTATGCGTTACACTGGTAGAATAACCCTAAATAAATACTGCATCTGACATAGTATTCCATATTTGCACACTGTGATCCCAATGAGTTTGAAAAACTTAAATATTATCAGATGCGTGCAGTGAATATAGTACAGAACATGTTAACACCACTTTTCATTAAATGAACAAAAATACTTCTTCTAACTAAGTAACTGAGTAACTAGTCCATATCGACGATGATTCTGTTAGGGGATTGTTCCGGTGCCGCCGGCGGTTCCATCAGATGTCCCTCACCTTCTACTTCATGAGGACTATGGTTAACTGCTCCTCAGATCTCTGCAGGGTAAATCCAGACAGCTAGCTAGACTATCTGTCCAATCTGAGTTTTCTGTTGCACGACTAAAACTACTTTTGAACCTACACGTTCCACCAAAACAAGTTCCTTCCCGAGACTATTTTGCAGAGGCACCATGGCTCTGTCCGGAGCTTAGCACCGCCTGTGACGATTGTGATTGGTTTAAAGAAATGCCAATAAACCAGAGCACGTTTTTCTCCCATCCAGGAATGCGGTGTGGACTAGCCAGACCCTCCTCCGCAGCGCTGTAGAGATAGAGCTGGCAATGTGAGACTACTAAGTAACTAACTAAAATCAAAACAGGCATGATTTATGTAACTTACTAATCTTGCTGTGAGGGCATAATCAGCAGTTGAAAAGGGAAACCACCAAATGCATGTCAAAGCTTAGTTTGGGTTGGAATCCGTTTCTCTGACTGTCGCCGGGCATCTTACATAAAAGTTTAGCAGTTTCTCATATCTGAGATATCAATCTGTCTCTATCTCTGGCTTCTCAGTGACCACCTTGGGAACATTCTGCTTCTGTACCTCGCTGTAGTCTATGAGCTTGGTGGCTGCAGATCAGAATTAAGGGCAGCCAGGCAGAAAATGGCTACAGGGGCCATGCAGGCAGTAGCGAATGAACAGCATAAGATCATTTTCAAAAGGGGCCCCTAAAAATTAACTGTGCTGTGCCGTTAACTCAATCGCCTAAATGCTGCGTGGTTGAGTTCCAGCGTCGGCATTTCACTGCTGTCCAGTTGCTATTTGATGAGCATTGGGTTTTTTGATGGACTCCAAATTGCACTTCAGATGTTGTTTGAGAGTTCAAGCAATCCAATTATGTTCTGAGCCATATGTACCTCACACATCTTCAATTACTGTCCCAGAGCCTATTCATTCAAAAGCATAATGCAGAACAAATCTTAAGGAGAAAAGCTCGGTCACACTGTTCACCTTTTCCCTGCTTTTCAACAATGGCATGTTAGTTTATTGGACTTCTTTTGTGCGCCATACATCATGCTTTCTTTTATATATCATTGAAACATTTGTGTAAAATAAGTGTTTTTTTCCATGCATACTCAGTGCTAAGCTAAGTGGCTCTTGATGAGAAGGACACCTATCCAATGTAGAACAGATGCAGTCAATATGTTTGTCCCTCAGACAGCAGTATAGTCAAGTCAAATAGAAACAGATAAGACTTCCGCAAATAAAACAACATATTATCTGTACTTTCTCATAACCGTCTATTATTTTTTGTGTGTCTCTGGTGGGTAAACAGAAGAAGAATTAAAAAAAAAAAAAAAAGAGTAGGAGAGACACACACAAGGGAAAAAGAAACCAGCAACACTGTCAGTTAATTTTCAGATCTGGTAATCTTCCAAGTTCATTAACAAAAGCCTGTGTCTGACTTGCTGTGGCTTTTGTACGCACCGAGGAGTTGTTGTGATAAAACACAATGAATAAGTGATAAGCTGTTTGGGTAATTTGCGAAGTGACACAACTTTTATTATTTACGCCGTAAACCCTGATGGGTGGGGGTGAGAGTGGGGTTAGGGGGGGGGGGGCAGATAACAATGAGCGAATGTGACAGGATTGTGTGGGCGGAATCCACTTAGAACTATTACAATCAAGCTTCATTTACATGAGCCGCCGACAACCTTCAGCTGACTTTGGGGGCTGCATTTGGGAATAGCGGACATGGGTATTACAGAGCATACTGATGCATTTGTAATGGGGGCAGGCAGCGGAGCCAAATGCTGACTAGCTCCGCAGAAGAGGAGAGAAAAAAAAATGCTCCCAATGGAAAGAGATCAATTCCCCCCTACTTCGCACTGCGTGATGGATCTGACATTCATCAGTGCCCTGTCAACTAATGCATTAGGTTTTATATTACACCTGAGGTTTTTTTTCCCTCTCTCTATTCTTTTATGGCTTCATGGCGCCAGATTAAAATGGTAAAACTGTGAATTAATTTTTTTCGGTAGGGCATGGGAAGCCAAGGAAATTTGATTTTTAGAGTTTATTTTAAAAGAGAAGAGTGATATTGAGGGCAAAGAAGAAAACGAAGTCATTTTCACCAGGCTACGGAGTCTAACCTAGATTAATAGTGTTGATTTATTTCATTTACATCATTTCTATTATTATTTATATTACATCAACGTCCCCTCTCTAGGATCCTCTATTTAACTCTGCAATACATTAAATAAGTGAACAACTTCAGGACTGTAAACTCCCGCAAAGGTTCTTTGACAATAAGCAGCCCCTATACCAGAATGGTTTCTCCCTGTTGCCATGCATCCCTTCTATGGAAAGTTCCATTATGTTTATATTGCGGTAGGTATTAATCCCACCGGCTTTCCTGCTGGTTTCCATTATACAATTCCAATTTTTGGCAGCACAACGCTTCACAGGAGAATACCTTTTTTGCAATGGTGATAATTCAAGGGATGATGCACCACAACAATACAAAGCCCGTCTGAAAATGTGGAACACACCTCATCCGAAGAAGAGGCTCCCAAAAACTCTTGGGAGAAGAACGGAGCACTGGAATCATAAAATAAGACAAGCAGTGCTCAGTCTCTGACTGCATTTTGCAATCTGCTGATTTTATTCAGCAGATTCCATCCACGATATACGCTCTGCGGCCTTCACACACGTGGAAGAAATTAAATATTGAAATGACTTTAACTGTGTGCATTTAAAAGCAGCATCACTTGTCATCCTATTAAAGAAATATATAGTTAATTCACAAACATTTAGAGAAACATCTTTTTTTTTCTAGCATTCTTGTGTTGTCTCGCTTTTATTGTTTCTCCATGACAACTTTATCCAAATTTATATTTCATGACTCTAAAAAAAAAAATTTTAAATGAATATATGGGCAGATGAATGCCCTCAATTTCATTTTCTCTCCCTCTTTTTTTTAAAGCAGTTCCATGACTGGGCCTGCCTTCCTCCTAACACTGGGGGGAGCTGTTATATTAATACCACAGAAATGGGACATGGATGGAAACACACAGTGGAAGTGGCTTGAGAAAATTCATGCTTGATTAACAATTGTTGTTATAAAGTAAAAATTGGTTACCGGTATTTTGGTGTGTGCACTTACCCATTAATTCCCACTCAGTGTTTAACACGCTTTAATTTTATTTGGACTGACTTTCACCCAACAAACACACACATACAGACATCAGCGTCCCTGAGCTTCCTGTGAAATGACTATTTATTTGACTGAAATAGACAAGTTAAAACTGGGTAGCTCAGTCACAGCAGTTGTTTAGAATGCCCTTTGCAGATTATGATTATTATGTTTATGATTAGAGTTTGTCAAATGTAAACAACTTGTTCTGATAAACACTTTCTTCCCCTGACGTCCTCCTCTTGCTCTCCACGTTCTCCCAGCAAGTCTCACACTATCCAATTTATATCAAAAGAGACATTTGATGTATTTGGCAGAAATCACAAAGCACACTGTTTGTCACATTAGCGTGAGATAGAGGAAGAGACATTTTCTGCTTGTTGAACACTGGGGTAATGAAAAAGCGATAGCAGCTCCTTTTAATCACATCACAAACTTTTGTGAAGAAGAAATGCAGATTGTTACAATCAGCATTTAGGCTGCAATGTCTTTCCTTTGTCTTGTTTCTTTCTCTTTTTACTGACAGTGCAGTTGTTGCCTTTGGTGTATCACAGGTGATTGTTTGTGTGTGTCACAGACAGAATCCATGCATGAACAGATGGGGTCCTTCAGCGACAGATCTATATATTCCTTTTTGTTCAGAAAAGATGTAATTTTACTGACAGGGTGAATTTCCGTAGGCAATTAGCCGGGTGACAAGGAGCGCGGAGAAACCTCACCTCCTCCTAGGCGAGCAGTCTGTCCTCTCCTTTTTACTCCTTGACAGAGCGCTGTGTTGCCTGGCAGTGCATGAGAGATAGAAACACTATTTCCTTTAATTCTCTATCGAGGTTACACTGGTGAAAGTGCTAACAATCCTTGAAGCTGGCTGAAGTTGCACAGTACGTGAGTACCATGCCCATTGGGGATCAATCAAGAGTATACATTATTATTAAAGACATTTTTCATTTAAATTATTGACCCTAAATTAGAATTATTATTATTATTTTTGAAATGTTGGAACAGATGCAGGATGTATTTACTCGTGCTTTGCCAATGCTGTCCATTATATAAAAACACCTGTGCACTTAGTTCTCTCATCCCATAGGTTGGTGTAAATATGCACTAATTTAGGTGACCTATTTTATTTTAATGATGGATGAGTTAATTGGGCAATTAGCTCAATAACAGGTGTCCGTAATTGCCCAATGCTTCAGAGACTGAGGCTTTAAAACGCCACTATGTCCATATATAGCTTGATGGACAGAGCTGTTCATTAATGCCCGCCACTGTAAAATAGAACCACATGTGTTTGAGGTTGGGAGGCTCCACACACACACACCATGACATTTAATTACTGTAGACAGAGTATTCACATCCTTTACTTAAGCAAAAATACCAATGCATTGATGTATATATCTATACACTTGTAACTTAAAGTATGTACTTAAAGTAGGAAAAGTATAAGACATTTTGAAGACATTTGGCCTCTGTGACTGATAGGCTATCTAGTAGTATAGTTAGTTGGCCCATTTGGCCCATTCCATGTGGGATTACAAGACACCACTATTTAACAGACATCTTCCAGTCTAGCATATACAAATCATGTGGAGAAATACTTGAAGCAAATACAAAATAAAACAAAAACAGTACATGTAAACTAATGTATTTATTTGAAAGTATATAAATATGTCATTATTAGAAATTTTAACTTCTGTGTATACCGTTTAGTACTTTAAGGACCCCAGGCAGACATGGGGCCTAATTATAACTTTCCTTTATTGATAATGTTTGTCGCTGCAAATGGTACTTTCCCAATGCTCATTCTAGAGCCTTTTTCGCACATACTTCCCAGTAAATTACTGGGATAACCCTTTCAGGCGCTACTCGTGATTTTTGCTATTCACACATGCACTACATTCAGGGACATTTCCGTCTCACGCCTTTTCACACATGCTGTGGCAATTGGGGAAAAGATGGGGCAAGGGACAGTGAAGCAGATGGAAGTAACGCAACACTTATTGAACTCAAAGGCCATGAAACTCAAAAGAAGAAGATGTGGCAAGGCCTTGTGCACGCAGTGGAAGACGTTCTCTTATGATTTTTTAGGAACACAAGAGGCGAGGAGCTGTTTTTGTCCGCTGCCAATGTTCTTGTAATGTATTCAACAGGTTTTGGAATAATGTAATAATATAAATGCGAAACCATGAACAAGTGGCGGATCAATACCGTAAACCAAAACGTCATCAGCCGAGTCTTGTGATTGGTTTGCCCACTTCACATGAACCGTCTTTCATCAGACGGACATAACCCTTTATGTCTGATTTATTAAATTATAAAGTTAACCCTCTTCTTGATGTCATGTTGTTTACGGAGAAGGAAAACCAGGAAATGAGTCGGGGGAAATGCATCGCTACCAAGCCACGGCCGAGCGATGTGTAGTTACATTTTTCCAGAAGTGCGCGTCAGGCTACGGGAGGTTCGGTATCCACACATACGTACCTACCTACGTAACCAAGGCGTTGATTTAACGCAGAAGCATAAAATGGCCTTTACGTGCCTATCGCTGCAATGTCACTGCTTTCATTCACAACACCGCCGTAGCTGCATTTTCCCTAAATTGTTAACAAGTCTTGAGATGGGAAAGTGGCGGTACATTTCCTAAATATCCCTGTTCCTATTCACACATGACCCTATGCAGGAAATGTTCCTGAACATTTCAGGGATAGACTTCATGTGTGAAAGGTGCTTAGCATTTCCATTTTATGTCTCTTTATACTACTCTACTACACTGAAAGGGAAATATTGGACTCTTTTCCCCTCTCCATTTTTGGCCACTATACTTAGTTACCAGTTATTTTGTAGATTAAGGTTTTACATATGAACCATAACTCATTCATTCAATTTAATTAATGTATATACTGTTGTGTTGTCCCGCAAGGGTCCAACATGACCGGCTATATTAAAATGTCTTCTCATTATGCAATAATTATCTACACACATGATTTTGTAAGTTATTGCAGAGTATATACATATATGCAAGCTAAAATAGGAACAACAGCTTAGTATATTTATAGCCATTAAGGAGCTTTGGGTCACCATTGCAGCTGCCGTGTATTTATATGATCCTCATTTTTATTATGTAAAATTAACATATGTCAAATAAATGTACTGGATTAAATCACTCAACATTTCCCTCTGAAATGTAGTGGAGTAGATGTATGAAGTTGCATAAAATATAAATAATCAGGTACTTCAATTTGTACTTAAGTACAGAACTAAATGTACTTAGTTACTTTCCACCACTGGATGCTTAGCATTTAAAAACTCTCTCGTCTTGAACATGCCTCTTTACAAAACACATTATTTCCTTTTCGTGATGTGGAGGAGAAAAGGGGAGCGATGGCATGATGCAGTGAAAAAGAAAAAGGAGGCAGAGGAGGTGTTCAGAGTCTGGTTGAAACCAGGATCAACCCAGCTCTGCCGCTGATTTCTCAGCCACGCTAGGTAATGGCATGAAAGCGTCTATGGCATAAGGTTTTGCCGATGTGTGGCTCTCATTGGAGTGTGTCACAAGCATTCAGCTGCTTTGAAGAAGAAAGCAAATGAAAGAGGAGAGCACCGCGCTCTTTAAAGCTTTCATTCCAAACGTAGGGAAAAATACCATTCTTCATCTATGTCTGAAAACAACAGGATGATACGATTCTTGTTAGGACCTGTCAAACTCAATAAAAGCAGTATCTGTAATACATGTTGGCTCCTGAGCTATACTATATCCCCAAATGTGCAATTGGTTCCTGGTATTTTTTCGAGTTATTTAGCAATTTGATTAAATGAATTCCGCTTTTAGCACTAGCATTAAGCGTATTCATGGAAGTCGCAATCATTTAGTGCACTCACAGTGGATTCATAAACACAATGCATCAGTGTGTTCTGTGTGAAGTGTCTGAGAATTAGTGTGAAGAAGAGCAAGAGAGATGAAATGCAAAAAAAAGGAGGGAGGCAGAAAAGAGTCGAAATTTAACCCTGACACAACAACTTCTCAACGTAGAACTGAATAATAATAAATAAAAAAAATTGAATGAATTGTGAGAGAAATCCTCCGAAGTCAGGATATTTCTGATGTGAATACCTTTTTGGTGTAAGGCGAGATTCAAAGACTTTTATTTCTGAATAATGAATACCCCTTCCATATTGACATGTAATGATCTAGCAACATCTTCCAAAACATCTCCATCTAAATTATTATTACTTATTATTACTATACTAGTTTGTATCCAGTTCATGAAAACTTTTTATTTGCTGGTGTAAACATAGATAATAAAAATATTGGAAACAAGTTACATTTTTTAAATGTTTAATCTGTTAAATTCAGAACCATGCCGTTTTGTCACAGTTGCCTATGTCAAATCATTTAAAAGACAGACCTTTGTGTGATGCAGTGTACTAAAATTAAAAATAAATAGATGTAGTAAAGAGGTCACACATTTCTACTTTAATTCATTCGCATAAACATCATAGCCCAGCAGCAGACAGTGGTGAGGTTTTGGGAGACTAAAATAACACGATTTAGGATGTTGTGGGTGTCTCTGTATGAAAAATAACCAGGAGCTTGTGTTTTCTTTTTTTCCTCTCCCCCATGGCTATGCTGCCTTTGTGCCTGGTGGACTGTTATTAAATATATGTGTGGTCACACAGCCTACAGTCTGTAATGCTTGATTTGTGTGTTTTTCTTCCTCTCACCTTTGCCTTTGTCAGCCCACCACTGACCTTTCATCATAGCCTTGAGTCAGTGTAAGAAGTGCTCGGGGCTTACAGGAAATGCAGCCTTCACAGCTCTTACAAGAAACCACATTCATTTGGCACTTAAAAACACTGAGTAAAATGTGTGCTGGCTAAAAAAAAATATTAATAGTAAAAAAGTAACTTAAAGGGACATTACTTGGGATAATCTATATGTATCGTCCTTGATCAGTGACCCATAGAAACGGCCACAACAGAGACAGAATAAGCACATCTTAAAGGTGCACTATGAGTTTCTGCATGGTTTCAGCACAATTTCATTTTTGTCTCAAATTGTAGGCATCTCTCCTTGATCCGCTAGCTGCCTGCCCCCTGATTCCACTATGAAAAAGCCCGGTCTCGGGAGACAACACAGGGGTCGTAAACGTCAAACAAACACTAGAGGCACAGGCTGTGCACCAAAATACAAAAACCACTTTCCAGCCAATCACCGACAAAATGGTCGGGGGGGAGGGACCAGATAGACAGTTTTCCATTGAGTAAGTACACTAGACAAGTTATGTTTTACATCGGTGCGATTATTTCAGATATAATGAGCAAATTGCTTTTGATTTTAGTTTGCATCGCCAGCTGTAAGTCATGACTACTCTCGTAACCCTTTCACGGAGCTCCCGCAGCTCTTCGTTCAATAAACTGTCTGTACACGTACAAAGTTCTCAATGCTTCGGTTAAGATGTAGGGACACTCATTATACTACCGTTGAAGTTTGGTGATGTTTTGAGCCTTGTTAGTGGTACAAAATAGTGATTTATTTTTACTTTCCCTGTGCCCCGACTACTAGCGTTGTAAGCTAATCAGCGGTCCGCGCTAGCTTCGTTCATGCTACAAACACAATCAATTAGCATGAAAACATGTCCCAGAGATGACAGAGTGGGTACACATCCGTTATTAACCCTTACATTCGTTTTGCGCTGGAATTGTCCTTTAAGGTGCCCTGCCACACAAAGCCGTTTTTACTTGTATTTTTTTTTAAATATGTTAAGTCCATATGTGTTTGTGTTATGTCGTGAATGTGAAAATGAACTGCTACCTCCTCTGTCAGGTTTAGCCACTGAAAAGAAATAAGGGGAGAAATTAGGCCAATTACAAAAGCTGGTCAGTCTGACGTGGTGTTGCCTGAGCTCATTACTATTCATGAGCTTGCCCAGTTATGCTGGATAAAGGATGCTGATAGCCAGGCTCTCATTGGCTAGCTGTTAGCCAATCAGAGTCAAGCAGCTTAGCTCGTTGAATATTATTGAGAACTGGCAAAAATCGAGCTGAGTCTTCCTGCAGGCTTTCTATACCACGCTAGAATGGCTTGAAACAAGGTAACCAAGTTAAAGAGTCCATGGTAGAACTTCAGACATTACCACAAAGTAATGAAATATGTGTGGCAAGGCACCTTTAATGCATTCTCCACACATCATGGCTGCATTCACACTTGTACTTGCTTTCTACGTGTGATCGGCTCACTCAAGATGGATGTCAATGCCATGTCTGTTTGGGGCCACATCTTTTCTTAGTACAAATTGTAAAGAGTTCACACTTTTCTTTGATTTTAAAATCATGTATTAATTTCATGGAAATGTTTTTCAAACTACTGGATAAATAAACGGCAATAAATCACTGAATTAAATAATATCTTGTAGGTTTACTAAAACCTCCACAGTATACAGTATATATTCCTTTCATACACTTGCTGTACAGTATAATGCTCGGGGTCATACAGGTTCAACCCACACATTAACACAAACTGCACAATAAGGTTTCACAACACTGCAAGGTAGCTAATTAGAGCAACGAATGCAACTGAAACTTCTAGCACAGAGAGGATGTTTATTACCAAAATAAATGCTGCAATAACAGCACGGCTTCATCATTGCTGAAATGTGCCTTTGCTGATTTGCTAAAATCCAGAACTGCTTAAGTCATATTGATCCAAAACCCCAGATATATACTACAAGGTTGTTTTTTGTATGGTGTGGTGGTAGCAATTGTACCTGCAGTATTGACCCTCTAAAAAGATACTGATTTGAGTTGCTTGATCTCCTTACTGATCTCCTCCTTGTTCTATAATGGCTTGATCACTATTACAAGGGGCCCTGAGGGAAAATCCCTAATAACCTTTTGATTTTAGTCTAGACTTTGGAGATGCAAAAATGGCTGTATATAAAGATCAGAGCTTAGGAATGTGCTTTGTTGAGGATTAAAACTTCTCTTATATAGCCAGGGGTACTCCATTCAATTGTAAAAGCAATTCTAACAGGCCCAGGTAACCATTGGAAATAGCACTGATGTAGTCGTATATTTTGGGTCTGCTTTAAAGCCAAACAATGTCCAACTTACACAGGAGAGGGTGTATTTTGGTAGATGGCAGACTTACTGTACTTTTAATCAAAAGAGAAATATCTAGAGTATTTTCCCTATACATGTCTAAGAGATTATGACAAAAAAAGAAGCCCTTTTTCTTTTTCTGTTAAAGCTGCCGTGACCTGAGCAGACTAAGATTGTCCTAAAATAAGCTTAATCATGGAGAGCCAGAAAAACTATGTTATACCCATTACTACTAAAGTTATTTTGAAGGCCAGTACAAATTATTTTCAAAAAGTGATGTTATCCATTTTAAAAGGGAACATTTGTTGCGTCAATGGGGAACTGTTGGAGAAATAGTGAGCACAACATTTAGCTTGCTTATATCTTTGTATTTCATAGAAATATGAGCTACACCAAAAACATACAAGAAAAGTCAAGCATGTCAAAGTGGCAAAAAATGAATTCAACATTTTACTTGCAATACAACAAAGTAGTGTAATATTGCATGGCATGGAGAGACAATTTTGTTTGCTCAGTCTGGCTGATATGTTTGCAAGCAAAGATTACCTACTTTGTTAAAAAAGATTAGCCTCTCATGTCATCCTTATGTCGTCTTTTCTGTTCACATATCTGTTTTTAGCACAAAAACAGGTTCCTTCACAAATGTATTTAGGTGTGGTGAGATTTGATCTGTTAGACTGTAAACAAGACCAAGAATCTACAGCGGTGCTAGCAGCTCTGTGAGGCTGTACTTTAAAGGTGCTGTAGGTAGGACTGTGAAGATCCGTGACTTAGCCAAAGAATTTGAACATCGACAACTTCTCAGCCCCCCCTTTCTGCTAAAGCCCAAACGGTCTCCTAAGCCTCTCCCCCCACAAGGGAGAATGAATGCGTATGCATGAGCAGTGATTGACACGCAGTTACAGTGCCTTGCGAAAGTATTCGGCCCCCTTGAACTTTTCGACCTTTTGCCACATTTTAGGCTTCAAACATAAAGATATAAAACTGTAATTTTTTGTGAAGAATCAACAAGTGGGACACAATCATAAAGTGGAATGAAATTTATTGGATATTTCAAACTGTTTTAACAGATAAACTGAAAAATTGGGCGTGCAAAATTATTCAGCCCCCTTAAGTTAATACTTTGTAGTGCCACCATTTGCTGTGATTACAGCTGTAAGTCGCTTGGGGTATGTCTCTATCAGTTTTGCACATCGAGAGACTGAAATTTTTGCCCATTCCTCCTTGCAAAACAGCTCAAGCTCAGTGAGGTTGGATGGAGAGCGTTTGTGAACAGCAGTTTTCAGTTCTTTCCACAGATTCTCAATTGGATTCAGGTCTGGACTTGGACTTGGCCATTCTAACACCTGGATATGTTTATTTGTGAACCATTCCATTGTAGATTTTGCTTTATGTTTTGGATCATTGTCTTGTTGGAAAACAAATCTCCGTCCCAGTCTCAGGTCTTTTGCAGACTCCATCAGGTTTTCTTCCAGAATGGTCCTGTATTTGGCTCCATCCATCTTCCCATCAATTTTAACCATCTTCCCGGTCCCTGCTGAATAAAAGCAGGCCCAAACCATGATGCTGCCACCACCACGTTTGACAGTGGGGATGGTGTGTTCAGGGTGATGAGCTGTGTTGCTTTTACGCCAAACATAACGTTTTGCATTGTTGCCAAAAAGTTCGATTTCGGTTTCATCTGACCAGAGCACCTTCTTCCACGTTTGGTGTGTCTCCCAGGTGGCTTGTGGCAAACTTTAAACAACACTTTTTATGGATATCTTTAAGAAATGGCTTTCTTCTTGCCACTCTTCCATAAAGGGCAGATTTGTGCAGTATACGACTGATTGTTGTCCTATGGACAGAGTCTCCCACCTCAGCTGTAGATCTCTGCAGTTCATCCAGAGTGACCATGGGCTCTTGGCTGCATCTCTGATCAGTCTTCTCCTTGTATGAGCTGAAAGTTTAGAGGGACGGCCGGGTCTTCGTAGATTTGCAGTGGTCTGATACTCCTTCCATTTCAATATTATCGCTTGCACAGTGCTCCTTGGGATGTTTAAAGCTTGGGAAATCTTTTTGTATCCAAATCCTGCTTTAAACTTCTCCACAACAGTATCTCGGACCTGCCTGGTGTGTTCCTTGTTCTTCATGATGCTCTCTGCTCTTTAAACGGACCTCTGAGACTATCACAGAGCAGGTGCATTTATACGGAGACTTGATTACACACAGGTGGATTCTATTTTTCACCATTAGTCATTTAGGTCAACATTGGATCATTCAGAGATCCTCACTGAACTTCTGGAGAGAGTTTGCTGCACTGAAAGTAAAGGGGCTGAAAAATTTTGCATGCCCAATTTTTCAGTTTTTTATCTGTTAAAGTTTGAAATATCCAATAAATTTTGTTCCACTTTATGATTGTGTCCCACTTGTTGATTCTTCACAAAAAATTACAGTTTTATATCTTTATGTTTGAAGCCTGAAATGTGACAAAAGGTCGAAAAGTTCAAGGGGGCCGAATACTTTCGCAAGGCACTGTAGACACCCCCCCAGGCCCTGATTGGTGCATCTGAACAGGGATTGGTGGATTTTTGCAAATCGCACTACAGGCTGTAGGTGGTGCCAGAGGAGCTGGATTTTTTTTATTATCTGCTTCATGTAGTTCTACTGGAACATAGGTTCAGTTTCAGCAGATATGACAAAGTTAGTTTTATAAGTCTTACTGCATCTTTAAAGGGATATTTCACCACTGGAAAGCTGAATATATCTTTAAATTGGGTCACTTATGTAGTATAAATGTGATTTTTTTTAAAAAAAATTGGTGCCTTCTAGGCCGAGAAAAGCAGGGAAATGTGTTTTTGGCTCATGTGGATGAAAGACATCAAATCCCAGAATGCACTTGCTTCGCTGCTCTGAGTCCACTCCCAAGTCACGCTTACCATTTACAGACAGACAGACAGTGAGATGGTCAACTCAACTGTGTTTTATTGTCATTTCAACCATATACACAAAACGTTTCACCATGGCTCAAGTGGTTACACAATTAAAATATATAAAAACGACATTATATAAAAACGACATACGAAACAGGCTACATTTAGCGCACACACATTATATGCTCCGTAAAGTTCAGCTAACACATACTAGCATTAGCGCCTGGCGGGCTGTAAACACCGAGTATAAACAGAGCCGTAAATTTGTGTGGAATGTAGAATGGTTGGCATCCAACAGTCACAAACTCCACCAGCAGTTAGCAGTTAGTTGGATACAAGCACCCCATTTTTGCAACAGTCCGTGTTAAAAAAGCCCACCTCCACTAGCTAGTCTTACCCGGTGACAGAGCAGCACTGTTGTTCAGCCATGTTTCCACAACAACAAAAACACAGCAGTCTCTGAACTCGGGAATTTCATTGAAGTTGGATGTAGTCCAGTTTTCTGTCCAAAGAGACACTTGCAAGCAGGATTGATGGTACAGGTGGCTTGCTAGCGTTAGCTTTCCACCTAGCTCATACTCCTGCGTATGAGCTAGGAGTATGAGCTAGGTACATTCTCCGCTTTTCACTACTATGGATACCCCCTTACCGGTTAGTGGCATCGAGCAACACCGCAGGCTGATGTGCTGGTCTCCGTAGCAGGCGAAGCCTGTCAAGTATTCCGGCTAGCGGCACCGCAGGCTGAGGTGCTGGGCTCGATCATGTTTTTTTGCCTCCAACGGTGCCTTCCAGGCAGCTAATCCTAACCCTAAACATAACCATTGCTGCGCTGCCTGGAAGGAGACGTTGGGGGCAAAAAACACCAAAGAACAGGTGCTGGTCTCTGTAGCAGGCGAAGCCTGGCACAGGTGGCTGGCTAGCATTAGCTTTCCACCTAGCTCCAACTCCTACCCATGTCCAACTTTCCGCACACCGCTGAGGATGTCCCCTTAACGGCTAGCGGCATCGAGCAACACCGGAGGCTGAGGTGCTGGCCTCCGTAGCAGGAAAAGTATGTGTGTCGAGTATTCCGTCTGTAATAAAGTTTCCTGCATATTCTCCGATCTGTACCAATGTATCCCGGTGGTACATGTGTGCGGTAGTTTGAATGCACATAATTGTTGGGATGATTAAATCTTCTGTCTAAAATCTTCTGCTGAGAAGCCAGTAGGCTAAGCGATGATTAAAGATGGCTGACGCTCGTTTTGTCTCGGCAGTCTTTGTGTAAAGACAACAGTCCAACCCCCTATTGGCGGGTTGAAAACATGCGAGTAGCTCCTACTACTGGCTGTAGTCCATTGCCTCTGGGCAAAAATGCCTCCGATGATGGAAAACCACGATTTTTGCGTCACCAGAGGCTTTTTTCCAGACCCACAATACAGAGATCTCTCGTCTCAGGGGGACATGAATGAGGGAAGCACGGTCATTCAAAAATACTACCGTGTTTCTACTGATACAAAGCTCAATGCTAAATCGGTGAAGTATCCCTTTAAGCTAAATACTAACATAGGCATGTTAACACACTGACAATGACAATGTTAACATGCTTACCATGTTCACCATTTAGTTTAGCGTGTTAGCATGCTAACATTTTGTATTCGGCACTAAATACAAACTACAGCTGAGACTGATGGGAATGTCAGTTTTGCAGAAACTTGGTATTAACCAAATTATTGAACAAATTTAAGAGTCAGAAGATCATCAAAGTTATCTATCCATAAGGTAGCTATCCATTGAGCCACGCCACTAGCTAAAAATGTAACCAAAAGAGGGTATTATACTGTATACTCAAGAAAAGAAACTCTTCATATAGGAATACAATATTCTAATAAATTATCTGACAACCTCGAGATAAAGTCCTCACAGGGGAACACAACAAACTTTTGAGATGAATAAATGAAACACCTCTGCTGTCTATTCTATCCCCATCTGAGAAACATATTTGAAAGGTGTTTTGACTATTATGGCAATGCGTTTTGCACAATGATGACAAGTGAATCAGAGTTTCACTGGGGAAAATGAAAAAAACGTACTGTACGGATCACATAAAATAAATGTTTTTACTGGCAAAAGTATCATCACACATAGATGATTCTCTTTACAGCTGAACAAAAAAAAATAGAACTGAAATGCAGATAACTGGTGGAATGAGTTTGTGGAATGTGTAAGCAGACTGTAATAAATTACTAAAATAAATGTAAAAAGTGGAAACGATAAAAGCAGCATATGTACAAGACAATGTAATTTAATACACAGATACAGCAATAAATGCTACCTTCATGAAGCTTTTAATTTTCATGTATTTTTGTGACTGTGTCAGAGAGGAGTGGATTCAACATTATGGCTAAATGTGAGTCTATTGGTTGTGGTGTTATGCAGTTGCTCTGCCCAGTGCTCCACTACTTAAGCAGTGAGGCCAGGAATGTGTGGAAATTAATTAGGCAACATTTTAACAAAATCTAAATCTAATATTTTCTACTGCAGAGCAGTGGGCCTGGAAATATTTTGCTGTTAAGAGTTCTTCCAAAATATAATTAACCTTTCATGTACAGAGAAAGTCATGTTCAGCAGCGCAGGGGCTGTGAATATATGTATTAATGAAGTGTGAACCTAGCCTGGTCCTACCAGACTCTGGTACATTTCATTTGTACAGAGTGTCTGGCCACTCTCCATTGACAAGTGTTAACTTCCTTGAAGGCGGGTACTCTGTTGAAGTTTAAAACTATTGGATCTGCCCAGAGCCACTCTGGTAGTCTGGCTCCGCCCTCCTACGTACGGTCTGGTAGGACCAGGCTAACAAGAGGGGAGACAACAACAACTATCGGCATAGCATTGCTAGCGTTAGCCTTAGCCAACTCATTCACCACTAACGGAGCGAGCTGGAAAATCAAACTGTTCCCGAACCCCGTGGGGAGGAGGGCCACAACATCATGACCACCAACAAAACTCAGCAAAGATTGTTCTTGCTCTGGCTTTAACTTCTGGATATTCGGCAGCGTTGCCACAACGGACCGCATCTTTCTCCGCCGCCATTACGGAACTGCAACACAAACTAGCGCACGTCACAACCTCAACGTCATTGTTCTCAGCCACACCCTCTGTTCGCTGATTGAACCGCCAAATATTTGGTTGGAGAAAACCCAAGACGGAGTACTGAAGGGAAATTAAAATTGAGCGGAAGTACGTAGGAGGGCGGAGCCAGGCTAGTGTGAACCCTGCATGGCTTTGGAAATTATTCTCCACAACATGCTTCTTACAGTAATGCTGTCAAAACATAGTCAAAGGAATGAAAATGTACATCTACATGCCATCAATTAATTATACATATCATCAGCAAGACGTAGCTACAAAGTACATTCTGCAAGAAGTACATTCTGCAAGAATGTACTTTGTTGTTGAACATGGTTAACATTATACCTGCTAAACATCAGAAATTTAGCATAGTCATTGTGAGCATGTTAGCATATTGATGTTGGCAAGTAGCTCTTAGCACTGCTAAGTACAGCCTCACAGAGCCACAAGCATAATATTGTACTCTGTCTTGATACTATTCCATTAGGTTTTCATATTGTTACTTAATTCTAATTTTCAGTAATCATGTCCTAAGACACAACATTGGCGTTGAGGCACTCAAAGCGCTAAACAAATTATATTTTCCAACAAGAGATGTCTCTTTACAGAAATCAGTACATGGTTCCTCACTCTAATCAACTGACTGCATTGTGAAGAGATTAATTGAGAATCTTTTTACTGATATATATGTATACATGGCACAGTTCACATTGACAAACATGTTATAACAGTGGAATGGATGTAACCAAAGTAAAACATGTATTTTTAATTAAATTTGGCCAAAGAATAGTCAACAAAATAGCTATAAGCCTATAATACAAGTGACCATAAAAAAAACATCTTCAAAAGTTCAGCACCAATTAATGCAGCCACAATTAATAAAAACACAATACATTGAAAATGTGACAACAACAAGAAGTGCATTTATTCCAATTGCATAATCAGACAACTATATAGTGTTATGTTTCGGTTGAAATGGCTATCACTACGATATTAATAGGCAAAACGTGCAATGCATTAAGCCTATGCCTATTAACTGTGCACACGTTTGTAAAACTTGTAGGCTGACCATATACATGTCTCATGCTGTGCATTGGTTATAATGTTACGGATTAAATGGCTATCACAACATCAGAAATGAAGGAATAATATTCACAGTGCAGCCACAACGAGAGTCCATTTATCCCATGCAACACACCAGCCCACAGCTAGGGATCGGATTGTGACCAGAATGGCTGGTTATTACCCTTTACATATTTCTTTATTTAAAAATAATAAAAAAAAATACTAAAATGCTTAAGGGGGGCTTAATGTGGCTATAGCAGCCCGTAGCCCCGGTGTGGCGCTGTTCCTGGATGAAAATACTTTATATACACCTCCACAAGGTGTGTCTATCAAGCTCTCCTCTCTTGTTTCTTTTTGGTCCCTATATTTCACTCCACAGTATCCACTGACCCCCTTAATAACCAGTATACCTGCAGGTGTTTTACCTGTTCCCACATCTGAACAAACAGACCTTCCCCATACTGCCCCACAGGCCACTACAGAGAGAGATATGGCATGTCAGATCGTCAGCCAAAGAACCAATGTTGTGGCTTTAATCATCAGAAAAGAAAACTCACTTATTAGGCCTTTGAGGCTGACAGAGTACTGTGGCAAGGCCAGAAAGAGAGAATGATGAGAGATGATGTTTAATGGACCAAATGGCAAGAAAAAGCTCTGGGGAAACAAATTATATCAAAAAACGTCAGATTTATCTTCAATTAAATCACAAAACCAATGGTTATATCAAACAAATAATGCATAATAAAACATATAGCAGTGGAATAATATAATAGCAAAACTGAATAATTAGACATGTAAACATTATATAGACAAATATTTGCAAATCTAAATGTTTTTTCTATAGAAGATGCAGTAAAACACATGGATGATATGTGAAATTAAAATGTCTTGGGCCTTTCACTTTCTTGATGTGCTTTCCCCTCAGATGGCATCATGCTTTTGTCTATACAATTGTCTGTCACATTAGACAGCTTAATGGACAGGCTTGGGCTGAACTGTATTCCTTGGCTTAGCAAATGCATTTTGAATACTCTATTATGCTTCCCATATTGTATGCATGCTCAAACATATTTATTCCAGGAAAGACACAGACAGCTGAATTCCCAAAGAATGGATTGCTGCCACTGATAGCACCAAGAATTAGGCAGCAGGTTCACCTGCTATCTGCCCCATCTTAATGTCTGATTTACAAAAGATATTATGAAGATACTCAACTTTATGTCAATTTTGAAGGCTGCAGTTTGGGATGTTTTCGCCACATACATGTAAATGAGGTGGACAGAATATTAGAAACACTAAATTCTACATTTAAGTAAGGTAATATTTATTGCAGGGCTACTATAGTTACTTTGTGTACAACCTGGCATCATTAACTTTAGCAGAAATATTTCTATTCTTGTCACATACTGTAGGTTGAAGGTTTTTATGAAAACAAATATGAACGTCAACAAATAATTCAAGAAAAGGATTGGCATGTAGACTTCTTAAGAAACTAGACGGAGCAAATGTTGAGACATTTTACGTCTGTGTCTTATTTGGTAATTCATAGATCACATTTCACACTTTTTTGTTGGATTTTAAAAGTACGGAAAGACTGTAAGCTGAATGAGTCATTCTGAAGAGTATTGAATCCTCCCTGCATGCAGTTCTCTCTGGACATGTTATTTACTGCTGTTTACAGCTGTTTTACCCTTGTCATTTATGTAGGCCTATGTGGAATGTGTTTTCTGGATGCAGCATGGGTGGAAACCCAATCCAAATGTCCTACAATGTGGGACAATAAAGTCAATCTTTAATCAACGGACATATTATATCTTAGTAAGGCAATTAATGCACTTACATTTTGTTGTATGAGTGAAAATTGTATTCAACTGTCAAAACCTAGCCAATTATATTTTTGAAGAACTTGACAATGGTGCCATTTCTATGGTGTCTTATCCATATTCTTGAAATCTTGTTTGTATAAAGACATAATAGACTTCATGATTCATGTTTTGGAGGTCTGGCCCGAGATAATCACAACAAATAGCTGAAAATCAAGGCATGCACGTACATTAGAGCGGCTTTGAGAGTTATAGATCAAAGTTAGACTACACCGAAAAGAAGAAATATAGGTTGTTGGCATTAACAAAAATAAATGAGGCTATATTAAAATAGCATCGGACAGCCGGGCAGGAAGTGAAACAGCGACAATATCCAGTCAATTTACCAAAAGACACCACCCACTTTCGGACATGTCTCCTCTGCAACACCATTGTGCGAGAGATTCATCTTGGAGGTGGAAAAACATAATACGACATCACAGAGCTTTTTTATCAGGACAACGCCAGAAAATATAAGGCACGGAGTTTAATTGCAGGAGTGCTTGGAGTGAAACACGTGATTATTCTGTAAAATACTTGTAGAGACAATAAAAATCTGTGAGTCGGGCAGCATGACGCTTTGCTTCTGAGACGCTCCCGGTGTGGTATGGCAGGAGGCGACGGACAGAGAAAAACCGTGGTGCACAAGTATTGCAGAGTCATAAAGTCAGCAATGTCAGTTACACAACAATATCTAAAGTTTGCTAACATTAGCTACTAACCATCACACAATACTCACCATACCAGATCAAGTAACACTGTAGTAGCATAACCCCTGAATGTACAGAATTCAGCAGGGGTGTGGTGTTTTACTTATGAATTTAACATGCATGTGTAGAGAGAATTGATGTGCTTTTAATGATTTCAAAAGATCGTGGCCAACCTCAATCATTTAGAAGAAAACAAAAACTTCCCACAATTGACAGGTTGCTCTTTTATTACCAATCCATCTCATTTAGTTTGCATTAGCAGCTTTATTTGGCTATTTCATTTAAATGTGCATGCTCTAGTGGAATTGTTGAGTCTCTGTAAATTATAGTTTGGTCTAGACCTACGCTAGAAGTGTCCTAAGATAACTTCTGTTGTGATTTGACACTATAAATAAAATGGAATTGCATTCATAACAGTATTCACTTACTCTTTCACAAAGTATTTGAAAGGATTTCAAAATACTATTGCCCAATATCAAAACTCAAACTCATCGTGCCACCGACCAGAGACATATTTGTCTCTCTGTTGACAAATCCACTTTCATATGTGATTATTGCTTGCAGCCCATCACTTGTCATCGTATTTGCTGTTAAATAGAACCTAACACCTTCATGCAATTCTGAAAACCTGTACTTCCCCTATATTCTGTTCACCTCCTCTTTCTACATGGACTTTTATTGTACAAGTGAGAAAACGTTTCCCAGCACATTAAAACCACTTCTGGCCTTGAGAGCAATGCGGCAACTCCTTCAGCGCCATGATTTGACATGTCCTCACCTGCGCTGAATTCAAATGGAATATGCCTCGCTATTCATTACCAAAGACGTAACTTTAGAGAGGTAGTCTCGTCTCCCAGGTAAGGGTGCGTTAAGAGGTCTTAGCTGGGCAAGTCATTTGATCTATGCAGGCTTTAAGGCTTATTCAGTTCATTGCAACCCCTTCGTGCTCCTCTGTGACTCAAGAGATTAGGCTGGTGTGCACACACTGAACACTACACCTACTGTAAAAGAGCCCACTGTTCGGGCTCAGCACACATACGCCTTTCAAAGGCTCCCTACTTGAGCTTGCACTGTTCAATTGAAGCAAAAAATAGCGCAGTGTGAAATGTTATTCAGTCAAGATGAGAGGGAACATATTGTTTGTCCGTTGCTACCACAGTCAACTCCTCATGCCTGGAAATCTCTCCCAACTCTGCCGCGATTTCTGAGTGGTGAGCTATGGTTGTCAATACACTGTCATTCACCCCCCCCACCCACACCCTCTCCTTAAACCAGCGGCTTAAAATGGAACCTCAATATTTGCATTCCAATTAGCATAAATGTAAGAAAGTGGAACAAGTAGCTCTGAAAGTCATCCAGCAAAGCGCATATTCAACCAGCAGTGGAAAAAGGGCGAATAAAAAAACGAAGCATGTGTAAGAGAGAAAAGGAGAAGGGGTAAAAAGGGAGAGAGTTCTGTATTATAATAGTGGGTTGGGGCAACATGGTTTGAATCACTGGTGTATGTCTTTTATGAGCTTACGACTTCACACTGCGTGGAAAATCCGCCCTGCTGCCGGGGTTCTTTGGCATTCAGAATGTCACTTTTAATCACATTCCCCTCTGAGATGTGATCCCGCTGATCAAAGACGCTCTGACTTTAAGTTAACACGTCAACAAAGACGGCGGGGTCTTGCATATTCTTGCCTTGCACATGCTGTTTAAAAAGAATACAGGATATTGGTGAAGTTGGTTTATTGTCTGCTGTGTGGGGACAAGGAAGGGTTTAGGCTCGGTGATGTGTGGTGGCTTAGGGAGATCTTTCAATGACGGAGTACGTGTTTGGGGGGGGGGGGGGGGGGGTCTGTACGCGGGCGGCTGTGTGGGTGGTGCAGTTCACCAAGGTCTCTCTCTGCAGGGATAGGCCTATGAGATATTAAGGGGATTGAAATGTAGTTGATGCCTGAAATTTCAGTTAAACAGTTAGTATCAGGGTTTTTTGGCAGCTGATTTTGATGTAGTTTCAATCGTATCTCTTTTGACAATTCATTTTACTCACAATTTAGTAAATTGTCCATGAATTTTATGCAGATATTTACTGCAGTCTAGTGTTCGTTAGTGAATTATTAGTGTTATTTATGCATGTTTAATTTGTATATGTCTTCTAAGCTTTCTAAAGTTGGCTATTGCGAGGTTAGCAGAAAAAAAACGCTGTTTACCTTGTACCAGACTGGAAAGGCCAAAATACACTCAACGCTTCTGACGCGTGAATTTGAAAGTACATCCATTGTTTTAAATGGCCAAACTGCTTTGAATCCACTACTCCAACATTGTACCGATTTTGGAGCGTCGAATTAGGACCCAGCGACCACAGCTGTTTTTTTTCTGCAGCTGCAGTACCTGTTTGAAAAGAGCTGAAAGGAATACAGAGTTAAGGAGTTTTTCCCCAGAGGACAATCTTTGTTTTTGTAAAGTAATACATTATTAATAAGAATACTAAAACTGACAAAAACCACAGCACACACCCAACATTTGCCCTCCTGCAATGTTATAGGCTACTCAAATAGAAACGTATAGAAAATGAATTAGGGGTAGATATACCAAATTAGCGACCTTTTCCTAAAATACTGATGGTTCTGTGTTGGCATTTCAAATTGAACAATCGATACGCGTCAAATGAAGCTCTTCAATAACACCAGTATAAAAAAGTCAGTAATACACCCTTTTTTTCTAAATATTGTGGGTGTTTTAACAGCACTGTTTGCTTAGCATTTTTGCAGCTACATGCTTTCAGAAGTTGTCTTCACTCACTTTACAGATACTGTCCACTGTCTGGGTATAGCTTGAGTAAATGCAATGCACGTCCACATAGCTCTTGATAATGTTACATTGATGTTAGTTTACCTTCTCATAAACATCAAGGTTCCATCCTGCCTGCTCTCGTGGTTTGGTCCAGCTTTTACTTTTTCACTTTAAGATCTAGTAATGTTAGCTAAAATTGGCATTACTGGCAGAGACATAACAGAACTGAAATGGAATCCCTATTAGCGTAACAGGTCAAGCAACTTAACATATAAAAATATGAATATAAATCAAGCAGATTTTGGGGTTTTGAGGACAGTTTAACAAATCTGGTAGGTATTGTAGGTGGGGTTAGTGAATGGCTCAGAGCAAAGCAATCTAGTAAAGGGAAAAGGTTTTCCATTCGATTGTAGTTATGAGAATCAAATCCAAATCCTGACACACAATACACAGGCAGGCACACACACACACACACACACACACACACACACACACACACACACACACACACACAGAAACTAGACACTAGAACACGAAAGTAAATGCACGGCAGTAGTGTTATTAGGCAGTATTCTAACAAACTATGGTGTGTCCAGTCTGTCCAGAACGTTGTTGTGCACGTGCATTGCAGCCAGATGTGTCTCATGGTACTTCGCCAGGTTGTCAGTTGTCTGAAGGAGGTTAATGATCTTTCTGACGGCGTAACGGACACGGATAGACACAACATTCAACCAATGTCTCAACCCATTTAAACAGGAGTTTGTGGATGCAAATCCAGCAACTTCTTGTAAAGTCAGCTGCATTTGTAGATCAGTCTTTTTGGGTGTTGATTCAGTCCCGACATGTTTTGAATTGGTAGCATTGTTGAGAGTGCATCGTTGAAAGTGCTCTATCTATTGGCAGCCGCTCTCGTTTGTCGGACCTTCGACTTCAACTCCGTTTGAACTGAGTCCACGACTTCAAAGAATTGACGCCTCCACTGTGCCTTTCCTGAATCAGTCAGCAGAGTTTCATGTTGTGTGGTGCGGAGGAGGAGAGCAGAGGTTCCAACCCGGTCTCACGGCAGTTTGTGAAATGGTCGCGTTATTTTGATCTTTTGATTCGTCAACAGGGACACAATTTTCTCGTTTATTTGATGTGATGATGGGAACGTGACCATTTCACGACGCAACGGCCCGTCAATGCCGCACGGCAACAGGAATTGGCTCAAACACACGGTCCATCAATACAAAGTAATCTTATGCAGGTGTAGGTAATTGTGAATAATTATTAATTTAGTCCCAACATGCAATATAAAAAGCTCAGCACAGCAATAAAACACACAAGCACACATTAATAATACCCCAACAAATGTGAAAACTTTTAAAACATTAAAAATAATAGAAAAGTGTATGAAAAAAGAACACTTGGACTTGTGAGACAACAGCTGGATGCTACATGTCTTAAGCTCATGTTTTAACTCATATTCTGTTCTTTGGTACACACAGGGTCTTTGTCTCTTGTAGGCGCCATGCACATGCAGACAGAGAGAATGAAGTTGTTCACGATAAGTTCATTTCAAGAATCCACACAAACACTCTGTACACACACTTTTTGTGTGTACAAATGAGGTGTAAATGAGGATGAGTGTTTTGCTGGTACAATCTGGTAAATAGCTTTTCACAATTCATGGCAAGGGTGCTCCCTTTAGGACATGTAAAGCAGAAGCAAAGCAAAATCAAACAGTGTCTAATGTATGCTAATCGTGCACATCTCACTTATAGGAGAGGATTCAAATAATAGCCACCTGGACAGCTGGCTGAACACGTTAACAAAAATGAAAAGAGATATGAAGCCACATTCCATCTCTTCAGCCTCAGGGTCTTCAGTATAACACTGACAATACAATTTGATGAACATTTTTATATGTTAGGTAATTACCACACACTTTTACCCCAAGTAACACAATGTGCAACAGCATCATCATCACATGAAGCTAGAGTGCAACGGACAATATGAAGAAAATTGGGGTTCTAGTTCAACAAACATTTCACAGAGGCAGAGCTGCACTGGAGGCAATAATCTTATAGTTTTGAGTTAAATCTCTACGGGCAGAGCTGAAGAACCAGTTTTCTGGTTTAGTAATTTTGGCTTAAACCCTATGAAAAAAGGACACAGTGAGAGAAAGAAGAAGCTAATAGAGGAAGCCTTGCGCTGAAGAACCCACATAATCAAGTCTTACAGAGTTATTTTGGTTTATTGAATTAGTTTATATGAGTAGTAGCTTGTACAGTAGCTCCACTGTGTTAGCAGTTCGACAGCAGAGGGAAACTGATCGGGTTGCTAATGGATGACATTTGTTGTCGTTTCATTTTCCAGTGTTGTCTGCTGACATTTCTGCTGTGTACCCTTATCCTTTACCTATGTGTGTCCCTCCCAGCCCCCGCTACCTCACCCTTTTCTCTCCATAATGACCTCCATCTAAGCCGCTGAGCTTTGGCCAGCAACCCTGCCTGTCTCAGGAGTGCTGACCCTAGAACACCAGGGCCAGGGAGCCCTGAGCAGCAAGGGACCAATGCCACTGTGTAGACTGTATACTGTATATATGATGGTGTCAATGTTCAACACAGTCTCACAGCAGTTCGTGTAATCGTCACGTTATTTTTAATCTATTAATTCGTGTACAACAACACGTTTATCTTGTTTATTTTGTGGTGGCCAGCACGAAATGGTAACCATCTATTCAGAGGTTGGGTTTAGGAAAAGATTAATGGGCAAAGCAAACGTCACACCCCGGGACACGATCCATGGTCTTTGGGGGACACGTGACAATGGGGAAAGGACGCCTCACATGCCGGGAGACGGCCGCGGGGGACGTGCGACAGTAACGGGACGGTTGTGATTAGGAAAACAACGGGGAAACAAAACGCCACACGCGAGACACGATCCCCAGTCTCCCGGGTGAAAGCCCTGTATTTTTTGACCCATCCTCCACCCTGACCAACCTCCCTACGCAGATTTTCGGCATACTACTCCCTACCGTATTTGTGCTGTGATCACAAAATATGCTTCCCATTGAAATACATTACATTTTCGTGCTGGCCACCACAAAAAAAATGAGAAACGTCCCTGTGAACACGAATCAATAGATTACATAACGTGACCATTACACAAACTGCCGTGAGATGAAAGACATTTAGGTGTGTTGTCGGGGCAGGTGGTGGAGGTGAGGTGTGTTTCTTTGCATATGTATACAGAAAGGTGTGTGTGTGTGTGTGTACCTGTATGCACTCACTCAAGTAGGTCCTCAAGTGTGCCTTCAATTTTAATCCGTAAATGCATTATAGATGGCCTGGAAAAGTGTGAGAATGTGCAGCCGCTCAACAATCTGGCTTCCTAGAGGAAGAGCAGCAACCTCAAAGAGCATGTACCTGAATATTTAGCTCTCCCCTGGCACGGCATCTTATACCCAATCAAGAAACCTCACTTATTGCAGCCATTTATTCAGCTCGTACTCATGAGGGCCTCTTAGTGTTTTTCTTTATACGCAGACCCTCAAAGGAGACGAGCCCCTCATACCTTTTAGACAAGTAAAATAGCTGTAATAATGTACAGAGCCACATAAAAAGATATCTCCTTGAGTCTAACTGAAAAATAGCAACGAAAAGTTTTCTATTGACTTTGTTAGAAGTACTTTGAATATGAGCCCATATCTACTGGCCCTAGTTAAGTTTAGGCAACTGAAACTACTAGGTTAAGGTCAACACTGATCATTGGCAGGACACTAAACAGCTGTCTTCCAGCTAAATATCAGAATAATTCATAATCCATATTGTACAGTTCCCCACCTCACAATTTACATATAGTGCCAATGCAGGAAGTACTTTGCCCTATATATAGTAAGGCGGGTGATAAGTTTACTCTCATCACACATTTCACCGCAGTCTTTCCCAAATCTTATCATACCGAATTTCCGTGTCATGCCAAACATTCAGCTCATTCCAAATGGGATTACAAGACACTGCTAAATAATCCCCCCTAAAAAGGAACATGGTTTATAACATTATATAGCATACACATTTATGTGCACAATTTCAAATGTTTAGAAAATACATTTACACATACACACATGAGTATTGTGATGTTTCCTGTGAAAAGGACAATAGAAAACATAAATAAACTAATTTTCTTTAAGGTCTTAATGTGGCACATTGGCCAAATCCACATTTCTTCTTCCAGACTGACATGCTATCCAGTTTCAAAATTGACCAGAAAAATACCAAACTAAATGTAGACAGTTTTGGTTTAGTCCATATATCATTAGCCCACAATTCTTTACCCACAGCTAACACATTTTCTTTTGACATCCCAATGTTTATCTTTTTATTGTTAAAAATACTTCACCAAACGTCTACACATATATTTTGATCAAGATCCATCAATCTTGGTCATAATATGACACCACATGTAGGGTATGGTACTCAAACCCGGTTCCTAAAAGACCGGTAGTCAACGGACCGAATGGCAATGCAGATTTTGGTGCCTCATTACGGTGCCACTTGATGCCTGTGCTGCTCTGATGCTCCAAAAATGTACATTACAGGCAACAGAAGCATCACTGCATGTTACACTAGTTAACGTTACACTCGGCATCAGGTAATGTTAGCCTACCGTTAGCTAGTGGTTAAACACTGTTAAAATGCTAAAAGATAAATGGTCTAAAATGTGGCTGTATTTAACACAAAGGGATTACAACACATGGATATACATAGTCTGCAGCTAAAACACAGTGTAGCCTAATTGTACTTTGAGACACCATGGCTGCTGCCACAGTCAGAGATGAGAAAAAACACAAAGAACAAAAATCTGCATTCAATTGCATTTCGTAAAGTCATTGTGCATTTAAGTGCAACTCGAGAAACTCAAGCTGTTGGTGTAAAGTACCCTTCTGCTATCTAGTGGTTCTTTTCTTGTTTTTTTTAAACAGCAATTGACTGATTAGTTATTGTTATTACACTTTAAATACTGTAAATTATTTAAATTAGACCATATGGCCTTAGCAATAAACAAGTCATTCTTTAATGTCGCCAACTGTCTTTTTGTGCTCTTTTTCGGTTCAGGCACCGTTTATGTACCGGCACCAAAATGTTACCCACCCAAAATATATGGGCAAGAGAAGATTTCTAAGGCCACTAGCCCTTGCCAAGTAATCAATCAAGTAGTAGTATAGCAGCATAGTACATAGCATGGGCATTATATCCTGCTGTGGTCCTATAATACACTATTCACGCTGGTCAAAAAACAGCAATGCTACTTTGAGTGCTAATGTACTTAAAAATGTTCTTGTATACAACATCATGGAGTCTCCTTAGAGATGAGACTAGCCGTTATTACTGCCAGGCTGATAGCAAAGGAACATATGCACCTATTCTAGCTCAGATAATTATCAGCTCCCAGCATAATTAAGGTTTATAGATGAGCAAACATAATTAGTAGACATTATGCAGACCTAATGGGGGAGTGAACAGGTGAACATGTATTCAGTCCTTTGTTTATGAGCTAAGGGTATACTATAATGAGGCAGGAGAATAAAAGTTGATTAGTTATGACCTAAATGTGTCCTTCTATTGCTTTGATAGAAAATATAATGTGGTATAGCTGCGGCACTGGGGTCACTGGCATGCTATTGACTGATCAATGTCTACATGTTTCGTGTATGTGACAGGATCAGAACTGACAGACTGAATTATCATACAGTAGACCTCGCCTCAGTCAGTATAAAGATAGACTATAGACTGTAGAATAGAAGATGTGACACAGAGTGCCTCGGTAATCAAAATGTAAGTAACAATGTGGTTTCGTTATCGGCCTTTCGGGAAAACTCATTGATCATCCTGTTAGTATTGGTGCTGTAGCTTGTTTATGATGAGACATAGGTGGGCTGGGGACGCATTTTAGGTTGTGTGGAGGACCTAATAATTGGGCACATGTCATCACTGAATAAAATAGTACTCCCAACGGAAGGAGCAATCCTGTCCTACATGCCAGGTTCTAAAATACTACAGGAGTGCATCTGGCACAGTGTAAAAAACTGCTCTATGGAAGTGTGTGAATGTGGGGTTTGTGTAAATGAAGTTGCATTATGCAGCCTGGCAACCGGTGTAGATAGAGAACATAATAACATCCCTCCCAGAGAAAGTTGGTTGCTTTGAAAATGAGGCCTAATTAAGGCAGTTTACCAGTTATCTTTAAATATGAACATTTGTGTCCTTGCTCATTTCCCTCATGGGTAGAAGATGCAGGCTTGTGGGCGGAGACGGAGGGGGGCTTAATTTGTCAAGAAGAATCCACTTCACTTGGGGTGGCCTAATGAAAGTGAGATCAAAAGATTAGTTACTATTCAGCCACATTTATTAAACACAATACCGATTGTGAGCAAACAGTGGTATTACACAGAATCCTTGCAGGGCACTGGCTACAGCTGATAAGCTTCCATTAAAAAGGTTGCAGCATCACATAGGCACCAATCGAGGCCTTGCTGGGAACAGAATAATATTTATTCCCACTCTGTTTGAAATCTAATTCTGTCTTAACAAATCAGCCAGAGCTTGCTTAGGAGATGGCACACTGTCGTAGTGTGAGTCTAATGACCGAGCTTTGGGCATGCCGCCATAATTTAACAGGGGTTTGACCACCACAGCTTGTAGAATCATTGTTGGAGGTTTGTTGTGAGCAGTTGAGTAGCCCTTGCTGTGCCAATGAAACAACATGCCCTTGTCCACACATATCGTTGAGACTATTTCAGGAAGGACATTGCGAACATTTTGGGTCGATGCAGAACAACCAAATATGCTGTTCATCATTGTGGAGTTAATTTTGCTTTGAAGGGCAAATAATCCATCTGTTTTCTGGTCACATATTCAATAAAACTGTAGGTTTTGTAGCCTCAGCAGCTTGACAGAGCACACAGCCGTGCCCTGCAAGAAATGCATCATCACACGTTTTGTTGAAGCCTTCAAAACAGGAGACATAGAGGGCTTTCAGGTGATGTAACACTCAGAGGATCTCAGTGATTAGGCAATAGTAGCTGCTGGATGCTGGTTGCGTTTCTTAACCTACAACTTTCCCCCAGTAGGGACATAGTCTATATATCGACAATGGTTAATTTACAGGATAGTTCTGTGCCGCCGGAAATTCTGCAGGATGTCCCTGACTTTCCGCTTTCTTTGACTTAACTTTAAACTGGTCGCATTGAGTTTTAAGGAAAATAGTGCAATAAGGCAGACCTGCTTGGTTCATTCGGGGAATCATTGTAAAGATTTACAAGGAATATGTTTACGGCATTTACTGTCCAACTGGGAAGTTTTGGGACCTATTGGCGGAGATTTGCCATGGACAAAATACACTGGGCAAAACACTGGTAAGAGCAAATTACGTTTGACCCTGTATTCAGCTAATTTAATATTGTATGAGCTGTTTTTCTTTTGCTGGGTGCAAATGTTCCACCAAAACAAGTTCCTACCGAAGCCCATTTTGCGTCCGGAGCTTGGTGCCACCCAAGAAAATTCTGATTGGTTTAAAGAAATGCAAACAACCTCTGACCGTTTATTCTCCTTATCCAGAAATGTTGCGTGGTGTAGCCGGAACTTCCTCCGCAGCACTGTGGAGATAGGTCTGGCAATGCGAGACTAGGAGGGACATAACCCAGTAGGCTACATGATGTTGACATGAGCTGAATTTGACAGCCTGCTCATTTAAACATTGATGCACTGGACTGCTTTTATGTTTAATTAATGTCCATTTGTTAGCAGGCAAATGTTCAAATGATGGCGACCCAGACGACCCACTTTAATTTTGTCATTTCTCCCACACAGATCATACTGCACATTAAACCAACCACTGACACACAGGGAATGGAAATCACCAAAATATGATCATTAAATACATTAAAAAATAAGTCCTGCTGTTACAATGACAATGGTGCATCTGTACAGGAAGTCTTGTCCTTGCCACTGACACCAGTTGGTTTTGTCATAAGTTGCCTCAGCAAGGGATAACTAAGATATGGAGGTGTTCCAATAAAAAATCACAGCAAATACCACTGTATCTCAAACTGTGCATTAATTTAATTTAAAGTATATTAAATTTGAACTTGTCTTTTTTTAAATAAATTATTTATTTTATCATTGCATAAAAACTTTCGCTGGGACATGCTATTAATAAGCAGTTAGACTAAGCTGTCATGTCTTTGAGTTTTGATAAATTCTTACAATATTTCATAGCATTTCTAACATTTTTAAGAATTAATTACAAGCTACTGCATCACAATAGTGTAAGATAATTGATCCAGTATGCTTATAGTATACACTCACGTTTCTTGGACAAAGCCGGACTCATTTTGATTTAAATGAATGAACAAATAAATAAAACTGCATACAGTTAAAGAAATACATATAGACATTTATAATTATGTATTTTAATTCGACATTACTGTATCTTTTAGTGCCATCTCATAATTTATTTTCCTTCAGCAGGATTTTCCTCGGCATGAGAACTCCCTGCGCTGTTTGAATTCTTGTTTTGATATCTAATCACAATGGGTGCTGTCACTGCCCGACGTGAGTCGAGTGCAGATGTGAGTTGCGCATGCGTCACTTTGCGACAAGTAGCCTACAAGAACCTGCTAACGAGAGGCTTCTGAGGCTAATGTCAATACAATAAAAATGGACCTACATAATGAAGTTCGTTCACTGCTGGCTACAAGTTAGCAATCAAACACATCAAAGGCTATCACTTGAATGGCATTTTGAGCTAACGTTATCAATCAAATAATCATAGATAGCTAAAACTTTTTGAAATTATTTTCTGATCTTCTGTTGTATGTAATGAAAAAAGTTTATTTTATGGATTACACAAATGTCAGTATGACACGTTATTAATCTGAGCATGCGCAACTCACATCTGCACTCGACTCACACAGTGTAGTGACAGTGCCCCCCCAAACAAAAGCAATATCTCATTTCATAGCATTTTTTTCTAGCCTAGCAATTAGCTAATCTGTTTATTTTGGAGTTAGTAAACTGGGCCTTAGCCTAAACTTTTGTGGTAAAATTTAGCTTTAGGTAAAAAAATTGCTTTTGAAGCACAACATGTTTGGTCAAATCCATGCTTATATAAAAGTCGGTATCTGCTTCTTATTAACAAATGTTGTACTTTAGCTACTTGTCAACATGTCAACATCATTAGCTTCACTAAAAGAGATGGGCTTGTTAGTTGGCTAACACCAGCGTCTGGTCACACTTCACTGCAAAGTGGACAATTCCGGCGCAAAACGAACCTAGGGGTTATTAACAGATGTGTACCCACTCGATCGTTCTCTGGGACATGAAAGACAGTAGCTCCCAAGACGGTGACCGCAACTGTCTTTATAATCTATCTTTTTAATAAACTGTCTGTACACTTACAAAGTTCTCAGTGCTTTGGTTAACATTTAGGGAGCCTCATTATGCTACCGTTGAAGTGTGGTGATATTTTGAGCCATTTTAGTGGTATAAATAGCGATTTGTTTTTACTTTCCCTGTGCCCCAAATACTAGCGTTGTAAGCTAATCAGCGGTCGGCTCTAGCTTGTTTCAAGCTACAAACACATTCGATTAGCATGAAAACATGTCCCAGAGAACGATCAAGTGGGTACACATCTGTTATTAACCCCTAGGTTCGTTTTTCGAATTGTCCTTTAATGGTCAGATACAGGATGCATTGGGATCCTGATGCACATTCTGTCTCTCACACACCGCATGATCGAGTCTCTGCTTCACTTCCAGCTTCGGACTTTCGGCTTTCTCATTTTACTTTCCCCTCCCAAAATCTCATCAAAAATCACAGGTTGCTTTATGTGTGATATATAATAACAGTTGCTCAGATCTGATAGAAGTACTGAAATTGAATGCTTTTTCATGTGACAAATATGATTGATTGATTGATTGATTGAAAACCTTTTAGAGTTCTAACTTGGGCTAAGACGGGACGATTTATTGTGTCACGCCATACCTACAATGGTTTAAAAAAACTACTTTATCTTTTACTTGTAACATTTTTAACTACAATATTACAACATGATTTTTTTCTCTTTTATACTAGTAAGCCAATGGACTTACATATACAATCAACAAAATTATAAAATATAATTCAGAGAATTTGGCAGTACATCCAAATGGCCTCACAACCGCAGACCACGTGTAACCACACCAGCTCAGGACCTCAATATCCAGCATCTTCACCTCCAAGATGGTCTGAGACCAGCCACCCGGACAGCTGCTGCAACAATCAGTTTGCATAACCAAAGAATTTCTGCACAAACTGTAAGAAACCATCTCAGGGAACCACATCTGCATGCTCGTTGTCCTCATCGGGGTCTCGACCTGACAGCAGTTCGTCGTCGTAGCCAACTTGAGTGGGCAAATGCTCACATTCGATGGCGTCTGGCACTTTGGAGAGCTGTTCTCTTCACAGATGAATCCCGGTTTACACTGTACAGGGCAGCTGGCAGACAGCGTGTATATCTTCAGAATCAGAATCAGAAAGGGCTTTATTGCCAAGTACGTTGCACATACAAGGAATTTGTCATGGTGCTGTTGGTGCATGTCACACATTCAAATATAAGAAGGATAAAAAAGAATATAAACAATATAATTATAAACATATACATACAGAATGTATTAATAACGATAAAATAAGTAAATAAATAGTAAAATAAGTTAAATAGTAGTAAAAAGGAATGCTACAGCAGAGTAGGTACAGTGACATGAGGAGCCCGAGGTGGGGTGTGGAGAGAGTCAGGGTGGGTACCAGGCCTTGTTAATAAGGCTAGTGGCGGAGGGGATAAAACTGTTCATGTGGCATGTGGTTTTGGTCTTGATGGACCTCAGCCTCCTGCCAGAGAGGAGTGGCTCAAAGAGATTGTGTCCGGGGTGGGAGGGATCAGCCACAATCTTTCCAGCATGCTTCAGAGTCCTGGTGGCGTAAAGGTCCTGGAGCGGCGGCAGATTGCAGCCAATCACCTTCTCTGCTGACCGAATGTGTGGGTGAGAGGTTTGCTGATGTCAACGTTGTGGATCGAGTGGCCGATGGTGGCGGTGGGGTTATGGTATGGGCAGGCGTATGTTATGGACAACGAACACAGGTGCATTTTATTGATGGCATTTTGAATGCAGAGATACCGTGACGAGATCCTGAGGCCCATTGTTGTGCCATTCATCCATGACTATCACCTCATGTTGCAGCATGATAATGCACGGCCCCATGTTGCAAGGATCTGTACACAATTCCTGGAAGCTGAAAACATCCCAGTTCTTGCATGGCCAGCATACACACCAGACATGTCACCCATTGAGCATGTTTGGGATGCTCTGGATCGGCGTATACTACAGCGTGTTCCAGGTCCTGCCAATATCCAGCAACTTCTTTTTTTTTTTTTTTTTTAATGACCCCCCCCCCCCCCCCCGGACCCTCCCAATACAGTAAAACTGCACATTTTAGTGTGGCCTTTTATTGTGGCCAGCCTAAGGCACACCTGTGCAATAATCATGCTGTCTAATCAGCATCTTGATATGCCACACCTGTGAGGTGGATGGATTTTCTCGGCAAAGGAGAAGTGCTCACTAACACAGATTTAGACAGATTTGTGAACAATATTTGAGAGAAATAGTTCTTTTATGTACATAGAAAAAGTCTTAGATCTTTGAGTTCAGCTCATAAAAAATGGGGGCAAAAACAAAAGTGTTGCATTTATAATTTTGTTGAGTGTATGTCCCTTAGTGTAGTTGTTAAGGAGAACGTTGATACAACTTCAAATTCTTTAGTTATACAGAAAATAAACAGTGGATCAGATATCTGTATATAATATCACTGCAGCGATGGATACCTCTGCAAACTCCCCAAGTATGTTTAGTATGTGTTGTGACCCAGCCATCAGGAAACATCATAGCTTCATCTCCCTGCTGTGGACAGAACCCCAGTGGGTGGTTAACTTCATCTACTCTCTCGCCCAACTGTAAATGTCACTCCCCAGTGCAACTGACCACTAAGGCTGCCCTGTGTACATTATTAAACCCAGAACCCCATTTTAATAGCCACTTCTGACTCGCTCTCCCCCTTTTTCTTTTCTCTCCCCCTCTTTCTATGGTAGATCCATACTCAGCAGGACAATTTTTCTTTGCATTACCAACGTCATTGCTTTATGCTGTTTTTTTTCTTCTCTTTTGTATGTAGGGGCACACTGTTTCTAGAAGCCTGTTGTTTTCATTTCCATTTAGCTTTTTTCCCCTGAGTATCAGTCTTCACAGGCGCTGTGTTTAAAAGGGCTCTGCTGAAGAAAAAAAAACATGGCTTTAAAAGAGTCAATGCAGAGCTAACCAAACACTAGTTCAATTGCCCTTTTCTCTGGATTTCAGTTGAAAATAGAGAAGCAGCGGCTTCAGACAAGAGAGTCAGAATAATTTCCCATGACAGCCTTTCTTATGCATGTCTAAAATGTACAAAAGTAGTTTTTCTAATAAAAAAGAAGGAAAGAAAAAATATAACATAGTGGACTTTTGCTCAAATTGCAGAACAATTTTAAGTGAATTGCCCTCCGTTCATGTGGTGACAGCATGATTTAGTGCAGCCTGTGTGAAATTGTTATTTTGCTGCCTAACTGCAATTTAAGTACACTTATTAATCACAACTTTTTGTTCTTTATTTTTGTTGTATGCGAGTTAATATGTAATTCAGATTTACCTATGTACAGTAAATATCTGTACTGTACATGCTTAAAATAACATAACTTATGCTGAACCCCAAGCAGGTTAGGTGTTCAGCATGAGTTACCACGGCGATTTAACCCAGTAACAAGTGATCCACCGTCAAGATACCCAAAACCCTGGGTTGAACCTGAAGTTACCTCGGTAACGCCAAAGCTTGCTTCGTAGTACAGGCCTCAGGTTGTGTATGTGAAGCTATCTGGTGACATATGTAAACCAGCAGGGGGAAAAACATCTGAAGCTTAGTGCTTGTTTGGAGCGTCTACCATCAACGTTTCCGTAGTGTGCACTCAATGAACCAGCTCACCAGTAGGCCTTTGGGTGCAAAAAGAAAAGAAAAAAACACTCAAGAGACATTGTTCAACTGAAGAAGGGCCCTATGTGATGCAATGCCCATTGATAAAAGTCGATAAAGCGCCAAAGGTTGAAAGGAAAATGATTACAGAAAATGACAATATGTAGAATGTTTGGTGCTAATTTGAGGATTTTTAAAGAAACTGCCAATGATGAGGCTTATTTGCTGTATCTGAGGATCACAGCTTCTTTTATCCATAGCTTTTAATAGATACCTGGAGGAATGCCGTTTCAACAACTTTGCCTGAAGAAAAAATTTAAATTAAGAACGAGAAAACGAGCATTTGATGTTGATGATGAACACATCCCACACTGATAATTTTCTAGTACTCCCTGCTGGTCAAATATAGTTGAAACAATAACAAGGACATATATTACCAATGCAGTAATCCATCTATGGAATTGAAAGTTGATTCAAAATATTGTAGAACGTCACAGTAAATCCTTAGTGGTATTGATTTGGTCAAATGGCTCCACTATCTAAGAACTAATTACCCTAATTATTTTGACTGTAGAGAAAAATAATGAAAATAGATTGAATCAAGTTTGGATTGTGGTTTGGTTAACAGATTAAGTAGAGGAAACTTTGCTCAGGTTAAAACTACAACAGAAATGTCAGCGAAGTACTGTAGCCTGATGATACTCTGCCTTCAACCCTTACTGCCTTGTACTGTAAATGAGCAGCGAGCCTATAACTCATCTCTTTCACTAACAGGCAGCTGACTTCTTTAGTCATGACATTCTTGTAAAGCACTCTTTAGTGAGAACAACATTCACCTTTGAGTGTCACTGCAAGATATCACCATAGATTAAAACATATTCTATCCTCTTCCCTTTTGTATGCATTTATTCACTTTGCTTGCCTCTGCTTCCTCGGTTGGCATCAGCCAAGGCTGACTCCTGCCATACCAGACTTTTGTTTTGTTGGGAGCGGGAGCAGAGGTGGCCTTGGCCCTCCGGCCCCTTTTCAGTTAGGAAGGCGCAGCCGGCTTTTGAAAATGAGCAACACGTTGAGTGAGTACGACAAAAGCAGATGACCATCAAAATTACTAAAAAGATCCTGCCACACTCTTTGACTGCTACCCATCTAACAATCTCCCTGAGCCCTGCCAGCAGGCTAGGATGTGTGTGCACATGCTGCCCTTTTTGTACAACGTCAAGAGGGAATTGAACCCTCTTTCTGTCAAAGTTCCACCTATCACTGTAAATATACTGACATGATCTTATTCCTTCCTTCTGCCATCTCTGGCCTGATGGTTATAGAATAGAATAGAATACACTTTATTGTCCCCGAGGGGAAATTTGTCTTGGACATAGTGCTACAATCTGTTGCTTCACAACATAAACAACATGTAACATAACAAAAACTCAATCAAAATCAACATTTTATCCCACATTTTGATCTGTCCAGCCCGAATATGATACCACGGTGGTTATCTGTTTGACCTCTGCTTAGCTTCCCTGCTCAGGTTGTATGGCTTGGTTGTATAGCTTTTCGTGAAATGGTCATTTGACCATGTCAGCCCCCAACGGAAAAAGCTTGCACCAAACACAAAACCAAAAAAACTGAAATGGCTTTACAACAGGGGGGAAAACATGCAATAAAACTTGGGTAGAGAAACAGCATCCAGTACCAGATGTGTGTGCTGTATACTGTGTGTGTGCCTGCCAAAAACATGTATGATTGGGCCATCCAATGATGACGGTGCTGAAGAAGAAAACACTGCACTTCTCTGTCTCACTCAAGCGTGGTTTATACTTCTGCGTAAAATCTACGCCGAGGCTACGTTTGTAGGACCCTACGCCGTAGCCTGACGTGCATCTCTCAAAAAATGTAACAACACGTCGCAGCAACGCACATCATGGCTTGGCAGTGTTGGATTTCCCCCCAACTCATTTCCTGGTTTTCCTTCTCCATAAACAACATGAAATCAAGGAGAGGGTTAACCCTTGTGTTGTCTTTGGGTCAAATTTGACCCGTTTTCTAAATGTCTATATCAGAAATATGGGTTACTTTTTAACAAACTCATTTTGATTACCCAAAAATAACACGGATGGATGATTCCGCACAACGCGTACAACAAAAGATCGGATCTCTACTTCCATTGAATTTGGGTTGTTTTGTTAAATTAAAATGTTGAACGTTGATCCTTCTGTGATTGTCCTTCCTTTACTATTAGTCTAAATAATTCATAATTATTTTTTTTTGGACTCATGGATTAGGTATCATTTCCTTAATAAATGAGGTTTATTGACCATGAAATCCAAAAAGTGTAAAACTAGTAATGAGTTGGTGTTAGTGGTAGCTCCTTAAAGGAGCTGCCCTGGAATGGGACAGTTTCTCACTTTATTCATGTGAATAAGGGGGAAATCAGAGACTGGTGCCTGAAGCTTGCTTAACACAATGGCCAATAGGACCCCAGGCTTTGGTATGGCCGTAGAACTCTAGTAAAGTCCTATAACTGCAATCGTAGCTATCCCTTTGTTCTCGGTTTGATATATCAAAAGAGGGCTTGCTGCTCACTTCTAGGATTTTTTTGCACCTGAATCGGCTGTGAGTGCATTGATCTCTCACAGTGTGAAGTGGTAGACCCCCCCCTTCCAGGTAAACCGACAGCAGTATAAAAGGCACTAGGATATGCCATCAGAACTGCTTGTTGGATGGTTGACCAGCTCCCTGAAGCCCCTGCCCCCACACCCTTCTGATGTTGACAATCTGAGATTCACACCTACTTCGCGCACTGATTGGCCTGCTGTGTGGAGGTGGCACTTTTTGGACGACTTAGTGCAACACTAGGAATGCCTCCAGGGAGACACTGTCACCTTCTACTGTGTCCATTCAGAACAGCTATAAACAGTTCAACAGTTTGCACAAACTAGTTCCAGTTCTCTCTAAAATAAACTGGCTCTAGGGCTGTTAGAGGGCTACTCGTAGAACTAGAGTTACATACATTCAGGTAACTTTTATTACAGTTTTTCTTGATTGCTTTGACTTGCTTAAAGAAACTGGGATCCACTCGGTTTTCATCATCACTGTCTCTCTTGACACATTTTCCACACCCTTTTATAGAACAGTTAACACGGATGTCATTCAAGCAGTCCAAACTCCATTGTTTTAGCTATGGTAACCAAACAGAAACCATCTGTTCCTAACTATTAGAAAACAACCTACATCAGTATGACATCACTGGAGCACCGGTTTGACACTCCTGCACACAAATCTTCAACTAGCAATCAGTCTGCAGGCCTTAAAGGTGCAGCGTCTGTGTTGTTCTTTGCCAACATGGATGGAAGAGGTCTAAGGGCCCTGACACACCAACCAGACGGGCCGACCATCGGCAGAAAAGGCAGTCGGACTGATCAGTCAGGTCCCCGAGGTCCAAAAAATGCCTCAGAATACACTGAGGTGACGCCGACTTGAGCGTACGCTCTGCTCTGCTACGTCTCCATAGCAGCAGGCGGCGCTGCTCTGTATTGTTTCCATTAACAGTCTGATTAACATTTCCCGGAAAATGAAAACCGGCAGCTGATTGGACGAACGCGTCACGTGGTTCTTTTTTCTCCGGAAATTCACAGCCAGACTGTCATGGCGGCTTGTTCAGAATACGATCTCATATTGTACTAAAATAGTTCACCCAAACGTGTTTATGAAAACATTTTAAGAGAGAAATAGGCCATGCAGCTGCTGAATCTGTCTTCATTTCAGATCGACAAAGGTCAGTTTAAAAGATTTGTCAGATTTTGAGAGGCTCATCCGCTCCCCATTTCCGGGTGAGTCCCGACTGCCCTCTCTCTGACTGAACATGTCGGGTCGGCCCAAATGAAGTCTGACGGCTCCTCGGACAGCCGACGGCACACACACCGAACAGACTCGAGTCAAGGACCTCGCCAAACGGTCGGACGGCTGATTATCGGGCTGGTGTGTCTCCTCTATAAGACAGAAAAGACTGAGTATCAATAGTGGCTATTTCTTATACTCTACAGTAACAGATGTTTATACTTTACTGTAATAGATTTTATTTTTATTTTCTTAACTGCTTATACTCTAATAGACATTATTTTGGTTTACATGTATTATATGTAATAGTTACAGTATTTCAGTTTTCAGCCACAGTTTCAAAATAAGAATCAATGGAATCAATAAAATTTGCATCAAAGCATTTCTGATTCTGGATCCAATTCTTTGCAAGAAGGCACATTTGTCAACAAATGTCACTGGCATGAAAGCTGCATACAGTAATAGGCTACAGTGACAAGCAATGGTGCACCGATTCATACTGAGTGCTATATTTAGTATTTTGTTGTCCACTGTGTAATGGTTGATTGGAAGAGCTCATACACTTGTTTGCAAGTTGTGTTGTTTGAAGGCAAAATTAGCTTTTGTTGCATATTTTAAATGTTTTGGCATGGTTAGAGCCTTTTGCAAACAAAATGTGTCATTTAGACCATGAGTGCCACTGTTTCCGCCTGTGTGTTAACTGTTTTGAAAAATGTGGAGTTTGAGTTTACTGCTGTGTCAAAGCAATCAAGAAAAACTGTAATACTGTGCATCCCTTGTCTGTTGGTAACAATTAAGCTTTGTCCTTTTTTGAAGCAATTTATGAGTGCATCTTCGAGACACAGACACAGGCTAAAACAGCGACCATGGGTTTGGGGTGTTTATGTGTGGGTTTCTAACAAAGTGCCTCCTCTCAGAAAGAGCATCGAGGCCATGTCAAGCATATCTTTCATTTGTTAATAAAGCTGGTGGATGTGGTATAATAAGGAGATGGAGAGGACAGAGAGCTGTTGTTCCAAACTGGCTGTCACAACATGTCATGTATTCCTTCACCCACTGTAACATACAGTATGCAAGCTTACCTATTACTAGTCAAAACAAATATATTGTTGTTAATGCATGCACTCCGAATTAAAGACACCCATTTTCCTTTCATGGCACAACCATCAACCTGCCTAATTTGATACTTTATAAATGTAAATTGGGGCTGTCTTGATTCAAAATACAGTAAAACACTAGACTGCTTAAACCATTACCCACAACATGAGAGTGTAACCTCCTTCTTTAAATTTTGTTGTCAGGTAGAGTACAGTGTGTGCACTGGCAGGAAGTCTTTTTGAATTGAAGGACCAAACACAAAATGGAGCCAGCAAGCAGAGAAAGGATGCAGTTGGCAGATTGATGAACTGCTGCAGACCAGGGGCATGGTATTTATTCACTTCAGCTTTGAAATGACATTGTCAATTTGCATTGCAAGCGGTTAAGTGCTCTCTCCAGATGATTGAGATGACAAATGTTCATGTGTGTCGTGATTGCACTGCAGAGTTGTTTTTTTGCACAACTGTAAGTGAAAACATCACAGATCCATAAACCCAAGACATTTACGGATTTCATGGTAGCTTAGAAACAATTTTGCTGCTCTTGCTGAAGGATATTTAAAGGCACATTCGTCACTGAAGACTGGATGCTGAACAGAAGATAATTTACCGTTCAAAAAAAGCACACAGGATGCTCTTTTAAAGAATTCATGAGTAGTGTTGGACTTAAAATGCATCTTTATGGGGTAAATATGTTGCAAATACATTTCACAAACAATTGCTTGTGTTCTTACATGCATGTTAACAGTGTGTTTATGGCTTAGGCAGCGCCTCCACTCATGTGTATGTCTTTGTTCATCATGTGCCAGTGAGGTCTCTTCCATTATTCTACTCCTATCATGCAGAAATTGCCTGGACAGCCATTTGGCTCGTGTTTGCCATCCATTTGTAATCCAGATAGAGGGGCCATGACTGCTCGGGCCCCGGGACAGCAGCAAAATCAATTGCCTAGAAATGACATCTGCCAGAATCTGCCACTGGAGCGCTCGTAGGTACCATAAATGAAATCACAAGCCTTAATTGTGTGCTGATTTATTCACTTGTCTGAGTGCATCGCAGCTGGACCAGCTAGTAGCCCCAGAGCTCTGTCTGTGCGCTTGGTCATACATAACACATTTATGTATTTACCCACCGCTTCTGATTCACAGCATCACTGGGGGATATACAGAGCCCCTCTTCCAACCCCAACGCACACCCTCATCCTCCATTCCTTCGCCTACTCCCCCACATTTGATTAATTCTGTTTTCCCCCCTTTTTTCATAGCAGCGTGTAAAATGAAATAGCTGTGGAGACAACTGTCACTTGGCTCAAGTAAGATAAATATGTCGATGCCTGAAGAGGTTAGAGCACGCTCGCATGTTTGACTGCATTCAGAATAGAGACATACTTTTCCAGCATTCGTTGTGTTGCCTTTTTGAGGAAAACTGTTGCAGATTCTTTTCACCATTTCTCTACTTGTGGGACAGAGTTGAGGCTGGTTGGCAATGTCAGTTGTGCACGTCACATTACGGCAAACAACGGCATTTGAGAGCATTCCAGTCATCACATCATTTTCACCTCGTATCCTCCCTCTCTTTCCCTGACCCTTGATAAAAGGGACACTATTGCCCCCAATGTGATATTTCCTCCATGCCGCTAGACTCTTTCAGGCCTAAATAAAACATGAAACAATGCCTGCAAACGTGTCTGTGAGGCAGTAGAACATTAAACATTGATACAGCCTCTGCAGACCAGACCAAGAAATGTATCTAAGCCCAAGAGTTCATCTTGCTCTTCCTGTCACCTAGGCGACAGTCATGGGATGTTACATGCGTGCTTGAGATGATACCACAGGAAGGAGAAAGACAAGGGAGAGAACCCTGGTTTTCATTATATTATGGCTGTGGGAGAGAGGCAAATAGAGAGAGAAAGGGAGACAGAGTGATAGGAAGTGAAACAGACTTAAAGGGAAGAAGAGAGAATGAGATAAGAGAGAGAGAGAGAGAGAGAGAGAGAGAGAGAGAGAGAGCAAACCAAATGAGAAGGCAATTTTTGGAATGAAAAAGAAGTAAATGACCTCTCAGAAATTGGGCAGGGAGGGATTTCAGGCATATGGGAGAGAGTCAAATTAGAGAACTGTATTTGTGTTGCTGAAATCTGCCTTTGATGGAGCCATCTTTAAAATATCAAACATGTCGTTGTGGTTATCGCTTAAATGACATTTTCCAATATTTGTCCTACATTGCCGTTAGCGACATCAGAATGTGTGAACATGGCAGTGCGGCGGCCAGTGGGGAAATGGTGCTTCGGTATCATTTAACGCGGTGAACAGCCCTGCCTTTTCCAGCTCATTAGCCATCCCCTTCTTTGTCCCAGGCCATTTGATAGCAGCATTAATCTACGGCTCCACTAGGCTTCCTCTCCCTATTTACCGGTATTTCATGAAGATTACACCACTCAACCGTGTAAATGTATGCTTTTTTTTCTCTCCGCCTCCCCCCTCCTAATGTGAGGCCCCAAACTCTGTGGAGTACCTTGTATAAACTTCTGCTACATATGGTAGATTAAACAGTGTATAAGCCCAAAGAGATGAGAGGCAAGTGTGAATGAAAGGCGATCACAGAGTTCGCCATCAAGCCTCGTCAAGCGTGTTGGCATTCTCGGGATGCTGTGTGTGTTCACCACCGACAAGGGTGGCACACTGCCATTAACACCATCGTCCTTTGATTGGGATCACCTCCCGTTTGATTACAGTTACTTGCTTGTCTGTCACAATGGCATTAAATAATATGACAGAAAAGCCATGTCCTGTCATGTGAAAATATATACAAAATATTTTCTCTCTGTGAATGCTTCGGTTATAATGTGCACACCAACAATATCAACACTATGCATAATTTAAATGGAGATTATGGGGCTCTTACCACAAAGACATCGTCTCTAAATCTGAACTTACCTCACTCTACTCCTCCAAGTATAGCAAAAATAAAGACAAAACAAGTCTTACATATGGGAGGCTTTGGCACACGGAACCATATACCACTCTTAAGGGTAGGTAATCCTCAGGGAGGAGAGCTGAACCCACATCATAAAATACCACAACTACTTTGTCACAAACTTCTTAGAGCCCAGTTTTTCTCTGGATAAAGCAGAAGCTCTGTGATCAGTCTGGCAGACTCAGGCTCTCATGGGGTTTTGACTTTTTTATGGGGGAAAGACAGGAGAAGCAAACTCACTCTGCCTAGAGTTAGCCACTCATCTAGACATGAGAGGTTTCGGCGTATTTGGCATTTAGAGAGTCATTGGCATGTTTGAAGGTGAGTCCATTCATTCTCTTTTCCCTGCAAGGGTTTGCACTGTATAATGAAACCTGAAATCAGTTGTCTAGACAATAAATGGCAATTCCATCTTTTCATTGTGGCATTTACTGCGATTTTTTCATTTTTTCACATTTAGGCATACAGCAACTGTTTCTCTTGGAATAAGTACAATTACTTAAATGTGAAAAATGTCCTACTCAAGCAGCTCAGCATCCCCAAGTGATGAAAAAAATATAAAGGAAAGAGAACCGTGAAAATGAAGTTGAACTTGTTGATATTGTTGAGAATGTAAAACATTTCCAGTGTTTCCCTACCACAGTGCCTATATCAATCCACATCATGCATAAGGCTTTTTTTCTTTTAAATTATGAAACACAATTGGATGGGAGAAAATACAGAGACCTTAATCCTTTTCTCAGTCCCAGCTGGACAGTATGAAGTTCAATTCCAGGCTATTATATAGACCCAATAGAAGACATCGGTTGCAGTTCCCCAGCCTCCATTAGTTCTGTGTGACTTTAAGACCTTTGACTTTAAGACTGATATTAAACTGGAAAGCCCAGAAATGGCATCAGGATCCACCACATAGCCACTAGTTTCACAGCATTCATTTTTCCTCGGCTAGTATGAATTGAGTCTATTGGTACGAGAAATGAGCGATCATAGATTCTCTCAGCAAATTAAGAGCAGCACATTGCTCCTAGAAGTGTCATCTTTACTTAAAAAAAATCTTAATCACCAGGTTCATATTTTAAGAGTTTCTCACAAGATCCAAGTATGCCAAGAATGGCCAATTTATGTATGAAGGGAATAAGACTACACAGCTTTATATCTGTAGCTTAGTTAAGAGCTGGCGCCTTTGAAAAAAGACAGCTTTGCGAGGATGTGTGGACGGTGGAGAACGGACAAATACGATACATCACAGAGGTAAACGGTCCAATGCTTGTTTAACGAGTTCTATCAGAGAACCATCAAAGGCCAGTTGGCAGAGCTAACGCGCTCGGCACTCGTGCTCATCAACGTGTCACTGTCAATTGTGAGGCTAACTATCTCCCTGCAAGCCCCCACCCCACACCCTGCTTCCCCTTAGTAACAGATGCCGCACTGAAACAACAATTACATGTGCTAGCATCCTCATCAAATGCGATCGGTGGATGTCGTCGCAGTGCCATCTACCCACACACACACTCCAAGTCTTGTGTAGGCACAAACAAATTAGTCTGTGTCTCTCCATGTCATTCATTTCTCCATTCAAGATGAGAACGTGGGGACTGGTGAGTGCCATCATACAGTTGTCATGGTTGCATCTGAAAACAGTAAATGTTCTTCCATATAAATTAAATAAAGCTGAAATTAAAGAGCTCAAGTTCCAAAAAAGAAGGCTGATAAAAAGATGGGCATTAGATACAGTATATCCTTAAATCCCTGATACTGCCCAGGAGCGTTGTAAAAATTTGAATAACTTGGGATTTCCACAGAGTTGATTAAGAAGGGTCTCTTCACAGCGTGTAAAAGAACTATTTAGCATCATATTTATGTGAAAGCAATTAAAGTGGTAAAACAAACATATGAATAAGCTGCCCCCCCAAACACCTCCACCCACGTTCTGGATAGCACAAAGACAGAATGATTACAGACCATTAGGCAGAGCCTGAAGCAGACATGCCAACTCTGGCCGCCAAAATGAGAGGAGATGTAACTTTTCCAACATTTTTTTCCTTCTCTTTATTATTGTTTCTGCCGGTTTTGTTTTGGAGGAGGAAGTGGCTGTCAATAAGCATGGTCATGATAGTGTGGAAGTGCTGCCAGGTCCAATAAAGCAGCAGAGAGATCACCACAATGAAAGGTGCCCTTGGCATAATTGAGATTCATCACAGAGAAAGCCAGGCGGTTGGAGTGGCAGGGAGGGGAGCAAACGAGGAAAAAAATAAAAAAATAAACATAAATACTACTTCCATTTTATGGGGGAACTGCCAACTGTTGGTTGGGCACAAGGACCTGAATCTCAATGTCAATGCGTATTTATTTAGGCCAAGAATGAAGGCTTATAGGTGACTCTGATCCTCCCTGCTTGTATTTTATTTTTGCAAGCAGCCCACATGTGAAATGATAAAAAAAATTTAAAAAGCAGTGCCCTCTGTACCGACAGAGAGGGAGAAACTGATTTACAGTGGGGTGTACACTCTCTGGATGAGATAACAGACCGGCTGCTTGTTGGGAAGCACATGTTTTGAGCACAGAGAAGGACAATGACAGCTCTCCATCATGTTTTAACTTATGTGAAGCAGCATGGCATTGCACAGTGTTAAAGGCACTCTGGAGAGATGCAAACACAGTGAGGGATGAATAGAGGTTAGAGGGGGGTGCTGGCACATATGGGGATGGATTATAGTGTCCTTTCAGAGCTGCACAATATGCATGTTTGGGTCTGGGCTGGAGCCTTCACATAGCAGCCACACCGAGCTCCTGGGCTGGGGGTTGGGATCCCCCAGACAACCAAGGTTTCTATGGCCTACAACAATGGCCCACATTCTGGGTCCACAACCCACCTGGCCTTGTCTGATAAATGGTTTTGAAAGAGGACACACACTGCACCCACTCCGGCATGCAGTCCACGTGCCCAAACACTTCACTGTCTGTTGCTATATTCTATTTCTGCTTCTGTGAGGATGCTTTTTTACTGACGTTTCTTTGAAATCAGATACTATGCATGACTGACTCCTGCTTTTTCTGGATGGACCAATTGCCTGCTGTTGTTTAAAAGAAACCTTTAAAAAGGTACTCCAGTGATTTAGTATTGCACATGAATAAAGTTGAGGGATTTACAAGAGACAGATTAACAAAAAGATGCAATGCAACTGGAGAGTATCTTTCATTAGGCATTTCCCTGACTCCTAAATGGTAGTGTCTTTTAAACCCCCACAACTCTAGTTTATAGTGCAGGCTTTCTGTGATAAATTTGTATGCTCAAGCCAAATCCGAGATGACATCATCAGGGTTATTTTTTCAAAGACATTCTACAACCGTTATCACTGTCTGAGTACTCCTCATGACGCTTGTAAAATTGGTTGAGTGCGCTTTGAAGTTTCAGCTCATAAATGACTATTTTGGCTAATAGGACTACAGTAAATCCGCTTTTTTATGACAACGGTATGCCTAACGCTGTCGGGGCATACAGTTGTCATACAAATTACGTCATGCCCATATCGAGAGAGCCTGGAATAACTTTTCTATTATAGGCTAAGTGGTACATTATTTTTAAGAAAAAACACTTGTGCTGATGCTGCACAAACAACAAGTAGCTTCTTTCATTTTCTATAATTAACCGGTTTCATAATCTTTCGAGGATTAAAAGGCCAACTAATGACAAAAAAAAAGGGATTTGGTAAAATCAAAAAGGATTAATTACTTCTCATACTTTGCAAGGTGGCAGTAATTACGTTCATCTACTCAAACAAAAAAGGGAATAAAATAATTGTCAGACACTTAATTAAAGGTTACAGCGTTAAAGTCATTGTGAAAGACAAGACAATTAAAAGTCCTATTATTCAATCAAGATACACACGGAGTAATTGGTGTGTTGCTCTCTGGAGGGCTGGCAAATGTGGGCTCTTTGATAGGCGGAGAGAGTTTAGTAAACATCAAGAAGACAGCGAGAGGGATGAACAGCTACATCCTTCTAACCCACCCAGACAAGGTTATTGCGAGGGTTCAAACTTCAGAAGGGCCCAGGAGGGAACTCAGCCCCCTCTATAACAGATTATGGTGAGCCCCATAAGAATTGAGAATGTGAAAACCTCCCATTAATGTCAAGGTTATATCAGTGAGACATCTTGAAAAGTCAATGGGTGTACTCCCAAGAGGCTCTTTGTGATTTGTTACCTGGACTTTTCAGACAGCGCTACCTCAGACATGCAACATTTGGTGGATATAAAACAGGCAGGTCTGGCTTCAGCACTCTATGTACTGAGCTGAAATAGGTTTGCATTTCCAAAACGTCAGGCTGTCTTAATATAGCCCACTGCAATTTAAGAGCACAGTATGCAAAACTCTGTCCATGACGCTAGATTTGACAACATTTTCTCTGATTGGTTGGTTAGAAAAATTTGAGTTATTAGACATTTTGTTACTTGGTAGATACATTAATTGCAGTGTTTACTTATTGCGTTTATACAAAGATTCACTTAAAAAATGTTTTAACAGATTTTGACCAACTTTGGTTCAGAACTTTGGATTTCCATTTATTTTTTTTAATTCCTTGTCCATGCTGCCGTGTAATGATTATCACATCACCTAGACAGACAGACAGACAGTCCTAAACTTGGACAACCTTATTCATTCTAAATCTCTTCAAACTCAAGAAGTCAGACTCTCAACTGAAGTGCATATAAGAGGCCATGACTTCTTGTCTGGGATATCTAGGTCAGACTTAATCAAACGTCAGATCCTCAACCCAAATGACTGATTCAGAGGGCAGCCATCACTCACGCCTGCCTCCTTATGGTTTGCTCTCTGACTCAATCTCTCTCTTTCACCCTCTCCACTTTAATGGACAGTAGCCTGAATGTCTCCTCAGGTGTGCCAGCCAGGGTAATATTCCTCAGGTATGCTTTAATTACCTATCATTTAGTATTCATGGCCTAGGTATTCATCACAGCGTTGCTCATTGCTCACTGGCTGAAGGATGAGGATTTTCTTCAACCATATGCACTCCCCAAATGGAAATACCCTCCCCAAGAAGAAACGGGTGAGGAAAATGAAAGATTTGTCCGGACAGACAAGAGAAGACGAGGTTCTGCTGATGAATGACAATGAAGCTGACTTGATACAGCGTCTTAGAAAAGTTTTAAATAGGTCACATTAAGGCTTCACTGTGCCCATTGAGAGGAATGCATTTCTTATCAAATCTGCCAGTTGTGCCTTGCATCCATAGTAGTGTTTTTTTTTTCAGGATGACATCAATTAACAAAGACCCTTAACATAACTGCACAATGTTGAGCTGCATCCTATACTATCAAAATCCACCCCCCCCACCAGAGCTATTACTTCTGACTGACTAAGCAGCCATCAAGTTCTTAATTACTAAGTTACAATTGTTAAATGACATTGTCAAAACACCAGTCTCTTGTAATTGGCTCATTGTTTGGTCATCTGCTCCTCCTACCCTCGCACTCCCAAATCACCAGATTTACATTAATTGGCAAATTCCGTGATCTCAGAGCCTGCATTGTTCAGCATGTAGAATTACATTTAACCAAACATTGTTTTAATATTTTGTTAGCACAACTAATGTTCAAACACAGTTATGTGAAATGTAACGCACTAACATATAACATCCTACTGTGGTTACTATGGAAATTGTGCATCAAAAGAACACCAAGCTGTATCCATGTGTTTTAATGCGGAAAATATGAGAGTGTGAAATCCACAGCTTCGTAGACGTAACAGAGAGCCTTTGTTCAACTGGATTTGCCTTGAAGGAATGAACAATCTAATCAAAGCGTGTTCCCCCTGAAGAATACTGTTAATGAGTTGCAGCATTCTCGACATTTTCATTCTGTCTTGTGGGTATATATTGTAATACATTTTGATGTCTAATTACCACCAAAAAGCTGGAAAATGTTCTAAAGATGGACAGCGTCACTGTGTAGATGCATAACACATAATGAAACGTTCACTGATGTATGCACTGATTATTTAGAAAGCTGACATTTAATGGTGAAAACATTTTGTGACTTACATATTTCAAATGTAAACCATCCGTGATAGCAGGGACACGGCAGATGTTTAACAGGTCAACAATGACAGCAGTTCTTAGCGCCAAATGCTGTTGCTGTAGCAGCAGGTCGCTCCTCTGATTGAACTGTTTAACACCTGCTGTCACTCCTCACTCCACTCATGCTACCCACATGCCAGTCCAGGGAAGTACACAACAGATGGAAATGGGGATGAAAATAATTATGCAAATGTTTTGTTTTTTGTGTGTAGAAGCATTTCTCTACTTTGGATTCCAGTAAATGTTGCAGAGTCCATTGTCGCTCTGACAGCCAAGAAAGCCTGGAATGCTAGTTCCTGCCGGAATCAAACCCACAAAGTGCTGTTTACCACTGTGACACATTAACTATGCCACTTGGGACATGTAGTCTGCAATTTCTTTCATTAAACTATTAAGCGATGATAAGAAGACATGAAAATCCCCATCCTCTTCAACCTTGCCAGCCAGCCTGCTCTCTCCCAAGCAAGAAATGGATACCAAGAAGAGAACATTTGGCATAAGTCATATGTCAGAATGCAAAAGAGGAGAAAGGAAAAAAAAAATACATCCAGGGAAATAAAACTACATTCTAAGACGGCCAATCAATGTTAGAAATATCGCAATTTCATTAATTTTGTGGGTTCACAGGGGACCTCAAAATTTGCCTTGAAAGTGTTGAGATTGGCAGAAAGAGTGAGGAACAAGCTGCAAACTGTCTAAAAGCACAGGGAAAAAGAAAAGACAAAAACATTGTGGAGGACTGGAGGAAATTTGAATTAAATTACCAATGCTGCTTATTATCATTTTACTTACTGCCATTGTATTAGTCTTGACATTGGAAGTTTGAGGAGGTGGATGCTATAAATATGGTTATACAATTTTTAAAGCTTTACTAAGTTAAAGATTTCACCCAAATCATTGATTTTTACTTTGTGTACTATGAAGTGTCAGAACCCTGAGAATTACCAATCAATTCTGCAGTTCTGTGCAGCTATTAGCTCATTGCTTTGGTTTTCTGGCACGCTTGAGTCTTTCAGCTCTCATCAGCTCATTATATAAATCTGTTGGCAGAAGTTTATATCGCAGACAGAAACATTTAATGTGACTGTCAAAAATGTGAATATCAAAAACCTTTCAGCTGAAGACACATTTTTGTAGATAAAAAAAAAAATAGATAAAACAAGAGTGAATATTGAACCAGAAAACATGACTGCAATAAGATGATGATGTTGCTCCATAATTGTTGCAGACGTAGTAGGCAACTGTATGCTAACACATTACAAATATGCTAATATATTTAAGTTAATTTCTCTTTCTGGGCTGCAGTGGTCAACAATTGCTCGACAAAAGCAATTTAAAATCAGTTCACACACCTGGTTGGGGCTATTTAATTGCAGATACTGATATTTCAGAGTTTAAAAAATAATGTTTCCCCCTCATGAATATAAAACGTAAACAACTATTTTTTTTAATAAGGAACCCCCTAATTTGTTTTTAAAAAGAGTTGTGACCTGAGCGCGGACTCGTCAGCACTCTCTGGTGGACAAACTGAACTGACATTAGCACTTCAAAACTACCTAACATATTTATTTATTACTTGGCCTGTGCTATTGCTGCTTATAGAATTCATCAAAACCAAATTGTACCCCAAAATGACTTATAGAAGGACCCCAATCCACTTCAAATACAACTCCCCTGTATACCCTACTACTAACGTTGCAGATTCAGTATGTAATCACAATGAAAATGTGGAGTAATCAGACATTAGCGTCATGGACTCATGGCAGTGCGCTACCCACTGGCCCGTTATGAGAACTAAACAGCACATATCTGCGTTAACCACCACCAGAACCCGACCGTTTGTGTGTGTGCGCAGAGAGAGAGGGATAGAGAGAGAGAGAGAGAGAGAGAGAGAGAGAGAGAGAGAGACTGTGTTGTCCCATGCCGTATGAGCGCTAAACAGCACATATCTGCGATCATCAACCACCAGAACCTGAGTGTGTGTGTGTGTGTGTGTGCACGCACACAGAGAGAGAGAGAGAGAGAGAGAGAGAGAGAGAGAGACAGACAGACAGACAGACAGACAGACAGAGAGAGAGAGAGAGAGAGAGAGAGAGAGAGAGAGAGAGAGACACAGACAGACAGACAGACAGACAGACAGACAGACAGAGAGAGAGAGAGAGAGAGAGAGACTGTGTAGTAAGTGAAAGATCCGAGTGAGTCATGACCAAGGGGGTCTTTCAATGCCTTTAGTTGCTTTCTGCGCTTTTGTCACTTTTATGTCATTTTAGTCAACATTCTTTGACGTTTTTTTAAACATTTTAATTGCGAAGAGCACTGCGTTGAACCATCCATGTTATTTTTCGGCAATTTTGTTGAAAGAAACCCACATTTCTGATATAGAAAACTTTGAAAAGGGGTCAGACTTGACCCAAGGACAACAGGAGGGTTAAGTAGTTGTACATTTGTTTTCCCAACTTGTATATGTTTGTATATTCTCCACTTTGTATTTTTTATCTTCAGTTTTTGAATATTTGTTCTTGTATTCTATCCTATTTATTGTTTCATGTATATTCTGTATGTGTGCTGTGTGTCTGATATTTTGCTGCTGTAGCACTGTAATTTCAATACAAATCTATCTATCTTAAAAGGCCATTTTGTTTTACTTATAACAAGTAGGTAATTCTGACATATAGTTCAATAACAAAAGCACAACATGCAAATGTCAGTTCAGCCAGGGCTCCATTAGAACCATTCACAGCTCCAACAAAAAGCTTCCAACAGGCCACAAAGGAGAGAGCAAGAGCATAGAAGCTACAAAATCCTGAAAATGAAAAGAAAAAGAAAATCTGATTGCACTGTGAAGCAAAAACTACAAATAAAGAAGCAGCAGCAACAGTCTTCATCTGATGCTGTCTGAAGAAGACCAGAAGGCCTGCTGCTGCTGCTTTCTTATCTGCAGTCATTTAATTGTGTGCAACTAAAAACACTTAAAATTTGCATTGCTCTTTTTATATTGGCTTCTCTTAATCAGAGTATAACTGCTGAACACGTTACTCTGTTATTTCTTCTCATAGACCACAGAAGTGGCTCAGTGCTGATCTTCACCAACTCTCTGTGAATTAAGAAAGTCCTGTTACAATTCTGCAAGTCCTAAAATTCTGCTTTGTCATTTTGTTTTTGTAAACAGTTGGAGCAAGAGCAGGTGGCTGCCAGTTTGCCTTCAGGAGTCCTGTAGGTTAGTTGAGCTTGCACTGGAGGTTTCTGCAATATCAGGACATGGGAGAAAACCCATCAAAGCTAAGGTTTGGGCAATGGTAGATAACCTCGCTACATCCGGTTTCTCTCTGTTCTTCTAGTTTGTGACTACAAACCTATCTGAAGCTATTAGATATATCTCTTGACACAATCTTTCAAAATGACGATGGTATCCCTGCTGTGTGCTTTTAGTTGTTTAAAGGATGAGACCAGCATATCTTGACAGTGAAACACTTTGTGCACCCACAGGGGTTCAACAGAAACATGGATTCACTGTGCTGATAAACAAGGTTCATAGGAAAACCTCCGAAGGACTAATGCCACAAGTATGCTCCAAACAAAACTGCATTTGGCATGTTCTTATAGGTAAATGGTAGGCTTGAGACATAGATCTAATGCAGTTAGACAGTTTCGCTGTATGGTATCTCTGTACGGTATGGTCAACTCTGCTCAACTCTTTGTTTGTCAGATAATATGTGGTTTCTAACTGAGTCTGTTGTTTAACTTTTGCACGTTGTACTTTGTTTTTCTCTTGTAGGATGGGAATGCCACCTTAACAGACAAATCTGGCCCTGGTGAAGCAGGAACAGTGTCTTCACCTAGAGGAGTGCCTCCAATCTTCCCCCAGACATCTTCTGCTTTGGTGATGAAAAGTCCAAAGAAGACCCTACAGCTTCCCAGTCCTCCAGAATATGTGGTCTTGTGAACAAGCTCACAAGCACTACTTTGAGATGGCCTGCACTGGCAGAGAAAGGGACTGTGTCATGTCCAAAGAGCTGAGATGCAGACTGGTGAGGAACACCGTCACCAGCGTGATTTCCATCTTGAGAGCCAGTGAGCCTTAGAGGAGGTCTGGTACCCTTCCAAGCATGAAGTCACTTCAATGTCTAGGAGACTTGTGGAATATTATCCCATGCTACAGGATAAAGACAAAACTATGAAGCATGTAAGTGATTTAAATTTGTGGTAAATGTTTATTAATTTATTTTGACTGATGTGGTTTATCTGCAACATAAAAAGATGGCATTTAATGATAACACAGGTGAGCATTTACAACAATCTTCACAAGAGGCTGCAGAATGTTAAGTCCCCTAAAAAGAGGCAGGGGCCCACACCAGAGAGGGGCCAGCCAAAGAAAAGGTGTCACATTGACTTCTCATTGAGTGACAGAGAAGACTATGATGCAGATTCAAGTGGTGAATTAATGATTATTTTGCATCAAACATGTGGGAGCAGTTCTGATGATGGCTACAGCTCACGTAAGTTGGAATTGTGTAATTTTGACAATAATTTTGGGCATGAAGACTAGGAAATGTTCTGTCAGTTTTGGATATCATGATATAATACAGACACTGATACTTTTAGTTTAATTCTGATTCTGTTAATATATTTGCTGTTACAGATGAGTTCTCATTTGATTTGATCTATTTGGCACTCTAAAAAGCAGAAAGGGCATATGTTGCTTAATTTATAACATGCATAACATTGCTTTGTGTCTGGTGGGGACTTACAGTTAGGTGCTTTTGTTTATCAATATATTTTGCACTTTAAATTAGAGATGCAGTGGTTGCAATTTCTTAGGAAGCAAGTCTGACCTGCTGATTTAGATTCTTTCTAAGAACTACAATTTACAGCGCACACAAACATTGTTTTTCTTTTCTTTATTGGAGAAATGTATTGTGTGTTATCAATAAAACCTAATTAAATTACTTTACTAATTTCCTTCAAAATTGCATTAGGATATAGGTCATTCAGACAGTTCTCAAAATAAATGTCCTACACAGATAAACGGGTTACTTGTCATGATTGGTTGTGCTAAAAATAAAAACAACCAATTCCAGTCACCTGCCAACCGATTGGTGCATCTCTAATTCACTTAATTGTTACACTTGCTGACTGAAACCTATATTATCATTCAGATTGACATGTTTGATACCCATTACTGATTTGTGTTCTCTATTTTAGCAGACAAAGACAGTCTGGTCATGCAGGCCAGACATTATAAAACTCTGCAGGAGATGTTCAAGAAAACAAAACCGAACAAAGATGCGGTCTCCCAAATCCTTGACCTCGAGTTTGAAGCAAGAAGAGCCTTCATCGACAGTGATGCCATGAAAGAAGAGGACAGGCCAACAAAGATCCTCGATACCTACCCATGTTTTTAGGATCTTCATCACGTAAGCAATTCATTTGTTATTTTAGCTCTTAAAAAAAACAAAAAAAACAATCATTGTTGCAGGTTTTAACACTTATTACATTACAGGTGATGAGTGAGCTGCGATAGATCCTGGATAAGGACAACGGCACATTCATAGATGAAGTAAAGAAGAGATGGGAAGACTTTTGTGCCAAGGTGCAATTTTACGGTGTTTTTCGAAGAAAGTGATATAGCCACACATGAACCTGGATGCAGGTACGGCATTTTGCTGTGTCTCTAGTATACTGTGTAGCTGCTTCAATGGGTGTGATAAGGGAAGAAAATCATAGAACTGGAGTGCTTTTTGAAAGTAGTACTAATGACAAAAACAACAGTGCTCTTTGGTGGCGGCATTAAAAGATTGAGAACAAATCTAAAAGCTTAAGGCACAAAATAAAAATGATTTTATCAAGCTAACAAGTTGGAGTAAAGCATGATAAAACATCAGTTTTTTTGTGCTTTTTTTGCTGTACTTAAAGGAGAACTCCGGGCAATTTTTACGTTAATCCTGATCGCTATAAGTATGTGAGTACTGTCGATAGGAAAAAAAACGAGCCGAATCGGTGCTAGCATCATGGAGCTACTGCAGCTAATGCCGAGAGCTTCCACTTAGCTAAAACGGCAGTTTTGGGGGCATATCATAAAGAGTGCATTTGTTCCTCTGAGACACAAAATGCAACTAAAATGTCTGTGCAACATGAACAACATTCAACTCAGACATTGTTTAAATTCACCTACCCTGTTAGCTGCTAGCTGCCGTCTGATGAGTGAGTGTGTTCAGCCAGGCTTCGGTAATAATCATCAAGCAGCAGTTCTGTGTGTATTTGTAGCATATATATATATATATATATATATATATATATATATATATATATATATATATATATATCCATTTTGTGTGCAATCCATCTGGCGTTGGTGAATAGTAGTCTCTGCAGTGGCGAACTGTGTGTTAGTTGCCTTAGCCAGGCTAGCAGGCCCGACTGGCATCCTTCTATTTTCTCCCCGCCTTCCCCGCCTGCCGCCACCGACAACAATCCACGGGCGCCAGCTGGTCTGGTGGATGTCCTCCAGAGGACAGTTCATGCTTTCGCGGCAAAATTTTTGCGGCGAAAAAAAGTTTCCCCCTTAAAAATAGGTAATTGAGCACTGTAGTGGTTATGATCCTATCAGTGACTATGTAACTACATGGAAACGGGCCAAATGATGCCTGTTTCTTGTACAGTAATAGCGTTACTGAAGGCTGGCTCTAGCTCCATAGTTACGTTACTCCAAGCTTCTTCCCTTGTGAACACCTCCACTCTTCTACGCTACGATCTGCTGTTTACCTTTTCCTGCTACAACTGAATTCCCGCGGGACTTCAGCGCAAGACTACAGCCAGCCTTCTGTAACGCTGTTACTTTACAAGAAACATGCATCATCTATTTTGGACCTATTCCACCTCAGTTCTGGCTTGGTCCGGTCTGTATTAAGTCGCCCTGTGTCTGTACATCATCTGACTGGACTCAACAGTAGCCGTGAAAAAGAATGATAACAGCAACACATGCTGCTTGTCCAGTCAGACAATTACACAGCAACAAATTACCAACCTGAATGTGTCCTTTATGTTAAATTAATGAATGTGTTGCTTGTGCCTTTGTGTTGGCTGCATGTTTTACAATTTGTCCTTGTGAGATCAAATAATTGAATATGTTCTCTCCATTTGCTTGTGCCTTTTCATGTTGCAATGTAATGATAAAGATCAGGCAACAACGTTGTTTAATTCTATTTTCCATGGGCTACCTACTTTTCCTTTCATGATAAGAATACATGGTTATTGTGCTTTTTTTCCCTTTTTTTTTTACAGCATCCTTGTATTTGCAAAATATCACATCCATCAAATTTGAGTAAATAGGGTTAAGGATAGAACACGACCTCGCATGTCAGATTTCAGCACAATATGCCAAGTCTAGCTGTTTATTTAAATGTCACCCCAAATTGCCTTGTTTTCCTTTACCCAGTACCACATGAATAGAGAAGGAGCACTTTTCAGAGACTGTTTGGGTTGCACCCTCTTGCTCACCGCCTCGCACCGGATAAGAGTCCCCACTGACAGAGATTACAGAAACCAGATGAAGAAAAGCTTCAAGCTGTCTCCAGGCTTTGCACAGAAGACAACAAGGGGACAGCATGCTGCATGCCACCTTGTTGTTCCTTTTGTGCTGTAAACGCTCGGTGCTGCGAGAACAGATGAAGAATGTATGGCTGTTAAAACTCTACAATGGACCTCTGTAGCTGGCTGTTTGGATTGGTTTTAATTATATTGCAGCTGGGGGCTGAGTTCAGAGAGGGATTCCTCCAGGGTTACTTACCATCAGCGTTAATACCCGTTAGAGACTTGTTCACTGATGTTCACTTCCAGCAAGTTTCAGGGTGTTTTCAGGGTATTCTTTTTCAAAGTAGTAGGACGATCGTACAAAGGGAAACTAAATAGATACCATTGTCCGCTAGTAAGCACAATAAACTTCTCTGAACCGCTTGCTGTTATCATAACTTTCAAGAAATTAATGCATTTCACTGCATCAATAATCTTTAAATTACAACAAGTAAATGTAGGTAGGCGTTGATTAATGGCTACTAGGTAAACTACACATATGTTGCTCTTTCAGTAATTTCGTGACCATTAAAAACAAAATCAATCACATCAGCACTTTTCATACAAAAGATGTAACACAAAGTGCTTTACATTATAAAAAAAGACAATCCCCCCCCCACACACACACACACACACACACACACACACACACACACACACACACACACACACACACACACACACACACACACACACACACACACACACACACACACACACACACACACACACGGCAATAAGAACACGAGGTGAGGAAATGCTATCGTGAACGGCCACTACTAGCACAAAACTAAATAAAAAACCTCTAATTTGCAATGAGGAAACACGGAGTAAGGTATTAAAATGAAAGTAAAATAAAGATTGACATAAATAATGGATAAAATAATAAAATGATGAAAAATAAAATAAGAAAAGTAAGACAACAATTAGAAAAAGGAGAAAAAAATTGAATAAAACAATGTATCAGTAAAACAGATTAAAATGTAAATACATAAATAAATAAATGAATAAATAAATGAAATACAATTCACCAGGTTTAAAAGGCAGGTCTTTAGTTTGCTTTTACAAATACCTGCTGCCCTGTGGTCTTCAATAAGTGCATTCAGTACATGTGGCCATAATAATAAAAGGACAGCTCACTGTGGGTTTTTGTTCTGACTATGGGTATAATTAAAAGGCCTGAGGGCTCTGGAAGGTTCATAAGATAAAAGCAAATCTGATATATAGAATATTTAGTACCAAGACCATTAGGAGACTTATAAACTAGTAAAAGGAAGACAAACTAACAAATGAATATGCTTCATAAGGTAAGCTAAACCAAAATGAAATTAATCTGCTGACATGAACTGTTAAAGTGCCATCCTGCTCTGTATGTGCAATGTACAGCCTATTGATAAAACATAAAATTGTGTTACCATAGTAAAAATTATGCACATAACCACACAGGTGCTGGGAAAGTAGTTAATATAGCTGTGTTCTCAGGGAGTGAAAAGAGTGAAAACGTTGAAACCACACTAACTATCCTCCTGTAATAGTGTGACAGTGTCAAACAGGAAGGTACAGATGCAGATGTAATAGTGCGTTCCATTTGTACTCGGAACTCTGATTTTCCGAGGTCAAAGTCGGAAACACTCCCCCTGACCTCGAATTTCCGAGCTCAGAACTCGGGCGACTCGTAGCCCGAGTTCAAAATCCAACATGGCTGCCCCCTGTATCAACAGTAGTGAAAGCTGTAGTAACGTACAGTTTTAAGCACTTCTGTCTATTTGTGTCTCACTAAATCAGTCGTTCACACAGGAATGTTCAACTTCTATCTGTGGGAATGTTGTTACACTGTTTGTATGTGAAAACAAACTGCGTAATGAGTTGTTATCAACTGGTATTGCTAGCAATGACCGGACTAGAGCTAATGAAAACGAAGGAAATCCGTCTTGTAAAAAAAAAAAAAAACTGCAGATGAGAAAGTGACTACATTTACATGCACATCAATATTCTGACTACGTTGTTTACATGAATATGCAATTGAATATTCCGCTCATACGTTTGTGTGCGTTTCTCATTCTTTTATTTTGGACATGCATCTCTACCACAGCCTTGCAAACTGTTGGCTGGTTGGTTTGTTTACAATAACCACAGCAATGCATAGAGTTGACCGTAAACTGTAAATACATATACTATACAATACAATATACAGGTCCAAAAAAATGCTTCTAAACCCGAATAATACCGGCATATCCCATGTCTTCGGAAAATGCTATACTCTACTATAGAAAAAGCCTTTTTTTCGTAATAGCGTGTTTTAGTCAAGAACACCGTAGTCTATATCCTTCACGTTCCACTTCAGGGATTGCTCAGGTGCCACAGGAAATTTCGCCAGATGCATGTATTTTCCGTTTCCTTCCGCTTTCTTTGTGTTGGAATTTTAATCCGGTAGAGAAATGAGGACTATGGTTAACTGCTCCTCAGATCTCTGCAAGGTAAATTGAGACCGCTAGCTAGACTATAGACTGTCCAATCTGAGTTTTCTGTTGCACAACGATTTTGCAACGGCTCTGTGCAGAGTTTAGCACCGCCCATGACGATTCTGATTGGTTAAAGAAATGCCAATAAACCAGAGCAGGTTTTCCTCCCATCCCATAATGTTCTGTGGAGTAGCTAGACCCTACTTCAGTGCGCTTTGGAGGAAGGTCTGGCAAAGCCAGACTAAGACCACCTAAACTGTATCAAGACCGAGACAAGACCAAGACTTTGATGGGCAGGGCGAGACCGAGTCAAGACCAGATCAGTTTGGAAAATGCTAACCATATGGCGCTCCATAAATTGATCTGAAAGAGTCACATTCCCATAAAAAAAAAAAAAACACCCACAGAAAAAGTAAGAGTCTTCTTCATTTACCTCTTCAATTGCCATAAGTGTATCATGAGAAATGCTTTGACAAAATAATCACAAGGTGGTTGTGGTCTTGAAATAAAATCCAGAGTCCTCTTTATCTGAGACCGAGACCTTCAAAAAGCGATCTTGAGACCGGTCTCGAGTACTGCAACACTGTTACATGAACCGTATCGAATTCGGAATAATGTCATATTCGGAATAATGGTGGAATATTAGTGTACATGTAAACATACTCAGTGACCATTGTCTAAATAAAAGACCTGTCAACTGGGATCACTGCATTTATTGCCCTCATGCTTAATCAGCAATCATCATAGCTGCTTGAGAGTTGAACAAATTTTAGTGAGGATTATAAGAAATACACACTGAACAACTTCTGAAACAGATTTATGTGGGGTTAGGTTTGGAAAAAGATGCACTGGGAACTTGCAGGAGAGGAAAGACAGTAAATCAGAATATATAATAGCATTCTTGTGGGTGGCTCTCTCTCTCTAACTCTCCTTTTTTTCCCCCACTAATAATTCCACAGCCTTTTGTAAAGCATTTAATGTCAAATAAAAACTATATTATAAAATTGAATGAGGCATTTAATAGAGTCTGGAGCTGCAGGAGCACGGTGGCCCAACATGATTTCTGGGGTGAACTAATAAGAAATAGATCCTCAGAATGCTTGCTGAGTGGGAGAAAGAGAGGAAGAGGGAGGGAGACAGTGAGGAAGAGAAAGGGACTTCAATAAGAATGGGAGTTCACAGACAGCATTAGCTGTGCCGAGCCTGTTGGGCTTCTCTCCTGCATGTGAATAGTACATTTGTACTTTTCTGCTTCCTCCGTGCTTTAAGGAGTTCTATAGAAATCCTGCATATTTGACCTTGTTTCAAATGTAAAAGCTTGCCCCTCTGACCATACAATAAAAAAAATAAAAAATAAAAAAAATAAAAAAAAGACTTGACTGGAGTCTTCTTATCCTCACTTATAGAGCATGCATTTGAGGATTATTTACTGACTCGCTTGAGAAGTCATTCGATACTTATGGATATTCTTCACTCACTACTGATTCAATATGAACTTGGCAAAACTCTGCACTGCCACTGCCGCTCATGTTTATCAGATCAATGGCACACCCGGCGAAATTGATTGGGATAAGAATCGAAAGTAAGACTCTATGCTCAAAATTCAATCAAAATCAAGAGCTACTTCAGCAGAGGCTCACTTAGGATTGATCCGCCGATATGAGGTGTGGACAGTAACACTGACAAGCAAGTACACCTTGGGCCTACGAGGGAATAAACATCGATAATGTATTCAGGAGAAGATAAAATGATTTATATGTCGCATTTAAAATTCCTGGGGCCACTTTAGTTAGCTCTGCTGTACAAGAAGAACTCTTGAAGAGCCCCTGACAGACTTTTGAATAGTACAACTTATACCTTTCTAAATAGAACGTCCTTCCTGTTTTGTCTTTCTGCTCTATGTTGCAGCCAGACTATTATCATTGACTTATGTACAACGGCTGCAGCAGAAGAGTGCACAGTGCCCTTCAGTTGAGTTATAGTCACCATCTAAATGTATAAAAGGTGACAAAGTGATGATTAGGCCTTGTTCCAGATTTCTTCTTTTTGGAACTCGGTACGCTCACATGTCATTTTGCAGCGGCTAACAGTGGCCTACGGGAGGCCCTCACAGCCACCCCGGATTACTGTAAATTGCTGTGAAGATAGAGCTGTTGCCTGGGAGCCAGACAGGACAGTGATTCTCCACTCCACTCCTATTATGGGCTTTTCATTTCTTCCATTTACTTCATACCAACTCAATGGGACTAAACCCTTCATCATCCTTCCTCTGTTACCATCTGCCTGCATACCTGCGCTGCCAAAGAATAGATGCCATCCGACAAATACCAAAGCTCAGTCAAGCTTTAAGGAAAAATAACAAAGCTGATTGAAACTTTATCATGTCTATTGTCTTCAACTGCTGGAGCAAACAAAAGCTCTTCGCCGGGGTAAATGACCTCCGTGCACAAACCAAATTGGAGCATCACACCACAATGTGAAACTAATCCTGAATTCATGAGATTAAAGAAGTTGTGCTCGGTGGCGTTAGTTAGGAGAAATAATAATCTGGCAGGCACACTCCATTTCATTTCCTGGATGCTGACATGCAAATTAGGCTCATTTGTATAATCTTTCCAAATGAAAAACAGATAATCAAATACCATCAGAATCCATTAATATTCAATTAGGTGTCGCTTATGCAAAGTCATGCAGTTGAAGGAATTCAAAAGGGATGGCAAGTGGACTTCTCTGGGAAGAGAAGGCAAATTGGCATACACAACATTTCCTAGCTTTGTGTCCTGCGTCAAGTGACTTGGCGCCATGCTTTTACTGTCTATCACCGCATTAGTAATGCTCCTTCAAGTCTCCTTTACTAAATTGATGTTTTTCTACCAACGGTGCATAGCATGGACCAGTGCCACAGTACCACAGCATTTGTAGTCTAAGCTAGTTTGCAACGCCCAAACTAAGTAGTTAAAATACTAAACTGTTTGTGTTCTACATGTAAGGAGTTCCACTTATTGATCTCCCAAATAGAAAAAAAGATGTTTGTCCAAATGAAGATTTCAGAAAAGCCACCTTACTGTTCCCTACAGACAGTGCCTGTGTATTCACGCTTGCCAGACCTATCTCCACAGCGCTGCGGAGTAAGGTCTGGCTACACCGCAGATACACTCCAGGATAGGAGAAAAACACTCTGGGTTGTTTGCATTTCTTTAAACCAATCACAATCGTCTTGGACGGTGCTAAGCTCTGGATGCAGCAATGGTGTATCTGCAAATTGTTCTCGGGAAGGAACTTGTTTTGGTGGAACATTTGCACCCCACAAAAGAAAACGCCACATACAATGTTAAATGAAGTTAACTGTTGTCACAATACAGTAACGTGAGCTATTTAAATTAGCTGGATAGTAAAAAGTCAGATAGTAAATGCCGTGGACATGTCTTTGTCTTTACAATCATTTCCAGAATCAACCAAGCAGGCCTGCCTTGTTGCACGGTCCAAAACTTTCCATTTTCAGGGAATATCTTGGCAGCTCGAAGTTTGTTGGTGTTTCCTGAAACCAAGAGAGTTTTGCAAGGCGAGGGACATCCGGCAGAAGATCCGGTAAATTAACTTGTTGCGATTCAGACTAGTGCCTGTGTTACTGACCCAGAAACCTGGAAAGGTACCATCAGGTCACTGAACATTGAAGGAGCCAATGTATTTAGGCATTTATGGATGAGTTTAACGTTAATTTAATAAAATGATTAAAAAATAATTTAAGATTATGGAAGTGGTCGGATCTCTTTGGCTTCTTATCCAAATAATTTTTTGCACAATTATACATCTTCTCAATAATAAAACATAATGTAGAAGCTGCTTGTGACAAAAAGTTTTTTTTTTTTTCGGAAGTATGTGAAGAGATCATAGAATGCTAAAACTATTTTCAGTGTAAAACAGTATTTAATGAGTCTAAATGTATCTAGTTTGCTCACCATTTTAACACCTTCCTCAAATTTTTGTCTAACATAAGACTAAGGTATTGTACTTGTGTTCAATGCATTGTCCATTCATCTTTACATGTAACTTTTTAACTCGTAATAAGGGCCAAGATCTGGAAGAAAAGCAAACTGACAGTTTTCTCAATGTTAAGTTTTCAATCAATGCTGCTAGTGCTGCAACAGCTGGGTAGAAATCTAGGAAATCATTTTACAGGATACAACTATATTGTCTGCATATATCTGAAACTGACATGGTTGGAGACTGCAGACAACAGGAACTTGGAAGACGGCTCTTTATTACAGGTTTAGGTCAGGCAAGGCAAAACTGGTCTCAACATAACAAAACCAAAGACCCAACAAAAACTCAACTGAAAGCCATGACTTGAATACAAACTAACGAGGGGACAAAGTGCAGCAGTAGAGATGAGGGGAATGAGATAATGCATGAACACAGGTACACTGTCAGAAATAAAGGTACAGTTGAGGTCCATTTATGTTCTCTGAGGTACAACTGCTGGTGATGTACCCCCAAAGTGTCATAGTTGATCCATAAGGTACACATGTGTAGGTTGAAAGGGTACATATAAGTTCTAACATGACCAAGGGTCCATATCTGTACCATTTCTTGAACATATAGGGGTACAATAAGAAAGATGTCAGTGTGTGACCCCCAGTGTAACCAAAATTATGTTGGGGGATGGGCTGGCTTTTTGCCTCAGGGCTGTCAAGGAAATTATGAAGTTCTAAAATTCATTACCATAGGAGATTATAAACAATAAGTGTATTGTTATTAATGCTAGTAAACTACATATAACTGTGAAATCAACAATGAAAAGCAATATAAGAATTGGACAGTAAAAAATATTTATCTCGGAGAGAACATTGAATGTTAATTTTTTGAAAAGAGGGAGTTCACACATGCGCAGTGCAGCAGCACTTTGCTTCTCCCAACTGTCACTGCTGCACCTGGCGCGAAAACCGGAGAACAATGGAGTTGTCAACTGAGGAGCTGCTCCAGAAGTTAACGGATTCAGGAATTATACTAACTGAAGAAGAGACACAGAGATTCAGAGGTAACCTCGATGTTAAGCTGATATAGTGCGTTATATGTTCTTTACAAACTTTTTTTTGTCAAAAGGAAATGGACTTTTACCGAACTGAACGGCAAATTACTAGCTAACGTTAGCATTATCTAGAAAATTAGCTATCAGCCAGGGGTTAGCTAGCTAGCTAGCTATGTCAGTTAATTAAATCAGCCATTTGCCATCCGAAAACTCGGTTAACGTTATGGCCTGCGTGACCCTAATGTGTGGCTTTATAGACCATCTCTACTATAACATTATGTTTATCTGTTTATTCTTCACAATGAGTTGAACGGAAGCTGTTACTTGCTAGCTAAACTATTTGCTAAGGTTAATGTTAGGTGGGGTTTACATAGTTGATAAAAACATGTTAGCTAATTCATTAGATAATTAATTGTGAAGCTGGCGAAGTGCCGTTGTATAGAGAACTGTCTAAATAGGAGTGTTTTGTTGAGTTTGGGGAATTGTATATTAGCATTTAACTTTCGTTTGAAGGCTAAGTTTAGCTAGTTTGGTGAAGTGAAGCCCTCGTGTGTGCCCCCCTCCCCTCGTCTTGCGTTGACTTGCTCTGCCTGAAGGAGAAGCCGCAGATTTTTGGACTTGTGGTCTAACGGTATTGATTTGTCCATGTCTGTTTTCATATAACGTTATCACTGATCGGAAAGCTGCTCTACAGATGCAAGCTGCTAAACCTGGCGTTATTGGGTTAAAATTAATGCTTATCAAATTCGTTTACAGCTGTAATGTGCTGACCAGTAACCAGTTAGGGTAACTTTAGCTATTGATGTAAAATATTGTATGTTCTAAGCTAACCATTGCGTGTTAAAGTAACCTTGCTTTTTGTACAGGATGTGTATATTTACTTTCTTAAGTATACTTTGTTTCTTCTGAAAAATGAATTTATCTCTGTGTATGGGTGTCTATTTTGGCTATTTTTTTCAGACAATGACGTGGATGGAAAGACAGTAGAGTGCGGGTTGACTGAACATATGGTGGCATTCCTTTTTTCTGGGTCATTTAAAAGGCAACTTAAATTCAACACATTTGTACAGGAGCTGAAGGATGTAACACTTACGTTAGTACCAATGCCAGATGTTAACACTGAGCAACCTTTGACAACAGACAGGTAGGTTTTTTACACTGCAAAGAATTACAAAAATGCTTTATACCGTATATATTTGGACATATAATGGAGTATGACAATGAATATATTATTGCCTTGGTTGCTAATTAGAATTATGTGTTTTCATCCCCTCCCTTCCCTATCCCTTATTAGAAATGAGGCAAGTGGCAGACTGCCTCTTGGTTTTGTTATTCCTCCTTTCCCTAGAGATCTTCAGACCAGACTTGACAAAAGGGAAGCATGTCAGAAGTCCAGCAAAGATCGACATACGATCATTCGTGTTCTGCATGAAGCCGTTATAGAACACACAATGTAAGTCAGTATTTCTTTTATTCATGTAACATTATTCATGTTTGTTGTCATCACTCTATCTTGCATAAAAGTAACATCAACTAGATGGGTATTATGATGTGAGAAAATAGTCAGTTAAGATGCGGGGCCATTTGTGGGTAGAGTATAAATGGCTTTATTCATTAATTTAGTCTTTCTTACAGGTATCCCAACAATGCGGAATATGTGCAAGTAGTTAGAGCACTTATTATGAAGTATCCTTTCCTTAAGGATCTGGAGGGAAATGGCTATGTAAGTTACAAAGTTTGATATTATGCGGCTAGTTATTTTCGGATTTAATTATTTTTTATAACATTTAATGGTATATTGTACAATAATGCATATTATTGTAATATGTCAATGTGTTTATTGGATACAATAATAGTTTTTTATTTGTGTGGGTTGTCTTTGTTTGTGTTAGCATACCTGGCATCAGTCACTCAAATGCAAATTCAAAGCGGAGCGTGTCCCTTTGATTCATGAAGACGAAGTGAAAAGGAGTAAAGAGAAGTTCGGTCACAAGAGAGCCAGAGAGTCCACAGAAGCGGCAAGAGCCTGTTGCAGATCTGTGTCACGAGTGAGTGGATCCACGTAGATATACATATATTATAAAGGTTTTTGTGCATGATAATATTTTTGTTTGTGAATAGTAACTAAGGTTCTTCTTGTGTGGTGGAAAAATTCTAATTTAGTTGAAAAAGATGTTTTGCATTGTAAGGTTGAGCCGTTTTCCTTTTTATTTCCAACAGGTACCTGCTGTGATCGGTGAGGACGTGTCCTCTATTGAGAGGCATGTGCAAGTCCTACATATGCAGTACGAGAAGATGACACCTGACACCTCCGTGGTCAACGACCGCATGCAGCGAACTTTTGCATGGCGAAGAAAGGAGATCGCAGATGGCATGACAGTGGAGGACGTATTGAAGAAATACCCTTTCCTAAGAACACCCACAGAGGTAAGTGATTTCGCACTTGAATGCAGCTTTATTTAACTTCTGGGCAATTCAGTGCTTGTGTTGAAGTTTTCTTTTTACCCCATAGTTTTTTAATACTTTCTTGTGGTAACGTTAGAGGCAGTGATGTTTCCTGTTTACTGTACGCGACTCTATCACTGCCTCAAAACGGGCACAACACCACAGCCTGAAGTTGGGTTGACTCTATCTCAACTTTTCATTGCAGGCCGCTGGGGTTTTTCCCGGCTACTACCTTCATTCAAAATAAATGGTTAATGGTCGCAAAAGTCTGGAGCCCCTTTACTGTCCCAGAGAAGAGACTAGAAGATATTCAGATTACTGTCCCAGAGGAGAGAAGAGACTAGAAGATATTCAGATTACTGTCCCAGAGGAGAGAAGAGACTAGAAGATATTCAGATTACTGTCACAGAGGAGAGAATAAACTAGAAGATATTCAGATTACTGTCCCAGGGGAGAGAAGAAACTAGAAGATATTCAGATTACTGTCCCAGAGGAGAGAAGAAACTAGAAGATATTCAGATTACTGTCCCAGAGGAGAGAAGAGACTAGAAGATATTCAGATTACTGTCCCAGAGGAGAGAAGAGACTAGAAGATATTCAGATTACTGTCCCAGAGGAGAGAAGAGACTAGAAGATATTCAGATTACTGTCCCAGAGGAGAGAAAAAACTAGAAGATATTCAGATTACTGTCCCAGAGGAGAGGAGAAACTAGGAGATATTCCCTTAAGGTACAAATTTTGCACATTATTTCTGAGTGTATGCTGGTAAACACAAAGACAGGAATTGAAGACTTAAGGAGCGAAACCCCAAGACCATAACAAAGACCTGCTCCATGACATTACGTAAATCATATGAAAAGATATTGAAAGCTATGATTTGAACCATTGTAGAGTTTTATCGAATAAAATACATTTGGATAGTTTATGAATGATTATATCATGATTTTTTAAGATGCAAAGTGCTCTGCAACATTTCTTAAAATTTCAGATAATTCAGTTTGTGCCCATGATCCTTCTTCCTCGTCACATGCCAGTTGATGCACTTTGTCTCATCGCTGCAATTTTACATAAGGATCTCTGGGTTAAAACAGAGCCGACCCGGCCCAGATGTGGTGCTGACTTGACCCATGCAGTCTGCCTCATCGCAGCTCCTCTGCTGAATACTAATGTACACCTGCTAATGGTTGCGCAGGCTAAATAGATGTATTGTATCCATTCAGAGTCAGATCCTGTGGTCTCTCGTATCTGCTCTCTTTAACCCATGTTTTCCCATCAGACATCATATTAGAAAGCTGTGATAGTTTCACTACAATTATGCATCCACTTCCTATGTACTGAGCATTGAGCTCAGGGCTGGAGATCGTAGCAAACGTGTGGATGAATAGCAACACTCCTTGTGTACTATGTTACCAATTTTGAACACGTATACATAACTGTGGGAATTAGTTACAAGTCTCTCTCCCACATCCACTCTATTTCCTCCTCTTGTCTCTTTTTCAAGTTAGAAAACCTCTTAAGAGAGGTTTTCCAAAATAACATTATCTTCAAACAAACATTTCACTTTTAATCATTGCAATTTCTCTCTTATACAATTCACCGTGGCATTGCAGGCCCCTTTTGAAGCTGTTCTTTTTCCGAGTGTCCGCTGGGATCTGCTCCCCTGTGGCCTCTCTGCTTACACCAAAGCCTCTCTTTTCAAACCCAGCTTTGAGTAAAGAAGGAAAATGGGGTTGGCGGGGCGGGGGGATGAAACCTCCTAGGGAAATAGGTGGTGAACTGATGAACAATTCACCGGTGCATACCTGACAGGAATAGCGATTTTATCACCTTGTCTGTTCTCAGTAACACAGAAATATGATTTCTCACTGGACATTCACATGTCAGTCAAGAAGTTGGGCAGATAATACTCACACACCAATACAAATACACACACTTACCCACACTCTGTTCATTACACACCTTCATGCATGCTGTGATAACCCAACAAGGAAGGACTAAAGGAAAGGCCTTTCAATTCATCTGTGTTAATGTGTCGTTAGCTCAGAAACCCTCAACATTGTTCTGGAAAGAATTAGATTTTTTTTTTTTTTTTTTTTAAAACAAAATAATTTCAACTGTTTATCTCTCTCATGCCATTTCTCATATTTAGAGGTCTGTCTGTCTTCTTGGTCAGTCCTAGGCCTAATCGCTCAGCACCTACTAAGACAAGAATAAGCAATGAACTCTACTGGGGGAAATGTGTTACTTTGTAATGCTTTTCATAATGTGTTAGTTTTCACCTTATCTACTTATCACTTATCCCCGTTTATGATTTGGGTATTGGAGTATCCTGGTTATGTATTTGCTAATGTCAACAATATGTCTTGGTTTTAGAAACCTGCAGAAGCACTTATACCAGTCTTAAAGGGGCAGTTCACCCCAAAATCAAACATACATAGTTTTCCTTTTACGTGTAGTGTAGTCTCCCATTGCCAGACCTTCCTTCACAGCGTTGCGGAGGAGGGTCTGGCTAGTCCACACAGCAATCCTGGATGGGAGGAAAAACGTGCTCTAGTTTATTGGCATTTCTTTAAACCAATCACAATCGTCTTAGACGGCGCTGAGGACGACGCAACGGTGTCTCTGCAAAATAGCCTCGGGAAGGAACTTGTTTCGGTGGAACGTGTGCACGTTAGAGGTCCCTCAAACCCAATTTGTGACCTGGGACAAGATAATATCAGTTTATTTGGGGAGGCAAAAAGCCAAGAGTTAGGTACGAAACTCTCCAGCTACCAAAAGATAAAGGAGGTATGGGTCTCCCAAAACTGAAAGAGTACTTTTATGCTGCCCAATTTAGACATATTATATGCTGGTGTATGCCAGATTACACAGCTAAATGGAAGGACATGGAAAAAGAGATTGGAAAATATCCAATCCAGAGCATTATTGGAGACCAAGAAATATACAAAAGGATTAAAAATGATATGGATTCAATTACAACATTTACACTGGAATTATGGTTCAGAGTAATACAAAATTATATGATAAAGAAAGAAACAAAAGTTTCTGAAATGGGTTGCATTTGACAGTAATTTTAAACTAGCTGAATATGATAAACAATTCAAACAGTGGATAGACAAGGGAGTCATGGCATGGTGTACTTTACAGAAGGATGGGGAGCTGGAGAGTTTCCAAGACATGAAAGATAAATGTGGTTTGGATAAACATGAATTCTACAGGTACCTACAACTAAGACACTATTATAAAAAAGAAATTAAGCTAGGTCCCTCCATGGAAGTGAATGGTGTGAGCCAAATTATAATTAATACATACAAACGGAAGACAGATTAGAATCATATCTGCATTGTATCAAAAATTGATGACAAATAAACATACAACTAAATATATAAAAGAAAAATGGGAATCAGAGTTTAACACAAAAAATCCGGATGAATATTGGTAAGACATGAGGATAACATATCAGACAACCACCAATTCACAGATATGGAGGGAGTTCTCTTGGAAAAATCTGATCCATTTTTTTTTATTATTTTATTATAAATTGAACATGTTGGAGAGAGTGTGGAGTACAGGATGCAGACTACTCACATATATTCTGGAAATGTCACAAAGTACTGAAGTTTTGGAGAATTGTACCTACCATACAAAAGATACTAGGGTACGATATTCCTATGAGCTACACGGTACTGTACCTCTGTAATTTTAATTCTACCAAAGAGAGTGTAAGAATGAGAGACAAATATTTGGTTAAAATACTACCGATCGCTAGTAAAAAAAGCTATAACAAGGAAATGGGGTAAGGAGGATCCTCCTTGTAAGGAAGAATGGATAGGTATAGTAGAAGAAATCTATATGATGGAGAAACTGACACACCGCCTGAGACTACAACAAGCACAGCTTGAAGAAAAGTGGGAGAAATGGACAATATTCAGAACCAAAACCAGCGACGAGGAATATGGACAGAAACAAATGATTTAAATAAAATAAAAAAATAAAATGGCTGTCGAGTGTGTGATTAAAATATTACTCAAAAAAGATAATTATAATAAGTATAATTTGATTGTCGGTTCTAGCTCGGAGGATGTTTCCCGAATCGACCGGAGTTTAAAATGTCAACACAAAGAAAGCTGAAGGTGAGGAAGTACTGAATCTCAGTACTTACGTAAAAGTACAAATAACCAGAGGCATATTTACTTTAGTAAAAGTAGAAGTACCACAATGACAACCCTACTTAAGTAAAAAGTACCTGATTTTAAATGTACTTTAAGTATTAAAAGTAAAAGTACGTGCATAACGATTATTCTCTTAATGTCTATATTTTAACAATTAAAAGAAAAACAGTATGGGCTGTGGCATTTTAATTAAGGTAGTTTCAGGTTAATGTAATTGGGTTTACCATCTGTGGCCCATTTTACATTCTGACTTACAATTATGGTTATCTATCAGGGTGATCTGCACGAAGCTCGACTTTGCATTATTTCCCACGGGACAGTGAATGCTGCACACATTTATCTAGCGAGAACGCACGGGCTTGGACAACAAGTACGTGGCTTCACAGCTGAGGAGGACCGGGAGTGTTGTATGACCAAGCAGATTATCGGGAGAAGCAGCAGTAACGGGAGAAGCGGTAGTACTGGGAGCGGTACGCGCCTGGCCAATAAACGCTAGTGAAGGGCGGGTCTTGGCATGGCCATAGTGGGATTCGTAATATCGCGAGCGGCACCGCGAGCTGGACGGCCGCTGCGGACTGCAAACGTGTGACCGTCAGGAAGGCGTTTTGGCATGTGGAAAAACCAGAAAAACTGATCAGAAAATATAACGGAACGTTGCAGAACTGTAGTGGAGTAGAAAGTATAGATAATTGCTGTAAAATGTAACGAAGTCAAAGTAAAAAGTACGCACTATTGATTGTACTTAAGTAAAGTACAGATACGTGAAAAATGTACTTAAGTACAGTAACAGAGTATTTGTACTTTGTTACATTCCACCACTGGGGAAACCCGGCCGAAAATGCAGAACCTCCGGCAGCACCGGAACTATCCTGTAAATGAAATGTCGTCGATATAGACTACCTGCAGTGCTATTTATCAGTCTGGAATATTTTGGTGCGAGTTGCCCAGTGTTTGAGATATCGGCCGTAGACGTCTATCTTCTCTCCAATATAATGGAACTCGATGGTGGTGCTCAATGCGCCAAAAATATACATCAGAAAAACTCAACAGCTACGTCTCCTTCTGGAAATCATCACCCGGATACTCAAGATAATCCTAGACCTGGTTGTGTAACAGTTTCACTAGGGAAATATTTTCTTTCCACCAAATGTATTTATAGTCTAAAACTCATGGTAAACAATTGACATCAAATGCAGCCATACACATTTACATACGGTTTAGTTAGAATTAAATGGACCTTCTTTCTTTGATACTAAGAACATAAAAGGTTGTTTTGACTAAATCAGCTATTAAGCAGCCCTACTTCCTGTTGCTTTATATTGACCACAAAAGATAATGACTATAATTCTTGAAGCGAAAGAAATGAGGCCAGGATGACTCATGTTTGAATTTTCCATCAACATAGTTTGATGTATAAATAAATGCTGTATATGCTCACATGTATAAAGAAAAGGAAACTGCAATCTGGAAATTAATTGACAGCCATGTCAAAGTCCATGACTAACCCATGTGCTAATTCAAGGAAACGGGAAAGATGCGAGCTGTACAGCAATTATCCAATTTGTTTTCTCTATTTTTTTTTCCGCATTCAAACACGGCAAGTATCTCTATATTTGTTTCTTTGTGGATTTAACCACTTAAACTATTGCCCCTTGAGCATATCACACTCTCATATCACATATCTCTGTAATTAAGCATACAATGTGGTCACACACACACACACACACACACACACACACACACACACAGTTTCAATTTTTTTTTTTTGTTTTTGGCAAAGACCCCTTACAAGTTAGATAATATAGCGGGGGGGGGGGGGGGGGGGGGGGGGGGTGAGATGTATGTCCCTTGGAATAATTGGTTGTAGTGTTTTTTTATTTGTGACACATCTATAGTCTTAGTTATGTGAAAATAACCCAAGATATTAGATATGTAATAAACATATGTGTAGATTCAGAGAGTTATAGATTTGTAATCAAGTAACTTTTTGTAAAAATAAATAAATACTAATAATTATATCATGATCATTCAAATAAATGTATCTAAAAAAAATTCACGGACCCCCTGGCAGAGTGCCACAGACCCCATTTTGAGAATCACACATTTCCTCTCTAACTGGGACGTTTTGGGAGCGATTGGTGGGATTGCTGTGGACGAAGTACACACGGCGATACACTGGTAAGAGCACATTACGTTAAGCCATATATTCAGCTAATTTAAATAGCTCACATTACTCTAATGTGTGAACAGTTATCTTCATTTAATATTGTATGTGTGCGTTTTTCAGGGTTCAAATGTTGCACCAAAACAAGTTCCTTCCCGAGACAATCTTGCAGAGCTACACTTATTGCTGGACTTTAAATGAACACGCTGACTTATTGGGACTTTAGCTTATTCACCGTAACCCCCAGAGTTAGACAAGTCAATACATACCCTTCTTGTGTCCGTGCGTGTTGTAGCGGTGTCTGACGGTTCCACCGGTAGCTTAGCCTAGCACAGATCCTTGAGGTAACTGGTTCCAACTAGCCTACTGCTCCAAATAAGTGACAAAATAACTCCAACATGTTCCTATTTACAAGTTGTGATTTGTACACAGCGTGTACAAAAAACAAAAACAACCTAACATAACCGTAAACAAACTGGGAACTATATTCTCAGACAGGCTTGCTGCAAAGCAAATCATTCTGCCCACGTACTATATTCTTCCGCCTGAGAATATAGTTCCCGGTTTGTTTACGGTTAGAAGATGGCTGCATCTCATGTTACGTTGTTTTTTTGTACATGCTGTGACTATACAAATCACAAAATGTAAATATGAACATGTTGGTGTTATTTTGTCACTTATTCGGCGCAGTAGGCTAGTTGAAACCAGTTATGTTCTGTGCTAGGCTAAGCTACCGGTGGAACCGTCAGACACCGCTACAACACGCACGGACACGAGAAGGGTATGTATCGACTTGTCTTACTCTGGGGGTTACGATGAATAAGCTAAAGTCCCAATAAGTTTGCGTGTTCCTTCAATGCCGCCCAAGACGATTGTGATTGGTTTAAAGAAATGCAGGTGTTTTTTCTCCTGTCCTAGCTGCCTCCTATTTGTGGTTTAGGCAGACCTTACTCCACATCGCTGTTATTAAAATACGTCTGGCAATGCGTGACTAATGTGTGCCTAACCCTACCTGGACCAATTCCTGGTAGGCTGGTAGGCAGATTCTTTCTAACTGTCAGATGCAGCCAGGTGTTCACATTTTTTTAAATCATGCATATTTATATTAAAAGACTGCAGAATGAACACAACAAGTCACAACACACAAACCACAGGATGTAAACGCACACGCAAGTCAAATCGATGAGCCATTGGAGTGGGCATTTACTGAACAATCACAGACAACCGTGCACAAAAGAGCAGATAGCAAATCCTCAGTGAATACTATTACCTGATAGCATCTGATTAAGGAAACACCCCCAAACACTTATATTGTTGCATTTGCAGGCCCATTTTCACATTTCCTGTTAGACAATAAAGACTGATGTGTTAGCAACAAGAGCCAGTAGAATCTGCAGGCTAAGGCTGTATCCAGGAGGGCACATAAAACAGTGACCTACCACAGTGTTTGAAATTATGATTTATGGATCGGCCAATACTATTCTTTGTTCTATTCAAAGCGCTGACAGCTGATAAGGCCCAGCACAATGGCCAGATTAGAGGTGCGATTGGACACATCCGAGATGTGTAGTGTTTAAAATCTCCTCAGTGCCTGTAATTCTGCTCCTCTCTACCCCAACCCTGTAACAACAGACCCTTGATAATGTTATTGCTCATGGTTCATGACCAGGGAAGATAAGAGAAATAGGTTTCTTTAAGCCCTGCACAGGCTTAACCTATGACTCTACTTATAGCAAGCCCTGAAGACCTAGACAACCCTGTTAGCTTTAGTTTTCTAAAATACCTCAATACAGTACGTGACAGAATTTAATACTTACACTGTACTGTATGTGTTGTGTGCAGGAATGGAAACATTTACTACTTATGCAAATCCATATGTGCAGTTTGGAAGGCTCCACTCAAAATGCGAGCCATTCAGCAGCATCATCTGCCACATTACTCAAGCTCACGTGTAATGTGCTACTTTGTACATTTTTGGGTTTGAGATTACAGTTCAGACACATTCTTACAATGGGAAGTTATAAACAATGTAAATGACAGGTTTGAAGTTTAAAATTATATGATGCTAACAATGGAATCAAAACAAAGATGATTTCAAAATGCAGCTGTAGCTGAAATTACAGATGTTGTATCTTCATAATCTAAAAAGTTGGGATTTAGAACACCATTTTACACGCCAAAACACATTAACATTTACCAATGCACAGTATTCCACAGGAGAAACATGGCTTGGATACAAAGAGATTAGTGGGATGGGGGATCTGACAAAAGGTATACCACTGGGGTTGTACAATGGGCACCTCCCATTGCAGATGTTTAATTTAATTCAGCCCTTCAGCACCTCCAGGAGGATCAACCATAAATTCCGGCATCTCCAAAACACCCTCCCCTATACCTGCTCACAGTTCTAATTAAACTCACACACTCTATTCTTACATTCTGTACAGAAGCTGCACCTATATTTATACTCAGCCCACACCACCTTCAGTGCTTTATAGATCATTCCTTAGCTTCCTTGTTCCAAGTAAATCAACCCTGATAGTTTGAACACACTTTGCTCAACAGTAACCATAACATGCATTGTGACTAGTGATATCAGATCAACCTCGGCAGTTATAATGCTGCTATAAACCTATTTATGTATGTATTTACAGTGTTGGGGAGTAACGGAATAAATGTATCGGCGTTACGTATTCAGAATACAAATTATGAGTAACTGTATTCTGTTACAGTTACAATTTAAATAGTTGGTATTTAGAATACAGTTACATTGTTGAAATCAATGGATTACATGACGATACTTCTGTTTCACGAGTTTATTCACTCTCGTAACTCCATGCATTTCCCAGAAGCCCCAATATGAAAACGAAAAAAAATGAGCTATTTGCGTGATCACTGATAGAAGTAGCTAGAGGTGGAGCCGGAACCGGGACAACAGAGCCAGGGCAGGAATGCGTTTCTATCTTGGAAATTCAAACAGCATTTCACAAGAGAAGGGAGAACAAAATGTAACTGTGCAGTGCAACCTCTGCTTGCCAGCAACCAACCTCCTTTCAGCTTCCAAATTACTCCACCTCCAACCTGAAGAAGCATCTTAGTTTTTTTTTTTAATTAGCCAAGGGTAGTTGTCTGCTGTAGTTTTACTGGTCACCTTGCTATTTTGTAGTTGATGTGCGACTTTACATTCTCCTACGTGCTGATTTACTGTCCCCAGAGCCGTTGAAAGACTGACTAGCCCCATTTGACATGTTTGCTAACGTTAGCTAAAATTAACTCGTGGTAGCTTAGACTGCGGTTAGATTTTTGTAGTATGTAGTTCGGGACTACAAATACAACAATCTGCTTGTTTAGGTCCACATTCAGCCAGTTGGAACAGAAGAACACACCAGAATAGGCCTGTTTAGTAAGCTGTATATGATGGCTGCATTCCTATTTTTAAAATGCAATTCAATGTGGAAGTAATCCAAGTATTCAGAATACGTACTCAGATTGAGTAACGTAAAGGATTATAACGTTACAAATTATATATTTGGGCATGTATTCTGTATCGGAATACGTTTTGAAAGTATCCTTCCCAACACTGTGTGTGTGTGTGTGTGTGTGTGTGCACGCACTTTAAGGATTATTAGGAACACCTGTTAAGTTTCTCGTTAATGCAATTATCTAATCAATGAATCACATGGCAGCTGCGTCAATGCATTTAGGGGTGTGGTCCTGGTCAAGACAATCTCCTGAACTCCAAACTGAATGTCAGAATGGGAAAGAAAGCAATCTAAGCAACTTTGAGCATGGCATGGTTGTTGGTGCCAGACGGGCTGGTCTGAGTATTTCGCAATCTGCTCAGTTACTGGGATTTTCACGCACAACCATATCTAGGGTATACAAAGAATGGTCTGAAAAAGGAAAAACTGCTGCAGTCCTGTGGGCGAAAATGCCTTGTTGATGCTAGAGGTCAGAGGAGAATGGGCCGAGTGATTCAAGCTGATAAAAGATCAACTTTGATTCAAATAACCACTCTTTACAACCGAGGTATGCAGCAAAGCATTTGTGAAGCCACAACACGCACAACCTTGAGGCGGATGGGCTAAACCAGCAGAAGACCACACCGGGTACCACTCATCTCAACTAAAAATAGGAAAATGAGGCTACAATTTGCACAAGCTCACCAAAATTGGACATAGAAAGACTGTGAAAATGTTGTCTGTCTGATGAATCTTGATTTCTGTTGAGACATTCAGATGGTAGAGTCAGAATTTGGCATAAACAGAATGAGAACATGGATCCGTCATGCCTTATTACCACTGTGCAGGCTGGTTATGGTGGTGGTGTTATGGTGTAGGGGATGCTATCCTATCAATATGGGCCAACATTTCTAAAGAATGCTTCCAGCACCTTGTTGAATCAATGCCACGAAGAATTAAGGCAGTTCTGAAGGCGAAAGGGGGTCAAACACGGTAATAGTATGGTGTTCCTAATAATCCTTTAGATGAGTGTGTGTGTGTGTGTGTGTGTGTGTATATATATATATATATATATATATATATATATATATATATATATATATATATATATATATATATATATATATATATATATATTACTGAATTCTGAATGTATTTTTTTATTGAAGGCAAGTTAACAAAAAATTTGCTTTTTTGCAAGTGCATTTGCACCATGATGATTCACATATTTATGCCTTGGACCTGACCTAAGACTTTACCCTATCACCAGACAGAATGTTGATCAGCGAGGCTGAAAACCCCCAGATTATGACAATGTTTTTTCAACATTCGAAAATAATTTCCTTCTACAATGTATGTGCATGGCAAATATGGATATGTTTCATATCCAGACAAAATCCAGATGCAATTCAATACACTGGCATTTAAATTTAGCCACAAGGGTCTCCGTTGGCCAGATCAAAAGTCTGATTGCAATTGTTTGTTTCCTGGGATACACTCAAATCAAAGCCGACCCAACTCCAGTCCCGAGGGTGGTGATCATGTTCCTGGATCTGCTTACCAACTGCCAAAAACAGCAGAAAATGAATGACTTCTGCACTTGAGCAGTTTAATTACAACATGGTCTATTTAGGTAGCTAACTGCTATCCGTAACAACACAAAAAACATGTGGATAATTGGCATGGATCGACTACAAGTGTTACAAAGGTTTTATCATCTTCAAATGGGCTCCCTGACAAATTCAGATCATCCGATTCAGCAAATATTAACTGTTGGATTGTGACAGGATTCAATCTCCAGTCTCCCATATAACATGTGCACATCCACCACCACAACCTTCAAAATCTGACATAACAGTGCAGGGCACATCACTTCCTGCATTGGCACTTAATCTGCAGAATTGTCCAATTTGAGAGTAATTCCAAGGGATACTTGTACTTCCTGTCTAGCGCTCTGGTCAACAGCTTCCTTTTTAAAACTCGAAACTAGATGATATGCATTATATTAAAAAAAATAAAATAAAGAAAACAAAAAGAAAAACAGGCTAAAAAGGTACACAAGGTATAGGGCTTCCCTATCATACATGCACAGGCCTATGTGCACACAACATATATTGACAGAAACAAGGATACATTTAAGGGATCAGATCATTTTCTGTTATTAACATAAGGAAATATAGCCTCTAATGCAACTATTCTTTGTGCTATAAAACAATGAATGTGAATACAAATGTAGAAACTTTACGGATGCTAGAGGATAACAGGGCTGCCTCTCAAAACTCATCATGAATCACGACAAAATGAGAAATTTCCATTTAGTCCACAAGAGCAGAGAGATATTATTAGAGGCTTCAATTTGAGAGGCCTCTGAAAATGGGTTGAACAATTGATAATGGTAATGCAGTCTTCAAACCTGTGAGTGAGTTGCAGGCTGAAGGTTAAAAATGATCAGTGAAATTGAATCTGACAAAGCTACATTACAAATCCATCTTGGGATATTAAACATTTCAAATTTTCTGAATTAAGGACTAATAAGGCTGCTGAGATGAGTGTGTGATGGATGGTCTTGGTTAACAGTAAATGGCATCAGAGTTGACATATGATATTGTTGAGTAGGAGAAATTAAGTCTTAAATTATTTTGCATCCTCTGAGATAGAGACTGCAACTTTTCTTTCTTTTTCAGTGAAAACCGAGAACATGTGTTAATTCTGGTTGGATTAACTGAACTTGCTGTTTTTCTTCAGATCCTCTAGTACTAATATCACACTCTTAAGTAAAAGTCCTACATTAAAAACCTTTATTAAGTTAAAATACGCAAGTTATATCAGCTAAATGTACTTAAATTATGAAAAGTAAAAGTACTCATGTTGCCGTAAAATGTTCCCTGTCAGTGTTTTCCTATTATATCTGATGGTTCTGGATTAATATTGCAGCTGCATTGATGTGTATGTTGCATTTTACTGCTGAGGTTTAAAGTTGTGCTAATTTAAACTATTTTATATACTGTTGAGTAGTTTAATCTACAGCAATGCATCATATTCTATAAGATCATCATATTTTCGTAGCGTTGTCGTCCTGTGAGAACCACGTATCTCTAAAAAGTCAACTGTTCATGGTGTCAGAAAAACAGCCATATTTTCAGTTTTGTGACGAACCATTTTCCAGCTAAGCCTTTTTAAAGACATTATTTAGTTTAGGAAGTAGGAGGAGGATGTTCTCAACACATAAATTAACACTTCATCCTTATAACAAACATTCAAAATCACAAAATTTGGAGATGTGTGGTTTTCACTGGATAGGAAGTAGCCTGGGTAAACCCTGACGAACTTCCAGCAAATTTGAGATTAGCTCTGCAAGTCAGTCTGGCCAAGAGCCCATTCAAGCCCATTTCCAATTTTTCCAAATCAAGGCACCAATTACAACCGTTGAGTCGGGCTTTACACGATGACAATGGCGAGCAGCTTTTTGTTTACATTCAACATGATGGCCACCGAAGCGCAGCAACCCATTGATGCTGCTGTTGCTGCTACGTCACCCGGATCATTGGTCTGATTGGTTGAAGGACTATCCAATTGCGCCCAGAGGCATTTGAGCGGCGTCCTTTGGAAATGGGCTGTGAATGAACCTTCCCCAGACCCACTTTCAGTTACGACTGAGAAGGGTCTGGTGTCAACCAGTCTAGATAGGAAGGGTATGACAAATTGTAATCTAAAGCTGTCAGAGAAATGTAATGGAGTAAAACCATATTTGCCCCTGGCATGCAGTGGAGTAGAAGTTTAAAGTTGATAAAATGGAAATACTCAAGTACAGCACAAGTAAATTTCTACTTCAGTAAAGGTACTTTTCTTGTGTGATATTTTTAATGGGCCGACCCGGTTATCTTTTGCCATTGGAATCAGGAGATTACACACCAGGCTGCCCTTAATCATGTAAATTACATTAATTACCTGGTTTATAGCTGCTGGGTGCTCTTTTTTCCTGTTTGGAGAAATTTGCACGATGCTTTGAACAAATACAGAAGAAGACAAATATATCAAAGAAACGCACTGTTGGCTAAACACCGAACAGAGATTGTCCGATCAGAGCTCGGTAGGCACAACAGGCCTAAAAAGCTTTGGATTTTTTTTACACATGCCGAAACAGTGTGCATGGGTCTGTAGCAAGAGTTAGACTCCGTTGTCACAGAGTTTGGAGGGTGGTGTCATATTCAGCTTTTACAAAACTAAAAATACAAGACCAAAAGTGTAAGGAATGGATTAAATGATGCATCTATCTGCTTTCCACAAAAGTTAGGATGCCAACTAGTTTAACTTACCTACAGTAGTAGCAGGGTTATTTCCAAAGCAAAGGGGCATGGCAGGAGCTAAACTACTTTATTTACTTATTTTCATGTATTCTACATAGGCTAGATCAACTGGTGACCATTGTGACGGTTTGCTTGGGATATGCACCTCTAGCCTTAGTCTCGAGCATTATATTATGTAAGTAGCCATCAAGTGCTTATTTAAAACCATTCTACATGGTTCTTGTTTGTTACTCGTAGTCAGTCAGCTCACAGTGTTTAAGCATTAGCGTTAGCTTTCACTAGCTAGCTAGCCTACAGATGGTTAAGAGTTCTAGCAAAAGTCTTTTTCAGCCAACACAATCCATGGCAGTCAGCTGGAAATTAGAAGCCTGCTCTTCTTTCTCTTTTTATTTTTACACAGCTGTGTGAAATTTAACAATTTTGATTGGTCACTCCTCCACTGTTAAAATTGTAAACTTATGTGCTGTGTTATCCCGATTCTCCACTCGGCATCTCTGTGCTGCGTTATGGCTGCGCCGCGGTTTTGTTCCGTTCTCCGCCACGCGCCATACCACACTGGGAGCGTATCAAAAGCGGAGTGTCTTGCTGCCCGACCTGCAGATTTTATTGTCTCTACAAGTACTTTATAGAACAATCATGTGTTTATTAAGCTAGTATCTACCTTCCACTTCAGGCACTCCTGTAATTAAACTCCATGCCTTCTCTTTTCTGGCGTTGTCTTTATAAAAAAGGGGAAGGGGGGTTGTTTTGGTAAATTGACTGGATAGTCTCGCTGTTTCCCTGCCTACCTGGCTGACTGACTGCCCAAGGGCTCACGTGAAAATAGACTTGGCACGTATCTTTAGAGGAGCGGAGAGCCGCTTCACGCACACTTCTGGGACGCGCCGTGGTGCAGCTAGTGGATTATCAAACATTGACTTGAATGGCCGAGATTGCTTGCGGGACACGGAACGCAGCGCAGACATGCCTGGTGGAAATTAGGGGTTAGAGTGGAATGTTTGACAGGTGCAGCAACAGTAACTAAGGGGAGTGTGGCTTAGTGAATGGTCAGTATAATGTGTATTTGGTATTCCAGTTAAATAAACTAGTTTGTCCTTCTCTCTTCTTGAAAAAGGAACTTGTGTACAAAGTTGTCGACACAACAAAGTTTAACTCAGTGTGTGTGTGTGTATGTGTGTGTTTGTATGTGTCTCTGCGTGCTGGATGTTGGGGGAATAGCTGTTTATGAGGGGATCTTGACGATTTATTCCAGACAGCTGCATCGTTGACAGGCCATCATTAGCAGAGTGATTCCTCAGGTTGTTTCATTCCCCGGTGGCCAAGACAAACTGCACAAGATCTTAATTGCTGGTATGAATAAAAGTTAATTTTCCAAGGGGTGGTATCATTATAAATGCAGTATAAAAGATTACTAAGGAAGATGAATATGTCAAGTACTGTACTCTCACACTCCTGCAATAAGGAGGCTAATAAACTTGAGATGGGCCAGAGGGTTAGTCAGGGACAATAGAGAAGACAAATGCTGTTTATCTTCAATTACAGTACATTCTTATGACTGGCTAAGTTAAGAAGGGTGTAATAAAGAGAGAGGCGGATGTAGAAACAACGCAAAGAGACAAAGAACATTTCAAGCCTCAGAGGCAGTATCTTTAAAAGCCTTTTTAAGGATAAAAACACCTAAACTTATTTGTGATTGTCCCAAAAAATGCTTTTTTGGACAGACAAATGAGTGGTTGTCTGTGTTTTGAATGATTGTAAAGTCAGAAAGTAGCACTGAAAGCCATTCACAAAACAGAGCTGCAGTCTGGAGAACGCCGTGTGGTAAAGTGCTACCCATCATTATTGTGGTCAAGGGACTGTGGAAGAGGAGGTATTAGGACCGGTCTCTAGGGATGGGCACTGGGAGTTTAGGGGCCTTAGTCTAATACAGCATGGGAATAATGATGAGCCATATCCCTGATATCCACTTCCCTAATAGCTCTTTTCTTTAGTGAGGCATTACTGCACAGTTCCTGGTTCCCGTAACAAAGCCTCTACAGTATTCTGTGGTACACGCAAGTGGCACTGTGGGGGTGAATACAATCAAATAAAACTAGAGTTATGTGTTTATTGTTACACGTAAGCAATAAACATGTTCTCAAGTAGGCCATTTGACACTATATTCTGATTGGCACCATATTGATAAGTAGTGTCAATGAGGTTTGTTTTTGTTATGTTGGTAAGACCAACTTTGGAAGAGCATTTCTACGATCCACTGAAATCTGAAGAACTCCAGGGAGAGTTTAGCTCATAAATGATTGTATGAACCACAAAGGAAGGCCTATGGTATAAGTCTTAACTCTAAAGCCCGAGACACACCAAGCCGATAATCGGCTGGCGAGGTCAACACATATTCACATACAAGGATGGACTTGTTACGATATGGAATCTCCACATTTTTTCAAATGGTTGTTTTGCTTCACATTAAGGTGCATACATATACAATTATGCATAGTTAGCCTTAAATTAATATTTAACAAGGCATTGCGTTTCTAAAACCTATCGAATGATTGATCTTAAAAAACCCACCAATTTTTATTAGAGGGTGTCTGGGTTCTATTTTATATTCAGTCCTGATGATTCAGAATAAAACCAAATTTCTTTGAATTGCTTTGGCCCTGAACTCAAACTCAATATACTGTCAACTTCATTACTTTATTTTACTTAAGTTACTTAGCATAAAAATATATTGCTAAAGTAAGAAAGGCAAATACAGTTGTAGAAAAAGGAACCCCAGAAGGCTTGTGGGTAAATTACTATTCCTGCTGTTCACAAAAGCCACACTGCAGCCCTACAATTTATGCACATCTCTTAATTGCTGCTCATATGTGTAGTCTTGGATGTGGCCCATATCCAATATTAATATATTCTGACAGCAATTTTAAGAAGACAAGCGTGTGCAGTGCAACAATAACAAAAGTTGACGTCTGCTTCGGTTTCCAGCATATTTTGGTTACAGTACAGTATGTGCCTTCCAGTTCTGACTGAATTGTGCCATCTCCCCAAATAGCAATCAAGTCAGACATTTGGCATTTTTTCGTTTGCTGCATCTCATTGTCCTTCATGCCATTCAGTTTTCCTTTAGGATTAATAAAGTGTACCTCATCTCATGCCAACACTGGCTCAGCAAAACTACAACATTATGACAGTTGTCTCAGGTGAATGATTTCACCTTGATTTATTGTCAGGCCACAAGTGACCAACTGTGATCTAAGCTGTAGGTCACCTGCCTGGATTCCGTTTTATTACACATATCCATTCAGCCTTGATCTGAAACAATAACATGCAATTCTACTATACGCTGCACTTGGAACCAATTATTTAAACATTAAGTGACTGATTGGGGGGAAAAAAACAATTCACTGTTCACTAAACCCTTCCATCCAAACAGCAATTGTCCAATCACAGCTTACCATCTGTAACTAGGCATGGGAGGCCTGTCAAGCAATATCCGGCATTTAAAGAGTTTGGGGGGTGGTATCTTTTGTCTAGTCTTAACAATACCAAAAACAGCAGAGCAAAAGTGTGAGTGGGCATTCACACCAAGAAAAGTGATCTGGCGGGAGGGAGTGTTTATGTTATGTCCTGTTGTGTTCTTAAACCCCCGAACAAAGCACAAGTATACTTTATATTTCACAATTGCTTTTTTACATCAGATCATTTATAGATTTTGGCGTGTCCTGAAGGAAAAAAATGCAGGAAACATTCAGCTACTTTTTTTCCCCTTTGCTCTGTCTCTGCTCTGCCGGAGTGCGTACATCGACAGTCATGACGGCACCGCTCGGTAATAAACAAGTATGTAAACAGTGATCTTACAGTTTTCCTCATCATTCATAAAAGATTAACTAGTCCTACACTGCGACACGATAACAATTATGTTTCTTCATTTCTATAGCATCTACATCACACTTGTCAAACTTGTGGCCCGCGGGCCAAATCCGGCCCCCTGCTGATTATGATCCGGCCCACATATCAATTTAGGTTCACAATAGACAATAGATTTTGGCCCGCCTAGTTGTGCGCCAAAACTAAAAACACGGTGTGTGTTACACGACGCTCAAAGCAGAATTTGGCAGATTTGCTGACTTTGAGACTCAGAAATTCCTTCATATTTAGGCAGAAACATTGTTGTAAAAGAAAAGATAATTGTTTTTGCTTGATTTGCTAAATTATATGATGGCTAATTAACTTTTTTGCTGACTTTTGTAGTAAGTAAGTAAAGTTTATTTCTATAGCACATTTAAAAACAGCTCACGCTGACCAAAGTGCTGTACATAGTGCATTAGCTACATGGTAATAAAATAAAAATAAAATACACTTACAAATCAGTGGTTTAGGCTAAAACGACATCAAAAGACAAACACTGAATTACAAACATAGAAGAGTAAGACAATTAAAATGCTGGGAAGGTCAATGTAAAAAGGTGAGTTTTGAGCTTGGCTTTGAATATTACAATTGAAAGGGCATTTCTGATGTCAGGTGGCAGTCTGTTCCACAGCTGAGGGCCAGCAACAGAAAAGGCTCTGTCACCTTGTTGCTTAAGCTGGGACCGTGGGACATGGAGGAGACCTTGACTGGAGGATCTGAGGGACCTGGGAGCTACGTGGGGATGACTGATATCTGCTATGTAGCTGAGGGCCAGGGCGTGAAGAGCTTGAAAAACCAACAGTATTTTGTTTTTGTAGGGCTTTAGGTCGAAAAAAATGCAACAAAAACCATCTAAAATGTCAAAAAAGGCGACAATTCAAAAAAACAAAAAAAGGTGACAAAAACATCTGAGAAAGCCATAAAGAAGAAAAAACATACAAAAAGGACTACAGCGCTACAGCGATTTCAAAAAAGTGACATGCAGTAATACAGTCAAAGATATTTTACTTTTTCAATGAAACAAAAGTAAGTCAATAACCCTTACATGCCTGGCCCTTGATGGGATTCTCTTTTATAATAATAATAATAATAATAATAATAATGATAATATAAAAATAATTTACTCCTGCACACTTTGCACTCTTCATTGCACTACTGCCTCAACCTGTCTATATTGTTTCGGTGTGTATACATTGTTTGTTTTTGTGTGTTGTTTTGTATGAGTAAGCACATTGTGAGCAATGCATAATCCAAAGCAAAATTCCACGTATGTGTCCTCATACCTGGCAAATAAAGCTGATTCTGATTCTTTTTCCCGTGTGGCCCTTAGTGAAAATGAGTTTGACACTCCTGTCTACATGGATCATAAGCTGGTGAGGATACTGACTTTTTGCAGCTTTATCCTCAGTCTTTTGGCATGATATCATGTGGTTCCTATTTTAGACAGCTTTTTACAAGATTCTGGGTCTTCCAACCCACTAATGAAACATTTGCTGAATTAGGAAGCTAGCTACTGTTGAAATATGTCAGACAGTTGCCATGTCAATACGCAGGCTGACATGCCTTTGTCCACCTCTCTCTGAAATCAAGAACCCATTGTTACAGAAATTATTATACATTTCAATATGCCACCATCATTGCAAATTCCATGTGCCGTGCTCTCCTTTCATCTTCCAGGTGCCACAATTCAAAAGCCCTGTTGTGCTACTCTCAAACAATATAGCAAAGCAGATCATTTCAAACAGCATAAGACAATCGTAATGATGTAGAAACAGATGCATCTGTTGATTTCAAAGCAAATTGCTTAAATTTACCGCAATTATTACAATAAAAAAAAAAAAAGACTATACCTACTGTACATTTGCATCCAACATATATACAGTATTAAAAAAATCCATACGGAACAACTACATTTCTTACTAATATTTCATTTCTTAGTCTTTTCCGCAGTTACTAAATCTTTTACATACAGTATGAGCGGTCCACTGAGTGCGACCTGAGCAGCCAAAAGGCTACACTGACCAACTGTACAATGAGCAATGTATATTAATGCAAGCGGTAAATGATAATCGCTTTGACAGGAAGCTCTCTGCTAGGCCTTGATTTACAGCAATTCCACATTGTGGGAGCCCTCGAACCAGCATAGTTGCCCCCCAGAAGGTCAGTGGGTGAATATTTAAATTCCATTAGCATGTTGAATGTCTACTGATGCGGAAACGCTTCATTAACAACTTATAGAATACAATCTTTTAGCATTATAGGCCAGAATGTTAGAAGAAACTGTTTTGCAGTAGACAATTTCTCTTTATTCTCTACATTCCAGGCACGCTAGTGGCGAGGCTGATATTACGGCCGTATTAACCAAAGCTTACAATGATGCAGCTGTAATTTGTTGTCATATGAGCAACAGAATGACAATGGAGAAGAAATGTGAAATGAAAATAAGAGAATTGTAAACGGTTTTGCTCAGTTTTTGTGGTTCAAAGGAAAAACAATGCAACACAAAAGACTACACATTTGTTAGCATAATGAGATATCTATCTTTAGACTGTAGCTGTATTCCGTTTCACAATGTACATAAACAGTACTCCTTACCACCTGAAAAACTAATTTCCTCTATTCGGAACACCCTGCAACGTCATCAACGCAGATATCACTTCCTCTATATGTTACCCTGGTAATGTAAACACCTTGGATACGTTGCTGCTACTACATTTCATACTACTGAACCATTATATAGTTATTATATCAACATAACTGATGATTATTTTTCAGAACTCTCATTGTGTGCATATTTTGTGAAAGCACCAATTGTCAACCCTACAATATCGCCACAATATCGATATCGAGTTATTTGGTCAAAAATATGGGGATATTTCATTTTCTCCATATCGCCCAGCTCTAGTCAGCATTTGAATTTTGAATGTGCCGGCCAGCCAGTAGTTATCGGTCCGTGACTCTTGGGGGCGGAGCTCCTGAAGAGAGGGCGGGGGGGGAGGGGGGGGTTTATGTTTGGCAGTTGAGTTCAAATATCAACAATCTTTGCGCAGCATCGCTTACTACACTTTATTTTGATATATAAATATATATTTTGTTGCATTTTTAGGCTTTTATTTGACAGGACAGCTTAGAATTGAAAGGGGAGACAGAGGGGGAATGACATGGAGCAAAGGGTTGCAGGCCGGACTTGAACCCACGACCACTGCGGCGAGGACCGAGCCTCTGTACATGGGGCCAGGTGAGCTACCCAGGCGCCCCCGCTTACTGCACCTTTAACATCTGTACTTTAATTTGTTATTTATATTTCTGGAAACTTTTACTCCACTACATATCTTAAATAAAATGTATACTCTTACTCCACTACATTTCCCCTAAGCATCCCCGTTACTCGTTACTTGCAAGAAATGTTTCCGTACGTTGGAGTGAAAGATTCTTCCTCACAAAAACATTTCAATTCCGTTTGTTTTTCTCGTCTTGTTGATGTCAGACTTTGAATTTGATGTTTAAGAAGGTGTGGGAACCGTTCCCTATAAGGAAGCCACAATAAAGTTCATTATCAAAGTTTTTTGTTTCTTCATTTTTACTTTTAATTGTTAAGTACATTTAATATCATAAAATTACTTTTGATACTCAAGTACAGTGAATCACATGCATTAAGACTTTTACTCAAGTAATATTGTATATATTCTATCTATATTCTAGCTAGGTGACTTCTAACTTCTACCAAAGTCATGTTCTGGTAAGATACTTTTACTCAAGTATTGCTTTCAAGTACTTTATACAGGACTGCAATTAGTTAGTTATACCATAACAGTAAGAACATATCTCGTTCCATATTAACAGAGAATCATACAGCATGCATGATTCAATTATTCATTAAAAGACCTACAGGTGCAGGACCACTGTGCTGCGGAGTGCACACACGCTAAGTTGCTTTGCATAACTACACGACTGTGAGAGAGCCTCGCAGCACAGTGCAAGCACATTGACCTGTCAGTATACAGATGTAGTGCCTGTCACAGTTACATTTTCCAACGCTGAAACTAACATGTACAGAATATTAATACTTTTACACAATGTCTTATTCCGGCACAATATATCAGTTTATTTCAGTAGTGTGGGTAGATTCTCTCACGAAAAAAAAAAAAAAAAAAAGAGTCTTTGATACAAGCAAGCAGCCACTGTGAAGTTCAGAGAAAAGAAATCCTGGGGGCTTACTTATAAAAAAATTTATGGCAAACATGTCAGAACTTGCACCGTGGAGATTTTTGCGAGATAGACAAATGAGCAGATTTGCTTGACATTGCGTCATAGATATATAATTTCCTTGATGTTATCAAATAAGTCAAAAAGAAGAAGTGGTGTAAAGGAAGTCAGGACGACGTGACCATAATGGCAAAACACTTACAGAGAGAAAAGAGGTTGGAGTTTTTGTTAATATATAATAAAGAGATCTTTGTGAAAATACTAATCATCTTTTGCTGTGCTATTGATGAACCAGAGGTGGAGCTGCTGCGTGAGTTTTCCACCTCTCACCCAGGGGTGTCCTAAATGTTAAATGGGTGTTATCCCATGACTGAAGCTGTACATCAATGCTGGCAACGTTTTAAAGAAACTCTTGAGTGCTTTTACAGTATGTCATACATCATTATTCACAGTAAAGTGCGCTCAGGTAATAGAGTGGTCCAACCCTTTCTCTCACTCTCTCATTCACCCCCCTCCCAATTCCCAGCTCAGGAGGAATGCACCATGATTGATGAAAAATCACTCCAAACTGCTTTGGAGAACTTTCCATTCACGGCGAGGAAATTGGTCTTTTCTCCTCTGCATACTGCATCTTGGCCCAAACAGGGCAGCTTTGCCCACTTCACTGCTGAGCCCGACAATAAAATTATGATTAATATTGGCCTGCATACACATCCAATTACAATATCCCTTTGACGTTGATGCTATAGACAGCTAGCAGGATGAAATAGATACGCTTTGATTTTTGATGGTTAACTAGGACAACAGTCCTGTGCGGATGAAGTTGGATAATTTGTTCATTTATCAATCTGTCACATATCGACTCTTTGGAGAATGTCATGCTTTAATGGCTCTTGGGAGTTTTCTTGAATCTCAGCAAATTTTCCTGATAGCTAAGCCATGAGTACTTGTCCCATGAATACTGATTGGCATAAATGTCAGTGGGGGCGAGCGCCAAACATGATGTATACAGTATGGGCTCAAAGGCTACCCTGCTGGGACTTTTTGTGTCCCGAAGGAGTACAAACCTCTGGAAATAAATCCTTAAAATGGAGGTCTTCAATCCAATAGGATGGAGGCAATAAACAAACAAAAAAAAGATCATGCTATTTGTTTTCTGCGTTATTGTGCTTTCCATAATAATGGCAGTATAACAAAAAATAGAAATACTAGCCTATGTAAACCTGTGTATTGTTAATGCACTTCTCCAATTTACAGTAAAATAGTGTTTAGCTTCCTTCATGAATAAATAAAAATGTTTTAGAGAGACTTTAGCAAGAAAACCAAACAATATGGATATGACGCCCATGGCCCTATTTTAACAACCTAAGGGTTACGCCTGGCGCAGGTGCATTTAGGGCATGTATGAACCCACTTTTGCTAGTCTAACGTCGGAAAAAAAGGATCCATGCGCCGGGCGCATGGTTCAAAAGGGTTGTACGTAGTGTCTTCATTAATCATAGGTGTGTTTTGGGCGTAACATGCAATAAAGAATGCAATATTTTCCAGGAATTAAATTATTTGCTAAATCCTGAATTCAATTCAGTTGTATTTACACGATCAAATCATAACAAGGGCTATCTCGAGACACTTTACAGATAGATTAGGTCTAGACCAGGGGTCTTCAACGGACCCCTTTACTGAAAACCGAGACAGAGCAGGGACCCCTACTACATATGTTGTATAAAATAAAATTAAAATTATTTTTTAAAATAAAAACAGTTGCATAATAAACTGGGCCTACAATAACATGTAGGGCGGCCTCAAGCCTTTTTACATACCTTTTTATTGCATAACTTATCAAAATAATAAACATAAATGTATGTTAAACATAAAACCTTAACTGTATCTGTGGATGGCTACCTTAGTGACTACTTTACCTAGAGGCCAGTATCTAATGTTTTTTTGTCTGTTTTTTAAAAAATAAGCTGATTTATATTTGCTAATATGTTGGATTCATGTTAAGATTTTAAGACATTTTAATTTTCCAAAAAAAAAAACCTGCAGTAACTCTGAGGATCCCCTAGGGGTCCCGGACCCCCTGTTGAAGATCTCTGGTCTAGACCACACTCTATAATTTACAAAGACAAAACAATTTCAGTAATTCCCACAAAAGCAAGCATTTAATGTGACAGTGGCGACAAAAAAAAAAAACTCCTTTTAGGCCTTAAATCAATGCCTAACCAATGCTTGAATTCAGACGTAATTGAAAAACAGTCCACAGTGTGATGATGTGAATTTGTTGCATGATGTCGCTCTGTCTGTCTGGAGCAATGTTCTCAAGCAGCATCGGTGCATCACTCTCTAGTGATGCACCGGTGCATTCAGTGGTTTGGGAGAAAGCACCAGAGGCCTCCTCCAGTCACATTATTTTATTGTTGTTGGCAGCAACATGCTTCAATAAGAACAGATCAACATCAAACTACAGAGAAGGCTTGTTAGTGTAGTTTCAATGGCACTGAGCACTGGCTCAGTTTCTGAAAAGCTTATATGACGGGAAGGTAAAGCAGTGAAGATATTCTAAATATAGAGTAGGCTACACTTAAACTGATATTGTTTTTGGTTTTTTAGGTGGGCCTTTTTTTAGGTGGCTAAAATATGTTTGGCTGCTGCCCCCCGTCCAACAGTACATCGCTTTGCTTCCGTTTTCTGGGATTCATGTCTGGTTCTCCAAACTGGTGTGCATGCCGACCGCCATCTAGTGTAGGTGGTCTGGATCGGGAGCGTGCCTATGTTCCCACAGCCCTATATTCCCATATTTCTAAGATTCTTTTTCCAAAATTAGGCCCTATGTTCCCACATTTACTTTTTCATAAAATTTGTATCAGATTTTATCCAACTTTCTTATTTATCTAACCCTAACTCATTCCTTAATTTACTATAAAGTGCTTCCAAAAAATATTGTGGGAGGATAGGGCTTAAATTGAAGGGAAATGTAGGAACACAAGACCTAATTTTGAAAAGATCCTAGAAATGTGGGAACATAGGGCCTAATTTTCAGTGAAAAACAAATTCTTAGAAATGTGGGAACATAGGGCTGTGGGAACATAGGGCTGACCCCTCTGGATCAACAGCAGTAGTTTCCAGGATATTTGCCTGCGCTGCCGGATGTTCCACCGAATGTCCTGAACTTTGTGTGTTATCGCTCTCAAACTTGCTTCGCTTCTGGAAACAACAACAACAACAACATACTTCGAGCTAGCAAGCTACAAGCATGTACATGGCAGGTTTTGAAGAAAATTTGGATCGCAACAAGGCCTGCTTGTTTCTTTCGGGGAAGGATTGTGAAGATTGACAAAGAATATGTTTACGGCATTTCTTAGCTGACTAGGTTTCTTCTGTGTGCGTCTGTGTGTCATACATCATATGGAAACCAGAGGAATTTCTGTTTCGGAGAGATTTCCCCTGATGGTGAATGAGGCTTGGAATAAAACAAATCATGTTTAAAGCTACCCGTAATTGCCCATAAATCAAAGGAATTAACCTCTTCATGGTGCTGTTGCAACCTTGGATGAAAAGAACACATGCAGCAGGTCTACCGCGATTGTTTTTGCTTTCTCAGCTGCAGCAAAAGCACATGCTTCTTGTCAATTGTTTTCCAGAAGCCTTTGGGAGACCTGGAGTTTTCTCCCTAAAGACATATCATGGCCCTGAGCATGGTTTTTATATGATATGAGATATATTTCACCAGTCAGTCAATCGATGTGGTACAACCCAGCTGGGAAGGCGGGCCTGCTCTTTTGCTTGTCTTCTACGCCTGCCTCTCCTCTTTCTTGTACATTTCCTGGGAATTGCCATGATGAGAACACTGAAAGGGGGAATTTGTCAATGCATCAAACATGTTGAGAGGCATCTGAGAGTGAAGTGAAATTACACTGACACAGAGGGGGAAAACATGTCTCAGAAGTTGCAGTGGGAGAGAAGAGAGCGAGGGACTCCACAACTTTCTTTATTCTTTCTGACAGTTGAGTACAGTGCCATTATTCCTTTGCTTACAAATTCGTTCCTCATGCAGTTGTACTCAATCCTTCTTTGTTATGCTTGTTTTTGTTTATGCAATATGCAAACACCAGGTGTTATTTATGGCGTGTGGTAAGCGATAATTGTGCAGGATCCTCATTAGGTGTTGCACCAGCAGGTATATGTTATCTTCAAAAACAAGTGGAGTTTCTACTTTCACACCTAATTGTCCATGTCGGCCACAGTTAGAACTCACACATTATGCACTCACGTGCATATTCAGTACTGTACTTAAGTACAAATTTGAGGTACTTGTACTTTACTTGAGTCTTTTCTTTTCATGCCACTTCCTACTTCTACTCCACCACATGTCAGAGAGAAATAATGTACTTTTTAATCCACTGCATTCATCTTTAGTTAGTAAACAGTTTAAGATTGTTGCACACAAAGCACATGTAGTTTATGAAATAAGATGTTTTATTATAACTTAAACTACCCAACAATATACAGGCCAAGTCCAGCTAGAATGATTAGACGATTAAACACTAAGTTGATTGATGGAACCGTTTTGATCGTTTCCAGTTTCTAAAATGTGAGGATTTTTCTTTTTTTCATCGAGTACTTTTACTTTTGATACTTTAAGTACATTTTCCTGATGATACTTACATACTTTTACTTAAGTAACATTTCCATTGCAGGACTTTTACTTGTAACAGAGTATTTCTTACAGTGTGGTATAAGTACTTCTCCTTAAGTAAAAGATCTGAATACTTCTTCCACCGCTGTTACGGTGTAACCCTGACAAGTTAACCTGCTAATCTCCCACATCACCTCTTTGTGAGGTTTAATCTTTTTTTAGTTGCTCAAAGTCGAGTTAAAAAGGGGGACGGAGATATGAAAACATCTCCGACCCTGGCACGTGACACTTTGTTTTGAAACATGTATAGTATTTACCAGGAACATCCAATGAGAAGTGACACTTGCCTGCAGCGCTCTCCGGGCTCCCTACACGGTCCACATCAATCCAAAAAACACAGCCGCTCTCCAGAGATTACTGGCAGCAGCAGCAACAGAGGCAAACAAATAGACCAAAGAGATTCTGTCCTTGAAACACGTCACATCTCCTTTGATCATTATTACCGTGCAGACATGCTTATTTCTTTAGCTGTAATGTATGTTCAAATGTTTTTAGCCTAATTGTTTCAGTGCATAGCGTCAGGTCTGATTTGACCCTAATTAACCTGAATTCTACAGTGACCCCTTGCCACAGCTTAGGGCAACACATGCAAACAGACCAAACGAGCAAATAAAGAAAAACGCCTATTTGGATTTGACAACATGAATGCAGCATAACCAAACGTGCTGCAAATACAGAAAACCCACCAAGTACAGAAACAGCCTGTACATTCACACAACACAACCGAGGAAAGAAACAGCCTGTACATTAACACAACACAGTACAGAAACAGCCTGTACATTAACACAACACAGTACAGAAACAGCCTGTACATTCACACAACCCAACCGAGGAAAGAAACAGCCTGTACATTAACACAACACAAAGTAAAGAAACAGCCTGTACATTAACACAACAGAGTACAGAAACAGCCTGTACATTCACACAACATAACCGAGTAAAGAAACAGCCTGTACATTAATACAACCAAGTAAAGAAACAGCCTGTACATTGACACAACCGAGTAAAGAAACAGCCTGTACATTGACAACACAGTAAAGAAACAGCCTGTACATTAACACAACACAGTACAGAAACAGCCTGTACATTCACACAACATAACAGATTAAAGAAACAGCCTGTACATTAACACAACCGAGTAAAGAAACAGCCTGTACATTGACACAACACAACCGAGGAAAGAAACAGCCTGTACATTCACACGACGCAACTGAGTAAATAAACACCCTGTACATGTGGCCGCCGCGGAGAAATGTGCATCCGGTATGAATGGCCAGGCGCGCAAGCTGGCACAAACATACACTTCGCAGCTATTCGCGGCGCTTCAGCGTGCGGTGTGTTTTCGCTGTTAGTCGTGCAACAGAAAACTCAGATTGGACAGATAGTCTAGCTAGCTGTCTGGATTTACCCTGCAGAGATCTGAGGAGCAGTTAACCATAGTCCTCATTAATCCACCGGAGGTTAGAACGCCAACACAAAGAAAGAGGAAGGGGACGGACATCCGGCCAAAAAGAGGGACATGCAGCGGAATTTTCGGCAGCACCTGAACAATCCCGGAATGAAATGTTGTCGATATAGAATAGACAAATACAAAAACATATATATTACATTGGTGTGCTGGCCAATCTGTGAGCCAGATGTCCTCTCAAATCCATCATGATTATTATTAAGTTTTTCAAGTCAGTCTGTGCTGTGGTGTCCTACTGTCATCCCATCATAACTAGCCTCCATCATCCAAACTCTGGATCCCTTATTACCATCAGTCTGTGATAACCGCCACAGTAATGGCTTCAAAATCAGCCTTAGTAATTCAGTTGGTTCCAATAATCACTCTGCATAGCTAATGTAGAACAAGCCAAAGCCGTCTGATTAAGATCTTATCCATCCTAGATGACTTGATGCCACGGAAATAGGCAGCACATGGACGGGTTTCCACGTCATCCTCATTATATTACGCATTGTCCCAGCTAATCTAAAAGTATGATTATCCTCTTTGCCCTTGTGTTGTGGGAACCATACAAATGATCTTATCAGCGTCATCTGATTATCGTTGACAGTGGCTGTGATGTAACCCGCACACCCTTAATATGAATTATTCATGTACATTTATCAGTTTTAGGTATAGAAACCTTTGCCATGAGTCAAGGCTAAATATTCACACACGTCTAAGAATTGGACGAAACGTATTGATCTCAATACACTGAATTAACTCCTGGAGGTTGCATGAAGAGTCTCTTTGTTTTATTGTAAAACAGGGAGGAAAATAAATAATTTCCGCCCCATAAAATAGACACAAGCCATGATATTTTTGCACTGGTATGTGGGGTAAGGTAAAGTATTTTACACGGGTTACCATGAAAGGATTTCTTTAACAGGGGAAAAAAGGGAAAAAAGTAAGGGTGCTTGTGCACACACCACTTGCACTGTATGGTTACAGCACCTACATGCTGCAAGGCCCTTAACTGTGTTGATACTTGACCACAGTTGAGGCAATCTGGGATCAGCCAGCTGAGAGGCTTCATCGAGCACTCTATATGTTGATGAATACATCGGCACACAGAACTGATAGAACACATGCAACTCTGTCTGAAAGGTCTCATTTCATCCTGTTCCCACTTTTGAAATATTTCTCCGGCTTGCCTTCTATCCCGGTGAGTCTCTTAATGGAAATGCATGCCTGCTGACTTTGGTGCCATCCAAAACGGTGGGTTTTCTCCACAAAGAGTGGCCAACAGGAGTGAAGGGGAAAGGGGGGAGGGGGTGGGGGGGTTCTCGAGCTTGAACAAGGCTTTATGACTTTCAACACCATTTGCATAATTGCATGCATCTCATGCAGCGTGAGTACACAGTGCCAGCACGGATGATCAGTTCTCATCTCCGGACTGCGCCATATAGATAAGAGAACTACATGTCGATATAAAGCAATCTTACTTCCTACTGCCCATGTCAAATTATTTCGGAGGCCTCGACCGGCCGGGAGCTGCTGCAGCTGAATGAATGGGCATCATGATTTCTCGAGGCCAAGCCCTTATTGTAATTGGAGTGGGGAGTTTATTATCACTAGTAAATCTCGCTACATGCATTGTGTCAGTAATGATTTTTACATAATACTTGTATTAATGCATGATATATTTTCAAGTGACTATCTTTATGAAGTTCAAAGTTTTTATTAGGTTCCAATGTTGGGGATGCTGTGTAGCCGTCTTAGCTCTGGTAAATTAGATTGTAATCTTTATTAGGTCTAGGATAATCTCACGTAGACAGATTGTGTCATGCTCAAAGGCTTTGGAGAAAAGGAGTTTCTGAATAAAATGATGTCAGGAGAGTGGAGTGACACTGATGCACTTTTTAAAAATTTCACAGCCAATCAAATGGCTCCCACAACTGAACACTGACAACAAACGTGATCCTTTCAATATCTTACATTAAATCACTTCCCCAATCCTAACCATTTCTAACAGGCAAAGAGCACCATATGATGTAGAACCCTATCTAAATAAAGGAACAGAATACAACACTGTGTAGCCTACATACAGTGGGGCAAAAAAGTATTTAGTCAGCCACCAATTGTGCAAGTTCTCCCACTTAAAAAGATGAGAGACGCCTGTAATTTTCATCATAGGTACACTTCAACTATGAGAGACAAAATGAGAAAAAAAAATCCAGAAAATCACATTGTAGGATATTTAATGATTTTATTGGTAAATTATGGTGGAAAATAAGTATTTGGTCAATAACAAAAGTTCATCTCAATACTTTGTTATATACCCTTTGCTGGCAATGACAGAGGTCAAATGTCAAAAGTCTTCACAAGGTTTTCACACACTGTTGCTGGTATTTTGGCCCATTCCTCCATGCAGATCTCCTCTAGAGCAGTGAATTTTTGGGGCTGTCACTGGGCAACACAGACTTTCAACTCCCTCCAAAGATTTTCTATGGGGTTGAGATCTGGAGACTGGCTAGGCCACTCCAGGACCTTGAAATGCTTCTTACGATGCCACTCCTTCGTTGCCCGGGCGGTGTGTTTGGGATCATTGTCATGCTCAAAGACCCAGCCACGTTTCATCTTCAATGCCCTTGCTGATGGAAGGAGGTTTTCACTCAAAATCTCATGATACATGGCCCCATTCATTCTTTCCTTTACAGGGATCAGTCGTCCTGGTCCCTTTGCAGAAAAACAGCCCCAAAGCATGATGTTTACACCCCCATGCTTCACAGTAGATATGGCGTTCTTTGGATGCAACTCAGCATTCTTTCTCCTCCAAACACGACGAGTTGAGTTTTTACCAAAAAGTTCTACTTTGGTTTCATCTGACCATATGACATTCTCCCAATCCTCTTCTGGATCATCCAAATGCTCTCTAGCAAACCTCAGACGGGCCTGGACATGTACTGGCTTAAGCAGGGGGACACGTCTGGCACTGCAGGATTTGAGTCCCTGTCGGCGTAGTGCGTTACTGATGGTAGCCTTTGTTACTTTGGTCCCAGCTCTCTGCAGGTCATTCACTAGGTCCCCCCGTGTGGTTCTGGGATTTTTGCTCACCGTTCTTGTGATCATTTTGACCCCACAAGGTGAGATCTTGCGTGGATCCCCGGATCGAGGGAAATTATCAGTGGTCTTGTATGTCTTCCATTTTCTTATAATTGTTCCCACAGTTGATTTCTTCAAACCAAGCTGCTTACCTATTGCAGATTCAGTCTTCCGAGCCTGGTGCAGGTCTACATTTTTGTTTCTGGTGTCCTTTGACAGCTCTTTGGTCTTGGCCATAGTGGAGTTTGGAGTGTGACTGTTTGAGGTTGTGGACAGGTGTCTTTTATACTGATAACAAGTTCAAACAGGTGCCATTAATACAGGTAACGAGTGGAGGACAGACTCTTAAAGAAGAAGTTATAGGTCTGTGAGAGCCAGAAATCTTGGTTGTTTGTAGGTGACCAAATACTTATTTTACCGAGGAATTTACCAATAAATTCATTAAAAATCCTACAATGTGATTTTCTGGATTTTATTTTCTCATTTTGTCTCTCATAGTTGAAGTGTACCTATGATGAAAATTACAGGCCTCTTTCATCTTTTTAAGTGGGAGAACTTGCACAATTGGTGGCTGACTAAATACTTTTTTGCCCCACTGTATGTAGTTAACATGAATTAAATAATGCAATTCTCTTTTTAAAACTGAGAAATAAGACAATCTACTAAATAAATCTTCACAAAAATAAATCTTATCTTACATTAACAAATCATTATGTGCAGTTAGAAAGTGGTCACTTGAAGTGACAAAAATGAGAAGTGAGATTTACAGAGTATTTTATCACCTTTAAGGCGTTTCACATTTTACGCGGCATGCGCTGCGCTCGCCGCTAGGTTGTCCTATTCCCAACTATGTTTGTTGTGCTTGCCGCCGGCCTCAGCGCAAATTTACGTCATACATGCGCCAATATTTGAACGCACATTATGTCTGCGTCCGGTGTTGACATCAGACTGTGCAGTACATGCGACAGTGAGTTGGTGGAGACGATGTTTCTGTCTATGAAACAAAAAAAAAGCCTTGGCACTTGCCCGGATTGTGAGGAGAAGACGGAGGAGGGCAGCCACAGCAGCAGCAAGAAGGGTGTGGGTGCACGAGACCCTCAGGTCCAGAGAGCAGTTGGGGGAATCCCGGCTGGTGAAGGAGCTGCGCTTTCACTGTGACCGGTTCCAGGGGTACTTTTGGCTCAACAGGAAGCAATTTGACCGTTTGCTGACGAGAGTCGGTCCTACGATTTCCCGGATGCGAACAACATTCCGTAAGCCCATTTCTCCAACGGAGCGTCTGGGAATTTGTCTGAGGTGAGATACATGGCAAAATCTGTCATCTGTAGAAACATTAGCATCAGCTGAGTGATAACGTACATGAATGGAATGTTGTTGCCAAGGTTCTGTTGTTTAGTAGGCCTACGCTAGCTTGTGGTGATTACATTTCTGTCTAGGTTAGTAATCATGTCGATAGTAATAACCTAGCGTGGATAATAATGATCATTAATGATCGACTGTTGCACAGAACAGACGGATAAAGGACACATTGCATTGTTGTGCCTGTGTTACATCTTCCAACTTGAATGATGAACTAATGTCCTGTAACACTACCTACAACTAGCATAGCTAGCTAATTCTAGCACTTATCGCCTGACTATAACTAACTGACACTTTACTTTATAGAAATAGCACTCATTGATGCAGTAACATGTACTTATCATACTCTACCTAGATTGTACCCTTGTTGGGAGTAACTGTGGTTGAAAGGAGTCAGCCAAATGCAATGTAATGTAATGTAATTTCAGATACCTGGCCACAGGTGACTCCTACAAGACCATTGCCAGTAGTTACCGGGTGGGCATCTCCACTGTGGCAGGCATTGTTCCAGAGGTGTGTGGAGCCATTTGGGATAGCCTGGTGGAGGAATACATGCCTGTTCCAACGGCTGCCCATTGGAAGGAGATCACCCAGCGCTTCTGGGAGATGTGGCAGTTCCCCAACTGTGTGGGGGCAATAGATGGGAAGCATGTGCTCATCCAGGCACCACCTCATTCCAGCTCCCAGTATTTCAATTATAAGGGAACCTTCTCCATAGTGCTGCTGGCGGTCGTGGATTTAAGATACCTTTTCAGGGTGGTGGATGTTGGAGCCTTCGGGCGAAGCAGTGATGGAGGCACCCTTGCAGCTTCTGCATTTGGAGCAGCCTTGCGAGGGAACAAGCTGGGTCTTCCGGAGGATGCCCTCATCCCTGGTGCTGAACACCTGGGGCCCATGCCTCATGCGTTTGTGGGGGATGAGGCTTCCCCCTTGAGGTAAGTGTTGTAGTTGATTTGTATGAAGTGCATGTACTGATTTAACAGCGGGATTCACATTGTCATTATGTATTGTAGGATTTTGAACAGCACTGTGTTAAACTATAATGTATCATTGGGTATTATTAGATTGTGATGTCAACAATGTATTTTGTAGAAATTGTAATCTTGATGTACATAGTCACATGTCCTTACATCATTTTGTGTAGGAGGAATTTGCTGAGGCCCTATCATGGAAGGGACCTCACCCAGCCAAGGAGGACCTTCAACAGCCGCCTGTCAAGTGCTAGGAGAGTGGTTGAGAATGCCTTTGGCATCCTTGCTGCACAGTGGGGGATCTACCACCGTGTCATTGGAGTGAGCCCTGAAAATGCGGATGCCATTGTGAAGGCAACAGTGGCTCTGCACAATTTTCTGCGGTGGAACTCCCCAGTTGAAGCTCCCTGCCCATCAGAGGCCATCCCCATCCCTGCTCTACAGAATGTAGGGAGAGTTGCCACCAACAACGCCACCCAAGAGGCCATAGCCACACGGGAGGTTTTCAACACATACTTCTCCTCTCCTGCTGCAGCAATACCTCGGACCACAGTGGCCTGATGTCTTTGCAACCCACACCTGCTGCTTCACTTCTACGGAACACCACAAAGGCTCTTTTAAGAGCCACTCTCTTATTCTTTAAAAAGCTGTTTCCAAAGTGTTCATATTAAATGACATGATCTGATATAATAACAAGGACACATTACTTCAATCACATCTCACTCACTCATCCACCCCAAGAATATACACACATCATATGCAGTCACTTATGTGAAGTTTATTTTGTAATATAAATAACACGCACACAACAAAAGTTAAGTAATGGTTACCAGACCTATAAAAAATAAATGTAATTAATTCTCTGCCTGTCATTTGCAGACCTGTGATGTGAGTGCAGCTAATGTGGAACACAGGAAGGTAAGTAGTTGTGAGTGAAAACGTATAAAGAAATAGTGGTAGTGTGTAGTAGTGTATGGGACATGTCAAGAGAACTCTGCTCTATGCAGAGTAGTGCGAAATTCCATCTGCACCTCACTCCTCTTCTCCCTGGGCAGGTTTCGGAGCCGTGGGGCTAAGCTCAACAGAAACAGCTCTGTGTCATCTGTTTTTTGCTGTAGCACATTGAGGAGACTTTCCTCAAACTCATCCCCCTGTTTCTTCCGTCTCTTGCCAGAGCCCTGCCGAGACTGGGGTGTTGCTGGAGCAGGCTGCGGGGTTGCTGGAGGCTCCCTGCACTCTACAGGGTCATCCACAATCTGCCAACCTTCTAGCTGCACATCTTGGAGGTACAGAGTGTAGCTGGAGCACCCCTCCTGAGGGGAAAGGGGCTGGGACTGGGACAGGGGCTGGGACTGGGGCTGGGAGAGGTTAGATGTCGCTCTCTCCCTGACGTGTGGCTCCAGAAAAGAGAGAATGGCAAAGTACTTCCAAGTACTTTTGTGGTCTGCCCCAGCACCACTTTTCTTCTCTCTGGTGCCTCCTCTCCTTTAAGTACCTGTCTCTTAGGTTCTTCCACCTTTTCTTACACTCCTCCTCTAAATAGACGTATGGATTATTAGCATCTCTCAATAAAATGATGCATTTCAACACTGTGTCATTGCATGTTTACATACATATGTAAGAGGTCTGCAGTCATTGCAGTTGGATATAATAAAGCTAAGATATGAGCCTATATTCATACATTCATTCATACATACTCTGGAAAACACTTTTTTCCATGCATATGTGCAATTAAGTCCTCCAAAACTGGACCTTACACACTTGGAAATGGGTAGTTATTCTGTGTAAACGCCATATACCTAACTACCTATATGTGAACTGAAAATGAACATTACTTATGTCATCGGTCCAAGCGTATTTTACATCATATAAACATACAAATACAAATATACCCTACAAATACCTGTATGGAGCTGTATTATGAACTTGGTATTTGTAGCTCACAACAGTATAGCTTCAGTTCTTCTCAGTTGCTTTGGTGCATTTCTCAGATCAGAGATGACAATAATGTGTAACTTTGTCACATAAGGAATAGTGCTCTCTCTCATTTGCATTGTTCATTAGACTATACATACAGAGTGAACTGTTAAATATGGACAACAACACAAAGTAGTTTCACTATATTGGTATAAACGATGGCGTGAGGACATGTCAGTTTGATTGTGTCATTTGTATAAATACTTGCTGTGGACACATAAACAAAAGATTTCCAGCAAGACAACAGGCATGTGCAGGTCAGTCACTATGCAGTGCAGTTTCCACCAATAGTTTTAACTCACTGCAAATGCAAATTATTATTTAAAAAACCTACCAAAGTGGTAAAAAAAAGTAACATAGTTGTGATTGTATTTCAGTGAAGACATGTCCATGTTGATTACATATAGCTAAAACAGACCTGAATGATTTAAATTAAGAGGCTACAATAAGCTACACACCTGGCATGCCTATTATGGTAGAAATATGCTTCCACAGCATTGCTTTGCGTCCGAGGTCTCTGTACGAGCTCAAAGTTGTGTCGTACTCTGGGAGATCGCTGATGGCCAAAATCAACCTCTCGTCCATGTTCCGTTTGTGGATCCACGTGTGTTCGGTGTTTACTTTTTTTTCTTTTTATTCAGACATGTCACAGCGCACCGCGGCCGCTCTTGCACGTGCCACGGTCAAAGTTGAACCATGTTGAACTTTCACCGCGGCACGCGCAAGAGCGGCCAGCCGCAAAATGCCGCTTGCGCTGAGACCAGTTCTTGCGCGCTCAAGCCATTGACAATAATGGGTTTCACAGCGCAGCGCTGCCGTTTGCGCGTACAATGTGAATGGCCCTTTACAGTAAGCTCACTGTTTTGGTTTAACAGCCCGCAACTTTACTGCTTTCATTCATTCCCAACGCTCTCATCAACCTTGTTTCCAGCCGCAGCACGCAGCTGTTCTTAGCACAAAAGCTCTGATAAACCAACTGTACATTACCTGCCCAGCACCAAATGACGGACAAAGTTAGAGAGTAGATGGTGAACATAGTGGAGCATTTAGCAGCTAAAATGACAGATATTTTCCTCAGGAGTTGGTGGAGAGTGAATATTAGACTTATATCGGTCAGGTGGCCAAAAAACACGTCTCCAGATAAATGCTTCGTGTCTGCTGTATCTGTAAGTAGGCAAACACATTTGCCACATCAACTTTACAATAGGTCAGTGTTGCTTACAGCTTGTTGAGCCGCCCCTAAGTGGTCAAAAAAACATGTAAAGTGTTACATACAGGAATTAGAAAGAATAATAAACATTGGTTAATTGGGTTATGCTTTTAATTCAGCTTCAATCAGCTAGATCTTGTACTATGTTTCCATGACTTGCAATTTCAATACCTATATCTGGTTGCAATCGCTTATTTATTCTGTGTGTTTTCAAAGGTTCCCTTATCCAGTGAAGGCCTGCTAGGTGCTTTTTATTTTGGGGATGATGGTTCTGGCAGACAGGGTTCACCAGAGAGCGCCCAAGTTGAGCATCATGGGTGACACCACTCCACAAAAGGTTCCCTGCCCTTTTATTGGGCACGGTTTATTAAAACAGCCAGCTTCTGACAATTCAATTGAAAATTCTCTAGTGGTTCTGTTTTCCATCTAACTGCAGTGACTTTTAGAGAGCTTGAGATGACTGGCAGGTAGAACAGGCTGACTGATAAAACAAATTTATAAAAGCAGTGGGAAAATGAGTCAGTGATGGGAAATGACTTCAAGCTGTAAATGCCTGCAGTTAAGAGCAACAGCGTCATGTGTTAAGGATGGGTTGTGTTTCTAATATTAACAGCAGTTTCTCAGTGTGTGTGTTTTCATAAAGCTGCCTGTCCCCTAGTGGAAACCAATGTGTGTCAGATTTTGCCCTTTTGCCATGGCTGTCACTGTTCCTTGATGGTATTTGCGTTCACGGCCAGTTTTCATTTGCCTTTGCTGCCTTGCTCACATACTTTGTGCCAAGTATGCCAGCATGTGACATTCACAGAGGCTCAGGGAAAAGGACACTGGTCTACACTTTGTGTCTAGATTCTCCATCCTAAAAACCGATCTGAGCCATGAAGCTTTGGCATAATCCTCATAAAGCTCCCATGTTATTCACAGAATGGTAACCAAGTGAGCCTTAAGCTTTGCCAAACAATGAGCTGAACACAAGTATGGCAGCAAATGCCATATGAAATTCAAGCACTGTTAGGTTAGCTGGTGCATGGAACATTTTTATTGAATGGCTTGCTATGCTAATCTTATTGTTCCCAAAAACAAACATTATCAAACATTGGACAAGATTACTGGTGTTACTTGCTTTGTAACTTCTTCTTGTTCTTAGCGTGACAAAGCTAAATATACTCTCAGGTGGAAAGACTGATTTTTTTGACAGGTTTTGGGGTTTATCAGATTGTGAATACATTCCAGCATATTATTTGCAATTTAATGAAAGTGTTTTGATCTTACTTGACTTGACTATTTGCATGTTCTATGAAATACACAACTTTTTTGCATCAGCAAAAGATGTTTTGGGAGAAAGATGATGCCACCTGAACTGTTTTATTTCCAATACATCAGACAGAATGTATTTATCTACACCTAATGCCTGCACATGCTAACTAATGTGTAGTTAAACCTGCCCTAACTGACTTTTTTCACACTTGGGGCCAGCCAAACCAGCTCAAAACCGCTGTGTTACTGCATTTGTATGCACATTTTGAAATATTGCATTAGTAAAGTATTATAATGGGATATGGAAACATGATGTTCAAGGCAACATGGTTTGTTAGCAACCTCTACTTCTACTAGTTTTCTGGCTGTCTGACGAAACTATACAGTATCCTAGTTTATTTGTTCCGAACCAGTTGATTGAAACGCGGCAACACTGTTAATGACATATCTTTCAAGTTGTTAGCAACTCATAACTAGTTAATAGCTTATTTATACATGCATCAGATACAGAGCAACATTGACATTCATTTGGAGTCGTGGGTCTGGTCAGTTGACAAATGTTTATCCAGTTAGATCTTTTAGCTCCAATTGGTCTCCACCAACTCCTGTGGGAAATGTCTGAAATATCTTCTAAATGTCCCACTATGTTCACCAGCTAGTCGCTAACTTTGCCTGTCTGCTGTTTGGTGCTAAACGGGTAGCATACAATGAGTTTATAGAGCTTTTTCCCCTGTTGAAAAAAAACAACCAACCCACATGGTCAAGGGGTGAAGTTACAATAAGGGAAATAAATAAATGTCAATGGTGCGTCTGAGACACAAAGTGACCCTGACTAGGGGAGCCGTGACCTGGAACCGCCACACCCCTTCCTGTTTTCTGCACTATATGAATATCTCACTAGTTCCAGCAAAAGCACGGAATGTTTGCTACTGAACATACATCACTGATGCAGAGCAGTTTCATACTAAAATCAGTGATAGGAGATAGGGTTGCCTTATCCAAACGTGCAAGATGGTTTGTTACACAGAACCATCTGAGAAGCCGTCATTGGAAACTATTTGGAAAAGGGCAGGCACTTTCAAAAAAATACCTGGCAGGTGATTGGACGAACCATCTGTCTATCACGTCCGCCATTGTTGTTTTTAAACAAACAGTTGCAGCCGTCACACACACCTAAACCACGCCTGTAGCTGCCTGTAGCTCCTCACCGGATGCTGATTGGTTCGGTTTGCTCCGGGGCGTCAAACTCATTTTAGTTCATGGGCTACACACCCCTTATTTGATCTCAAGTGGGCCAGACCAGTAAACCACTCCAGAAAGATCAGAAACTGTATCTGCCACAGAGTTTCTTGTCAGCTTGATATTGACAAATGCAAGTTGCTTCTGCTATGGCAGCATTCTATTGCCATTGTAGGAAAAATAATAATGTTACGGACCCGGGAGAGAGGGGTAATATTCCGAGAAAAAAACTCAGAATTTCTAAGAAGAAAGTCCTAAATTTACAGAAAAAGAACTCAGATATTCTCTGAGATTAAAGTGTTAGATTTTGAATTGAAATTAATTACTTCTCTGCAATTTACAAAGTCATCCAGTGGGCCGGATTTGACCCTTTGGTGGGCCGGTTTGGGCCCACTGGCCGTATGTTTGACGCCTCTAGGTCAGCTGGTATTTTGAACCCTGAGGAGATGGATTTTTCTGAGATTCTCGCGTGATCTCTTGATATCGAGAATCCAGCTGACGTGCAAGGTAAGGGTTGACTATCTTAAACACTAGAATCTGAACTGTGGAACAAAGTGAGTGAATCAGGGTCTCAGTTGAAGTGTTTTGGATGCTTATGTCTATCATAACTCCACTGGCTGATTAAGGGCAAAAGAAACATACTTTTCAACATAACTTGAAATGTTTTCTCTGTGTCTGTGTACCAGAGCATCTGTGACTGCAGACACATGCATGACTAAATCCTTCACATACTGTATCAAAAGATGGATTAGGTTTTCATGGTGACTATTGCCTAGCACCAAAGTGACTCAACATTGTGCATTTCAGAATTAGTTATTCTTTGAAATTGCCTTTCACTCACACAATTCCACATTATCCATAACACCCTAAAAAAAAAAAAAAAAAAAAAAAAAAAAGACTAGCTAAAGCTATTTCTCTGGTGACCTTTTGCAGAAACATACTGTACTTACAAGGCAGGAGAGGAAGCAAAGGTCAATTGGCCTTGAGATTACAGTGCCAAGAATCAAGGCTCTGTGCACGAAAATGTATTTATTCATGCCAGCTCACATCCTTTAGGTGCTGCCTGCATCCTGGTTACGCTCTGTGGTATGACAGCTCCTCAAGGCCATGGTCTGAGATACACAGCGGGTCGTAGAGCTTCTGACAGGAGCAGAGGTGGAGCCAGCGGGGGACAAGGAGCCGATAGCATGTGGGTTCACTGGTTTCTTTAACGCTAAATGAAGAAGAGTGTCTCTGAGCGATGTGAGACTATGGGGGGAAGCCAAACAGCTGCAGTTAGTCATGCGAGTGTCTGTTTGTGAGATTGCCGATTGTATGAGAGAGCATCTCTGAAAATTCCTGTGCTGTGTTCCTAAACTGAAATACCAGCACCAGGACTTTTTTCTCATCCACTTATCTTTTACTGTTTTCCTCATTAATTTAGATCTTTTGTGCCTACACCATTTTCTACATCATCAGATTATCATGACTCATTCAGTTTTTAAGGCATTCAGACCTATTCATCGGACCAGAGCTCATTTTGCAGTGTCAGCATTTTCTTTACAGTCTCATTCAGACGATCAACATGAGAGCAGCAGAATGAGACTCGGGCCCGAACTTGTCAATTTTACTGTTACTACAGTAAAAGTAATAACTTTTCAAGATGTTAATTAGTGCGATTGTAGATTTGTGCGAGTATGAAATACGGTTGGGCACATGGTGTGTTTCTTATTGGCTATTCAGGGTAGCCTGATAAGCCAGACCCACATCAAGATGTTGGGTCTGGGAACTCACCATTGGCAGGGCTCAATCCGAGGGGCGGAATAAAAGGTTGTCTTTCAAATTCCCTCTGCACGCAATAGGATAGCGCTACAACCAATCAGAGCAACGAAGAAGGTAGCGGAGCTAGTTGATAGATTAAACTTTTCCCGTATCAGGTCAGCCAAACTCCGAACACATCTTCCTTTTTTAAGAATGTCTTCCAGAGTCGTGGCCAAAGCAGAGTCGAAAGACCGCTGTTCGCCAGCAGCAGCCACAAGCCCACCCACCAACTCCATACACAATGTGATTGGGCTGACTAGAGTTTGGTTTTTCAAGCTCGCAAGCCAACAGAGAGTTGCTAGACGGACCCTGGCTGCAAATTACATTTGCTGTCGCTAGGGTGCGTCTAGCTTTCTAGGCTATATTAGGTTAAATTAACAAAAAGGAAATTTCACCATTTTCAAAGTAAATTTTTAGTAATGCCACAAAAGATATTATTGTCGGATGTTAGCATGCTGATGTTAGCATTTAGCTCAAAGCATTTCTGTGACTAAATACAGCCTCAAAGAGCTGCTAGCATGGCTGTAGACTCTTGTTTTACAATCCTCTTCTTTTTCTTCCTCCTCTGTTGAACTAGGATACTATAAGCCAACGATCTGCCTCATGGTTTTACGTCAAATCAAGACACCTAAGTCAGGCAAAGGGAAGGAATGCTTTTACTTTCCGCTTTGTTCATTTCTACATGAAGTTACTGTAAAAGAAAAATAAAGGGAAGTAATTGAGACAAAAAGATGCACAGCCTACGGAACCCATATCTATTCCCCACAGACAGATTCCAGCATATATTGTTGTTGACAATTTCACATAGAGATGATATAAATCTATATATTTCAATTCACAGCTCATAATTACTCTCTTATTATGCTGCCTTTACACTGGCGTTTGTAATAAATGCAGAGCTGCAATAATCTGTTTAAGTGTGATAGGTTCATTAATATGTAGAATACACAGAGGAGTGGTATCAGTGCTGACAAACAGAAGCATGAATATCATATTTTTTGTTTTCGGGAATTTGCACTCCCCTGCAATAACAATAATTATCTCGCTTTGGTTATTATTTTGTTTGATTTTAGAAAGGGCCCTCCATCGGTTATAAATGGTTCAGCTCTGATCAAGTCCTTTAACCTATGTTCACAATTATCCAATTGTTAATAACTATATTAAAGATTATATTATTATAATATGATTAAAAATTAACCTCCAGTGTTTTATTAAAAAAAAAAAAAAAAAGCTCACACATGAATCAATGTTATTAGGTTAAAGAATCCCCAAACCCACTAAGACTGGTCTCCTTTCTATCCTTTCACAAGTCCAGAACGGGCATGCAATTATTTTACACCCTTGAAATCCTGTACATTTTATTCCGAATGTCCATGTGTAAAAAATAAAATAAAAAAATACATTTCCCATCTGCATGAATCTAAAACAAACAGACACTATGTAATAAGCGACACAGTAAAGTAGACTGATGATGAACTGTTGGGGAACACTCATTTGGCAAATAGTCGGTCGTACTGCCTGTAGGTGTAACCTGGAGCCTGTGGAGGTGTGTGTGTGTGTGTGTGTGTGTGTGTGTGTGTGTGTGTGTGTGTGTGTGTGTGTGTGTGTGTGTGTGTGTGTGTGTGTGTGTGTGTGTGTGTGTGTGTGTGTCAGATGAGTATGCCTTCCACAATGTTATGACCGGTCTAATGAGATCTATGGAGAGTTGGGCCTCTCACTTTGTCATATCACCCATCCACTCTCCTGCACAGGAAACCCACTGTGGAATTATCCTGAGACACATCCACTCGGATGGATGGATGCATTTGTTGATGTTCAAGACAACAGAGCATAATTTATTTTATTTTATTTTTTATGGTTTACATATGAACACACCGGAGTCCAGTGATGATGACACTTTTGCTATTCCCATATGTTGCAGACAAAGAGAAATGCTTGTTTGTTTAAAAAAAATAAAAAAATGTCTTTACTGTCCACTAGGAATATACATTATTTTGTTTTCCCCCTATTCATATAATGTAATAAATCAAATCCCCAGACATTCTTTTTCAAATCTCAGCAATGTAGAGATGAACTAATCTGGATCTCTGACCTGCGGAAAGCCACCATCTACTCCCTCCCTCTCTCATACACACAAGCAGCTGCACACATGCATTTGGACTTTACTACAGTACAATGCAGTGGCCACCTCTCCTAACTCTGAGGCGACAGAACAATAGAGGAGCTTGACAACAACACAGCGGCTGCCACCGAGGTCACATCCACAACGCTACCTGCATATTTGTTAGCAGTTTCATTTTAGCGATGCCAGACCATCTGCTCGGCATTTGTAGATGGCAGAGTGAGCAGTGATTAATCAGTCAAAGTATTGCTTCCAGTGCTTCAGCTCTTCATTTCCACTTTTAAAAAAGGCAAATGAATTTGCTGCTCCTTCATCAGTCACAGGTAAATGAATCGTGGAGTTCTGGTATGGAAATAAAAATCCGGCCAATTCATTCCGTAACCTTCTCAGTGGAGAAAAAAAAAATGGGATGTACATACATAGATCAAATAAAAAACACTAACAAAACAAGACATTGAATCCTTAACTGAGGAGAAAAAAATATGTCATAAACCAGAGTTGTTGGATTTCTAACAAAATTCTAACAGTCCAAGGAAAGCAACTAACGATTATTGCGACCTAAACCTACAAAAGAAAAGAGCAAGGCTACATACAATAAGGCCATTTGGCCCGTGTTGCCGTCAAGTCAGGTAAAGTACACAAAGGGCACTGATGGCAGCTTCAGAGACCCAGAAACCCAACAGTACTCCTAAACTGGAACATGTATATTAGTTACTTTGTAGTAATTTGCTTAACACACATCTTTGTATAGGAAAGTGCAAGTGGAGTTTGACAGGGTTGCAAAACAAGTCGTTTTTGTACAAATATTGGTAAGAATTCCCAGATCAAATTTGCAGCTTGTGTTTTGAGTTGCCAAAAAAAACATAACCTACAAAATGTTGATCATGCTGATGTTGAAGGAAAACCAAATAAAAACACTTTGTCAGAACTATTTTAGCAAATAGTTTAACATTTTTTGACTTTGTAGATTATAGACATTCAGTAAAAAAAACAACATAATTTGGACAACATGTATTTAGCTATTGCAGATTTAGCAAATGAGTAATATATACACCAACTATACATCATTTTCAGGAGACAGGGTCACAATATGAAGTAGATCTGCTAGAGAAATACTGAATCTTTTATCATTGATTTGAATTTTTGTCAGCCAAAAAGAGTCACATTTAAAGATATTGATTTTAGAAATACTGGAATCAGCATATAAAATACACAGCGTGTGTACATTTTTTTCAATTCCCAAAAAAAAGCGTACATGACCTAAATGTGTGTCCACAATGCAAGCCTGGTAAAGACTTGAGGATATGTGTAAAGCTGCAGTGTGTCCAGGCTCAATTACTATGCTTAGGGACTGTTCGTTATTTATTTAAGGGGCCACCGGAGGAGTTTTGGGATCTTTAGTCAAAAAAAGACTTGATCCTACCCTTGCCACTAATAATTTTTCTATGACCCTCCAAAATGATTTGGAAAAGAGGAATGAACCTCCCCAACAATTCAGTGATGCCTTATGTACTGGTTTGCACTTTGCTAAGATGAATATATGCCCTTTAATTTTTTACAGTCATGACATACAAGAGTTAACCTCTGCTTTCTCATCTTACACGTCACACTCCTCCGTTATGGTGTGGGGGCCATTTCAGTAGATTTCCTCACTAACATTGTTGTGGAAACACAATAAGCATGGAACCTAAATGCACACTTCCTGCATTACTTCAAATACTAAGTTACTCATCTAGTAAACTAGTATTCACATGAAATAAAACAATAAAACGTTGAGACTATTCAACAAAGCACACTGGGTAACATATTCAACACACCAAAGCTGAACATTATATTCCAAAACATATATCTTTATTTTTAAAGCAGATTTTAAATTACATTGTAACAATTTAACAATTCGCCCTTATGAAATCCAATCGCGGCACGGCTGTCTTGAAACGCAATAGACAGACGGTGGCGGAATGCCCCGACACTTAAATTCAACTAAAATGTAACAGTGAACAGTCAGTGTTGGACCTACAGTCTGTTGAGATGCCTCTCCAAACTCACCATAAAACGTTAAGACACGTTGAGAAAAAAGATCCTTATTTTGCCGTAATCCAGTGACACGGAAAAATAAGTAATCCACAGCGATCAGTAGATCCAAAAAAAGGTAAATGACACAGTGTATCCAGCAAGGTCTACGCGTGTCACATTCACCAGCCAGCTCCGAACAGGTGAACGAGGCCTCTTCACTTTGCCGTTTAAACAAAGTGGAATAAACGTATAAAAGTCCAAATCTACACAAAACCCGCAATCAATTAGTAAGCTGACATCACATGTATATACATGGCATTTAGGAAACCTTTATTACAACACTGGCACGTTAAGATGTCCAGACTAGTGCAACAGTAATTTTTGCGTCCTGCTGCTCCCATCGTCAGACAGATATTTTTTTTTTTACTAAAGCAGTATATGAAATCTGATGTATTACCTACCACCATTTAGTTGTTGTGTTATTTAAGATATTTATAAAAATATCTGGTCAAGCCAGATGTAATTATTCCACTCATTTTTTAAACAATGCAATTACCCGTTTCAGCCACCAGGGAGGCAGTGCTCCCCCCCCAGCAAACTCATGGGTCAGACCCATCTGGTAGCGAAGGAGGGTCGAGACTGAGCGCTACATGGAAAATACGCATCTAACAAGCCACTTTGAAATTTTGCTGTTTTCATGCATACAAAAGTTGGGTGCTAAAAATTGTTGGGTGACCCTCCCCTCAACAAAGAATAAAAAGACATGACCCTCCCCTACTTTCCTCCGGTGGTTCATTCCATAAATACCGAACGGTCCCTTAATGTCTTACAGAAGACTGAGTCAATCACTCAAGGTGCACCCCTGATTGCAATAAACTTTTCGCACTAGAACTTCCATTCTCTGTTTTAATCAGCCCATTCTCCAGATAAAGGGGGGGGGGGAAGATAAAAAAAAGCCTTTCATATTCTGATCCGAAAAGGAACTCAATTAAGAGTTCCCAAAAGGGCCCTTTAATGGCTTATGAGCAAAGCAGTGATGAAAGAGACAGAGGTTATAAATATTTCAGGTAATTTTGTTATCTATTCATCTCTTCTTCCATATCCAGTCAGCGGTCCGTCTCATTATCTCACAGCCAGATTGTTTTGCGTACTCGCTCACACTTCTGTTGTTCCGCGACACACTTGTGTTTCTAGACAATGCCTTTTGTGCCGTCTTTTAATAAACTAATTTCACGTTTGATATGGTTAGTGTAACAACAACCAATATTTTCATGAAAAATAAATTTTGGTTTTGCTCGCCTCCATCACAGATTAATAGCACATTTATTTAACTTACAGTATATCCATTTCATGAAAGCTTTAATATTTCCAAACAGCAGGGGTCAAACACATTGTGTTCCACATGTTTTGTAATTCTATTAGATCGCATGTTGGCACAAGCTTGATTTCTATGCTCCATCAGCCTTTACACATGGCAAGGAAAAGAATGTTAAAAGGCAAGATTTCACTTATTGTCTGTTGCATTGTCAAGGTTCTCAAACAACACCAGAGCAGCCATACTTAAGTGCAGCAATGGCTATTTAGAGCACACGTCATTAATTAATCACACATGCACACACAAATCATCATCAGTGGTGATATCTCAGCCGTTATCATCGAAGGTCAGAAAGAGAATCAGCAGGGATTAAAATAGTACTACAATACTTTACGTAAGTACAAGTATTGTTACGTAAAATACATTTTATTAAGTGAAAGTAAAATGGCTTGTGTAAAAATGTATTTACATAAAAGTAAAAATTAGGTCAGTTAAAATAAAAGTGCACCTTATTGTCTAACACAAGAGAATATTTTTCTATAGATGCCACTTTGCAGCCTTTCTACACTGCTTTCCTGAGCGTAGCATCACTAGAATTAACCAGAAAAGATACAAAACTGACAATTAGGGAACAAATGACCAACAATAAATAAAATGTCCATGGACACCACGGCGAGTGCAACAAGCATTATTAAGCCACATAAAGTAATTAACAGGACACTTGTTATAAAATCAACAGCAGAATAAATCATCACCAAAGCAGACAACACAGATATCTATAAACAATATAAACTCTGCAGCAGTTGCAGCCACTAACACATATTAAGGCAAAGGAGAGATTGCAAAGATTTTGCACAACTTGTAGTCAACACATGCACTCAATGCCATGTTGTGTTACAACCATCACAGCCAGTTTGTTGTACTCACCTGTCTGAACATGAGGCTTACACACTGCAAAGTTCTCACTCTGCTCCAGGTTCATCTTCTCTGCTTGTTCATTCTCAAAGCAGTCAGCCTATCTGTCCCATGATTTAGTCCCAGCTTCTCTGTCACACTGTGCTCCTCAAAGTTTTCCACCACTTTGAGCTGAATGAGGCTCTGCAGTCGCTGTGACTGAGATTAACAGTCACACAACAGAAAGACGTACACACCTAAACGACGATAACGTTTCCTTTGTGAACACAGAAGTCACCGCTGGAGGATCCACCATGAGCATTTTAGCATTTAGCATGTTAGCCAAACCCAGCATGCACCTGTTGGGTGTGTTTGATTTGTCACTTCACTGTGCACTGCAGTGTGCAGGAGGGGTGGTGCATTAAACTGGTCATTTATTATGGTACACCCAACCTTTTTTTTTATTTTAAACTATGCCGAAGTACAGTAATACTAACCATAACCCATAATGATGTAATTATTTATTATATTGCATTTTTGTATCTTTCAAAAACTGATAGGGCCAGCCTTAGTACATCATGGACTCACCCAGTTAATATAGACTCCCAGCAGGTGTGGCTAATCCCTTAACGAGGTGGGAGGAGCCAGGTGTGGCTAATCCATTAACAATGTGGGAGGAGCCAGATGTGGCCAATCCCTTAACGAGGTGGGAGGAGCCAGTAAGTCAACTACAAGAGGGGAACAGAGACAGGCCACAATAGGAACAGGAAGTCATACAGCTGAGTGCTGCAACAATAATGTCTTATTCATTTATTTCATTCAATTAAGCACTCAAGTCCCTCGTATTCCTAACAACTTGTCTTTTACAATGTTCTGGTGTTCAAAATTTGTCCAGTGATTTTCTCAAAAAAAAAAAAAAACTTCTAGGGTCGCTAGAGGCCCAAGTGTTATTAGTTATTCAGGGTATACTCGTGCTGTGTGTTGGCGGGTGAGGTTGTGTTTTCCTGTTTGGTGTCGTGATGACACAGTTGATTTATGGTAAATTAAAAAATACAGACACAATAAAAGTACCCTAAAAGTATTATTTTTTTTCCAAATACAGAACTGCTTCAGCTGAGGAACTCACTCAAGAACAGTAAAGACGTCACATCCATCTATATACACTCGACCGCAAATCAGTGGAGCGGAGCACAGAGTGCACACAGCCGTGTTGCAATGACCACAAGCTACGTAAATGTGATTTGTGATAATGTGCTGACTTATTTACAGTATCTTTGCTAGGGTTGAAGTCAATGAAAAGTTGTAATAGCCTATACATGTAAGATAGTACAATAGAAACAGGAAGCACAACAGGCTATGCTGAAATATATTAATCAGGAGAAGAAAAAAAGTCTGACTATAAATGAATTTAAAGATGGCAAAAATATGATTTTATGATATGACTTAATCTGCGTTATATACAGTAAGTGCTGTGTTGCTAAAGACCCAAGTTAGATAAGAATGTTTGAAAATACACCCATGCATTTAAGGCAAGTATAATGTTTACCATGTTCACTATCTTAGCTTAGTGTGTTAGCATGCTAACATTTGCTTCAGCCCATCTGAAGCTGATTAGAATCTTATTACTTTTGCATGTATTTGTATAAACCAAAGTCTTGGACAAGTTCAAATTTTGACATGATGATGGCACTAGATGAAAAGCTAAATAATCCCCAAAGTTATTATAATTCATCCTAAAAGGCACACGGATGTCTGTACAACATTTTGGTTGTTCCCCTCAAAGCAACAATTTCCAACCTCAGTATGTTGAATCTGCTCCATGAACACCATTAACCAACAACGTATGGTGGATTAGTTCCTAAATACTCTAAATGCCGCACAATGTGGTGTCGATTCCTAAGCCCTGTTGGGATTTGTAAGAAGGAGGAGAACTCATACTTAGAGGTTGGGAGTCTGGAGGACGCTCATCCTGCCATCACTCTTCTCCCTCTCCTCTCTTGTTATCACACCCTAACTCTCCTGAACAACATAAAACACAATATTAACATGTATAACAATGAGCAAGAGATTGTGAATATTCCTTAACATTCATGATAAAACAGTAACGCATAGTTCAGGCTTTGTGAATGATAATCATAATCCAGACAGACAGATTTACATGCGGTTAAAAGAAATTAAAAGAAGTAAAAAGAAATCTCCATTGTCCAGAAAGAGGTACAGCATATATTCAATCTCTGCACTGCCATTAGCACACTACGGTCGCTGACGAGGTGTTTTTACAGTGTGTGTGTGTGTGTGTGTGATGTCAAATAAATAGAAATTTAAAGTTCTTCATTTTTATTTTGTTAAATATTCTGCCTCCTCTAGTTGTCGTTTGTTCATAGTATCAGGCACAGAGCAAATAAATAAGCTCCTGCACAGTTATTCTCAGTAGACTGAGGCTAAAATGCTCTGAGAGGAAACTTGATGTGCATAATACTTTACCACCGAACACACCCACTGTTTACAGTTGCCTGTTATGCAAGTGCAGTGTTTGCAGCAGGTCAAACCACCTGGGGAGTCCGAAAATGTGTTGATTTTCTGATTGCGTTATGAGAAGCAGCCGGATCTGAGCAGCTGTTCTCCCAATCTAAAGCAGGCATGATCACAGACCAAATGAGACAAATGACAATGAAGCAGTTTTATGTCTTTGCTTCAGGAGAGAAAATATCACGAAGGAAGTGGAAAATAAACTCAACCAGTACTGTGTACAGGCATATTATATACATATATAATGCGACTATAGACAGCAGAGACACACACTGCACTGATCCTACATCCCTGTAGGAATATCCTAGAATACTTGTATGGATTTGTTTCCATTAGTGTGATGCACTCTAATCTTGCTTTGGCTTCCGAAATTGGCACTCAGTAAGCTAAAGTAAGCCTCCCCAATCTGGTAGTGAGTCAGAACTCAGGGATTCTTTGACAGTCTGTGGAGAGCTCAAGATGGGAGTGTGACTCACATCAAAATTTCAATCAGGAGAGACTTCGTTGCAGATATGCAAACATTTATTAGTAAGTTCAAAGTAAGTACATAAATAAACTATGGAGATTAGACTCCATCGTAAAAGGGGTATATACATTTCTAAGGTTTAGAAAAACCAAACATATCCCCCAATGACGTCTAGACACTGGTGGTGGTGACAAAAAACCCGTAGACCGGATGAACACCAAAAATGGAGCCGTCAGCTGGGAGAAGACCGAGAACACAGTGGTTGAAAATGCCTGGAGGTAGAAGGGGAGGAGGCGGGTCGCACTCTCGTCTGAAAAGACAACTGACAGAAGCAGGAGAGAGAACAGATTTAAAAAATGGTAGACATGCTGTGATTGGCTTGAACATACGTGCCCGACACTGATTGGTTTACAGAAACGTAACACCCACCAACCAGCTGATCAGTTAAAGAGAAGAGAGTTAACGTAATTGAAGTCTCCCTGACAGAATTTACGCTGAGCTACATAACACCATCTGAGTGTTATTAGATCTGTGCAAGTTGTGCAGTAGCAATGTCAAACCTGCAATACCTGGTTCTTTGGCCACTTGGGGGCAGTGTAAACAAGCTGTGAACTCAACATTGACATATTATCACCTTTTAAGTTGATATGGCTAATGTGTTTGCAACAGTTTCCTATGTACACATCTAGCAGACACAGGGCGTTTATTTAAAGTCGGGTTTAGGTCCACCTGATTGTGGAGGAATTTCCAGCTGACTCATGCTAACTCATGCTATGTATGCAAATACAGTGGTACATCAAGTGTCATTCAGGTCAGTGTCTAACATAACCTCATAACCTGTTTTAGGCCAGTCTATATCAACGGCGTTTCATTATACGGGATTGTTCCGGTGACGCCCGAGGTTCCTGCCAGATGTGCCTCATTTTTGGCCGGACGTTTCCTCTCACCTTCAGCTTTCTTTGTGTTGGCATTCTAAACTCCAGTCGATTCGGAAAACATCCTACGAGCTAGAACCGACAATCAAATCATATTTATCTTCTTTTTTATCTTTATCACACGCAACAGCTATTGTAATTCCAGGGCTAACCTCCATCGGTCCACGTTTCAAAAAAACAAGTTCCTTCTTGAGGCTTTTTTGCAGAGGCGCCAGAGCTTAGCACCTCCCAAGATGATTGTGATTGGTTCAACAAAATGCCAATAAAGGAAATAGAGGAATAGAGGATAGAGGAAATGTAACAGCTGTATTATAAGACAGTGCTGCCTCAAGCGCTCCCATCCTGCCAAGATCATGGAGGAAGTTACCACATAACACCTACTCATATTATTGCGCACCCACATAAGAATAAGCTCTACTGCAGTATGTTCAGGGCAACAGTGATTTCTGTCTGTGCTGAGGTGTTTGGGTTCATGATTTAGGTAAGCATACGTGTTTACGGCACCCAAAATATCTTTGTTTACATTGAAGGTTCAGCTAAATGCCTCGATCATGAGTTTAAATACACCTGCAGGAAGACAGGAACTTCAGAAGTTGGGGACGGGATGGCATGACACGATAACACATCATGGTTAAACTGTACTGTCTGCCTAAATTTCTCCTCAATTGAGATTCCATTAAATGCTTCTGTGTAAGTCATCAAAGTCTCCCACACCTTCTTCATGCATGTGAATATAAGTTGTGCTGCCTGAATTTTTCCTTAACATTAGCATATATTTATTTTTTATTAAGTTGTGTTTTGGTCCACCTGATGAATGAAAGTCCAGTATTACCTCTCCTTTTAGCTTTTGTTGTTGTTGTATATAGCGAGAAGTATCTGGCTCTTTAGCTGACAAACACTCCACTATGTTCACTAGCTAGTTGCTAATTTTAGCAAAAACCAGCTACCTGCTGCATCTGGAAACGACGATGATGAGAGCTGTGAGGATGAACCAAAACAGTAAAGCTGTGGGCCCCAAACCAAAAGAGTGAATTTAAAAAGCTCAGTATATGCACTCAGAAGAGCTGTGATAGTTATCAAAGGACAAAGGCCTGAACAAAGGGTAACATGTCACACAGAAAGTGCAGACATCCAACAAGAATCTTGGGCAAATCTTTGCTTTTGTGATCCAAACAATATGTCTGTGAAACAAATGAGCACTTTTAAACAAAGAAGCCTTTTATAATAGCTAAAATGGATTGCGCTCATAGGAGACAAAAATGCCACACTAATTACTGTGAAAAATATGATCACTGAAGGGAGCTGCTATGCTTTGGGCCTTTTTACTAAATTAGTATGTTACACAGTGGAAAGTATGCTTAATCACTTTTCACAGTGCCAGACTGCTCGGGAAGGTGAGCCAGGCTAATGGAGGATGGTTCATCACTTGACACACACCCAGTGTTGGGGTAAAACAAGGGAAGGAAAGAGAAGAGATTAAAAGACAATGGTAGATAGATAGATAGATAGATAGATAGATAGATAGATAGATAGCTTTTAGGATATGTATTGCTACTATACATTACTAAGTTGATGCTACATATTGCATGTTTAGTGAACACTTCCTCTTAACGTAACTCCTGCAAAGCACAAACATAATTGACAATCTAGTACATTGTGTGGTAAAGTGGTCGCCAACCTCCTTTTCTTTGTTACTTCCTTTTAATTAGTGGATAATTGTACATCCTAATGCCTCAAACAAATATTTATATGAAACAAAGAAAACCTTTTTCACCATTAGCCTCCAGAACAGATTCGTTGGCGAGTATGTGAAACATTCTTGCAAAATATTTTCCCTCATTTGATGTTTTGTTGATGGTGGTGGTGAATGTTATTTAGCAGGTCACTCCAAAATCTCCCACAGGTGTTCAACTGGGTTAACTGATGACATAGATTTCCTTGGATTGTGGTGGCACCAGGATCGTGGTTGCAGCTGCTGCCATGGTCATGCTCAACGCCCTGTAATGCCCTGCATTGCTACTACTATTATTTCTAGTCATAGTCATAGTTACTATAATTACTACTGTTCATCATACCAACTGCTATAATGATTATGAATCCTATTCCTGTATATCTGTATCTGTGTCTCTCTGTCCCAAACGGCAGCTGCAGATGGCTGCCCACCAAGTCTGGCACTTGGTGGGCGGCCATCTGCAGTCTGCCTGTTTAAAGGAGGTTTTTCCTCGCCATTGACAGACCAAATGCTGCACTTGGGCGGAAATGTTGGGTCTCTGTAAATTAGAGTCTGGTCTCAATCTACTGTATCTGTAAAGTGTCCTGAGATAACTACTGTTGTGATTTGACACTATAAATAAAATTGAATTGAATTGAAAAGCATATGATTCACATCATTGATACTTATCAAACCTTCAGTGAGCTGTTGTGAACTATATAGAAACATCTGCATCAACTATGGCTCTCTACACTTCAAGTTGTTCTTTAAGAGGAAGTGTTCATGTGTGACACTTTTTTGTTATACTTACCTATCTGTATATAATAGTCATTTAAGTAGAACTATTCAAAAACAACATAAAATGTCAATGCAAGAAAAAAAAGATCACAGTTTGAGCAGGGCAGAGAGGAGCCTCCATCACATCACTAGAGGATATCACTAACAGGATATCTGATATTTTTAGACGGTTTATATTTATAGGATATTTAAGGAAACATGGCAGAGAAGGTGATGACATGCAAGAATCGTTTCTGGATAATTTCAAAACAGATATGACGTAGTTGTGTTTGCATTATATATTTGCTCAATTTTTTATCAACATACAGTACAATATCAGCATCTTACAGATGACAGCTTATTCTCTCTTTTACATTTCTTTATTTGCATGGTTTCTTTCACTCCATCTGAGTCATGGTGAGGTAATACTACAAGGCAGAAAAAGTTTCTTCACAGGCAACACAGGTGTGAAAAAAAGTAAAACTAATCTGTCCAGAGAGTGTTCTCACTGCCTTCACATGACATAAATAACGGACATTATTATTTTGAATGTTACATGCATGCAATGGTAAGGCACAATTTTATCAGCAAGCAGTTCTGGGAGTCTTGTGATAGTGGTTCTGGTGGTGGTGGGTTATGACTATGGGAAGGATACAGTACACCACAACAGGTTTGAACTAACTGCTCTGATATAATGTCCTGCATCTCCATCTCTCAGCCTATGTTTGATGGATTTTTATGTATGTCTATGAATATTATGTGACACAGAACTGTATTTACTGGTTAATAAAATCACAATGTCTTCATAAAAATTGGGTGAAGGAAATAGAAAGTAATCTACAAAGGCCGTGGTGTGTAAAATTGGATTTTCCATAGGAGCCACAGAGAGGAACAACTGTCGATAGAGGTGGATGCACACTAGTGTGTTTATCATTTTGCCTTTTTAATGCAGGCAAAAAAAGTTCATGAAGAATAATAGTCCTATATACTTTGTCGTTTGCATCCATTGTTTGGGGATCATAGTTATTGGGCAACATACCACCAATACAATATCCAATTTGTCTGACTCAGCATTTCCCTGCAATTTAAATAGGTGCATTCATTCTGAACATACTGTATGTGGCAGAGTAGCGATCATGAAGTAGACCTGTCGCAAACACTGTGCATTTCACAGTACATTACCAATACATTAATGCAACACCTTTTACACTTTCATCTGTAATCAAACACTGCAACAATGTTTCTTCAAATGAATCCAAGATTACACAAATTAGATTGTCAGAAATATTGGAAACAATGTTCAATTGTTCAACACGTAAAAACCGTTAAGGTTGTTGTTACATTTCGGGAAAGTTGCTTTGGTAGGGATCTAACAACACTGCACCTCCCTCACAAGGACAGTTGGCACTTAGAACTTTTCCCAGCCCGTCAGGGAACTGAACTGCTTATGGAGCACTATGTATGTGGTTACATATATATATAAGTAAATTCCTGTAACCCTGTGAGAATGTAGATTTTTATTTTTTAAGGGTAAACATTACATTTCTGGTGTTATATGTCCTTCTACTAGTGAGAGATATTTAATGGAATGTGTTTGAGTGGGAAGTTTAGGGACAGTTTTATTTTACAAACTTTGTGTTTACCTTCCTCTGAAATGATAACTGGGAAGGTACGCATTTTTTTCAGTTTTTCAGCTCAGTGTACTTTTGGTGTTTTTATCGGCATGGATGGCAATAGGACTGAAATGGGACTGAAATATATATTTATAATGAGTTGTCTTGAAATTTGGTACACACATTCACGTTTTCCTCAGGATAAATTGTAATAACTGTGTTGATCCCCTGACACTCTTGTGTCATCATCAGACCAACCTTTTCATTCCAATACTTTGGTTTATGACTAAACACTTCCAAAACGTATAACATTTCCATCAGCTTAATCTCAATAAACACATATATGAGTATAAATGCAGAATCTGTCGGCAACGGGACAAGATGTTGGTATTGGAAGTGTTCTGGTTTCCATTTGTAGTCCGAGTAGTATTGACCAATCACATTTGGGGGAGCTTTGGTTACATAAGGTACAGTCCGTGTGGAGAGCAACAAAAGGCGGAACTCATTGGCCAAAATGCAATCTCTGAACCCATTTGTTATTAGCTTCTTCATTTTTTTGTTGTGTATAAAAATCTATATGTTCATAGAGATTAACTGAAATATCATCTGGACCTAAGACACTTACAAAAAGTATTGGCTGTAAACATTTGCAGACGCCAGAAGAGGAAGTATTGGTCCGGCTATCCCCTGGCTACACCGGAACCCCAGAAATGTGAGAAATGAGGTCCTTGTCCCCTGTATGACCACGTCACGTCCACCTGTCAAGAATGTATGCCCTCCATTAACAGTGTATTCATCCTGTTGCGATATCTTTTCCCGAAGGTGTGCTGTCCCAGGATTGCACTTGTGCATCTGGTCACCAAAAACTAGTTGGCTACACTCTTGCGCCCTTGAGTTGTGCCTGCATTTTTTTTTTTAGAAAATAAAGCTTAGATACATATTGCTAAAAGAAGAAAGAGAGGTAAAAGATAAAAGCTCTATCTCTGGTGTAACTCATCAATCATAGTGACAATTTGCTCTGTACTGGACCCCCCCCCCCCACCCAACTGGCCTCTGCTCTGCTATCACTGATTTGTCGCTATGCACCGACACAATTAAGACAGTTTATGCGAGATGTGGAAGAGCATGTTCACAGTCTGTTTGCTTGTTTAAACAGATGCCCCGTCTCATCAATTTGTAATTGTGACAAAATATCATCCCCACTTTTCCCTTCGCCTTCGAAGTATCATGTCTCTGGATCTAAATGAGATCTCCGATACAAAGGAATACAATGCAGAGATTTAATAGGGCACATGTACCCAGACCAAGTTCCAGCTGGGGCAGGACCATCTGTCCAGGTGCCCTTTCTCATGCAAACTGAATCATTTTTCAGGGCTGTCAGAAAAGATACATTTTGTCTATATTTAAATCCAGCATCTTAACGACTGTGTAGGTCTCCCTGCAGGCAGAATCTACAGAGCAAAGTTGTTTTAAATAAGGTTGATGGAGAGATATTTTACATGCAGTTATAATGAAACCACAGGCAGATTTTGTATGTGAAACGTATTGACTCATATAATGTAACACCGCTATTTTAAACCTTTTACTCACTAAAATGTCTATGTGCTGTGGCATTGACTGACTGTGTTTTTTCGTGATTATGAAGGCTTATTCCTTCAACTATTGGCCTAATTACTCTGTAATCTTGCTCCTTTGTGAAATGAATCAAACATAGCCCATCAAAGCAGACCTCAGTGAGCCACTTTGGACCCACAAACGAACATTCTTCTCGCATGCAGTAATAATAGTAAAATGTCAGCCTGAATCATTATGAAAATGATCACTTGAGATATTTGAGATATTTAGAGGTTAGTGGATTTCTACTGGATAGCCTTTGAGACAACATCATAAAACTGCCTCTTTGGATCTTGGAAACTCAATGTCGAGTTATCACCTAGTTGGCAAAGGTTGATTTAACATTGAACATTTAACATTGTGCTGCTTGTTAATAGTAAAGTTTGTGTTCAATTAACTCACCTCTGAGTGTTCAGGCTAAAAGAGTAAGGTACTTTAAATCAACAGTTTTAAAGCAGTCACAGTTAATATGTTAAAAAAGCAATTGAACTAATAATATAAGGGCATCAATTTTGTCCTTATTTGCCTACTGCCAACTTTCCCACCAAAATATTTTAAATGAAATGAGTATTGTGGGAAAATCATTTTAGCTCACATAAAGCACGTATTCACTGTCATGCCTGTTTGGTTTTAGATGACTAAGAAAACTAAAGAGTTTATATGTAATAAGGAAACATTGAAAAAAATGCTTTATTCAGCTGCTCCAACTGCCAAACATTCTCATCCTTTCTCACCATCCAGTAGAGAATGAGAAACGTTATAATCAATGCTAGGTCAGCTAATAGCTGCATTATTGTCTTGGCATGTTGGTCCATTGATTGTAATAGTTGAGGGTGATCTGGCGAGGAGCAAGCACACAGGCTTGTTTGCTCACTAAATAAAGCCCCCCCTAAAACAAATCCATGTAAAAAGACCAGAGTTGTGAAATTCATTGGTTGTCGTATTACATGCTAAAACAGGTTTGTTAAAAAAGGATCTCATATACAAGCAAGTAATGTAGAGTTTAATACTGCATCTTTTAAACTGTTTTCTAGTAAACATTTTTTCAACTTAAACCCAAACGTACTGCTGTTCGCTCTGCTATTGTCGCTGTGTCATCTTTTCAGGTTTTGCTTGAACTAGTAAAATTATATACATACATTTATATACTTTTATACTGACACTTTGGTTACATTGAACGCGTAACATATGCGGACCGTTCGCGTAGCGGATGTGCCGCGGAATGTCTCTTTAAACTGACCACACCTGCAGCCAAACACCGCATGATTCACAAGAGACACGGTGAGCTTTCCCTCTAAGATGGTTGCTTCTTCCGTTTTTTTTCACAGCATCGTGAAACGTCACTCTACTGTCAGCTGTTTTCAAAGGACGCAGGTGACAGGAAAGAAGAAATCAAAACAGAAACTCTCAAAACCAAACTGCCAGTTTCATTGATTATAGTGGAAGTGTTAGGATGGCCACGTAGCAGCTGGATAAATACAGCAGGAGACTTGAGGCAGAGGTACGGTGCAGATCAACAGGTGTTTATTTCCCCAACAATTAACACAAACATGGAAGCCATGATGGCAACCAACAAACTGAGCACCACAGGCAGCATGTGGTCCAGACAGCAGCAGCATTAGATGGAAACTGGCAGCCTTTTATAGCCTGCCACTGACCTTATCTCGACCCTACCATAGTACAAGATAAATCTGAAATGTACTCAATTTAAACAATTATACAAAATACAACAACCACATCAAATACATTTCTACTTCTCTACTGTTATCTCAATTTACTTGCATTATGTTACCTAATACAATCAAACATCGTTAGTTTAGCAAGTACAGTCAATTGAAGTACTTAAACACACCTTCTCTACAAGAAACATGGTATCTCCCGGAACCTTTAAAATGGGGCTCGATTCGCTGGGGACTCTTTTATAGGATGACCAGACCCAGACAGATGGAGCTAATATACCGGAAATATACCCGGTTTTCACTGTGACTGACAGACCCGAAATTGGAATAAAGGAAAGAAAACATTGACCAAACGCGCATCCTAAACGTGCATGTGCCCATATTTTACGATGCTAAAATTACTGTTTATTTACATAGAGTCTGGTGAGTTTAGCGAACGCAATTTCGCGAACTTTTTATGTTTAAAAAAAGGATCTTACTCTTTAACAGAAAGGTTGACCTCCTTAGAAATCCTTTCCGTAATGTTGTCAGACACTTAAAATATTAATTTGAGCCTGTCAGTGGCAAAACGAGCACTTTTATGAACGTAAATACTTCCGAAAATAACAAAATATTTCCTCAATAGTTTTAATTTTATCCGATACTCAAAGCTGTTGCAGAAACAACCCCAGCGTGAAGCAATGAAGCAAAAGCTGTCAGATACATGTAGTGCAGTAAACATTACAATATTTCCCTCTGAGGTGTAGTGGAGTACAAGTATGAAGGAGCAGCAGGGGCAATTCTAGGATCAGACCTTTAGGGGGGTTCAGCCCCTAATGACAATGTAACATGAATATAGTGCATGCAAAAGTGTTAATCTGCGCCATGAAATTACCATCTTCTTCACAACCTCACTCCTGCTCTCCCTCTGACAGATAGACTCAGCCAAAGGCGTGAGTCTGGCACAACCACCTCAACCAGAATCTAAGCTTTCCAATGATATTAGCGCCAGTTGCTGTGACAAATGATTTGTGAAAAAATTAACATTGAACTTACATGAAATGTAATCATATTTGCATTCTCCATAAATCTCTGCACACCCATTACTCTCTGTGAAATATATCCCAAACTCTTCACTCAACACATGCATCAGTACAAGAATGTGGTTCCCGGGTAATCCGGTTTTGAAATTGCAACAAAATTTCTACATGGTCTCCAACTTTGGGCCAAAATTATAATGTATTCTCATGTAAACTATTTATGTCAGCACAGACATTTTTGTAAATTGCTTAGCCAGTGTATCCCACCATAATGGTTATTATGTTGCCAGATTCCAGACAATCCCACTTACTGATATATATCCCACTTACACATATGAATATATATTTCTACTGGTCTGCTTCCTAGTGACATTAATGCAAAAATATTTAGAAAAAACTATTCCACCTGTGTGTGCATGGTTAAAATTCTGAAATGCAAAATAGTTCAGGCTACAGCACAAATATTTCCATCCATAGATAAGAATAATCAAGTCTAACCTCTGAATTTCTTTTCAGAGTGCAGCAGATTGATGCATTTAAACATTAAAATAGACAACATTTTCTTACAGGGGAGCATGCCCATGGATCCCCCTAGGGGGCCCTGGGACAGTGTCCCCGTTTTAAGTTTTACAAAGATAAAAACATTACCTGTTTGGGAGTATTTACGCTTCTGAGCTGAAAATGTCCCCGGATTTTGTCTAAGAAATCTGGTCACCTTACTCTTTTAGCCTGAACACCAGAGGTGAGTTACTTGAACACAAACTTTACTATTACACAAGCAGCAACTGTTAACCTGCATTCAATTACTCAGGCAAAGACTATACCATACTACACATGTTTCGGTAACCAAACTAGCAAACTGAGCACATGTGTTTCTCTTGACAGGGCTGGCCTCCAATCAACACCAGCTGCAACCTTCACCAAACAGATTGTTAATATTTTCCAATAAACATTCAAAACTTTTGTGCCTCATTTTATTTACCCGTAACATAATGAGCTAGAGTGTAATAATGCTGCAAAATATTAGTGATGAATAGGACCTTCATTACAGGATGCATTGTTTGAACTTTACGTGTCCAGCTGGCCCGTTTTACTGTCAGCTACAGGTTAGTCTTGCATTACCAGACCTTCCTCCACAGCGCTGCGGAGGCTATTCTACACAGCATTCTGGGAGAAAAACCTGCTCTGGTTTATTTGCTGGTGCCTCTGCAAAATAGCCTGGGGAAGAACTTGTTTTGGTGGAACATGTGTACGTTCAAAAGCGGTTAATCATAGTCCTCATAAATCGACCAGAGTTTAAAATTCCAACACAAAGAAAGCGGAAGGTAACGGGACATCTGGTCAAAAAGAGTGACAGCCGGCGGGTTTTCCCATGGCAACGGAGCAATTCTCTAGATACAGACTAGCTACAGGTAGGAATGCAAGCCAGACATGAGGCCCCTTCTAAGAGACCGGGTGTAAGACTGCATGTTGAGTTTGTACCACAATAAACTATGGATAACATGGATTGAATGGCCCTTTGGCCCCAGAAACATTTTAAGATAATTACATTTGGTTTTGATAAATCCGGTCTCTGATTTGTTAGCAAGAAGAACATAATTCATATTGTTTGAACTTTTAGCAGAATCTGTTGACATCTTATCACCTGAATAGTGATTGCATTCATTCAAGTGATATCTGGTTTTGAATGCTGACTAACCAATGTTGTTGACCTTTAAGGTTTTTTCTAATAGAGAAGACAACAAAAAAAAGTTTTCATTTCTCTCTATGTTATGTTCTTCCCTTTACTTTGCTGGGATTAGTAGTGTAATATCATTTTTCAAGTTAAGGTTTTTTTTATGACTTCTGCACCCATCTTAAATTTGTTCTTTTTTATGTTTGCCTTCTCTTAGCACTGCACAGAAAAAACACAAAAAGATATTGCAGCTGACCTTCGGCGATTCAGAGAAGAAGTATGGGAGAGAGAGGTTGAGACAAAGAAGACAGGACGGAAAAACTTCAAATTGGAACATCATTTCTACATGTACCATCACATAAGCGGATGGCATTGATATCAACAGGAATATAAATAGTGTTTTTTTAACGAAAGTTTTAAAGTGAAGGTTAACTTATTTACGCGTTGCAAACAATAATACGTTGTAGAAACTGTTAGGAAAAGGTTTCACCATGACGAGACCTTGCAACTTGGTTTCAATACCGGGCGTCAATGTGGATTCACGCTGGAGGGATAGAGGAGAGGGAGAGAGCGGGAGGAAGGAGCCAAGGATGAGGGAGCGGGCGGACGGTGGACGGAGCCTTGGCTCGGAGCTCCCCGTCCTGGGAGGCTCAGACACGCTGATGTCTGCTCATAGATGGGCTATACAGTATATACTCAGTCAGTATATATGTATATCTATGGTTTCTGCTGGTGTAGGGGGGATTCCAGGCTACATCCCGATCCCGCAGTGTTTTTTTTAGCCACCCGCTCCCGCCCGCAGCAAAGTTAAAACCGCCCGCTCCCGCGAGATTTGCGTTGGGTCCCGCGGAATCCAGCGGGACCCAATCCCAATGCAGCCCTCTAGTATAAAGTTCGGAATTAATCCACATAGTAAGCCTTTAAAACAAAACCATTGTTGTGGCAGCATAATACACTATGTGGCATACCTGAAGATGAAAAGTCTACAGCCATGATAGCAGCTATGCAATGGCTTATTGGAATTATCATGGAAAAACAGTTTTTGCACACACCTTCTCATTAGTGGATGCTGTCCTCCTGCTCACATAGGTCATTTGTTCAAGCAGAAATTATGACTCATCTTAACATTCATAGTGGTGGTGCCCTCTAGTGGCCTCCCGTAACTTTTACAGGAGCTAAGCAGGAAGTAAGGTGACAATTTCTGCGTAAGGAGGCAGGGATGGTCGAAGAAACACAGGACTTTCACCTAGGAGACCGGGGTTCCTGTCCCGTTTAAACAAAATGTTATGACTTTAAGAAACAAACGGAAAAGCTTTAAAGTGTTAGTGCGTAACTTTTTGATACTAATAAACGTCCGTTACATTCAAGCCATTGCCAAAAGAGTTGCTACATAGCTAATTAAGACCATCAGCTCCACACAACTCTCTCTGGATTTCTCAGTATGACTATGTTCAGAAGACTGAGGCGTCCGGCGACTTTCCCGCGCAGAAACTCTAGTGACTCGAGTCCATCATGTTTTTTTAATCCTCTGTGTCCTCCTTGGCTACTAGCAACTGCTTGGAGGAGGGGTGGGGGCACGTGCGTGATCACGGAAGGCTTGTATCATGTGGACGCGCCGGCAATGTTGTTATCATTACTTAGAATTCCTCATGGGGGAGACAGAAACTATGCACTATAGCTTTAACGTTAAGTAACATACCACATGATTTTAACCCAAACCACAATTTTTTTCTAAACTTAAGCAAGTAGTTTTGGTGTCTAAACATAACCAAACTGCAACCGTTTAACAACGTTAATGACGTGTTTAAAACAGCGGCCGTTACGTTCTGTCGCATAATAGGGTAGGAAAAAACAACCTATATCATCATATGGTATGGAGGACTTGTTCCATTATTGTGTATGTGGTGCTGAAATCTCATATTTGTTGAACTTCAAGTAACAGTACTTTTACTTGAGTATTATTTTCTAGAACCTTTTTCATTTTTGGTCATCCCCAAAGCTAAGTCGCTAGCATGGCTTATTAACGACATTTCCTGTTATATTCCTTCAAGCTATACTGTATCTTAAAAAAACTGCACACAGTGCCATCTATTTTTCAGCCATTTCAGTCTTGTGCTAGTAGGATCATCAGAGTTGAGTAATGATTGGGGCATATTCTCATGGGGAAACTCCACTGTACCTTTGCTGATGCCTACAATGCCTGAGCCATATACTTTGACATAGAGAGTTCAGTGGGCTGTGTTGACAGTGCGTTTATGGGCAGTTATAAAACATTAATGTCTTTGTCAAGCATTTCTTTTGACACCCAAATCAGGAGCAATGCTAAAATAACACTGTGTAGCAGCCCTTGTCATGCTTAGTTGTTAGCAAGGAAATAATTCTGCTAACATCGCAAGAAGGTTATTTATCTTGGCCAGCCACTGGCCCGGGGCTGGTAAAGGCAAAGCACTTAATAGCAAAACAAGACATCTTTTTTTCAAATGATTCAACAGTCATCTAAAAACAGAGCTGACCAGTGGCCTGTGGCTATTGTTAGTGTCTGGTGTGACTTATTGCATTATGTCACTGCACCACGCAGAGGGGCAAATACGGGCTTAGCATAAATTAAAGTCTCCCGAAATAACCATGTAGAACTTTGTGAAAAACAAAGCAGGCAAAGCAAGGCGAGCTCTGGCCACAATAAAGCCTGTATGACGGGATCTATTTTCATCCTTTGTGCTGGTATTGGCCAACAGATCGATGTAAACCAACAAAATTAAAACAGCACAAATTAAGGAAAATTGATGAGTTTAAATTTACTTCTATTATAATGCACAGTGGTTCAAATGTTTAACCTAAAAATGTATTATTATGAATGAAAACTGCAGCACAATTACCATTATTATGCATCAGTTAAATTTCAAATATATTAACATACATTTACTATAAACCTTGGTATATGTTGGTGTATATTCTTTTGTGTGTGTGTGTGTGTGTGTGTGTGTGTGTGTGTGTGTGTGTGCGTGTGTGTGTGTGTGTGTGTGTGTGTGTGTGTGTGTGTGTGTGTGTGTGTGTGTGTGTATGTGTGACACTGACTGCTATACTTTATTAATGACTTCCCTCTTTCTATGCATTTTAATACCGTACAATATCGCAATATGGTGAAAAATTTAACAGGATCTTCCTGGCCAGTTGGTCCAGTGCCTGCTGACACAATTTGCCATTGGGAAGGGGAGCAGCCCATGACCCACTTAAGGTTTTAGAACCACACACACACACACACACACACACACACACACACACACACACACACACACACATACAATCTCTGATCTACAACTAAAGGAATAACACTGATCCATATTCAGAAAGACATAGGGGGGCACATAGTTATTTAAAGGGGGTTCAGTCCACAGTACTTCAGATGTTCAGTAGGTTGCTGCTTGTCTCTTTTTGTTTTTCAATGTTCTTCATTTTTTATTTCCCGCTCTGCCTTTTTGAAGTCTAACTCAACCAAAGAGCAGGAGCATTTTTGCTACACAAAATTATGTTGTCTTCTAAATTCTTCCCTTCCATTTAATAATTTCAACTCTTGAAATTATTCAAAGAAAACAAGGAAAAGAAAACTCTTTGGTGAAACGTGTCAAAATACATTATGCAGTCGAAACTCAACACACCTTTGCTTTAAGGGGTCACCAGCCAAAAACATTGAGAAACGCTTATTTAAATAATGCCACTTAGTGCGACAACAGCCCCCAGGAGGAAATCATCTTTAAATGTGCTTCAAATTGCTTGTCTGCCTCTCTAATATTACAATAATACAATGTCAGCTGTTGCAGTTTCAGTTCTTTAATGTTATTCAACTTCTATGATTATGTGGTTGATAATGACAATGACAGTTGCTTGCAAACACATATTACATCAATGGCCTAAATAATATTCATAAGCTGCATTTTAATTGCAATTTTATCAATGAATTAACCTACACAAATACAGATTTAAAATGTGTTTTCCTCAATATTTAAAAACCCATAGTTGAGCAGCATGCTTTACAAATGTTTTACATTTGTTGTAAGGCAACAGCCAGTTGGATGACTCTCATATCCACATCAGCTACAGTAATGTTCACAGACCATAGGTGTAAAAAGGGTAATAAACAGAAAGCAGAGGCAGGCCCTCGCATGAACCCATGTTAAAAGTGCAATGAAGCCACTCCAGCATGATAGCTGCTTTCATCCTGTGCCAAACCACCACACAGTTGCAGTAAAGGATGCACAGAATCCTTGGCAAAGATTAATGAAGGAAGATTTTTGTTGAAGCCTGATGAAATCCAAAGGCCTCCACCGTAGAGATAAGAGACCTCCTGTCACAGCAAGGTGAGCTTTACACGGTCCTACTGAAAGAATAATGCATAGGTGCCTGGAGAGAATGGAGAAAAAAAAAGATCAATGCTATGTTTCTGACTTACATCGTAGCAATCTGCAATTCAATTTCATCTGATTGTCTTGCATACATTTTGACCATGTTTTATTTGTATTCATCCATATTTGTCTCCCTACGGAGTGTGTGGATCTGTTGGGGGATGTTCGGAAGGGTTTTAATATCAATTTGACTGTAGTGGTGGCCAGGGAAAGCAAGCGGTGCAGAATGCAAATGGTCGATAAGTTTGTTCTAATTTAGGAAACAAAGGGAGCTAGAGAAAATGTGTTTCAATGAAGCAAGGAGGTATGTCATGTAAGTTAAAAGCATATCCATGGTCCCCAGAGAATAGTTTATTTCCATTTTGGGCAACTTATGAGCTTTCTTTTATAATCAAGATACAATGTGCCGTAATCTAAAAGGCCAGATTGCCATAGAACTCGAGCTCATTTACGTATCTTCTGGTGCTTCCCTGAGAACAAAATTTATATTTTAGCCCACATTTTGGTAAGGCTATACGGATGTCAGAATTCTTAATATTTCTTTTGATACTGGTGCTATAGGCTTAAGACACACTTATCGCACTTACACTACCGGTCAAAAGTTTGGGGTCACCTAGAAATTTCCATTCCACTCCATTATAGACAGAACACCAGCTGATCTGAGTGGGTGGCTGATCTTTAATGCAATAGCTACATTGCCCATTATCAGCAACCATTCATCCAATGTTCCAAAGGCATATTCTGTTTACTAATCTGATATCATTTTAAAAGGCTAACTGAGACAACATTGGAGAACCCTTTTGCAATTATGTAAGCACATAATGTAATCTGAAAACTGCTGCCCTGGCTACAAAAAAAATGCAACTGATCTCAGCTGGTATTCTGTCTATAATGGAGTGGAATGGAAATTTCTAAGTGACCCCAAATTTTGACCGGTAGTGTATTTTATCAACCTCATAATTTTGCCCCACATTTATGATGCTGCTGTGATGGTTAATGGTTATTTTGTTGTGATTTCCATTACAAAATGGCCATAAAAAACTAAAATAAAAAGCAAGTTAGTGTGCGAAAATTAAATTTGAGATCAACATTGCCCTATGTGACAATTTGATGGATGTTTCTTTAACATCTCCACTCACCTGTCATTGAAGGTAAGCACCAGAGCCACTGTTGACCTCTGGTGCTGAGGTGTAATGTTCACACACATGCTTTATTGCTCAGAGCTGGCCTGGTAATTTATGTTGGCAATTTACACCTTGATCATACACAGCTTTGTCCTCCCAGTCCCCATTAAAGAAAGCATTGGACACCTTACTGCATCATATTATAGGCTAAATGTTCAGGATTTACTATAGGGCTACAGAAATATATTCCGTTAGCTCATCAACACTGTACTCCAAAAATAATGAAAAGAAATGTAATGGTTTCATACAAATTGCTTGTGCTGTTATCAAAAATTAGGGCTGTCAATCAATTAAAATACCATATGACCAGTCCTGTCCAGTTAACTTGTGATTAATCGCAAATTAATCACACATCTTTTATCTGTTCTAAATGTACTTTAAAAGGCATATTTTCCAGTTGTTTAATGCTCAAGTGGTATTTGAGACTCTACGTACTCCGGTGGTAACTCTATTCACATCGACAGTACATGCAGACAACTAGTCTTGTGTAGAGAACGATCTGGAAGGGCTCAGAAACTCAATGTGCCATTCAAAAGAACCTTTTCTTCAACCATTTCTGCTCAAAGAGGTTTCTTTCTTTCTATCTTTTGGGTTTTGCGCTGCTTTATAATGATCTTTGATTTAATTAAAAATGTAAGTAATAAATCCTGTAACTCAGAACGGGAAGTCTCTCTTTAGATGAAGTGTGTGGCTCTTGTACATGTGATTTAGGATCAGGTTTAACCTCCGGAGCTGTACAGGGTGCGGCCCTGCCTCTTCAGACCGTGCACCACATCCACGGCGGGCACCGTCTTCCTCTTGGCGTGCTCAGAGGTGTCAAGTAACAAAGTACAAATACTTTGTTACCTTACTTAAGTAGACATTTTGGGTATCTATACTTTACTGGAGTAATTATTTTACAGCAGACTTTTCTACTCATTACATTTTCACGCAATTATCTGTAATTTCTACTCCTTACATTTTAAAAATAGCCTTGGTACTCCTATTTCAGTTCAGCTTGTTTTCATTCCGGCTTGTAATCGTTAAAAAAAACACACAAAAAAACAAAAACCTATCCAGATAAATTGCGCCATTCGGATAGAGTGATTTGATTGTGATTGGATGAGAAGTATAAACATATATCATTCCGACACCCTATTGGTTTGTACGCGATTCATCGCACCTGCACATGACACAAATTACATAACACTCCAGCAAGGAAATAGCAGACGTATGTAGCCTAGTACTAGTACGAAGACGTCCGTGGCAGAGACTCAAGAGAACTCGAGCGATATATCCCAACCAAGCACCAGCGAGGAGGTTGGTAGTCAGGAGGACCAGCCAACCCTTCTACATCCCTGGCCGTACCTGGAAGAATTTTTCGAAATGGTTGGATGCAAAAACAACTCCTTTCGAGTTCGGGCTCGTGGTACTTGCAAGCTATGCGCATGCAAGTACCATGAGCCCATTGTTTCCAAAACTTGCCATCTAATTTAAAAAAGCATATTGATATTATTGTTTTTTCCTGACATTACTTTTATACTGTAAGTAGTTTTGAAACCAGTACTTTTACACTTTTACTTGAGTAAAAAGCTTGAGTTGATACGTCAACTTCTACACAAGTCTTTTTAAACCCTAGTATCTATACTTCTACCTGAGTAATGAATGTGAATACTTTTGACACCTCTGGACGTGCTTGGTGTTAGGCGACGGCATCACGGTTCACGTTCTCCAGGAACACCTTCAGCACACCGCGGGTCTCCTCGTAGATCAGACCGGAGATACGCCTGGCGGATTTGGTGATCCCCTGGATATTATCACGGAGCGCTTTGCGGTTTCTGCTAGCCATCCACTACGGAGCAGCCCGAGGCCCAAATCACAGAATGCAATCACATGCCTTAATCGCATGTCAAATAATTAGTGGCATTAAAAGAAATTTGCGTTTACTCGTTATCCCTAATCCAAAAAATATATTTTAGGTAATGAATGGTATGCTTTTTGTAATATGTAATGTGACTGGTGTTTATTACAAACCTACGTGTTTTGATCTTTCACTGGGTATTTCGTGCACTGGGTGTGTTACTCCCAGCTCTCAGCTCCCCCCCCGCCTCTCTTGCTGATGGTCAGGACACATACTGACACCTAGGCTGATGTTGCCACTGATTCACACTCTTGTTGAGGGATGTGAACAGAGTGCCTTTTACCAACAGTTGTGGATCACAGGGGCTTTTCATGTGTTCCTTTCATCTTCGCTGCAGAGCAAAATGTATTCCATTAGATTACCATGATTTCTGTTAGATTAGACCATTAGATCACTGTGCAGTCTATCGCAAACACAGTCTATATGGTATGCATAGTGTTGTGTAAGCATTATATACTAGGATACAATGATTTTTTTCTGACTGTGAGTGTGACGTTTTAACAATACAACATGTGCATGAAATACATGCACCTAACCATTCAGTTTGTTTAAGTGACCTTAAATTATGTTTTTTTTTAATTTAGACATACATCTATAAAAAAGTATTGCCAGTTGATAATATCTAAATCACGTAAAGGCTTACAAAGCTTTTTACTAATTAGGGACTATATGGAAATTATTCAGCTGGGGAAAGGGGCTGAGCATACAATAAAAGGCAAACCCCAACTATCATTATGAATATATTATTTGGACCATTCCCCTTTGACTAATATTTCAACACTATCCCCACAATATCTCAAAGAAATATGAACATTGAATAAATATGAGATACAATACTAATTTGGTGCAATTAACGCATAGTTAGAAAGAATCTAAGATGGTATAATTTAAACATTCATATGTTATTTGAATAAAAAAAAAATTCACATAGATACAATGCACAACAGAAGTGAAATTAGCAAACAAAATAAAGCGTCTTTTTTACAGAATCTTCCAGACACAATTTTCCTGACACATTTTATTCCACTGTAGTTCTGCTTTTTTTTTCAAATGCAGAATAAAGTGATGCAGGGAGCTAATGTGGGACAGTAACTAAATATATCCTGTCCCAAAAATAAAATTAGACTACCCTACCTTCAGCAAAAAGATAACATATATAGCCCCACCCCATTTTTTAAAATCCCCTTTTTCCTGATCCTTTTTCCACACTCCCTAAGAAAAAGAAAAGAAAAATCTGCTTTATACCTCTGACTTTGAAATTGTGATTTGTGAGTGAATTGTGTGTGACACTTATATATTCATAATTGTTCTACTATCTTTATACATGTAAAGACAAAATGTATTGTCATTCTTTGCAATAATGTGTTCTCACTGTGTTTTAAATTACAAATCACAGGTCCTCACTAAATGCATGGGCAGGAACTTTGCCACTAGATGTAGCTGAAGTACTCAGGTACCAGAAACCTTAAAGCCAGCCTGATGCTGGTTTGCAGAGCTTTTTTTTTCTCCATTTCACAGTAACACTGCAAAGTGATAAAGCACAGGGACATAGTCTTTGTTTGTTTTCCTTTTCTTAGCACCCCTCAACTTCTTTTTTTTACTGTTTTCCACTTTAAAAGTTTTTTTCTTTTAAATGATTTAATGGCTGGAATATATTTATGCAATCAAATATATCCCTTATACAAGTGTCAAAGGCAATTTATGTTGAACCCTTTTAGATCCATATCTATTGTATTGATGTCGAATGTCACAAGTTGTTTAGCAACCATTCCTCTGTAAATATAACCGATAGAACGATCGGTCCTATGTGCAACTTGACTTTAGGCGACGTGTACTTCTTCCAACATGATTTGCTTTCTTTCCCTGTGGCTCGCTCTCTCTCCTATGTTATGTCTGCATTATTCACTCTCTGGCAAATTGCAAAGAGAGAATGAGGGTGTTGTTAGATGTTAGCGCATTGATTATGCCCTCTTTTCTTCCTTTCAAATCGCCAGCTTCTGCTCTCCAAATGTAACAATCACCAGAAGGGTGGGATAGAGACACCGACATTTGACCTGATTTTGCACAGATCTATTACCGCTAGCTCTGTGCCTGGTTTTTTACGTGCCGCGTGTAACTTAAAGTGACACTTGCCTGAAGCTCCCTTGGAGGCGCAAAGCTTGGTTGGCGCTCTGAAACCACATATGACAAGCCGGAGAAGGGTGCAAGAGAGGGGGCTTGCCAGGGTTAGGGGTGTTTGTCAGAATGCTAGCGAGGAAAGGCGAGTGGAACAAAAAAATAACTGAACAAAATAAAAAGTCTCATTTTCTCTCGTCATTCCTGCAGGTTGTTTTTTTATTTTTGACTGTCTGTCACTTTTGCTCTTGTGCTGGTTTCTACACAAGCAATGTCCTTGGATAGTTAACTTCTTGAGAGTAAGTGGTGGTGCCATGAGAGAACACTGTGAGAAGAAAAAAGGAGGAGACACTGGAAACAGCTTGAAGCTTGGCCACACATTCAGCTGCAAAGATATCATTGCTTTTAAACCAACGGACCACTTGACATCACAAGCAGCACCGGAATCCATCTCAGACAAATGATAATGAACCACCTGGTAGGGTTATTATAGTCTGTGGTGCAGTCTAAGTGTTGACTGTCTCAGGCTGCTTGCTGCAATCTTTGTCGCCGAACCTCTTCCAGTGGATTATAGGACGATCATTGTTGTTTATGTCAAATTAACTAGAGCATCTCTCGCTACAACTGACTGATCACTAAAGCCCTCCCTCAAACCGCGATTGTCCAGTCATAGCATAGCAACCGTATTTAGGCACAGCACGCCTGTCAAGCTTTGAATTTCTCGACATGTTGAAGAAGTGTGCATTCGACTCTAATTAAAGTGATACTCAGGAATGGATGAAACACTGTTTTTTGCTCTAATGTAAGATGCAATTGTTAGTACGCCCAGCTAAGTAGCTTAGTATTACTTCCTTCAGTACTACCCTAACTTAATGTACCTTCCAAGGACTAGGAGCAGATCATACTTTGTGGGGTTACAGGTCATGTTAAATAAATAATAATTCACATCTTTTCACAATTACCACATATGCTGCGTAGTATTTCCCCATTGTGTGAAAGCCAATTCTAGATACTACTGTATATCAGTGCTGATACCATGGTCTGGGTGAATACTCAATTCTGATTGGTATCTACGGTCCGTCTACTGGAGCAGTGAACATTTGCATTGAAAAAGACCCTTATAGGATGGGAATGATTGTTCCAGGTATTAGTCAAACCCCCCTCAGGTGTTACCAGGGAAACAGAGTTATTGTGATGTTGATTGTACAACGCATTCAAATATTAATTCATGGTCTTAAAAAATGTTATTTGGCAAGTGACCATGGTATAATTGTCATGGCCTGTCCGTGACTCAGGCTGTGTGTTTCCTTTTTTTTTTGGTTTTCTGTGTGTGTGTGGGAGTTTGTGGAGTGTGTGGGCAGGCGTGGCTTCCTCCAGGGCACCTGGCTCTTCAGCGCAGCTGCAGGTGATCTACTAATCAAGCTCCAGCACTAGTACTCCTGTGATCCAGGCAGCCAGCACCAGTTCGTTTCAGTCTACCAAGTGGTAACTACTCTCGGCCAAAAGCTCTAGTTCTCTAAGTGAACCTGTTTTGAAGTTTTTATTTATTTTAACACTGTCGTTTTTCTGTGTGCAGACGTTGGAGGTCTACAGCATCTTCGCTTCCAGCCACGCCACCAGCTGTGTGTGTTTTCGAGCCTGCCTTGCCTACCTCCACTCCTCCACTCCATTTGGATCACTACCCTCCTTAGTTATATTGCAATATTTCTGTTCAGCTGAACCTACATTAAAGAACTGTTTTCAAATTCCACCCATCTAGTCTGTGTTCGCTCTTGGGTCCAGACCTCACCCTAACAATAATTGGGTTAATGCCCTTCTGCCTAATTAAGGGTTAATGCCTGACGAGGTGTCCATTGTCAGGCAATTCATTGGACTAATTCATGGATTCATTTCTGATAATGGACACCTCGTCAGGCATTAACCCTTACTTGGGCTGACTTTAACGGCTCTGTCCTACTCGTTGTTGGATTTGAAGGAACCCCAGCAACTTGTCAAGTTGAAAGTGAAACATAACTGCTTAAAATTAACAATAAAGCATGAATCAAACCTCTGCTTGTCCAAGTATAATATACTGTAGCATCCAAACAATAGTAGGATGAAATATGTCGGCTCTTTTTTCTTAGTATGTCACACATACATACACATAATATTTGGACTACCTAGCTCTACATTGCTATACAAGGACAGTGCTGTCTCTGTATTTCTCTTCTACATGAATCACCAACTGCTCAATGCTGACTTTTTTTACAGGGACATACCGAGACACTCTTTAAACATGATCACTTGTTTGTAGCCATCAAGTGTATTGATGGCCCATAACAGGGGTCTGTATTTAAAATTAGACAACAAAAAAATTTAAATAAAATAAGCTTAAAAATACATTTTCAGTCAATGTAAGGAGCTAAGATTAGCTTAGCTGCTAATAAGATCTGCCCTGACAAAATCAATAGGCACTGGCTAGAAACAATACATTTAGAGTTTTAAATCTGGACTCTGACTGCAGTAGAAAAGAATAACATATGAAGTGCTTTTATGTTTATTGCAGCCATTCAGCTGCACTCATACTGCAGTTTGAGTTCATTGACTCTCAGAATCTCAGACATCAATAATGTATTGTTGCAGAGTGAAATGGTGAATAGGATCACAAAAAGTGCTTTCTTTCTTTGCTGCAACAGTTGAATGTGAGCATGGAATAATTGAATAAAATGAATCTTCACACCTTATAGACACTAAACAATACAGTAATTACTGCAGTTTATCTTCATTTGGGAGGACTTTACGTGGTTCAGTAGGTGTTGAGCATGTGAGAGAAGGAGAGAGAAAGGGAGCTCTTCTCCACACACACACACACACACACACACGCACACACACACACACACACACACACACACACACACACACACACACACACACACACACTAAATTGCACACAGTCCACCATAGGTAACCAAGAAATGTATCTCTTTGAAATGTGTTCTTATGCAGCGTATGGCCTACATGGCTTATTGACCTACAAGGACAACAGGGTGGGTACATCCTGATTGTTATACACACTGGATCATGTGTATTATTTGTCAGGCTCATATCATAACCCAAGCTTGAAAGATAGCCTCTGCTTGTGTGTGTGTGTGTGTGTGTGTGTGTGTGTGTGTGTGTGTGTGTGTGTGTGTGTGTGTGTGTGTGGTTCATTTGCTGCATCTGCCTATTATTCTTGGTGGACGTTTGTATGATTCCCCTCTCTCCTGGCCCCACCTCTACTGTGTAAGTTGGAGCTAGATAGATAGATAGATAGATAGATAGATAGATAGATAGATAGATAGATAGATAGATAGATACTTTAGTGGTCACCAAGGGGAAATTCAAGGTCCCAGTAGCTTAAAGACATCACACACAACATACACATACATCACAAACCGGAAAATAAAAAAGCAAATCCACATGAGTAGCTGCCGTTTCATGACTTCTTTCTTTCATGTTGGACTTCTTTTTATGTATTGTACCTTTTCTTTTTTTTCCTTTTAAAGCACTTAAATAAACTTTATTTTTGTATTTTATTCAATCTGAACAGGTAAAAATGCACATATGATTGGTTATCAACTGAACTTTTCAGATTGCCTCTAAAGTTTTGGATCCATGACCTTATACCAAACTACCAGTTGTGGAAACATATTCAGATTCTTTACTTAAGTAAACATTGCAATACAGCACTGAAAAAGTCCTGCAATTTAAATCTAACTAATGTGGAATATTCAGTTCTGTTTTATATTATTAATCATTATACGGTTGAATTGTCTGTGTAAGTACCATTTTACCCCGATGCCGTGGTTTTGCTCCATCGTCCGCCATGTGTCATAGCACACCAGGATCTTAGAAGCGAAACTTTTTGCATGCCCAACTTACAGACTTCGTTGTTTGTAATTTTTCCTCGCTATTTGTGCTTCTACCATAAAAGTAAGCAGTCTACATAGTAAAATGGTTTATTCCATTTAATCCAGTTATGAACTACACAGATCAAAGATTGGTGGCTGTGTTTTAATTGTTAAAATAGTGTAGTGATATACGATCGAGAGTCTTCTTCACAGGGTGTTTATTTAAAAAAATGACAGACTGCTCTAGCCCTTCCACTTCCTGCCTGGCCTGTTTAACGCCCCGTGGTTCTGTCGAAAATAGACCTGACGCGTATTTTTAGTAGAGCAGAGAGACGAAGCTTCTATGGTGCTTGTATGACGCTTCTACGATGCTTCGACGACGCTTCTACGACATCTGTACGGCGCTTCTACAATGCTTCTGCAACATTTCTACGGTGCTTGTATGATGTTTATACAACGCTTATACAGCACTTATACGGCGCTGACGCTTGTACGACGTTTCTACGACACTTCTACGGCGCTTCTACGACGCTTCTATGACGCTTCTATGATGCTTCTACGACGCTTCTACGACGCTTCTATGATGCGTCTACAACGCTTCTACGACACATCTATGACGTTTCTATGACGTTTCTACAACACTTCTACGACGTTTCTACGACACTTCTACGATGTTTCTACAACACTTCTACAACGTTTCTACGACGCTTCTACGATGCGCTGCATGGAATCGCAAGCATTGTCTTGAGTGGCCGTGAATTTTGCCAGCTGCTGCGGCGCTGCTGGAACCCAGTACAGACGCACATGGTGGAATCTAGGGGTTACTGTTGGTCCAGTTGGTGCTTCTTTGAACTACTGTTGGGTGGTTTATACCAAATATTGTATAGCATGACCACATGCTTTGTATGTAAAACTGTGATCTTGTGTAAAAACTAACTTTCCCTCTGAAATGTAGTGGAGTAGAAGTAAAGTAGCATAGTACAGGTATCTCAAAATTTAACTTAAGTGTATGCTCAAGTAATTAAGTATTACGTAGTGTATATATTAACAACACTGCAAAAAAAGACAAAAATAACTAAAGACATAGATCAAAAATGATCATGCTGCATTAAAATGTTGGTACACCAGCGGGCACAAACTCAATGGGTTTGTCACAACAGGACCTAAACAAACACAAAATGCCAGAGAATTTCTGAATCCATAATCCAGCTGGGTAATGTCTCCAGAAATGATATGTACATTATGTTTGAATTACCTGCCACTGCAAATATACTGTAACTGTTGCTTGAGGCAACGCAGTGTCTTTGCAAGCTGGCAGCCGGAGAGACTTTCAGCAGCTTTAATGGCCTGTTAATATGTTGATCTGCTCACATCCACAAGGCATTTTCCTGCCAAAACAAGTAGGCATCAAATGCCGAGACTGATAGAACCCCTCAGTGCGGTTAATGGCCCTGACTCACCAATCCGATAATCGGCCGTCGGACATTCTGGCGAGGTCAGAGACTCGAGTCCGTTCGGTGTGTTTCGTGCCATCGTCCGTTGGAGGAGCTGTCGGCCTTCATTTTGGCCGACCTGACATGCTGGGTTGGAGGCCGGGCAGTCGGACTCAATGACCAATCTGATTGGTAGAATGCTAACCTGGAAATGAGGAGCAGCATGAGCGTGACTAAGCCTCTCAAAATCTGACGAAAATCTTTTAAACTGACCTTTGTTGATCTGAAATGAAGACAGATTCAGCAACTGCATGGCCTATTTCTCACCTAAAATGTTTTCACAAACACGTTTTGTAAAATATGAGATCGCATTCCGAACTAAGCCACCATTATGCCCGGTTGAGAAATCCGGGAGCAGCCAGACCCACGTGATGCGTTCGTCCAATCAGCTGCCGGTTTTCATTTTTTGGGCAACAATACAGATTAGCTCCGCCTGCTGTTACGGAGACGTATTATGTCTCGCGCACGCGCAGAACGTATGCTCACGTCGGCGCCGCTTTGGTGTGTTCTGAGGCACTTTTTGGACCTCGGGGGAGCCAACTGATCAGTCCGACTGCCTTTTCTGCCAACGGTCGGCCTGCGTCTGGGGCTTAAAACATCCCTCTGTCTTTCTCTCCACCTTGCTTCTTGTTTGCTCCATGCTACCAGGGAATAAAACATATCAGTGTCAATGAAGCTTGTCGTGAAAATGTAAATTGGATTTAAGAATTTTGATTTCCATTTTTACTAATTATCTGATGCCTTTAAATGATACCGAATGCTATTGAGAATTAAAGTCAGAGGAAAAAAATAGACAGGCAATTGCTGTAGCCAGTAACATGTAGTACATGTACTTTATGTAGGGTACACAGTCCTGAGTGCACATCTGGCGTCAGTAAAAGGGGACCCAACCCACTTTAGCTTCTCTAAATTCAGCGTGTTTCAACACAAGTTGGTGTGCTCTGACACTCCAGGGAACAAAGACAATGAAAATATATCTTAATCTGGAGAATTCTCTCTGGCAGCCTCCCCACTCCCAGCCCTGTGGGGGACAATAATTAATCAAGCTAGCATTAAGTAGGTGGGGTGCAGGGGTAATAGATCATTTGAAAAGCTGATGATAAGAATCGATGGAAGAGATAACCTTGGCTGAGGTGCGGAGTGTGGAAGATGAGAGGAGAATGTGGAGTTAAAGGAGGGAAGGGAAAGCTGAGGCGTGACGATTTGGCTCATACTTATGATTGTCAAAAACAAAATGTGTTGAAAACATGCATTCAAAGGTAAAAACACTGCCGCTAAGCCAGAAATGCTGACCTCACCCACACACATACCTAAACACCCTCCCACATTAACTTAAACTTGTGGAATTCCTTTTGTTTTGTCTCTGTGGTTTTTGCTTTATTATAAACAGATTGCAGCTATGGGTGGAATAGCACCATGAACTCATGGATGAGATAGCAGCAGACCAAGGGATTAGGGAGTAAACCCCATAAGCTTTTTTTCACACATAATTTCAAACATTTTTGACATGTCAGACCATGAAAAACACAGGTTTACATAAAAACATTAATGATGGCTGTATTCCATTTAGCTGCTTCAGTTTCAGGGGTTTGGTATTGTGCATGCATTTTGCACTTTTCATACGGTATGGCCAGAGTGAGTGGAAATAAAACCTTCCACAGTAAATGACAATCACAATATTCCTTGACAATCAAGAGCTGGATGTATCACAATACAAAGTGCAATGATTAGGAATTAGAAGGCAGCTTTAAGCTCTGGGTTGTGACGTATGATTAACTGACATGCAGCACAAGAACGGGACAGTTAGGTTTAGGATAAGATCGTGGGTTGGGTTATAAAATATATGTTTCAGTGACACGCTGGACAACAATGGGACGTGAACCCCGGTCTCCTGGGTGAAAGTCCGTTGTTGTTTGACCCATCCACTACTCCAACCAACCTCCCTACGCGGCATTTCGGGCTTTCATATTACACGGTACTGTTGTCGCTCTTAATACTACGTCATCTTACAGCACCTCAGAACTACTGCTCTGCCCGGTGCGTTCCATACAGACGCCGAAGGGTGCGTTTTGCGTCGGTATCTAATGCTGAGGGTCACTAATCAAGCATCCGTGTTTGACGAGTTGGGAGTGAGAACAGGTTGTGATGACCACTACTTGAGTTTGTCATTCTCAGCTCAGTCCTAATAGTGATAGAAGGTGCAAGTGGAAACAAACTTAAAGCCATCTTAAAAGGAACAGCATGGGATAATGATGTGTAACCCTATTGACCTCCTACTCTTACTGGTGTACATCTACTGATCTTCCATCTACAACAAAGGAACAGAAACTGCATGGGAAAAATGTAGAAAAAAACATGTAATGTAATTTCTGTCAGTTCAAAGAGTTACAACTTCACACAAACACACACACTGTCGGAACATAATAAAAAGGGAACAATTTAAACATACAAGTGTAAGTTGCTTCTCTCATTTCTATACCTCTTTGTTCACACTAAAAAGTGAAACTAGAGGAAGGACGGTAAAATGGATGTGGACCCACACACAAGGTCTTTTTTTGACTTTATTAGGACATTGTTGTCTCCCCAGACTCTTGACTGCTGCAGTATGGGGACTGACCATCCATGCGAGCAGTAAACTGAGTAACCTGAGGCGTATTGTATCTCCAGAAAAAAAAACCCAGGAGAGTGACAAAATTATCCTTGCGTTTGGTGTCCGCCTACACTATTTGTCACACACATTCTGTAATGCTATTTTTAAGGCTGTGGTGGTTTCAACCACTGATGCCTTTCCTTCACCATCCCACTTCTCATGGTTTTGTCAACTACCATGGGATGTTACAGTGAAATTAACCTTTCGACATCAGCAGAGATGCAAAGACACATATTGTTTGATTTGATTTAGATGTATTGTCCCAGAGGAATATTTGTTTTCACAGCCAGTGCACAGAAACATACAGATATAGACAGTAAACAACATCTCCATCAATGCATTCAGCATCTCAGCTCACAACAGTGTCAACGAGGCAGATATTGCAGCGATATTGCAGAAGGGACAAAACTCCTGCTGAAACTCCATTTAAGAATCCTGTATCTCCACCCAGAAGGAAGCATTGTGAAGTGTCAACACATTTTCACTCCCAGCGCGTCAGAAAAGTATGCTAAGGGGTGATTATTGCGTCGGTATTTGACACTGAGAACCACTGACCAAGCGTCGTTATTTGACGAGTTAGGAATGACAACGGTTTTGATTGAGAGGGAGATCAGTGTAATTTGCTTTTATAAGTGCTAGGCCTGTGATGGCTCTGAGCTTCATATCTGAGAGATTGGGCGTGGGAAGGCAGGTGATTTTGAATGCAGTGTGTGTGAAACTAATAAGATAGTTTTTGTTGGGGGTGGTTAACGTGGTGAAGAAGCAGGGATGTACTTTGCTGGGGCAGGTTTTTGTTTGTGCAGCTAACAGCCCAAACATTGAAAATATGATGTAATGTCCCACTCAACCCGTTCTCATTCCCAACTTGTTAAGAAATGACACTTTGTCAGTGGCTGTCAGTGTCAGATAGCGAAGCAAAAATCACCCTTTAGTGTCTGTATGGGACCCACATAGCAGCAGCTCGACTGCGGTGCTGCAAGATGACGTAGTATTAAGAGCGACAATGGTAGCGAGTAGTATGAAAGACTGAAAACCAAGTAAGGAGGTTAGTTGGGGTGGTGGATGGGTCAAACAACACAGGACTTTAATTCAGGAGACCGGGTTTGTGTCCCGTTCTTGTCCCGCGTGTCACTGAAACGTACATTTTGTAACCCCACCCACCATCTTTTCCTAAACCTAACTGTCCCGTTCTTGTGCCGCATGTCACTTAAGAGCGTCAAAAAGTGACGCCAAGAGTCCAGACCCAGAGCGTCTGACTGAGACGCTAAAGGAGATAGCGCTAAAGGAGATGGCGCTAAAGGAGACGGTGCTAAAGAAGACTTTCTGCATTAGTAACAAACTCCAAAGACCTGACCAAGCGTTGCTTTTTGACGCACTGGGAGTGAGAATGTTTTTTCCCCACTATAATGATTCCTGTTTTTAGACATCACACCTCCAAAGGACATTTTTTTATTATATCACAACACCTTGCCACCCAAAGTAACATGTAAATGTGTACACAGATGCTTATCGGCTTTAACAAATTTAGGTTTGTTGTATTACATTATATTAGGTCAAATAATATAGGCCCATTCTCAGTCATCCGTAATAAAAGCCATCAGGTGCTCTGCAGATTAACAGATACATATGACCTTAAAGGAACAATGAATACAATTAAATACACTATACAATTGTTTTTCTTTCCTTTTATTCAAAGTGAAGGTGAGTGTATTTAAGTAAGGACACAAAAAAGCATTTTAATGGGACATGTGAGCCTGCTGTATATGTTGGGAGATAAAGAGTGCTGCAAGTCTGACTTCACTTGTCTTGTTTTCATGTACACCAGGGATGAGAGAGCCACATTAAACATATGTGATTTTTCAAAAGGGCAATACCACAGTAAAGGTGGACAAGGATGGATATCTGTATTCCATAAGCAGACAAAACTTGCCCGTTAAGCCAGTGTTCAGTTAGATTTTTGTTGGTGGGCTCAGAGTCAGTCCTGTCAAACTGTGTTGAGGGCTGAGATGTATCCGCACTTCTGTTTGATCTTTCCATTGCTTGCTCTGACGGTCACCATTTTTCGGACTGCTAAGCCTTACTATGACAAGCGTGAGTTGTCATGTCATTTGCTGCAGCATAACTGGATATCAAATAGTTTTTCCTATGGATGTTATATTTATTTTTTTCCGTCTGTTTTGATATGTTTGATGATGAACATGAATCACGATTGATATTAGTGTTGCCAATGTTTTTTTGTGGTGAATCCCTATTAAAAACACAATAAATTGGATTACACAGAGCTGGTTCAAAATCTGCAAAGTATCCCTTTAGTTTTTAAACTCATTTAGCAGCAGGCTAATAAACTTGTTGCGTCTGTTTACGTAAATCCCATTAACGACTACTGATGAGGTACCGCGGTCTCGAAGGGTAGTCCCACCTCATAGGGAAAGATTTCAACCACTGGCCTTTAACACAATGTTTAATCCACACAAAAATTGAAAAATAAAAAGGATGAGTAGAGACTCCTTTGGACAGAGCCATGCATAACTGTTTTCCTGTTTCCAGTCTTTATGCTAGGCTAAGCTATTCTTATATTTAGCCCGCAGGCATAAGCGTAGTATCGATCTTCTCATCTGAATCTTAACAAGATTTTTTTTCTAAAGGTCAAACTATTCCTTATATGACACAGATACACATTTATTGTAGAGGCATACCGTTCTCTCACTGACAGTGACTTGCAAATGCAATGCAGCAACAAGAAGTGCTGTGTTTTGAGTAGGAGGCACAACTCTTGTTTCTTTACTAGAAACTCTTGCAGTTATTACATACGGTATCAGTATTGCTCTCTGCATTCCCTTCCATACACCAGGTTATTTGGATTTGATATGTTTAGATGACTTGTCAGGGGGATGGTGAACTATGGAAATTAATTGGAGCAGCTATAAGGTTCCAACAAAAGGTAATTACGAATTACAAATAGCAAATGAAAATAAAATATTTCTGGAGCCAAGGCAACACAGTTTTATCTATATAGCACATTTCAGCAACAAGGCAACTTAAAGTGCTTTACATAAAACATTAATGAACATTTGCAAAACAACAATTAAAAACATTTGTTAACCAGAAACTAAATTAGAATACGACATGTATAAAATACTAGATTATAGGTTACAGCAGGGTAAGAAATGAATTACTTGATTTAATAAAAGGCTGCTTCAAACAGAAAAGTCTTCAGCCTTGATTTAAAAGAACTGAGAATTCTCTGGGAGTTTGTTCCAGATATGTGGAGCAGAAAAACTGAACGCTTCTTCTCCATGTTTAGTTTGGACTCTGGGGACAGAAAGCAGAGCTGTCCAAGACAACCTGAGAGCTCTGGATGGTTCATAATGAAGCAAAGATCAGAAATGTATTTTGGGCCTAAACCATTTAGTGCTTTGTTTCTTGCCTTGCCAGACCTTTCTCCACAGCGGTGCAGAGTAAGGTCTGGCTCCTCCTCACATACATTCCAGGAGCATTTCTTTAAACCAATAATAATCATAAGCTCCGGACGCGGTGACGCTGGTTCTGTAAGAACTTGTTGTGGTGGAACATTTGCAACCCGATAAAAGACAAAAACAAGACATATAATATAAAAAGAAGTTAACTGTTCACACAATACTGAAATGTGAACTACTTAAATTAGCTGGATACATGGTTAAACCTCATTTGCTCTTACCAGTGTATCGCCGTGTGTATTTAGTCCACAGCAATCCCACCAATAGGTCCCAAAACGTCCCAGTTAGAGAGTATGCCGTAAACATATTATTTGTAAATCTTTTCAACCATTCCCCGTAATAACCAAGCAGGCCTAACTTGTTGCACCATCCAAACTTTCTTCAAAAGTTACCAGTTTCAGCGTGTAGCTTGCTAGCTTGAAATGTGTTGTTGTTTCCTCGATACTAACAGAGTTTGGCGAGGTACGTCCGCCGAAAGAGAATCTTCGGTTACACTTTATGACACTGTCATGAACGTGTCATAAACATTTTAAACAAGTCAAACTTTTATGACATAACGCTGCTGTCATTAAGTGTCATTCAGTTTTTGTCATGACAAGTTAGGGTTAGAGTTAGGGTATGACAGTGTCATGTCACTCCTATATAGATACCTTCAAGTAACGTGTTACCGAATCTTCTGGCAATTATCCAGTGAATGAATCCAGACTAGCGCTTTATAAACCAACAGTAGTCTTTTGAAATCAATTCTTTGAGAGACAGGAAGCCATCGTAAAGACCTCAGACCTGGAGTGATGTGATCCACTGTCTTGGTCTTAGTAAAGGCCTGGAGCAGCAGCATTCTGATTTCTGATTTACTTTTAAAGAAAATATGTTAATTTTACATTAATATTGTATATTGTATATTGTATAGGTGACCAGCCGGCGGTCGCCTAAATTCGTGGGATATCATACAAATGGGTGTGCATGAGTTTTCGTACGATATGATACGAACCCATTCATGAGAATGCGTTGAGCTGAATGATAAGACAGAAATGAATGATGCGATAAGTTGGATGAGTAGTGGACTGGTGTGGGAAATGGATAAGGCCGATACATTGGACCATCTTTAGATTTGACACCTGTTCTCCTGTTGTAGTCTGGATCGATGGCGGTTCACCTACCGGAATAGTTCCGGCGCTGCCGGAAATTCTGCCAGATGTCCCTCACTTTCCGCTTTCTTTGCGTTTACATTAAACTCCAGTCGCATCGAGGAACATCAACCTGAACCTCTGAGCTACCAAGCTAACGTGACACGCTGAAAATGGCATGATTTGAATATAATTTGGATTACAATAAAGCAGCCCTGCTTAGTTCTTTCGGGGAATGATTGTAAAGATTTACAAAGAATATGTTTAGGGCATTTACTATCTAATTGGTACGTTTTGGGACCAATTGGTGGGGATTTGCTATGGACAAAACACACACAGCGATACACTGGTAGGAGCAATTTACATTTAACCATGTATCCAGCTAATTTAAATAGCTCACACTACTGTATTGTGTGAACAGTTAACTTCATTGCGGGTTGCAAATGTTCCACCAAAACAAGTTTCTTTCCTGAGACCATGTGGAGATAGTTCGGGCTATGCGAGACTACCCCTGTTCTACCCCAGCCCAATTCCAATTTCAGATGGATCTAAGACCACTGATCCACAGGACCCATTACCACCTAGATGAAACTGTAAGAAATTTGTATATGTGGAAGATATGTGCCTATAGTCATATCCCAGTTAAATTTGCATGATCTTCCAAAAAGAAATTAGAGGTTCACAATCGAAACAATGTGGCTGTTAAACTCCTGTTGACAAAAATCATACATTACATTTAATTGTTGTCAAGTATGTGTTTATTTATTACTTAACCAATCAATAGTCAGTTGGGAGTGATATTAGATTTCAGTTGGGTGTTTTGAATATTTGGAATGGAGCAACAACTTCGCATAAAACTGTCCAACAGGACACATAAAAAAATATTTTGGTAAAAATGAGTTAGTTGCTAATAGATACTTCTTCAGACTACAGTTTGGTCTAAATGGTGTCTGCTGCACCCCAGGCCCCAAGCTGGATGTCAGTGTTGCCTATGATCCAAACTTTTGCAATGGGTGCAAAGTACATCGTAGTCTCTAACTAATGTGATCTCAGGACGGTTTAACATTATTCACAAGGGGATGACCTTAATTCTAAATTAGTTTGCATAGTTTAATATAAAAATGATATGATCAGTGTGTAATATACTGTACACAACACCTCAGCATGTTGATAATGGCCACTCGGCACAAATTATATCTGAAGTGTACTTTTTACTCCCATAGGGACAAACAGACCACCGTACTGATCTATCTATTATACTGTTAATAATAATAACTAATAGCGTGTTTTTGTTTTTTTTGGCATAAAAACTAACTTTTTTTTAAACCATAGTGGTACTTGTTTTAGTTTCCTCACAGCCATCAATGCAACTAATTTACACTGTTTTACTTTACTTTATAAACAATGCTTTTTTTATGCACTCTGGCACCTTATTTACATTCAAAGTACGTGCCTTAATAATTAAATTAAAATTGATGCACTGCGAGATCACCTGGTTGAGCGTGCGCCCCATGTACAAAGGCTAAGTCCTAACCGCAGTGGCCGCGGGTTTGATTGCGACCCGTCCTGTCCTATCAAATAAAGGCCTAAAATGCCCAAAATAAAAATAAAATTATAATAATCTTAAAATTGATATCTCACTAAATGTTGTTTACCAATCCAGATGCATTCTGATGTAAAACTATTAGTTGTTAGTAAGTAGTATTAGTATTGCTGCTATCATAAAACATGTATTCACTAGAGTTGGAAAAACAGTTAAATCTATTTAAGTAAACAGCAGTGGAATGTAATAGTAGGAGTAATGTATTTACTCAAGTGCTGTAGGCTTACCTAACTACAATGTTGAGGGACTTAAGTATTTCCATATTATGCTACTTTATACTTCTACTCCACTACATGTCAGAGAAAAAATATTGTACTTGTACAATATTTGATTGTTCCAACTGCGATCTTGTTTAAACCCAGTCAAAGTCTGTGGCTGTTTGAATGTGAGCTGGCCGTCTTTCCAGCCTTGTTTTGTGACCCACACTAAGGCTTCACCTCCTGTCAGTATGAAAGGTATCTGGTGAATTTCCTTTTCTTTTCAAGATGTACCTGGACCAAGTGTTGCTTGCACAGGTTTCATATTCCTTATGTGTTTTGTATTAGTGTGTAAATAAAACAAGCTTCACCTCGGCTGGTATTAGTATTTAGAGGGCCAGTTAAAAAAAGGTCTATATTCTGGTACTTAAATGTTTTATTACACAACTATTAGCATTGAGTTCATTCAACAAGAAGCAGTATAAGTCGATGAAATAAACCATTTAACATTTTTTCTTAGCTTCGACTACAAAGCCTCGTCCTTTGGGCCTCCTCTCTGCCTTCCCCCTTATCCAGACAATTATTGTGTAGCAAACACTAAACACTCCAAATTAAAGTTTGCCTGGCAAGGAGCGCACATTCATCAACAAAGCTTGCTGAAACGTGCTGCGCTTTCAAGAGTGAATAATGCCAAAGCAATGATGCTGTAAGTGGATTTTCTGCCTGCTCCCCTACATGGCACTCACATCAGAGAACCCATTTGAAGTGTTTAGTCTTGAAAACATTAATCCCTGTAATTTCAGGTCTGGTGTGCCTTCTCTGTCAGGTACATTAGGGCTGCATTAGAGAACCAGTCAAACAGCGAGGGAGACCCGGTGTTGTCCGCTGGTAATTACAATGCCGTGTGTTCATCGTTACAAGGTGAAACTGCACTTGTTAAATGAAGACCTGCCACACTTTAATTGTCTCCACTGAGAAAAAAAGAAGGAAGAGTGGCAGAGAGAGAGAGAGCGAGAGAGAGAGAGAGAGAGATGGGAAGTAGAGAGAAAATGAGAGAAAGGAGGAGGGATTTGTGTTATAATGTTATACATGCTGGTTAGTTAAAGTAGTGAGCAGAAAGCTGGGTAGGGATTACTGTGATGTCTGAAATGCGTCATCGTATGAGTCCATTTGAAATGGATCATGGCTCTGTTTATTTGTGTAATTACCTCTGCATGGGAGGCTCTGTTGTTGGTTCAATTTGTTTGTTAGTTAGTCAAACATTACTTAACAGATTTTAATTGAATTTGGTGGAACGTTAGGCTATGGGCCAGTAAAGGAACAGGTTCTTTGTTGTTTGTGTTATATCCAGGTGTAGATCCAGGATTTTTAAAAGGGTTTCATTATGTTTTCTACGTTTTGCTATGTTCTTTCAGCTATTGCATGAATGAAAAAGATCTAGCAGATGTCCCACAATTGTCCTTATGTGTATTTTGATCCAGATCCAGATGCATACATGTCTGAAAGTGTACTCTCTTGGATCTCAGTGATGGTAGCATATGTGCACACGCAAATGGGAATAGGCAATCTCTCCCTATGGCCTCTGCTTTCATGGCAGCATGTGGTGGTGGTATGACCCATAGCGCTAGCCGGGTGGGGCTAACTGAAAATAATGATCTGCCTGGGTTGTGCCCCTGCCAGCCATCTCTGTTGATACAGAACTATTACAGTACAGAACTTTAGCTGTAAAACTGAAATCATTTAGACTCCAGACATGCAATTTACCTGCAAAGTCAATGTAAAGGACACGTACCCAGAGGACTACTTCATAAATGACGTGAAAAATGAAAGTTTGGAGGGAAATGACAGACTCAATCGTAATTACTTTGTTTCAGTCACATATAAGTTTGTTGCTAGCTAGCTTCTATCTTATGTGTGTACAGTTGGTACATTGGCTGTTTGGAGCAAATAAACACAGACAGTCCAGTGGTCAAATTTGCATGAACAACACACGTCAAAACTTTGCTCCGGTTCCTGTCTGAACTCACTTTGAGGACAAAGCTCCATCATCCTGAAAAGGGAAATACATCCACTCCGTCATCTTAATATGTCATTTTGTTAAGTGGCTTACCTAAAAGTATAATATGCAGGATTTACTAAATGCAATGTATAGACTACTACCAAAATAATCCCTCTCAATAATCCCTTATGACCCACTCGCCATCTATATCCGATAAAGCTCTGCGTTCACACATAATCTGGCAATGTGGTGCCCTTCCCATGGAAGTGTGGGTGTGTTTATTTGTACTGTACGCTGTGAAACAATCAGAAAATAATGTTGTATTTCTCCGATTCACTGCTTTGTTCAGCACTCCCTCTCTTCATTCACTCTCTAGCTCCCATGACCACCACTGCTCTCTCTCTCTCTCTCTCTCTCTGGCTCATTGAGCCGAGAAGGAGGGGAATGTTTCATATGTTATTTACAACAATGGCTAGCACTGCTGCCTTACTACAAGTAGGCACTGCAGATCTGGGCAGAGTTCAATCCCCGGTCCCGGTAGGGCCTTTCAGGGTGGTTTCCAGGGAGTTTGCATGTTTTCCCTGTGTTTGTGTGGGTTCCCTCTGGGTGCTCCACTTTCCTCCAACCATAAGGACATGCATACTATGTAAATAGGACTACAGTTGAAAAATAGCCAAATGGCTAACACTGGCACATTTACAGAAATGTTAATTAATGTGCATTGTCCTAATAAATCAATCTTAAAATATATGAGTTATGTATAATATAAATTATACATGTTATTTCCTCTCTGGTAGCAAATGTACATTCTGTTTCACCAAATACAAACTGACATTCTTTAAGATTAAGATTTTGTTTAAATGCATGTGGGTTTGTCGGGACAATAGGCTCACGGCTCAAAACAAATGTTAATTTTTGTTTATTATAATCTAATTCTGACCTTTACTGTTGAGGATTTAGATAACTGTGATATTCTCTGTCATCCATCTGTAATTACTTCAATATTTTCTGGTACAAACAGGGCATGTTGTCAGTGTTTGGCCAGGGACATGGACCAATAAACAAAGGGTAGTATGTCATTAATAACTGGTTTGAATATTGCAAGTCTTTTAGAGTGACTGTGTCCTTGTGTCATATACAATTACACTGTGCAGGACCTGGATTGACTCCAAGTCTCGTTTCAGCATGGATTGATGAGTCCTCTACTGACTGTGTGAGCACCCGCCATAACAAAGCCCTGTTTTCTAGCACAGCCCAAAGATCCATGTGCAGGCCACAAAAGAGAACCAGAGCGTTAATTAAGAAAGGGTTAAGGTCGGCATAGTGAAGGATTGTAATGGGGAAGCTTGACAGTGTGAATGTCTTCATTTTCCCCATATGGAAGTTTAAAAAATGGAACCCATCCTTGCCACCTGGCCGTACCTTGAGCTGTCTAAAAAAGAAGTGATTACCTGCTCAGAATATGCTGCAGAGCCCTTGGGGGATTTGATCATCAATTATTCCCAAAATCCCCCAAAAGGTGCCATTCATCAAAACCTAATAGTTATTTTGCTGATGAATAATTCCACTGAAAAAAATAATGATAAATCAGTTTTGGATCAGTGTAGAGAACCAAAAGAGCCTTTCATGAGTTGGTTCGCTTGTGGCAGGTGAATGACAAACAAAGAACAGGTCTTCTCATCACTTCTGTTATGTAGACTGACTGAAGCTTCTTGATTGAGGATTTCATTGACCAATGGGTGTTGACCAAATTATTTACAATAGTGAAGACAGCATGATATATGCTTTGGCACTTGGCTAAACTGGTGAACCAGTTGTCTAATATAAAGTCAGGGATGCGGGGACATCTTGTATTGTCCTTTTTAATATTTTACCAATGTTAGTCAATCATTTGATGGACTACCATGCAATTTTGTACAGACATTCAAGGTTCCCTGAGTTGTAAAACTAAAAAACTAAACAAAACAACTGATCTGTCTATGGTTCAGGTTTTATCAAGATTCGGCAAGTTGAGGTTTGAGGGAAGATTTTGATCACTGTTAAAGCTATAGTGCGTAGTTTCTGCCGCCCCCATGAGGAATTCCAAGTAATGACAACAAAACTGTCGGCGTATCCACATGATACAAAACTTACGTGGCAGCGCATCGCCCCCACGACAACTTCACACAGTTGCTTGTAACCAAGGAGGACACGGAGGATTAAAAAAAACTTAGACTCTTCAGAAGAGGTCATTATCACATGGTCTCTCGTAGAGGACTGCATTGGAATTGGAATGCCACGGTCCCTCAGGACCCAACACAAATCTCGCAGGGAGCGGGCGGTTTTAACAGGGGCTGCGGCCGGGAGCGGGCAGTCCAAAAATAGACAGCGGGTCCCTGGATTTAGGAGCACTGCTCCAGATCAGTGCTGGAACTAACTGTTGGGTTTGCCTATCTAGATTTCATAAGAAAATCAGCAATGCACAAGTTGCATCAAGTTAAACACCAGCCACAAGCTTTTGTTAACACTCCTCTCCTCCCTCTCTCTCACTTCTTTCCCAGGGCACTGCGCCCCGCCCCTTTCTCCTATGGCAGCCTGAGTCGAGATGTTAGAGTGCGTTAAGACAGGGAAACGAAACACAATAAAACAACCTGAGCATCACAAACCACAGCCAGCAACACATTCTAAAATAAGTGAAATAAATAAATGAATACAATGTCAAGTTGCCCTTATTGCACTAGAATAACTAATTATTGCACTTGAATGTAATTATGCACTAGAGTGTAATTTTGCTACTTATTACCGACAGGTATGCATATTTGTTAATACTTCACAGTACAATAACTAGTTTCCCTACGGGAGGGGAGAAGAGACAAAATCAATGGTCAATCTATTGTGCGGGCGGGACCCAACACACAAGCTGCGGGAACGGGTGGGAGCAGAACACACACTGTGGGAGCAAGCGGTAATGGTCATAAATCCACATGTTGCAGGCAGAAGTGTGATTTAACAGGCTTACGAAGGGATCTAGTCTCTCGTGCCAAAGTAACACTGTTGAACAGCTCATCCAGCATGAACTCCTCCCTAAAACAAAATGTCCATGGTATTTCAATGTGACACTACTTTTTCCTTTGTTACCTTTACACTATAGAGACGACACAGGGTCACACCGGCATCAGTGGTCTATCTGAATGCTTCAACCCCTTTTAGTCAACCCTCCGACACTACACGTCTTTCAACCAAGGTTGGCCGCGGGTGGAATGCTGCCCAGTTTTAGTGAATGGTGTTTCTAATGGAATGGAAATTTATTTAATGATACTGACTTTTAAACATCAACAACTCCTTGAAAAGATATAAAGAATAAAGCAAGAAGGAGAGAATATTGACAGAGGGTGACAGATTAACTTTTGTAATTATTCAATTGGTGTTTATCTGTGTGTAGGCTTGAGTCTCCACTAACAGTGAAAATCAGAGTGACTCTCTCATATGAATGGGTTCAAGCTGAGTATTAGAATGAAAATTAGTATTTGAAAAGACTAAATACTCTCATGCCTGCTAGAGGTCACATGGAGAGTGTGAATATTTTATTTTAAATTTGTTATTATGTGAACAGAGTTGCAAACACTGGATCAGTTTTCTTTTGATTTAGCCCCTCCATCTGTGATCATCACCACCATGTCCTGATTTCCAACCAAATGTGGTCACACTGGAATCAGGCCTGGGGTGGCTATTCACTGAAAGGTTGCAAATGCAGCTTTAACAAAAGGTATATTGTTCGAGGTAGAGACTTTAAATGCTCAGGTATACCGGTGACAAACTGTCAAGTGAATTGAGTGCAGTTGCAGCCGTGTGGCCATCTAGTTTGTCTTCAATTAAGTATTGTCTTATAAGGCATTGAAGTAAGCATTAATGTATGCATTGAACATTTCAATGACCTAACGTAATTTTATGTGCTTGCTCAGGAATGACGCACATACATATAGCGCCATACACACACACACACACACACACACACACACACACACACACACACACACACACACACACACACACACACACACACACACACAATTCCTGTGAATCAGTACTGCAGGATACAGGTGACTTGTAGTGCTATTCTCTTTGCATTTATTATTTAACAATTGCAGTATGCTCAGATTATGCTTTTAAAACTCACCAAAATGATCCTAATAACAGTATATTGGCATAGTAACCCAATAACTACATGTTACCTGTATTTTGGTTTAGTAAAGTAAAAAATTGCATTCAGGTCATAGTCTTTTTCAATCATAATCAGTTACAGTTTTTTCTGATTGCTTAAGCACATTTTTTGTAACTATTGGCTATTTTTGCAAAACTCTACACACAAATAAGAAAACCTTTCACCCAATTATCAAAACATTGTAGTTCTCTTGCAAAAGCGAACACAGCTAGATTAACTCTTCACACCTTCGTAAAAATGGTGTTTTCGTATCAAACAGTAAACACAAGCCATCATCTACTAAGCACACAATGTGCCAACTACACACTGATGGTATGAATACAAAACACATCTGGCTTTTGCTTTCTCTGTGTACAGATGTCAATTTGAGGTCATACTTTTGTCATAGTGTCATGTAAACATACAAGGATCCAAACTACAAGTATTGGTGTTTATTCACACTCATCAAAACCAAGACAAAGTCAGAACACAAAATAGTAATTTCACAAAAAAAAAACAAGTAAAACACAATCAGCCTACATCATGTCGTCTTTCTGGGTCCGGCCACAAAATTTCGTCCACATCGCATGCGATATCCTCCAGTCCAAGGCACCGGGGAAAATATCTCCTTGAATGCCGTATCCAGGCCTGACATGATGCCTGGGCAATATCTCCACATGCCTCCTCCATTGCCTGTAACAGGGCTACCTGTTGATGAGGATGACGGTCGTACACTTTCCAGCGCCAGGCAGAGAAGAACTCCTCAATGGGATTTAAGAATGGAGAGTATGGAGGGAGGTTGAGTGCCATGAAGAATGGGTGATCTGTAAATCAGTTGCGGGCCAAAGCAGCCCTATGGAAACTAACATTGTCCCATATGATGACATATCGGGTATGCTCTGGTCTCTGAACAGTGAGCATGTCATGTAAGGTGTCCAGGAATGCAATAATGTGTGCAGTGTTGTATGGGCCTATGGTTGCATGATGGTGAACAACACCATTTAGGCTTATAGCTGCACACATGGTTATGTTACCACCACGTTGTCCTGGGACATTGATGATGGCACGGTGTCCAATAATGTTCCTGCCACGTCTCCTGGTTTTACTGAGGTTAAAACCGGCCTCATCTACAAAAAGTAGCTCATGTCCCATGGCATCTGCTTCTAGTTACATCACTCTCTGGACAAGACAAAACAGTCTTATTGCATTATTGGCAATCACCATGTTCACTATATAGGTATCTTGCTCTGGAGTGAACATTCTTCCTCTGCCCCCAACATCTGGACGTCTAGCAATTCTGTAAAGTAACAATTTCAGTATTTTTGCAGGTATGGTACTGTTGTGTTTCTCATTAGAGTATGGCAGTGCTACAAAGTACTTACCTATTCTCATTTCAAAATGTCCTAATGATGCTTGCCACAGTGTAGCGGCTCAAATTAGGCTGAACCCGTTGGCCAGCTTCCCTCAGGGTCATCCCATGGTTGATGACATGGTCCACTATTGTAGCTCTGATGTCATCAGTTATTCTATTTCTTACTCTTCTTACCCTCCCTCTTTCCCCTCCTCATCCTCTTCTTGCTCCTCCTTGTCCTCTTCCTCTAACTTCCTCTAACCCTCTCGCTTCTTCAACTCCACGTCCTCTTCCTCCAACTTCTTCACCTCCACGTCCTCTCCCTCGGCCTCCTCGGCCTCCTCTGATTCTCACTCTTCTCACTCTTACTGCTCCTTCCATTGTACTCCACACAGACAGCTTACCTGTGGCTTATTTATAGTGCTTAGGCTGATTGCAAAGTGAACTAATTATCTGAAACAGTTTTCACATGTGAAAGTGTGCCAGACAGTTGGCAAAATAGTGTTAATGATAGCCATACATGTGTATGATTTTGCTAGGAGTGTGTTGGAAATTTGGTAATTGAGTGTAAGCAGTGAGTTGTGTTTAAAGAATTGTGCCTACAGTTTTGCAAAGTGTGTGTTACAAAATTTCAAACTGAGTGCAAAGCAGTGTTTGTGCTTTTAGTTTTGCAAACTCAGTGAGTGGTTTTGCTATACGTATTAATAGTTTTAGAAATTGTGCTACAAGAATCACGATTAGCGCTTAAGCATTCAGGAAAAACTGTAATATGGCCCATTGATACCACTATAGCAGCCCCTGTGATTTAAGTGCGGATCAAAATCTGAGAGGGCCGGTGTTTCCTTGTGGAAATGCTGCAGACCTGGAGGGACCTGAAGGGTCCCGACGGTACCCGCCGGGCCGGGTTCGGACAGATATTTAGAAATTATGGTCGGGTTCAGGTCGGGCTCGGTCACATCAGCACAAAAAGGCATTTGTCGTAAAATGATGCTGCGGCTCCTTTAAGAGAGCTCAGTGCGTGTGAGTGTGTGGTAAGTAGGCAGAAGAGAGATAGAGAAAAAGGAAGCAGACGTGTAGATGCAACCGGAGCAGAGTTGGTGGAATAAGTTTAAGTTTTGTACACAGTGTGTGCGATATCCAAAATAAACCCCAGAGTGAAAGCCAAGTTCATTCATCTGCTCACCAGAAACAGGATTTTAACCCCAACGTTATTCATTTTATAACGTTGGCCCTGGAGGTAACCAGTCTCCTCTGGTTTTCTGACCACGGTCAGGAAAGGTTAACACATTGTACATTTTAAATTAAACAGCTTATTAACGTGCGCTTGTTGCCCCGTGTGAGCTGATGACCTCATCTGTTGACATTTCCGAATACCTTCCTACAGTTGATTAATAAAAGCTTTCCACACAAAAACGTAGCCTACATGTGTCATTACTAGGCTTTGAGAAAAAAAGGAGATTTTAACTGTGACAGGCTCGGGTCGGGCTCGGACACAAATTTCTTAATGCCTGTCGGGCTCGGGCCGGGTTCGGTCACGGCTCTGTCGGACGCGGGCCAGGCTCGGACAGAAAAATTCGGCCAGATCCGGACTCTGGAGGGAACCCCGCTGCTGGAGATTAGCTAATCAAGCCAGTGGCTGAAAGAACCAGGGTGCACAGAAAAGTCTATTTTGATTAGGCGGGCTCCTAACTAAAATAACTCACGTGGAAGAATGTCAGAGGCATATGACAAGAGCTGGTGGAATGAGCTGAAATGCTATAAAAAGAAGATACATTTCCAATCTCCTTCACCCTAGCAAATACAATAGTTCCTTTACTTGTCAGGCCTGTGGTTGTCTTTTGCTAACTCTTAATTAAGTTATCTGTTACCTCCTTACTTTAATATATTCCATCAAGAAGCAAACAATGGCTACTATTAAATTACGTTTTTACACTCTGTTGCTATTACACATTACACACAGGCCCAAAATTCACACACACGCATGTGTATATATGCACTATATATAGTTGTGCAATAATTCAGCTCTTTGTAAAAACCTCCTGAGCGATGAACACTGAAACCGGGATCCCACGCTACTTCACGATGTCGCCAAACTCAGTCTTTTGTTATTGCTTTGATAAGGAGACCCCCAGTGACATAAAATTACATATTGTGTGTTTAAATTATATCATTTTTATTCAGTTTTAAGTTCACGACAATACCTGCCAATGCTTATTTTCATTTCACTTTTAGTAGTTTTTGGTATAATGCACTGCCACATGACATTTCATCCAATAACATCAACACATTTAAGGCTCTCTTTCTCAGTGTCCGCAGGTGTGCAAGAAAATGAGATCCTCAGATTCTAATTCTCTTTATGCTATCCTACCCATCTCATACTACTGTGTAATCAGCCAAGACCTACCTTCTCTAAATCACCACGTAACTATCTGTGCAGACAAGTAATTAAGCCTAGGAACTGGGCTGGAGACATAACATGGTGGAAACTGATGTGAGAAACAAATGGAGATAGAAGTAAGGGGGATGGGAAAGCACAAATGACCTGGTGTGTTTGTAAAGTTAGAACACACAAATAATCAGTGTGAGCAGTGTGAGCAAATTCATAAGATATACAACTCTCTTGACCACTGATCAATCTGTATAAAAAGCTGTCCAAGGAATTCCGTAAAAAAAAGTGTAGAGGAAAATGTTTTCCATTGCCAAGTATGAAGGTATTCACAGCAATGCTCTAAAGGGAAATAAACATTAAATGGATTAGTTCCAATAATTTCACGAGTTTATAATAAATGTCTCTGAGGACAGTGCAAGGTAAACATGTAGGTTGTTTTGATTTGCTTCTGTCCTTGAGTATATGTGTATACCTAATTTAAGTAAGTATAGTCTCCAGTAATTCCAAACAAAAACGTAGCGTACATGTGTCATTACTAGGCTATGAGAAAAAAATTAGATTGTAACTGTGTCGGGCTCGGGTCGGGCTCGGACACAAATTTCTTAATGTCTGTCGGGCTCGGGCCGGGTTTGATCACGGCTCTGTCGGACGCGGGCCGGGCTCGGACAGAAAAATTCGGCCCGATCCGGACTCTGCAGGGAACCCCGCTGCTGGAGATTAGCTAATCAAGCCAGTGGCTGAAAGAACCAGGGTGCACAGAAAAGTCTATTTTGATTAGGCGGGCTCCTAACTGAAATAACTCACGTGGAAGAATGTCAGAGGCATGTGACAAGAGCTGGTGGAATGAGCTGAAATGCTATAAAAAGAAGATCCATTTCCAATCTCCTTCAGCCTAGCAAATACAATAGTTCATTTACTTGTCAGGCCTGTGGTTGTCTTTTGCTAACTCTTAATTAAGTTATCTGTTACCTCCTTACTTTAATATATTCCATCAAGAAGCAAACAATGGCTACTATTAAATTACGTTTTTACACTCTGTTGCTATTACACATTACACACAGGCCCAAAATTCACACACACATGCACTTATATATGCATTAATGGAGAGATGTCAGAGTTAGAACAGGTGCCCCGAGCAGTTTATTAAACAAAAAAGGACATACTTAGTTATTCTGCCCTACTGTACCACTGCAGTAACACTTTAGAAAGAGAGAGAATGGAAGCTTCGGCAACCTTTGCCCTCACCCTCTGTCCTCAATTATTTTTCATATATATTGTTTTTTTATTTTTTAGTTTTTTTCACCACACCACTGTCTCTGTGTGTGCCTCTGGAATGAAAGCAATTGCCCGCTTAAGCTGTTGGATAATTGCATAAAAGGAGAGCTCCTCATAATAATACAATAAATATTACAGGAAATATAATGTTGATAATCCAGAGAAAATTGTGTTTGGACTTGAGTAAAGAAAATTACCTTATATGTTTTTGTGAATGGGAAGAATCTTTTTTACTTCTATAATGATTTGCGCTACAAGTCTGATGTGTAATTACATAGCTTGTTAGAGTCTGATGCTGATACCTGTGCTGTCTGTCTTGTTGTGTCTGATGGCTTCAGTGATAAAAATAACTGAAATAGAGGGAACACATACTGCATATAAGGCAAGCATATGTTGATGACATTATTGGTAGGAATAACTCATTAATGTAACCCAGCACAGAAAGTCTCTCTGATAAAAGCTGTTAAAACTGCTGTGTTGATGTTTTCAGTCAGAGGTAGTTAGATGAAGATGAACGTACATACTTTGTGTTATGTTATGCCAAAAATAGTCTATATCGACGGTGACCGATCTGGTGATGTCCCTCTTTTTCCTCTTTCTTTGTGTTGGCATTTTAAACTCTGGTGGATTTCTCAGGACTATGGTTAACTGCTCCTCAGATCTCTGCAGGGTAAATCCAGACAGCTAGCTAGACTATCTGTCCAATCTGAGTTTTCTGTTGCACGACTAAAACAACTTTTGAATGAGCACAGGTTCCTCTACACGGCACAGCATAACAGTTTCTTAATTTGGAGTCACAACATTACCAATGAGACAGAACTGCAATACAACTTACTCACTTGCATTCAAACATGGCATTGACTCTGGATTTTAATGGTGCTTAAGCATACCAACATTAGCGTTTAGCTCAAATTTGAGCTAAATGCTAATGTTGGTATGCTATCATGCTCATGTTTAGCAGGTATAGTAATAATCAGTGAGGCTGATGGGAATGTCATGCGTTTTGCAGGTATTTGGTCATAAACCAAAGTAGTGGACCAATTAAAATTCAGCAAATTGTGGTAATGGTGTTCAGGATCACCAAAGTTACCACAGGTCATCCTGAGGGGGATACGACTATCTGTTTAGAATTTCATGGCAATTCCCTCCAACGGTTGTCGAGAAATGTAATTGAATATTACAAATGTCAACCTGCTGGTGGCGCTACATGAAAGGTCAGAGTATCATCAAAGGCATTGGGATTCATCCTCTGGGGACCATGAATGGTTGAAAGTACAAACTTTCATGGCAATCCATCCAAAAGGTTGATACGTTTCTGCAGTGTTAACCAAAATGGTGGACCAACCGACTTACCTGTTAACATTAGACCTGAGCTGAATTGCTTGGTTTCTTTATGGTGGCATTTTATCTACAAAACTAGACTGCATGTGAAAAACAATAGGAATTCATTTTGCATCAACACATTTTTTATTAAACAGATACAATCAAAAGCCAACAAGTGTCATCAAAACAGACAATCAGACAGTCCAACTTGAGATGAAAACAACAATAAGTGTGTGTGTTTGCATAGCTTTGTGCTTTGAGCGAGTTCACCTTCAGTCAAACAACATGGGGATGTAGTTGCCCTGTTTCTCAACCCTGATGACATTGACAGTTCACCCACAGAGAGAAAATGTACTTCACAAAGGCGTGTGATGCAGTGGCACACACCAGATCCAGTGCCACATGGGCAATCGTAGCATACACAGCCTCCATTGCTTTGCAGAACGGCAGTGCTCCGTCATTACCGCCCTGCTGTTCCATATGGTACTTTTTGATCTCGATCAACATGCAATCAGCTCTGCCAGAAGGATTTGTAGGTGGCAACTCCATCAAAGATGCAAAGAAGCGGTATCTCCAAAGGACTGAGTAAGAGTGGCGTGCTGGAGTCTCTGTGGCGGCCTCTGCAGTGGTTGCTTCAGGAGGAGTAATGGCCTGAAGTGCTAAGCTGACATGCGCAGCACAAAATACTCTGCTGCCCTTCTCAATGACTTTATCGCCGGTGATAGGAGAACCTGGAGAAATTGGGATCCGGTAACCAGGCTCATGCAGATTTTGGAATATAATTTTGTAGAGAGTAAGATCCCCAGCAAAACGGTCCCGCAGTGATTTGCGGACTTGCGCTAGTTGCTTTCCTTCCACTGTGGCCTAAAGGTGTATCTGGACACAAATAAAGATAAATTAACAAAAAAAGACATGAAAACAAACATATAAAGTATATGTGACAAGTTATTTAACGTGAAACTGCTTTACTACGGGTTTTTACCAGTTTAAATCAACAGGTCGCATAGCAGATAGCAGCCCAGGTCCATGTTTTGGAGACGAGGAGACCAAATTAATAATAATATAATAACAATAATAATAATTCAGCTCCTGAGCAATGAACACTGAAACCGGGATCCCACGCTACTTCACGATGTCGCCAAACTCAGTCTTTTGTTATTGCTTTGATAAGGAGACCCCCAGTGACATAAAATTACATATTGTGTGTTTAAATTAAATTGTTTTTATTCAGTTTTAATATCACGACAATACCTGCCAATGCTTATTTTCCTTTCACTTTTAGTAGTTTTTGGTATAATGCACTGCCACATGACATTTTATCAAATAACATCAACACATTTAAGGCTCTCTTTCTCAGTGTCCGCAGGTGTGCAAGAAAATGAGATCCTCAGATTCTAATTATCTTTATTCTATCCTACCCATCTCATACTATTGTGTAATCAGCCAAGACCTACCTTCTCTAAATCACCACGTAACTATCTGTGTAGACAAGTAATTAAGCCTAGGAACTGGGCTGGAGACAAAACATGGTGGAATCTGATGTGAGAAACAAATGGAGATAGAAGTAAGGGGGATGGGAAAACACAAATGACCTGGTGTGTTTGTAAAGTTAGAACACACAAATAATCAGTGTGAGCAGTGTGAGCAAATTCATAAGATATACAATCTCTTGACCACTGATCAATCTGTATAAAAAGCTGTCCAAGGAATTCCGTAAAAAAAGTGTAGAGGCAAATGTTTTCCATTGCCAAGTATGAAGGTATTCACAGCAATGCTCTAAAGGGAAATAAACATTAAATGGATTAGTTCCAATAATCTCATGAGTTCATAATAAATGTCTCTGAGGACAGTGCAAGGAAAACATGTAGGTTGTTTTTATTGGCTTCTGTCCTTGAGTATATGTGTATACCTAATTTAAGTAAGTATACTCTCCAGTAATTATTTTACCATGATGCTGCTATCTAATTTGTGGCAGTTGAAGACATGCAAATTCAAACAGCCGTTGGAAAGTCACATTATCCTTCATTACTGGGAAAACTATTCTTAACTGATTTAACTGTAATATAGAGACAGATCATTTACCCTCTTTAAAGTTATGTGTGTTGCCTCAAGGTGTTTTGAAAAGACCAATATCAAAGCATGATTACTCAACCTGTTATAGCTGAAACTTCACTAACTTCACAGGTTTTGCAACCGGTGGAACTCCTTCACTGCAGGAAATTGGCAGAATTAAGAGGAAAAGCCGCTGAACATAGCTTATGTAAAACATAAGAAGGATATGACATTAGACTGGTTGCAAACTGAAGTGGCTACCTGGAGAATCTGCATCAAGATCATCAGATAAATTATTGAAGGGTACGTGTGGGGTTCCTCAAGGATCAGTGTTAGGTCCATTCATTTATACATATGTAAGATGAATACCAAAACATTCAAATTACTTTTATTGTCAGGTGATATGCATTTATGTACTGGTAATAATTTAACAACTATTGGATACAGAATTTAAGAAAAAAACATATAAAATATACAAAGCAAACTTATGAACAGTGATGCTGAAAGAGTGTCTCAAGATTTTTTAAAGTGATTATATATATTAAACTAATCTGGAAACACATATAGGGCTTAAAGTATGTCAAATTAAAAATCTCAAAATATATTGTATAATTGTACTGATTATTGTAATAATTTTAGACACAACCACTCCATCAATAAGCGACAAACTCACTCATTAAATTAAATGCTCCAAAATACAAATAATTGGTAGATTTAAAACAAAGGATGTAAATGTCAAAAACTAATTATTACCTTAACTGTGAAGTCAATTTTTCTTTTTATGTTTTTTATTTTATTTTTATGCTTGTATCCCTTGTATCCCTTTTGTGTTATGATTTACAGAGCAAAATACATTTTGGCTTTTCAGGTGTACTGGACACTGGGAAATTTCTTCTTTCCACAAAGACACACTTGAAATGTCCTGTTCCGTAGCTAAATCCATTTTCATGAAGTGTGCTCTGAGTACTATGATGCAACAGCAGGCTGGAGACAACAATACAGCCAAATGTCTCCCGACTGCTCGTCCCATGTGAATGTGTTCATTCTTCAGCCCAGACTTATCACAGCTTTCCTTTTCCGGTGGCCCCTGGGCTTAAAGCCGCTGGAGCCTATAGGCCTGTAGCCTTGGTGCACCTGATTCCTCTTTTTGCCCCTGAAGACTGGAGTCCTCCATTTGTCATTGGTAAACATGCAGAAGAGCTGGTGTGTGTGCTTCACATGACAAAGAGGGCGGGGGGGGAGAAACAAAGAGGACACAAATATCAGCATACTTCCCAGAGATGTGAGAGTTTTTGTGTACAAAAACAGGCACACCTCTGCCAAGCAAAATGTGTGTTTTAATTCCACTTTGTTATAAGAGTTTGCTAAAAGAGAGAGTGGTGTATTTTTTATTTCAAGTCATACCATATTCAGCAATGTTGGGCATTCTGTTTTATTTATTGGATTCGTGTGGCTAAAATAATAACCTATCATGTAGTAGGGGTAAGTGGAGTGATATTTACGACATGACTTTGCACAGAGTCATTATAAATCTATTGACCACCGTTGTGTCCCAAATCCCTTGTGGAATCCCAGCCAATGCATTCTAAAAAAAAAAAAAATTAAATACCCCTGCTCAACGGGAATGCTGATGAATGGCCTGTCTCACGCTTTTGGAAGGTGACAAGGAGAAGGAGGGGCGGTATGGAGGAGCAGAAGAGCGATCCTGATGAAATTACAGGATGGATTGATTGATCTCCGTGGATGCATGTTGCAATGGAGGATTGCCGTTAAAACTGATGCATCTAGATTAGTGTCAGAGGAGCCGCTGAAGGACAATGAAAGCCATCATCAGGAGACGTGACCTTCTCAGCATATGAAGCCCCCAGCGCACCAGATCCAGCTCCATGGCAGTAAACCAAGAGCTGGAGGAAATGTTGTCACTGCCAGGAGGAAAAGGACAATATGAGGCAGGAATGAATTTGCAGATGTTTCAATTCATATTCATTAGCATGGATTTCCATTATGGAGTGGAAATGAATGGTTACAAGACAACTGGTAACACACAGAGGTAGTTGTGTGGAGGGGTACAGGCTGTGCAGCATCATGCACAAATCACACATGTACACAGAGAGAAAGAGAGAGAGAGAGAGAGTTGGGTTAAATGTTCTCATGCTTTCCAGGAGGCATTTACAGTCGTGTTATAATTTATATTTGCTGGAACAGTGAACTATCCAGTTTTAGGCCAGCGGGTGGTGAATGTCTAAAAAACAGAAATAAAAAAAAAACTGGTATCATCTCCAGCTACAAGACTTGAAGCCATGGGGAGGTGACTAAACAGTGTGTAGATTATAAACTACGCACATAAAGTAATTTGTGTTTGGTAGATTATGTCTTTGTTGTAACAATGATTCTTGCCAATAAATCTTATACGATTGGAAAGCCTGATTATTTCCATTTTAAATGGTGCCACATTTGTAAGGAACATGCATTTGTGGGATGAGCAGCAGAGCTGAGTATGTGGGTTGCGCCCATGGAAAATTTGCCAAATTGTCTCTGACAATGCCAAACAGCTTCTTTGATGTTGCTATTGACTTTGTTTTGAGCTTCTGCGGCAGTGGTAAGCGATCGTGAGAGCAAATTAAAAATATAAAAACATAATTCAGACCGATGCGTGGCATTGGCAACACACGGCTCAAGAAGCCGACAAATAGCCTATACGTAATTCCCCTCTGTTGAAAATATCTTTCATAAAAATACCCATTAGGGATCAGGGAATGTTATGGGGTTATAGCTATCTAAATGTTTGAACTTTTATGAGCGCACCTCTCTCTCTCCGCACACCAAGCTCCACCAGATCTTCTAAGAACAGTGACGCCGTTATCAATTGAGTATTGATTGGTCAGTAGGCAGTGCTTTAACACCGGTTGATCTCTAATCTCCAACATAACCTGCTCCAGAGCAGGTTAGGTGTTCAGCATAAGTTACCATGGTGATTTAACCCGGTAACAAGTGATCCACTGTCATGATACACAAAACCCTGGGTTGAACCTGAAGTTACCTCGGTAACGCCAAATCTTGCTTCGTAGTACAGTCCTCCGGTGCTGACAATCAGGTGCCTGATTCTGCAACCAGTGGCAATCTCATATCTCCACAGTCTGGGACCAAACTCTATCCTCCAAGATGACAATGCTTGTCCCCACAGAGTGGGTTCATCAGAGACTACCTCCAGCATGTGGGAGTGGAGAGGATGGAATGGCCTGCCAGCAGTTCTGACCTCTACCCCACTGAACACTTGTGGGATCAGCTTGGGTGTGCTGTTTGTGACCAACACAACCACGTTGGCTGACTTGCGACACATGCTCGTTGAAGAATGGGATGCCATCCCACAGCAGTGTCACCAGGCTGGTGACCAGCATGAGGAGGAGGTGCCAGCCTGTTGTGGCTGTGTATGGTTAATCCACATGCTACTGACGCTCCTGTTTGTTAAATGAATAAATTGAGACATTGCTAATATGTCTTGTTACTTCAGACTTCAACAACCCAATCCACCAAACAACACCAAACACCAACAAAGAAATGCTGTTTGGCATTGTCAAAGAAGATTTGGCAAATGTTTCATGGGTGCAACCCACATACTCCACTCTGCTGCTCATCCCACAAATGCATGTTCCTTACAAATGTGGCACCATTTAAAAGGGAAATAATCAGGCTTTCCCGTGGTAAAACATGTATTGGCAAGAATCATTGTTACAACAAACAAACAAAGAAATAATCTACCAAAACACAAATTTCATAGTAGTTTAATTTGTCTCTGCCTGCCATGTGGCCAACTAAAAAATGCTAGCAAACTAGCTAGCTGTTTGTCTGCAGCTATCAGGCTGATGTCAAATATAGCAGTAGCAGATGACTCTATGAGTGGACTTATCTCTATGAAAAATGACAGGGTCACAATTATTTAAGTATGTCTTTAAAAAAGTCAGGTGCCCAGATAAGAATTGATACAGGTTTTGCTTGCTGTAATCATTCCTCCTGTTCATACCGCTCATTAAAGCACTTTCAAAATTACAGTTGGGGGACATCTACAGTTCTAATTCTGTGCAAACATGTTTTAAACTATTTATCTGAAGCTCAGAGACTTCAATTCAAGTGGGTATCTTCCAGTGACATTTTTAGTATCAAATTCCCACTTTGTTACCTTATTCAGCTTTTGAAATAACCAATTGAAAAGATTTGACAGTAAAACTCTAGCAGTGTCAGGTTTCACAAAATGGCAGGGGAGAACCCAATAGCAACTATTCAGGTGCAGAAATGGTGTTTAATAAGTAAGTGGAAATCAAAATAGGTGGTCAATCAGCGTAGCAAACACATTCAGTAGGGGCAGGCAAAAGGGAAAGACCAAAGTCCAAACAGGCAGGTCAAAACACAAACAGGCAGGCTCAGAATCAGAATGAAAACCTGCTGGAGAGATAGGTTAACACACCAGACAATCTGATAAAGAACAGTTGGAATGGACCGGCAGAGCAGGATGGGGTGGCAGAGTCTGAAATGGCATGAGAGTTAGTGTGGCAAAAACAGGAAAAAGACAATGAAAAACTAAAGCCTGGCTAAAGTTGTGACAAGTTTATAGCATAGACTGTATAAAATGTGGATGTAGTCTCTGGGAAGTCACCCATAGGTTTCTGATGAGCCAAAAGCTTCAAAGTAGGTGTCTCCTGGTGGCTCGGGCTTTTGCCATCTTGGCAGTGCCTGGCGTCGCCTAACTCCCTGCTAATCCAATGGGCTGAGGCGGGTTGAATGAAGCCTACAGTCTATGCTAAAAAATATAAAGGCCAAAACCGTTTTTTTTTGTACCAGGCTGTAAACGTGTTATTCTGCTGTAAAGTTGCAACCCGGTCTCACGGCAGTTCGTGTAAATGTCACGTTATTTTTAATCTATCAGGGACGTTTTTCTCGTTTTTTTCGTGGTAAGGACGCCTCAGACGCTGGGAGACGGCCGAAAAGGACGCCTCATATGCTGGGAGGCGGCCGCTGGGGACGCGCCACAATAACGGGATGGCGGAGGTTGGGTTTAGGAAAAACACTACAGGGAAAGGACGCCTCACACGCTGGGAGACGGCCGCTGGGGAGACGCGACAATAACGGGACGGTTGCGATTAGGAAGACTACGGGAAACAAAATGCCACACGCAGGACACGATCCCCGCTCGCCCGGGTGAAAGTCCTGTGTTGTTTGACCCATCCACCACCCCGATCAACCTCCCTACGTGGATTTTCGGCTCTTTATACTACTCCCTACCATTTTCATGCTGGCCACCATGAAAAAAACGAGAAAAACGTCCCCGTTAATCAATAGATTAAATAACATGACCATTTCACGAACTGCTATAAGACTGGGTTGAAAGTTGGGCATTTCAACATGGGGGTCTATGGAGATTGACTCCCTTTTGGGAAAGAACTGCAGTTTGTGTTTCCGCTCAATGGATACATACAATTTGAGTGTTAAATCTTGTATGATTTTATACATAATTCTCACAATTTGCTGCTACAAAATAGATGCATATTATCAATATTTTTTGGAAGGAACAAAGTTGTGAAATGCATGGTATTTCTTTGTCATGAACTAAAATGCATTTTGTGGTCTAAAAACCACATACTGAAAAAATAATTTGCTGAGAACGGTTAGACATGAAAAGCAGTTGCACAGGGGCACATCTGTAGGAGACAATAATGATACTAAGGGGCCATGTGCTGTTTCTGTGCTTTGTAAAGACCGTTGCCTCAAAGTGAAATCCATGACCACTTCCCTACTCTTCACTGTACCCCTGCTGCCAGTGGCCTCAGAATATAAACAGCCAATTAGTTACAGTGGAAGTGGTGGATGAAAGCCACAAATACAGCATGACTAATTTGTGGTATACTATATTGTGCTCCTTTATGTATCATGTTGATAATTATGTTTGATCATTTGTATATAAGTATCCCTTTTGGTAAGTATTAACAGTTATCCAATTTTAAATTCATGTGGGCAAGGGGATATTATCAAGAATCTCTCCGAATACGTTTTATTTGAATATCTTCCTCATGTGATCCTTTGATCCACTGTATCTCATCAACTTTAAAAAAAAAAAAAAAAAACAAGCTTTTGGACAACCCTTAGCTTACAATCAAAGCAGTCCTTCTGAGAGAACCCATATAACAAAAGATAAGGGCCTGCAGACTAGCCAGCCTGCCTTCAATTCTCAATCCGCTCTGTTTGAAGCACCATAGTTGACGTACACCTGATAATCCCTCATTCAACAATAGCCGGTGTTTTTTAAGAGTGCTCCCTCCGCCCCCCTCTCACTTCCCTTGAACATTTCTTTGCTCATTTTCGCTGAGATCCCAGAGCTGATGTCTGCCACTGATAAAGCCTGATCCGCAGTAATTACACAGGGTAAGGGAATTGGATCTGTCTTTGGCTCTAAACTGTGATTTCTACTTCGCCTCTTCCCCCCACCCCCATGCTGCGTCTTTTCTGGTGATGAGACTCATTACAATGCCTGATGCACAGCCCATTTTGTCCCAAGCAACACTGTAATCACCCAGAACGCTCTTACATTTCAACTTCCATCCATGTGTCAGGGCTGCATTTCATCAGTGCTAACTAGTCAGGCTGTGGCTCCGCTCTCACCTCGAAAAAAGCTTCTGATGGACACCAAGTGAGGTAATAAGCAATTAAACACAAAGAACAGCTAAAGGCTGATGGGAATGTTACAAGATTTGCAGGTATTTGGTGATAAACCAAAGGATTGAACAACAGTTTTGACCGGATAGCCACATGTTATTGGATCACTAAAGTTAATTAGTGGGAAACACGGATGTCTGTATAAAATTTAGTTACGGGATGACCAAAGTTATAAGCTTCATCCTTGAGGCCCACCACTATGGCTATAGGAATGAAGTTGCTAAGTGAATATTGTGCAAGCGTAAATAGTGTAGGGACCAAATTAAATTTGTTGTTAGTGAACGTTTTGACGATACTTTCTGTATGAACATTTTGTAGTGTTGCCTGATTAAAAAAAATAAATACAAAAAGTAATTTGGATGGAATTACACTCAAATAACACAAATTTAAATTAGTAGTATCTAAGATAGGAGGAAAGGGTTCATGGTACTGGAAAAGAAAAGAGACATATCTTAATATAATGGTGTAACAGCTTCACACACACACACACACACACACACACACACACATACTCACACACACTAGACATTCTCAGCAAAACTTTTTTTCATTGACAGCCTAAAATATTGAGTAAGGAAACACATTTTAAGGGAAATAATGTGGTTATTAAAAAAAAAAAACATATTTTCAGGCCATAATTCCAACCACAACACCAAACACAGTGAAGGAACGTCCCAAAACAAGCCTTATTTACACCAGCGACGAGTCTCCGGAGAGGAGATGAGCCACTGAGATATCATTTGACATCCACTGCAGTGCTGGATCCAAAGTCATTATAATTGGAAAGGCAGGCGAAAGTTTGTCAGAAAGCACACTCACGAGGGAGGTACTCGTACCCATTGTGTCAATCTTTTACCACGGTGACGCCGGTACAAATTTGTCTTTGTATTGAAAGGTTTATTTGTACATGAATTATACATTAATTCCCCTTTTCTCTAAGTCACACAGGCATTGACAGTGTGCAATACTAAGTGACAAGTCATACCATAATTGGCATCCTGGCCGTTGTTTATACAGTTTGATCCATTCGGTAGAAGTGAAATTGTATGTTAGACTGTATGTATTGTTTGAACAGACATCCCCCCTTTTCCTCTATAATTTCATAGAGCCATGAATACAGCTGGTATTAGAAAGTCATCAGTCAGTTATTGTTAATCAGAGAATAAGGGATTTACCTGCTGCAGATTCCACCTAAGAACATCTGCAAGGCCTCATTGATTACCAATGACAAACTCAAATTTAACATTTTGACCGTTTCTGCCTTTATTACAAACCCGTACTGCTCCCTATGCAATGCCAGCCTGGAATGTGGCCGTGTGAAAAGAGAAGGGAAAAGAAAGGAAACATTGACTTAAATCTGCTCAATTGAGCTGCTGTGATTTGGATGTTGATTAAACCGCTGCCAGATGACCTGGGGTTTCTGCTGGGTGACCGGCGCAGAGCTGCAGCTGTTGCTTTTATGCTAAACCCCTCCGTGGAGACACCGTTGATTGTGGGATTAGCAAAGAGGTCTCCTCCCTTGTTCAACGCGTTCACCTCAGCCATGTTTCATGACAGTCTAGACAGCTCGGGACCTCAGATGTATCCTCCAGACATATTTAGGGAGTAGTGAATACAACGACCTAATTGTGAGGAATGTGTGTACTCGTCGATGCAGGGGCTGTGGATAGGTTTCTTTGGTTCTGTGGTTGCTTCATGAGTCTGATTAAGACCTGGAGGTCATTACTTATTTACTTAAAACTGTCTTTAGCCCCATAAAACCCCCAGTATTTCCTCTTCAAGGCACACTGCCATTCACATTCACAAAGACTGCCAATTTCCAGAGGTGTGTGTACTAAGCACCACATATCTGGAATAAACTCGCAGAAAACTACAAGTTTGCTGGAACTCTGTTCTTTTATATCATGCCTGAAGACATTTCTGTTTGACACTGCCTTTTATTGAATCAAGTATTTATTAATTTCTTACACTGCACAGTAACTTTTAATATTGTATTCTTGTGTGTATTTCATTTAATGTGTTATTCTAGTTTAGATTTTTTTTCTCTTTTCTTTTATACATGTTTTTCACAGCTCTTTAATGTTTTTTTAGACACTTGCCTTGTTGCTACAATGTGCTATATAAATGAAGTTGCCTTGCCTCACAACTAAGTTTTACCAACAGATAACCTGGCCTTCCAAGTGTGTGAACAAATAATGAATGACCTTGTGTAATGCAAATTAGTAACTACTTTATTAAACCTAATCTAATTAAGATCCCCCTTCACACATTATTAAGGGAAGCCAATAAACAAACGTGGGGAACAAGAGATTTGGCATGGGAGCATAGTCATAAACACGTCTTTAATTTCACAGCAACACTGCAGCGTTGATTGCCGCCATGCTGCTCGCCATATGTCCTTGAAAAATAGACAGTAACTGAATAAGTGTGTACTTATTAGTTTTAAATTCCATACATAAAGTGAGATATATAAATAGGTATAATGATATACGAGTAGTTTCACCAATGCAATAGGCTCATAAACAGTAATAGTCCACTGATAAGGCTGTAATATTGTTCATTACTTCACTACATGAAAGTTGAGTGTGTCTCATTAAAAAAAAAAACTAAAAAAACTGTGGACTAGTTCATGAAAAATATTTTATACACAGTAGCTCCTTTCTTCTCCTTGTGCCTGTTTTTTCTTACACCCCACCCCCACCCCCTTCTCCCACCCTAACTTTGGAGGAGGGCCTCCCCCATGATGCCTCCAGATTGCACTTGTAACAATGTGACTGGGCCCCGATGCAGGGATCCACATTTTCATATCTGAGGCCAATGATAGATGAGGCAATCTGAACAAGTTGTGCTGAGAGATACATCAGGAGGCAGACAAGCCCAGATAAAGGAAAAAGACGACTAGGCCCCCATTGTCACCCGTCCACCGCTCAACGGATATATAGTGGCTCCCCCAGGACCAATAACTCACATACATATTCAAAAGGTACAACTGCAGTGTGCCACCCGAGGGACAGATGCTCCAGCAGCTAAACCGAAAAGCCATCCAGGATTCTGTTGGCTCTGTTTCCCACTACCAGCCTTCTGACACTGGACTATAGGCTTTATGACTGGCCCTCCTTAGACTTACCGTTGACTGAATTATGGCCTGTTGGTGGTTATGTGGCTGTTTGTCCACTAATGTTTTGCTAAACATGCAGTTTTATGGGGAAGTTGACACTGTCATCAACTTCCATCCCCCAGTGCAATTTTAAATACTGAATGCAAGTGATGAATATGAATAATTTATAGCCCAAAGAGACTGTCATTTAATGAAGCTTTTGGTGATTTGACCTAATAAATTCATCAATGTCTAATCTAATTTATTAAACACACTGCAGGGTCAAATCTTTTTTTACCCATTTATCTTTGTCAGAAAGTGTGAGTGCTGTAAGAAAAAAGGGAAACTGTTAAAGCCTTTTTTTTTGTCTCAGTAGTGTTGAGGAAGCTTTTTTTAAAAATGTAGTCAGCTAAGCTACAAGTTCATTAAGGTACTGTGGGGCTACCACTGAGAGAACAATATTGGCTTACTTTAAACAAGACTAGGCAAGCTCAGTTCAACTCATAGACTGTTAATATTAATGGACAAAGCATCCGGTTCGGCGAAGTGTTGCAAATGCATAAGTGCCTTAAACCTGCATTCTATCTGAATTCCAGCAGGGGGCGACTCCTTAAACCTGCATTCTACCTGAATTCCAGCAGGGGGCGACATGTGCAGTTGCAAAAGGAGGTCTGTTTCTGTAGAAGTCCATGAGAAAGTGACCCACTTCTCACTTGATTTGTTACCTCAGTAAACATTTTTATAATGAGTTTAAGGGTCTCAATTGCTAGTTTTAAGTCTTCTGTAATACAGAATTATGTTAATTTTTTGAATTATGGTCTCGATTTTAAAATATGCGATAAAGCAGGGGGTGTTTTAGGATGTGGCTATGATGTGATTGCCAGTCAAAATGTGTAACGTGGCTCCTCCCTGACTCCTCCCTGACTCCTCCCTCTCATCTAAAATCGTCACATCCGCAACCAGGATAGCTGCGCCCGTAACGGCAAACTCAACGACTCATAGCAGATCTCCACAAACCAATGGGTGACGTCACACATGCTCTGTCCATTACTATTAACAGTCTATGGTTCAACTGAACCGACTTACTCTCTTTCCTACTGAAAGTCAGTAAGATGCGGGTCTACATTTCCAGAATGCTAAGCATCCGCTTTGTGCCCTAAAATACACAGCTTGGCAAAAAGTGTGGCTTAGAATCTGGCTTGCATTGCTCTTCATTAATACATACAGCAGTACAAGGGTTGACAAGTAGGCTTGGGAATCGTTTTCAGTTCTTTAAGAAAAAAATGAATATAACAATTTAGTTACACTGATTGATTGCTAATGGTGATTAGGTGTCACAAGTGGATATTGCTTGGTTTAAGAGAAAAGGAGAGTTTACAGTAAGGAGTAACAAAATATTTGGGCACCGCTGATTTAGTAGATTCTTTGATGCATTTGTTTACCTAGAAGCACAATTGTGATAAGAACTGTGTGCCAATCGAGCCCCTCAGAACAGCTCAGCCGGTATAGTTATTTTGGCAAAGTTGGAACTGCATGTCATGTGACACTTTGGCACCAATAAAGATATATTTGACAAGAAATAGCTGGAAAACAAAAACAAAAAAATCTGAAAAATCCTGAGCATCACAATCATTTATAAAGTGTTCTTTGAAGTCATAATTTCAACTTTCTAGTCTAATTAATCATTATCAACAACAACAGGTGCCATATCAAGCTATTATTGTCATTGTGTGTGTTTGTGTGTGTGTGTGTGTGTGTGTGTGTGTGTGTGTGTGTGTGTGTGTGTGTGTGTGTGTGTGTGTGTGTGTGTGTGTGTGTGTGTGTGCAGTCAGCCATGCTCAGCCATACACACACTGGTGCTCATGCATTAATGGCACCTGAGTAGGAAACATGAGACAGAAGCTTAATGTTTGTAACTCTACATCAGATTGCAAACAATCTTTGGTGCCTGCAGCTTAATTTGCTTGTGCCTCTTATTTCTCTTTCTCCACTATTGTAATACCTTTTCTGCACAGTTGGATATAGTGAAAAGTTATAAAAAACAAGTCAATAATAGCATATGATCACAATGATATATTGAGTCGTAGTACGTACACAGTGAATTGTAAGGAAGCCAATTACTTATTTCCAGAGGGACTCGCTACAATGTTGGACAGAATATATAAGGATGATTTGTCATGCGCTATTGCCTCCAGTTCACAGTATGCCTCATGTGCATTTCAACAATGGGGTGTAAGTCATTACAGTACATTCAGTGTTCGTAACCAGCAGGCTTGGCAGTCTAAAAAAGTCACTAATTACGCTGATGCTACAGTAGTTCATGAACAAACACTAAATCTGCAGCTTGAGGTGTTAAACAATATGTTTGCAGGAACAACAGTTTCTTGTCAGCAATACAAAGCACAAAAATGGCAAAAAAAAAGTGCTCCTTTGAAGAAAAAAAAAGTAACTTTCTCCAGACTTCAAGTCTAGCTTAAAATAGGAGCCGGGACCTACTCTACATTTCCTGATACATAAAAAAATTGCGAAACTAATTTTAGCAAGTTCACTGATGAATTCTTTAAATCTGCTCTTAAGTTTGAAAGGTACTGTGGGAGACTCTCAAGAGCACCAGCACATGAAATAGTACAGCAGGCATTTCAAATCAATACGCACTTTAAACTGCATTACCATGCAATGATAATGTAACTCTGACAAAAATGATGTTGACTGTGATGGATTGCCTAAGCAAGTCTGCAAGTTGATGTTCATATGGCAATGAAAAAGGACATGTACAGACAGTTTGAGCCCACTTTTTATGAGGCCTCCCCAATCCTTTTCCTGAGACCAGATGTATAAACAGTAGCTGTGTGTGCAAAAAAAAAATATTTATATTCAAATTTTTAGATATAAATTGGCCCACTTTTGGATTTCTGACAGTAAATGTCCAAAGCAGACTAATCTTGGAATCCCGTGGTCCTGATCTTGACGTCCAGACCTCTTTTAACCCCTCTCTGAGCATTCAGAACGGGGTCAAAATTGAAACCACTTTATAAGACTTTTAAGTGTCAATTAATGTTAATGACTACAAATCATTGTTGAAGCCCTCAAAAAGGTTTTCTATGACACAAAATATCCATGTCAAAATTAGTAACAATTAAAGTTAAAACTTGGGGGAAATAAACTACTGTGTTAATTTTTTATTAAGAGTTAAACACTCTACAAACTCTGCTAATCTGCTTGGGTGAATGTGGTTGGGTCATATTTAATTGAAAGTTTCCATAATGCACCAGATGTTCAAGTGAAACCAGTACACATAGAAGAGGGATTTCATTAAATTGTTAAGATTTGATTGATTAACTCAAAAGGAGGCTGGTTAGTCAATTTAAATCAGGAGAGTATTTATTTAGAGTGATTAAATACATGTATTACATGTCCACAATAGAGTTTAGAAATTTGAAGAGTAAATTAGACACTATTGTGACGACATTATTATGGGGGTGGTGATGCCACATTGTTTACATTTTATAGGACATAAAAAAGAGATTTTGATTTAAAATACAAAATTATTTTTTAACATATATTTTACAGACCACCGTGTGATAACATGGACCAGGCTGTTTTCATGAACCATTCATACTTATGGCTTCGAAAAGTAATGCACTGTAATTTGCATGTATTGCACATATTTATTGCTGTAAGGCAGCAACCATTAATGGCCGTAGTACTTATGTTTGGAGCACCTAATATAACAATGGACAATCCGGGTAGGGAGGAGGAGAGACTGGGTGGATTGGTCCCAAAACACAAGGCTCGTAAGTGGGGGAGCGAAGTTTGTGTCCCTGAAGAAGGTAAAGCAACACTAGAGAACTTTTCCTGCTTCAGTCCCCCTGCAGGTTGGAAGCGGAATTGTCCATTACATTACAATGTCCAGTTCATTCGAACTACAGATCCGCTGTCCAATCTGGCAAACTTGCATAATGTAATCATTACATTACATTGTAATGTAATGAACAATTCCGTTTCCAACCTGTAGGGGGAGAAAAGTTATCCAGTGTTGCTTTAAGGGGAAAACACAAGACTTTCACCCAGGAAACGGGCGTTCATGTCGAGAAGCTGCAACTTAAGGGGCCTGGTGTTTTAACCCAAACCACAAACTTTTCTAATCTTAAGTAGTTGTTTTGGTGTGTAAACTTTACTGTCATTTCACCTTTTTGTGGCTAACTTAACTGTCACGTGACTGGTCGCTGTAACTGTCCAACCGGTTCTCACTCCCTTCAAAATCACCCTTCAGCGTCTGTATTGAACACACCGGGCAAAGCAGCAGCTCAACTGCGGCGCTGTAAGATGGCATAGTATTAAGTACTAAGTTGGTTGGGGGGGTGGATGGATCAAACATCTCAGGACTTTAACTCAGGAGACCGGGGTTTGTGTCCCGTTCTTGTCCCTCGTGTCACTATAACATAAAATGTTGTAACCCCACCCACGATCTTTTCCTAAACCTAACTGCCCCGTTCCCGTACATTTTTTAAATGACGCCAAATTGGTCCCGATAGCGTCATAAAATGACGCCAAAAGGGAAGCCCCACTGCGTCTGACTAAGACGCTAAAAGAGACTTTTTGCATCAGTATCAAACGCCAAAGGCACCAAGCGTTGCTTTTTGATGCGCTGGGATTGAGAATGTTATATCACGTGCGGTTGCAGTAATTTCATACCGTATCATATGAATTATTGTGCATAAGTTTTGGTACAATATCATATAAACCTGTTCATGAGAATGCGTTGCATGGACACTGGAACAAAGAATTATGACTTGAAAAATATTTTTTTTTGCTTTTAACTAAAACTGTTATACTGTCTTTTCAGAGCCTTAATACCACTTCTAAATGTCGATATAATTTCAAGAGCATTATCATTCATGAGCGTAGACTGAACTATAGTTTACTTCTGAAAATTAAGTGTTGTGAACAGTATGTAGAGATGAGTCACAATCCAAAGGAAAAAGCTGAATATATGAGTGGAGAAACTGTTTCTGTAAAGGGCATGAGGGATCACTGAGTGGTTTGATAAGTATGAACAAGCTCTTGACACTTTTTTTGCTTTTCAACAAGTCAAACACGGCTTTCTATAAGAAACATTGGTTACAAAAAACACTTATTTTTAAGATATATCTTTCAAACTCCTCTTTTGTATATTGAGTAGTGCGATAGATGAACATGCTCTGCCTGACCCGTCACAGTGTTCAGTTTAAGTGTTGTGAATTAGCACCTTTAGGTACATTTACTTCCTTTAAAATAAAGTATTCTCCTGAAGTCTCCTGAAGTCTTAAGTCTTGGGAGTATGGATGTGGCTGGTAAATGCCTCCAGACTTGCTTCTTTGACAGACAAGGACTGACGGCAAAGAAAAAGCCATCAAATTTAGGAAATGAAAAAGCCATCCACCTTAAACTCCTCGGTTCCTTCCCAGTACCTTTTACAGTAATTACAAAATATACAATTGAGTTGCAGCCATCAAATGATTTTATGCCAGTACTATCATGGAATGATATTCTAATTTTATGCTCCAGTACACTGAAAGACAGTAACAGCTAAAACAGAAGCTTATAATATGCACTATATGATTATGATATTGTTTGGAGTGGACACTGGGGGAGAAAATAACAGGAGTAATTGCATTATATTCAAACAGAATCATTCAAAGCATTTTGCATAATGACAGCATAATTATTATGTCATAGGAGTTTATTTACAAAGAAGCACAGTAAGTGAAACACAATGCACCGTGACTTGCATTAAAAGAAGAGATGTGGTTATAGTGGTGTCTATTTAGGTTTTAGAGTTTCTGTAGTTGTAATCACAGTTTGAATATAAAACAGAAAATATGTTGGCTATTTCACTGTGATGTTATCTAGAGCTACACTTTTACTGGCTTATTCCTTTAGGTCATTCCTTTAGCTTTATAGTTTTTTATATCAAAGTTAAAACTTCTCTCTTAGTAGGTCCTATTAAAATTATTAAAACCACACTGATCAACTTTTCAGAGTGTTGGCAAATTCTTTATTTCTTTTAAAACCCATGACAACTTTATTTCTTTTTTGATTGAATGCCTGTGGTGTAAAAATGTTTTTGAGTTTTCTTTCTTGATCTTGTCTGTCTTTTCTTGTGTAACTTGATATAACAAAACTCAGCCAGACAGCACCAAATACCCCTTGACTCGGTGGGGTGTTGTGTTGGGTGACCTCTGGATTGGATAATAATCTATGTATTGGTCAGTTATACAATTGGCCCACCACAGCTGGCTCAAACTCAGCACAGAAAAGATCAGTAAGTCATTTTAACACACCGACTGGCTTACAGTTTACCAAGTGTACTTTTTCATGTTATATGACCAACTTAGGATGATCACATGCATTATATCCACTTCTTACATTGCGTCACAACACTAAAATGTCTGGGCAGAGCACATACTGATATAAATTTGCTACAATTGGACCGAGGGGAGCGGGCCTATGTTCCCACAGCCCTATGTTCCCACATTTCTAAGAATTTTTTTTTTCACTGAAAATTAGGCCCTATGTTCCCACAGCCCTATGTTCCCACATTTCTAATATTTTTCGTTTCAAAATTAGGCCCTATGTTCCCACAGTTGCCACATTTCTAAGATGTTTTTCCAAAATTAGGCCTAATTTTAAGAAAAATCTTAGAAATGTGGGAAAATAGGGCTGTGGGAACATAGGGCCTAATTTTCAGTGAAAAAAGAATTCTTAGAAATGTGGGAACATAGGGCTGTGGGAGCATTGGGCTGTGGTAACATAGGGCTGACCCCGTCACGAGCACTGACCTCAACAACCTATCGCAACCTTATCTCTCGAGAGCTGGCAAAGTTACAGATTTACCTATTGAAAGAGGGCTCCAGTGAACCTTACCTATAGTTTTACATTTTGGGAAATACGTATAGGCCTATACACTTTCTTGCCCTGTACAGTAAATAAGAAGATACAGCCAACAGGTGATTAAATACATCTAGTATGTTCAGCTGATATTCCCTGATTCAATTCCAATAGCGCTAACCCTAGACTAACCTTTTGTTTCGATTGTGAAGTTTGAAGATTAGCTTTCCTAAAGCAACACACCTGTTAATTCCAGCTTGTTATAGGCATTAACACTGAAACATGAAACTCTTCCTATTTAAATCTGCACAGATGTCAATGCTAAGCTTCCAGTTTCTTTTAATAATGACTGGTTGCTCTGAAGTATCTTTGTCTCTTTCTGCCCTTTCAATTGTCAGTCTGGTTGAACCATTTTATTGGGTTTTGTTCTCCACATATAAAACAAATCCTTCATCCAACATAAATAAATTATATTTGTAAAGAGGACTTTCTACAACCTAAAAACACGAAAGACCATTAAAAAATATAGAGTAGTCCCCTCTGCCATCTGACTGTACCCAATCAAGCTTTTTGTGGTAGGAAATTCCAAATTGTTGATATGTAGTGTACATTTGTTTTGCTGTGATGACATAAATTCAGACAGACACAGTAACATAAACAGTATTCCCTACTCCCTGTTGGTGGAATGTTGGTTAAGTGAACTTCTCTTGACAAAATTCCTCCATTTGGAACACCCTGCAACACCACCTACACAGATATCAATTAACCTCTGTGTTACCCTGGTAACGTAAACGCCTTGGATACTGTATCCATTTTACACTACTGAACTAAAACAAAGATACCATTACAAAACGTATTCTATTGAAATGTGTGGAACTTGTGAATAAATGTGATTTGATTCATTTACAAGATGTATGCTGTCGTTCCAGCGAGGCGCAATAACTGATGGGTAATCTTGCTTGTGACCTTCGGGCGAAGTGATGAACCGTTGTTCAGTTCTTCCCTGCACAGTTCACAGTTTCCTTCGAACTCAGCATGTTTGCTCCCTACGGTTTGGAAACTTACTTAACATGGCTGAATACCCCGTGCAGACCACTTCACAGGGAATTACTAGGTGATTGGAACGCACCAAGTAAAACTCCAAACTAAATTAATTACCCATATTTGCAAGGGCCCTCACATGCCGAGCATTCTGCAACCCTAATGAAGGTTAAAGTGATACATTAGCGGTCAGACGCAAAGTGGACACATTATTATGGATCCTTATTATTGCCATGAAGCACACATATGAGGTCAACCAGCTAAAAGCCATACTACTGATTCCCCTAATTAAATCCATTTCAGTCACAAAGGAAGAGATGAAAATGGAGAGCAATCAGATGTTCAGTGTGCAAGCGGGTCTTCAGCTGAGGATACAGATGAGTTGCAGCTGTCTTTCCAAATCTGTTTGTGCATTCACTGCACATTGGAATACTTTTATTTTCTGTAATATATTCAAAGTGTTCCTGAACATATTTGAGTCCTATTTAAATAAAGATTTAGTTGGACAATATTTAAATGTTACTCCCACAATAAGGCATTTTCTGTCTGTATATTTTACATATATTTTTTTTTTTATTACTCAAGCCATTTTGACAATGCTCTCATCAGAATTGTTTCCAGACGACATCTGTTATCAGCAAAAACTTGCTGTATACTACCCACCCACCTACCAAACAAAAGACAGGAACTAGCTAACTTAGTGGAGCAATTAGCAACTAAAGATAAAGATATTTCCCTTAGACCAAAAACAGAGCTGAATCAGAATGAGAAAGGGCTTTATTGCCAAGTACGTTGCACATACAAGGAATTTGTCATGGTGTTGTTGGTGCATGTCACACATTCAAATATAAGAAGGATAAAAAGAATATGAACAATATAAATATAAACATATACACACAGAATGTATTAATAATGATAAAATAAAAGTAAATAAATAGTGAAATAAGTTAAACAATAGTAAAAAGGAATTCTACAGCAGAGTAGGTACAGTGGCATGAGGAGCCAGAGGTCGGGTGTGGAGAGAGTCGGGGGGGGGGTTCCGGCCTTGTTGATAAGGCTAGTGGCGGAGGGGGAAAACTGTTCATGTGGCGTGTGGTTTTGGTCCTGATGGACCTCAGCCTCCTGCCAGAGGGGAGTGGCTCAAAGAGTTTGTGTCCGGGGTGGGAGGGTTCAGCCACAATCTTTCCAGCACGCTTCAGAGTCCTGGTGGCGTGTAGGTCCTGGAGCGGCGGCAGATTGAGGTCAATCACCTTCTCTGCTGACCGAATGACACGCTGCAGTCTGCCCTTGTCCTTGGCCGTGCTAGCAGCGTACCAGATGGTGATGGAGGATGTGAGCATGGACTCAATGATGGCTCTGTAGAAGTGCACCATCATTGTGTTTGGCAGGTTGAATATCTTTAGCTGCCGCAGGAAGTACATCCTCTGTTGTGCTTTCTTGACGAGGGAGCTGATGTTCAGCTCCCACTCGAGGTATTGGGAGATGATAGTTCACAGGAAGCGGAAAGACTCCACAGTGTCAATTGTGGAGCCACAGAGGGTGATGGGGGCAGGTGGGGCTGGGTTCTTCCTGAAGTCCACAACCATCTCCAATGTCTTTACAGCGTTGAGCTCTAGATTGTTTTGCTTGCACCAGGTCACCAGGTGGTCAGCCTCCCACCTGTAGGCGGACTCGTCTCCATCAGAGATGAGTCCGATGAGGGAGGTGTCGTCCGCAAACTTCAGAAGCTTGACGGACTAGTGACTGGAGGTGCAGCTGTTAGTGTACAGGAAGAAGAGCAGAGGGGAAAGAACACAGCCCTGGGGTGATCTGGTGCTGATGGACTAAGTCGGAGACGTGTTTCCCCAGCTTCACATACTGCTTCCTGTCAGACAGGAAGTCAGTGATCCACCTGCAGGTGGAGTCAGGCAGGCCAAGCTGGGAGAGCTTCTCCTGAAGCAGAGCCGGGATGATGGTGTTGAAGGCAGAGCTGAAGTCCAAAAACAGGATCCTGGCGTAGGTTCCTGCGGAGTTCATGTGCCGGAGGATGTAGTGGACGGCCAGGTTGACTACATCGTCTACAGACCTATTGGCTCTGTAGGCAAACTGCAGGGGTTCCAGGAGGGGGTTGGTGATGGCTTTGAGGTGTGAAAGCACAAGGTGCTTAAAGGACTTCATAACCACAGAGGTCAGGGCGACGGGTCTGAAGTCATTAAGTCCTGTGGTCCTTGGCTTCTTGGGGACAGGGATTATGGTTGAGGTCTTGAAGCAGGCTGGCACGTGGCATGTCTCCAGTGAGGTGTTAAAAATGTCTGTGAACACTGGAGACAGCTGATCAGCGCAGTGCTTCAAGCTTGATGGGGAGACAGCATCCGGTCCAGCAGCTTTCCTGGGATTCTGTCTCCTAAAGAGTCTGTTGACGTCCCTCTCGTGGATGGAGAGAGTCTTCACTGAGGTGGGAGGGGGGGTGGAGGTGGAAGGGACCTTTAAGGAGGGCATTGATGGGCGGGCCCAGGACCCTGTTGAGGTGGGGGAGGTGATGCACAATGGCTGTAGCTGTAGGGAGGTGGCGTGGAGGATGGTGTCAGGACTGCCCTTTTGTCTTTCGAATCGACAGTAGAACTCGTTCCGGTCATTGGCTAGGTGTCGGTCATTGAAGGAGTGGGGGGTTTTAGGCTTGTAGTTGATGATCTGCCTAAAGGCCCTGGCACACCAACCAGACAGGCCGACCGTCGGCAGAAAAGGTAGTCGGACTGATCAGTCGGGTCCCCGAGGTCCAAAAAATGCCTCAGAACACACTGAGGCGACGCCGATTTGAGCGTACGCTCTGCGCGTAATACGTCTCCATAGCAGCAGGCGGCGCTGCTCTGTATTGTTTCCATTAACAGTCCGGCAGCTGATTGGATGAACGCATCATGTGGTTCTTTTTTCTCCGAAAATTCACAGCCAGACTGTCATGGCGGCTTGTTCAGAATACGATCTCATATTGTACTAAAATAGTTCACCGAAACGTGTTTCGGAAAACATTTTAAGCAAGAAAAAGGCCATGCAGTTTCTGAATCTGTCTTCTTTTCAGATTGACAAAGGTCAGTTTAAAAGATTTTCGTCAGATTTTGATAGGCTCATCCGCTCCCCATTTCCGGGCGAGTCCCGACTGCCCTGTCTCCGACTGAACATGTTGGGTCGGCCCAAATGAAGGCCGACGGCACGGGACACACCGAACAGACTCGAGTCACCGACCTCGCTAGACGGTCCAACAGCCGATTATCGGGCTGGTGTGTCTCCTCTCTAAGACCTTTCCAGACAGTCGCAGAGTTGTTAGCTGAGAACCGGCGTTGGAGCTTCTCAGAGTACCATTGGTTAGCCTACTTCACTGCCTTGCTAAACTTGTACTTCGACTCTTTAAATCTGTATTTGTCCCCACTCCTGAACGCCTCTTCCTTAGCCAGCCTTAACCTTCTGAGTTTGGCTGTGAACCAGGGTTTGTCATTGTTTTAACTCACCCTGCTGCTTGATGGAATACAGCAGTCCTCACAGAAGCTTATGTATGATGTCACAGCCTCTGTGTACTCATCCAGACTGTTGGTAGCAGTCCTGAAAACATCCCAGTCAGTAGAGTCCAAACACGACTGGAGATCCTCCACAGCCTCACTGGTCCACTTCCTTGATGTCCTCACTACAGGTTTGCAGAGCTTTAGTTTCTGCCTGTAGGCGGGGATCAGGTGAACCATGACATGGTCAGAGTGTCCCAGTGCAGCACGGTGGACGGCGTGATAAGCATCCCTGACTGTGGTGTAACAGTGATCCAGAATGTTCTCCTCTCTGGTCGGGCATTTAATATGCTGTCTATAATTAGGGAGTTCATGAGTGAGGTTCCCTTTATTAAAGTCACCAAGAACAATAACAAGGGAGTCCGGGTTGGTCAGTTCCACGCACAGTATCTGGTCGGCGAGCATGCGCTGCATGTCCTGCACAATGGCCTGCAGTGAGATGTAAACACCGACCACAATGAATGAAGCAAACTCACGGGGTGAATAAAAAGGCTTACAGTTTATGATGAAATACTCCATGTCAGGAGAACAATGCTGCTGGATCACTGTCACGTCGTTGCACCAACCGCTGTTGATGTAGAAACAGATTCCTCCACCTTTAGTTTTGCCAGAGAGGTCCGTATCTCTGTCCACTCTGAAAAGCTGGAAGCCTGCCAGCTGCAGCGCAGAGTCCGGTATTAATCCACAGAGCCACGTCTCCGTGAAGCACAAAACAGCAGATGAAGAAAAGTCGGTGTTTCTCACCAAAAGCAGTTGTAATTCCTCCAGTTTGTTGGGCAGAGAGCGCACGTTAGAGAGGAATATTCCAGGTAACGGTGTGCGTAATCCTCGCTCGCGGAGACGCACAAGCGCACCGGCCCGTTTCCCTCTCCTCCAGCGTTTCGCTGCATTGGCAAAGGTGAGTGCATCTTTGACCAGAATGTCCAACATTTCCAGTGAAGGGAGAAGAAAAGTGGGAAATAAGTCCAATGGTGTTGTTCCCCTGAAGTTCACGAGCTCTTCACTGGTGAATGAGATACAGGTACCATCGCAATAAACAAGAAACAAGCTAAAAGGAGAGTTAATATTGGACTAGGTGGCCGCAAACACGACTCCAAAAAATTGCTAATGTCGCTCCGTATCTTCTAGATGTGTATAAAAAAGGGTTGTCGAAGTAACACATGCATAAACAAAAAAAAAACATAAAACAAATAACGCAGATTAATCACGCTCTATGATGCCCCTTGACCCCATACTTCAGTGGTTACAAAAGTGGTGTCCGGGGACCCCCAATGGTCCTGAGGGGATTCCAGGGGGTCCCAAGCAAAAAGGGGAATCATTTATTTTATCACTATAATTCCATCCAGAAGTAACACAATGACATAATGTATGACTATGCTAGTCATGGCTTTCATACAATTTCTGTAATAAAACATCTAAAAGCAAAACTTTATCAGACGGGGGACCCTGGGTCAAAATCTCATCAAATGGGGGTCTGAGGTTTAATTTGTGTCAGTTTTAGGGATCCTTCACGTGAAGAGGTTTGGGAACCATTGCCATACTTCACTGAACATACAACTGTCCACAGTAGCTTTGTAAACATGGAAGCAGATGACAAAACGTTACTTGGCTCAGTGAATAAAGCAGCATGAAACAGGACAGAATCACCCTCCAGAGTGCTGTGGCATTCTGCACAGCCGCTCACACCAGGCTGCTACAGTATCACCATACAGACCTCTACGCACATCAGATTGCTCCTTTAGAACTCGACTCAGCCAGACAATTGCATGAACGGATGTGGTGGGGCGGGAGCAAGAAAGTAAATACAGGAAGAAGGTCCTGTGTTCTGGATTCGTGCATATTTCTTGCATCTCCATGGTCAAACCAGCTCATTTCATTCAAATAATCAGATATTGAACTGAGACTTCGCTCTGCTCTGCCGGTGTATGTCTCCAACTTTAGCGCTGGCTGTCTAGAGAAACATTGCAAGCTGCTACAGCTTGCATGTTCTGCCGCATCGCATATTGCTAAGCACACCTGACTACAGGAGCCATTTAGCTCCTGTAGTCACTTACGACACTTACGGTGTACACATTTGGGGTGGTTCGAGGTTGGATCACGTTCTCACCACAAACCAACCACTCCAGATTTGGATTGAAAGCGTACCAAGACCCCCTCATCATGCAGGTCTCGGTAGGCTTGTTTGGTCCACTTCTGGTGCGCACCCGAGTTGCTATTGGGGAAAAACAAACTCTAGTGTGATTCAACCGAACTAGATGAGGCAGGTGTGAAAGCCCCCTTAGCCGACTGCTGAGTTGTTACTGTAGCTTTCTCTCTCCTGTGCACTGTTTGTGTGTGTGTGTGCTCTGTGTGGGCACTGTTTGTGTGTGTGTGTGTGTGAGGAGAGAAATGCAGTGAAGACAAACTGAGATGAAATTTAAACACTGTGCTACCATACGTGTCTTTCAGTTTTATTAAATGCATTTGTTTTAAAGGATTCTGTTATTTGAGTAGTTGAAAATTCAGGTCCAGCCACAAAAATGTTGATTCATTGATTCACGCATCTCCCAAAATATGTTTCAATATTTTTAAATGCTTCTCACGGCAAATATTCATATATGCAATCCATTTAGATTAATTAAACACATCACCAGCATGTAATTCATTTCATAATTTTTTTTAAATTGCAGCCTGAGTAAATGTATGTTCACCATATCAACTTTATAAAGTGATACAATGTAAATGTTTAAAGCTTGTTTCTGCTGCCAAAAAAAGTTATTCTAAGTGCCTAACTTTAACCATACCTTATTTCCATAACTACAACCAGTCTCCCTAATCCAAGTGCAGTTTTGGGACACAGTTATAAAGTCACCTCCAGTTCTATTGTTGCATTTTACTTTAGCCTGGCTGGTATATCATTATTATCATTTGAAACCTTGACTGAGTCAATGAAGTGTGACACTTTTTTTTAAAATCCATTTATTGTTTTGTTTTTTAGTACATTCACAGTTAAAACTATTTCTCTTTTTTTATGTTTAGCATAATCAACACAGTCCAATTGGTCTAGTTAGTCCAATTGGTTAGTCCAATACATAAATAATGGAAAAAAAAAAAACGCCTCCATTGGTTCTGTTATTGAAACTAAATATTGCAGTTATAATGACATTTCTTCTTACATTTATGAAATAGCAGTGCTGCAGGTTGTGTCAACATTAGATAAAAATGAACAGTTTCTATGAACACAGGATTAATATTCTTGTAAGACCCTAATTAAATATGAATTAAAATGTGTTTTTTCTTGCTTACTTTTACAGCAGAGAAGCGTGCTGGAACACAGCTCGGGTTCAAATGATGGGGAAAAAAGGTGCAGGGAGGAAACGGCACAGGCGGAGAAGTTTGATTCTTTAGCGCTGGTTGCAGCCCAGTCTCAGAGGCTGCCAATGTGAAAAAGGCCTGGCTGTGAATTCCCCACTGAGATGAGCTTGGTCCAGAGGGAATGCAGTCCAATCTCCAGCCGGCTCTCCTACCTGGGAACAGCTGCAGTTTCCATCTGCCAGCTCTTCATGGTGGCTACCTGAGGGAATGGCGCGCCACTCCTCCATTTCAGGACGATCTTTTGTTATGACAGAGAGGAATTTCAGGGTTTGATTAAATCAGTAGGTCTTCTTCCCTGGTTGTCTGTAAATATGCATGCATGTCTTTTCTGGTGAAATGCACACTGACACAGGAGGAAAAACATAAACACACAAAAGTCAGGGACATTTATGTTCCTATACAAATTATCTTTATCAGGGTATGGTCATAATTGGAGGAAGCAGAGCCCAGCCAAATCTTTCCAAGCAATGGGGCATGTGGACACCTTAGTCAGATTTCTTCAGGCTTTTCAAACAGCTTGTGTTGGTCAATAGATGCAGTAGGCAGGATGTCAGGATGTTTACGCAGCAAACACCATGGTACAGTACGGAGGAGAGGGAAGTGGTAGACACATTATTCACCGATTCCAAGAGTGTGTTACTTTCTGAGGGCTTATTCCTCCCTCTAAGTAAGATGATGCGTGCCAACTTGATGCATATTTAAGACATTGTTGTTTGTATTGACGTACGCCGGTTCATCTGGACAGTATGATATTCTTGCTGTAACATTATTGACCACCAGCCTGGACCGTTGGTCTCCTGTCTCCATCCTCCAAACGATGCCTGGAAGAACTCAACTTATGTGTTTTTTTCACATCAAATACATCAGTTATACATTGCTGCCTGTAAATATCTAGCGCCCTTGCCATGCCAATCATCTTTATTTTTGCAAGACCTTTCATGACCTGAGTTTGTGCTGTCAGCATTCTAAATTTTGTAATATTCTGATTATATCCATTGTATTTGTTAAATATCTTTAACACAAGTAAAAATAGGCTCTATGGAGCTACTGTTTGGTGACACCACAAATGAAGGCTTTGCGGTTTCACAGACATAAGTAAAGTGTTACATGTTCGCCTCATTCGCCTCACACCATTTGCACCACCCCTGCAAATTCGCATCTATTTGTGTCTTCGAATTTTGTGCGAAAAAGCCTCAGTGTGAACACACCATGCGTCATTTTCCAATGTATTTCAGATATCAAACAACAGTCTATATCCACAACGTTCCACTTCCGGGATTGCTCGGGTGCTGCCGGATATTCTGCTGGATGTCCCTGATTTGTCCGTCCCCTTCCTCTTTCTTTGTGTTGGCGTTCTATCCTCCGGTTGATTTCTGAGGACTATGGTTAACTGCTCCTCAGATCTCTGCAGGGTAAATCCAGACAGCTAGCTTGACTATCTGTCCAATCTGAGTTTTCTGTTGCACGACTAAAACAACTTTTGAACGTACACATGTTCCACCAAAACAAGTTCCTTCCAGAGGCTATTTAGCAGAGACGCCGTTGCTCCTTACGGCGAGAAGTGCAGCCCAAGACGATTGTGATTGGTTTAAAGAAATGCCAAAAAACCAGAGCACGTTGTTCTCCCATCCCGGAATGCTATGTGGACCCGCCAGACCTTCCTCTGCAGCGCTGTAAAAGAAGTTTACAACCAGTTTATGGATTTTTATCACTCACATGTGTAATTTTCATTTATGTACTGTTTGGTTTCTTAAAGTATTAGATCTAACATGACAAACTTGTTTTTGTTCCATCACAACAAACACAACGCATCAAAACACATAACCCTCATTCCCAAATGTAATCTAGACTAAGCTGTACCCACTGACAGTCCAAACTTCATCTAAACTACAATAATACACTTGCACACCCTCACTCACACACACACACACACACACACACACACACACACTCTCTGTGAATATCAATTGCCTACTCCCCTCAGACAAAGAAAACCCGACTCATGTCTTTGACTAGATTGCCATTCATCAGGGGTTGTGGTGACATTACTTACCTAAATGAGTTGCCGCTAATTGCAATGAATTACCCCTGTGTTTGATACATTAGTGCAGCCTCGGTGCACACAGACGGTTCTACATTCTGTCATGCTGACCACCCCTGAGGGATTGACGAACAAAGTTAAGTGTGTTTTTATTGCACTGGTGTAACATTCACATTTGACAATTAGTGTCTGAGGCACACACACACATACACAGGCTTTTTGGCATCTTGCAATGCAAAATGGCCAAGCGGCATGTTATTTGTACGCATTTTGAGCTATCCGCGTGTATGTCTACGCTGTATACAGCAGATGTAAACATACACGCCACGTGGCGTATTATCGCCGTCTTGCTGTGTTATCATGAGAACAACGTATTATTGCGAGAAGAAAGCTACGGTTTAGGAAAAGAAGAACCGGTTGGGTTTAGGAAAACAAAAACGAGGTTGTTTAAGTCACTGGGACATTTGTTACATTTGTCAGGCAGTGCTGTTACTGGTGTTGGTCTGGTTTTCACAGACAACGTCAGATGTCTGTTGCAGTTTTTTTAACACCTTGTGTGCATCTTCACGCATTAACGGAGACTGGAAGTCATTCAATGGAGGGTGAATGGCGGAAAGTAACGGACCTGTGCCCCCGTGCGTTGGATCTGCTGACCATTGGATTTTTCCAAACTCTGCGCTGAAAGAGGAATGTCAGTACAACTGGGAGCTGGAAGTTATAGGATCGCCATGGTAAACAAAAATTGGGTGGCTTTATTTAGACAATAGGAAATAAAAGAAAGCTTTTTGTTACTGTTTAAGGAAAGGCAGCCCCTGGTGGTCTCAGCGGTAGCTACCTTACCAGAAAAGGCCAAGAACAAAAAAGGTAGCCAAAAGGTGCTCGACACAAAGCGCAAATTAGGTTACAACTGTGAGTAAAACCTAGAAATACTAACATGATGATGAGCCACATGGAATGTCCTTTCATTTTTTGTTGTATTTTATTTTGAGTTGAACTTTAGGCCTAAGTTACTTTCAGATTCTTACGGAAGAAGTTAAAGTTACAAGGACTATAATGGAATATGCCATTTTTTCCAACCCATTGCCTCTGTCTCTCAAAATGTGTCATTATTAGCCGGGGGTGTTTGCTGCCCATAATCACATAAATACTTGACTGTCGCTATTGTTGGACCATATCACTAAACATGAGAACCAAACCGCACAAACCAAGCTTCACATATTGGCCACGATAACTGTTGTTGTAGACTTTCCCACATATTGTTTTGGCAGATCCGCCCAATCCTGTCAAGCAAAGATCTCTGCTGCGGTGTCCCAGGGGCAAGCGTTGAGTCAATGAAATTGGTCTGCCAAAATAGTGGTACAATAATAAAAAAACAGTACTCTTCCCTTTGAATAATAGGTGTCTGAGATCCCTTCCGCTGGTTGAGGGAGACACCAGTTTAATATCTGAATGACTCACTTGCGTGGAGCAGGCAGCATCATGGGAGAATTCACGCTTATATGAAACTGCACTGGAATGTTCTGCATTTTTCACTTGTCATATTATTTCCCGACGTATCCCTTAACAATAAGTTAATAAATGTGCTACTGCTTTTATTGTGTATGTGTCAATGCCTGTGACAGGTTCCCTTGCAGCTGAGAGTGGGGATTGAAAATATTTGCGATTTAGTTGCACTATATTGTAAAAATGTGCAAATGTCACATATTATAAGGATTAGGCTTTATTGGACTTTTAGAGGGAAAAGGAGGTAAATCTGTGTTGGTCAGTGTCATCTTAGTTATGAACATGTTTAAACACTAAGGTGCCGTGACCAACCGTCATATCCTACGTCTACAAGTGCTGAACAACAACAATGGAAGATAAATTAAAGCAACACTATGTAACTTTTCCCGCTTCGGTCCCCCTACAGGTTGTCTCATTGGAACTACAGTTCACGCTGAGACAACCTGTAGGGGGACAGTAGCGGGGAAAGTTACATAGTGTTGCTTTAATACTGCTGGCCACAAGAGCGCAATCCAATGGGCTCAGAAAATAAAGAATATTGTTCACAAAGCTTCATGAGGCTTCATTTGGTCATCACAACCTATGTGTTTCAGCCTTCCCTTCATCCAGAGCAAAGGCCAGAGCAAGTAATCTACCTTTTGCCGAAATTACTTCCACAAATATTCCGTATCTGATATGATGCTGCGCCACCAAAGAGCTCCCAGCTGGATGTTTTCAGAAGAGCGCCTGGCATTTTCAGCTGAGAAAAAACATTTTGGTGGACACACAAAAGTCAACAGTACTGGCAATGTACTGATAAAAAACTATAGGGCTTGAGGATATGTGTGATGCCTTTCGGAATTTTTAAAACGTACATTAGATTGTTAACACCAGAAAGGCAAGCATTCCATTTACTACTAAAACCGCCGAGCAGGTAATATTTACCCGCTGCCGAAACAGCGTCAGCACTCGCAAATAGGCATTTCTTGAAGCAGTTAAGTTATTCATTCTTTTAAACAGTAAGTACGACTAGACAAAGTAAATCCAGACAGCTAGCTAGACTATCTGTCTAATCTGAGTTTTCTCTCGCACAACTATTTTACAGAGGCTCCATGCGGAGCATAGCGCCGCCCATGACAACTGTGAGTGGTTTAAAGAAATGCCAATAAACCAGAGCACATTTTTCTCCCATCCAGGAATGCTGTGTGGACTAGCCAGATCCTCCTCCGCTCCGCAGTGTGTGGACAGTCTGGCAAAGCGAGACTACTAGGCGACTGGCCGTGTTGTGAATGCTAAGCGCAGCAATATACAGCGTGGGTGAAAAATGACCCACGGCCAGTTTTAGGTATAAATGATCATATTTAAATTTTCTTTTAATACAACACCCCCAATAACTCACTAGATTATTAATACACCCATTTTAGGAAAAGTCATGGACTGAGAGATGAATGGGTTTTTTAATAACAGAGTTACATGCATCTAAAAAGGCGGGTACATTTTACCCGTTGGCCTTTCTAGTGCTTACTTTCCTGTCCCCATCTGACTGGACTGGCTAGAGTCTAGACTAAATTAAATTAACTTTTGGTAGCCATCACAGGCCAAATAAAAAAAAAGACTATTAAATAAATGAGAACACAATGACATGACATTTAAATACAATGACATGACATTTAAATCATACTTGTAAGCATAATGTGGACCACAAGACACAGCATCTCAAGACAGCCCCCCAGACGCCCAGGGTAGATGACTCCCGATCAGCTGTCTACTAACAGCAGGCCCTCATTGATTGCTAATCGTTTAATACCACAAACAGAAGGGGGGTGGTTGTGAACAACAGGATAATGGATAATGAAACTATAACCGACCCACCGGGGGAAGGGGAGCAACCTCCTATCACACCTAGAGTACAAGCTGAGATGCAGAACCCAGATTCCCAAGAGATGCCACGCCAGCAGTCAGTTTGTAAACATATCCACAGTTTAATCTCATTATCGAAAACTAATTAGTTAGAAGTAAAATGTCAGCTTGTTTGAGATGTCCATCTCAACTGTCTATTCATCTTGAAAATTGCATGTGTAAAGTCATAATTCAGGTATGGTGCGTCCAAGTTAAATCAAGGTATCTGCAAGATTAAATAGACACCATAATACATATGGAAACAAAATTGTGTTCACTTCCAAATAAGTAGTTTAGGTTATATGAAATAGAGATTTGTTTTACAAGTTCATCTTACTGCTCATGTTGTAACTAAGGTGGTTAGTAAAAATTTTAGAACTGATGTCATGAGAAAAACATAAAGGGAAGAGAAGGAAGAGGGTCAGAAAAGGGATACAAGAGGCATTAGAAGAAAGACAGTTGGGGGGGGTGGGTCACTCAATCCTCAGGTAAATGTATTCCAAAAAAAGTGTTCCAGGTTTTCTGGAATGTTTTTATCGAGCCCTAAGAGAAAATCTAAGTTTATCAACTTTAACATAGCACTAGTGCAGTGCCCGTTTGGAACGGGTGATTGTTTGGCCTATGGTATTGCTGCTTGTAGAATTCATCAAAACCAAATTGTACCCCAAAATGACTTACAGAAGGACCCCAAAACACTTAATATGCAATTGTATAGCCTACTACTGACTTACAGTTTAGGCTACTTCTACACCAGAGGAAGACGTTGTACTACTGTATTTACCTGACAGAGAATGCTGCAGATTCAGAATGTAATCACAAAATATCAGACAGTAATCAGACATTAGCGTCATGGACTCATGGCAGTGCGCTACACACCCGGCCCGTTATGATTAACGGAGTTATTTTGGCGACTTAATTAACCCGATCCAGGGTGAGTCTGATGAAAACTGATGTATCTGCCTGGTTCAACTCTGAGATTTTCTCGCATTGCACCACTATGTGAAGGAATAATCTCCAAGATTAGGCTACGTTATGTTCTGTCAGCTCACAGCAATTTAATACAATAGCAGGAAAAGAATCCCGCCCCCCGCTGTTCTAAAGCGTTCTGCATGTGGCTGATGTGCAGGTTACCTTCCTACCAAACATGGACACACATACAGATACGTCTCGCTTTATAAGATAAATAGCCTGCCTATGAGTGGCATCACGCTCTGTCTGCACTTGTTGTGTGGTTGTGCCTTGCATATGTGGGATTCTGATACGTCCTTAAATTCGGGAATTGTCGTTTGTCAAAGACAGTCCAAAATAGTGCAACTTTGCACATTTTTGTGGGTCTGAGGTGTCACATTTTAGCTGCCAAAGCTCCACTGCTCTCTGTCTCTGGTCCTCAGGGCGAGAGGGGGAGTGGCCAGCGGCTAGAGCAGCAAAAGCCAATGTGTGCTTCTTTTAGCGATATATATTTAACGATATCTTTTGCATTTCTAATCCAAACAACATCAAACTTGGTACTGCACTTACTCTGTGCCCATAGCAAGACACCTGCCAAGTTTGAAATCCATCGGACTAACGGTTCGAGAGATATTCGCATAACACACAGACAGACAAACATACGTTCCTGCAATTTATAGATAGATAGATAGATAGATAGATATAGAACTTCCTTAATCCAATGATACTGTGCAGGGGGAGAAGTGTGCTTCAGTAGAATCAAACGTCTGGCCACAGAACACCTTTAGAGAGAACCTGTTTTTAACCCCAAAAAGAGCTCAAAGTGTTAGTAAATTCAATCTATTGACACTGCAATATGTATTAAGGGTAGGAGTGAGGGGTCGAATAGTGGCGAGGATGAGTCAAAATTTGAATTGATGACTTTTCGTCGTCCATTCAGGAGTGTCTGCAGAGGCCGGTCATGATGTGGACAAATGAAACTGACGGAGATATCAGGGGCAGGGTGGCAATGTCAACAATGGTTGGGATCAGCGCCCCAAAAGCACATCATATTCATCCCTGCAATCTGTATGTTGGTGAACAGCCTGAAACAGCAGAAAGATAACCAGTGTGAAACACAGAACAGGAGGAAAGCAACAGGATGACCACAGAGTGATCTGGGACTGATAGTTTTCACGATGCATTTTATTGAGTTCGCATAATGAACTTCAGAATTTCATTGTCATTTGTACACACTGATCCCGTATGTCTGTCAGGCAGTCCCTCAGGAATTTCCCTCCCACTCACGCCAGATGGGCAATCTGTTGATATCAATGTTGAATGTCAATGGATTTTATCCATTTCAGAGACACCTCATACATCGTTGACAATATTCTTACAAGGCTAAACTAATCTGGGCTCGTATAACAAAGACACACAGCTGCTAAAAGCTAGCCTAGTCGGTAATATTAATCCCCCTGTCTCCTCTTCCCTGTGTGTTGCATTCAACGTGAGAGTGAGACTAAGCTGGCCTGGATGAGTTCATGTCTTTCCTACTTCTAGAGGGGTTTGTGCTGTGTTAATGTGACTCACCCAGCCGCTTACACCGTCGAAAGTCTGCTGCTCTGAATTCGCAGCTCTGCGTCCTCTGTCGGCGTACTAACCGGGCCATCCCCGCTCTTCCATTGTTGTTGTATTTCAGTCAGACAACTCACGTTTGAAATGTTTATCATAACAGCAGAACATTGTGTTTGGCAGCCAGACTCTGACCTAATCACTCCCCGCAGTATGGGTTTACATGAGATATTGGGGAGTGATGATAAAGTATCTTCCCCCTGGCCGGAGCCTGCATGTGGATGCTGGGGTGGTGGGGCTAACAGTGGGCAGCGATACAGGTGCAGGGCAGCAGCAGCATTGACAAGGCAGAGATGGGGAAATTGTGCAGCTTAAATAGACCGCCAAATTGAGGGGATGAGTTTGGTCAATGATACAGGGAGTGAGGCATGTCACGTGTGTGTACGCAGTGCAACTCGAGTTGGCAGCCTGAACTAGCTCGTGCTGTGGGAAACCAAGAATAGTCTTTCAGGGTCTTTGTCTTCAATCAACCTGATCTCACAGAATTCCATGAAATGAACATGGCCCCTTAACTCAAAATCTGTGGCAGTTTCACGGAATTGACAAAAATTCCGTGATGGGCCCACCGATGAATTCCGTGAAATGAACACGGCCCCTTAAGTTAAGGAAAAGGTCGTGGGTGGGCTTAAAAAAAGAACGGGACGGTTGGGTTCAGGAAACGTGACACGCGGGACACAATCCACGGCCTCCTGGGTGAAAGTCCTGTGTTGTTTGACCCATCCATCACCCCAACCAACCTCCCTACGCGGATTTTCGGGCTTTCATACTACTCGCTACTGTAGTTGCTCTTAATGCTACGTCATCTTCTCATTGACTTTACATTGGCATTGTTTTCCATGGTGACCTCACAGAATTTGGATGTGAAAATGTGGGATCTATAATAACCAATCCAGCATAGGGTTTGCTATTCTTATTAGGACAGTGTAAACCCTGTTGGACAAATAGGAATATTGAAAAATTGGAATTGATGACTTCTCATCGTCCATTCAGGAGTGTCTGCAGAGGGCGGTCCTGATGTGGACAAATGAAACTGACGGAGATATCAGGGGCAGGGTGGCAATGTCAACAATGGTTGGGATCAGCGCCCCAAAGGCACATCATGTTCATCCCTGCAGTCTGTATGTTTGTGAATAGCCTGAAATAGCAGAAAGATAACCAGTGTGAACACTTTTGTACACATGATCCCGTATGTCTGTCAGGCAGTCCCTCAGGAATTTCCCTCCCACTCACGGCAGATGGGCAATCTGTGGATATCAATGTTGAATGTCAGTGGATTTTATCCATTTCAGAGACACCTCATACATATGACAATATTCTTACAAGGCTAAACTAATCTGGGCTCGTATAACAAAGACACACAGCTGCTAAAAGCTAACCTAGTCGGTAATATTAATCCCCCTGTCTCCTCTTCCCTGTGTGTTGCATTCAACGTGACAGTGAGACTAAGCTGGCCAGGATGAGTTCATGTCTTTCCTACATTGTGTTTGGCGGCCATACTGTGTCAGGGAAATTATGATACATACTTTCCCTCTTGTTATTTATTAAACTGTTTGCATAGAATACTATTATAGTGGTTACTATTTCTCTCTCTCTCTCTGTTAAATTAAACTATTTGCATAGTAAGAAAATATAACACTACTTGTTCCCACAAGATAACACGGAGTCATTGTCTATCTTGACTGGGGCTCGAGGACAAAACATGCATCTCTCTAACCAGATAAAGGGGACGCCATCGAGTCTGACCAGATAGAGGAGACATCTAAACTGACAAGATGGACAATTGACAACATCAAATTCTGTTATGATTGTATTTCACACATAAATAAGCTACTGTTTGAGGCTTACAGCAGTCACTTTCTGTACTTGTGCTGTGAGTACTGTAAACTGATTCTACTTCCAAGTAAACAAAAACTTTAATATAACTTCAGTGGTCTCTGTCTATTCTTGATAATGTAAATATTCTAACACTCCGACCTAATCACTCCCCGCAGTATGGGTTTACATGAGATATTGGGGAGTGATGATAAAGTATCTTCCCCCTGGCCGGAGCCTGCATGTGGATGCTGGGGTGGTGGGGCTAACAGTGGGCAGCGATACAGGTGCAGGCCAGCAGCAGCATTGACAAGGCAGAGATGGGGAAATTGTGCATCTTAAATAGACCGCCAAATTGAGGGGATGAGTTTGGTTAATGATACGGGGAGTGAGGCATGTCACGTGTGTGTACGCAGTGCAGCTCGAGTTGGCAGCCTGAACTAGCTTACAGGTGTTTCCCCGTTTCAGATTTTAAAAGGTGTATTCACAAAACTTGTGCTGTGGGAAACCAAGAATAGTCTTTCAGGGTCTTTGTCTTCGATAGTGATGCCTTCGTAATTGTCTCCCGCTGGAAAACAATCGGACTCTCATCTCACACACCTGCAATACCTGGGTTAAATCAGATCAACCAACATTCCCCCTAATGTGACGTGTCAGTCTGGCCGTTTCCATTAGGCTAATTACACACAGTATCAGCTGGGACAGACTAAAACATAAAAAATGTAGACAATTCTTGTCCGCTCCTGCATGAACAGTAGACGTTTGACAGTGTAGCCTGGATTTGAAAATGTGCGATCTATAATAGCCTATCCAACATAGGGTTTGCTATTCTTATTAGGACAGTGTATGCCCTGTTGGACAAATAGGCCGTTTATTTGACGCTCCTGCTGAAAGCACTCGATCAGACCACCTAAATAGTGAGGGGTCAGAGACATCCTTCGATGACTACCCCAGCCTCCCTCAGCTTTTATCATAGCCTTCACAGTGGAGACCAGGGAGCTGTTCTGGCCGTTGAAACATTCTCTAATTTACGTCTGCCAGCACCAGGAAATTGAAGTCAAAGGTTCACTGCATCTTGTGCCACAGAAAAATGATCTGCAAATGACCAACGTGTGAAGGAGATAGGGCAAATTAACCTGGACACTTACAAATGGGACACAAAGGGGGTGTGAGTAGGTTTAAAAAAATCATAAAACCCAGTGATTTCTCAAGTGCTGTGCACGTTTCTATATGCTTAGGCCTATCTGTTGTGACTTTTTCAGCTGCCAACATCCAGCTTTTCCTGCCCCCTAGAGAGCTTATTCACCCCAGGTATACTGGCTTTTATTCCAACTCCCTAAAATGGTCAAAATCAGAGGAAATGGTAAGCGTAACTAATCTCATTAGAATTTTCTTTGTATGATTTACCTTCTGAACCCAATACAGTTAATAAATAGCACTTACATTCCCTGAAGAGCTCCAACACAGTCTGATTGATTTTAATGTGAGTGTTGAAATTACAAATTACATTTAAGATAGTGGTCTCAAAAACAAATATCAGCTACAACTAACAATTATTTTCATTATGAACAAATCTGCTGGTTATTTTCCTAATAAATCCATCAATTATTTAATCTATGTAATGTCTGAAATAATAAATAAAAAAACAAGTGTACTGAGACCTACGTGATGAGGTGGCCTCGGTATGCTTTCAATCCAACTCTGGAGCGTTTCGTTTGTGGTGATAACGTGATTCGACCTCGAACCAAACCAACTACTGTACGTGTACTCCACATGTCTGAGCTAATGTGTCCTGTAATCAGGTGTGCTTTGCAATCAGCGATGCGGCAGAATATGCAAACTGTAGCAGCTTGCAGTGTTTCTCTCACAGAAATAGACTGCTTGCCGTCTGTCACTCGCATCTCCGTGGTCAAACCAGCGACCGCTTAAGTTGGAGACAGACACCGGCAGAGCAGAGCGAAGTCTCGGTTTCCAGAGCAGACGTAGTAACGTCGCTCGCCAAACAATATCTGATTATTTAAATGAAATGAGCTAGTTTTACCATGGAGATGCAAGAAATATTTACTAGTCCAGAACACAGGACCTTCTTCCTGTATTTACTTTCTTGCTCCCACCTCTGACACATCCGAACAATAAGCAGAGTGAACGTTCTTACGTGGTTTGTAGTGACGCATTTTGTTACACATGGATTTTTCTAGATGTGAAACTCTGAGAAAAGTCCCGCACACTGACCATTACGCAAGCAATAATTTATTTAGAAAAATACGTTTCGGTCACAGACCTTCATCAGGTAAATGATGATCTAGATGTGAAACGAAACCGAACCAAGGGGAAATCACTCCAAGTTTACAAACTCATCAACCGATTCGGACCAAAGCAAACAAACTATAGGTGTGAAAACGCCCTAACATCCAAGCATGGCCAGCCAAACTACCAAAACAAAGAGCAGCGAAACTGGTATTACAGTACACACAGGGAGAGTGTGTCTTTATTCTCTGCTCGGGACGCCATTAAACAAATAGTTGTTTGCTGCTATGTAAATGTTCTGAATGTTATATACATGTTAATACTATGTTAATATAGCTTTAATATAATTTTAAATGGCTAAATGTGCAAATGTTGTATTTGTAGTTTTCAGACTAGTAATTTGATTCACCTTTGTAGAACAGTTTTAAGCCAATAATAAAAAGCATATACTTACGTTCTTGGCTCCAATTTTCTATATAAGCACTGCCACTCAAGCTGGACTAATAAACGTATTTATGACAAATATGTGTTAATATTTCCCCCTCTGTCTTGTAGGATATTGCATGCTGTGGCCTTTACCTAGCCTCATTTTCCCTTACCTCCTGTCTGCCTCTTTAGCTTGGCCAGCAGCCCAAAGTGGCTTGTAATCCTTGATCTCTGAGGTTCAGTGAATTACCACACACCTAAAAACAGCCGACTCAATAACCGGGAGATTATCAGGACTTCTGACGATGTCAGCAGCAACAGCAGCTGCAGCAGCTTGGGGATGGAGGGCAATCACTGAATGCAGAGAACTTCACAGCTTGAACACTTACCAAAGGCCCCTTCCACTAAATCAAACCATTCATATAGAGCAGCCAGGGACATGATGATGCTCTGGAAGGGATTGTTAAGGCAGTTCAGAACTGTATTACACTTTTAAGACAGTGCTGCAGAGTTGTGTGTTCAAATTATATCTTTAATACTTAAGCAGCCAAGAGATGATTGACGGGTGCCCTTATTCCATTGAAACGTATGAACCCTTCCTGTGTGCGATTGGGTGAACTCACAGCTGTTGTTGAGCTAGTGTTGGATTTTCACTTCAGGATTTAAACTGGAAAAAATGCAAGTGCAAATTTCACCAGTTGGTTTCTATGCAAATTTGAGTTGAGAACTGCACAATGCAGGTACCGAATCATTCTCAAATTTAGATCTGTATTTTTTCACAACATTTGCATTGTCATCATCCATTTGATTCTCTGGTTTCTTGATTGGTCCACCTCTGGTTGCCTGGCTCAATCGATTTACACTGTATCATTTCCAGGGAAAAAAAACTGAGCTTGCAAGATGCAGGCTTTTTGCGAGGCTAGATATTTGCACGAAGCTGGAAACGAAGGTAGTGAACCAGAAAAAAAGAATACAAAAAAGTATTTGGCCATGCCAGCCTCACTGGGGTGAGGACAGACGGTAGGCCAGTTCTCACTGCAAAGTCCAACATCCTCAAAAACTTTGGCCTTTGGACCATCAAAACACTGAAATTACAGTTTCCAAAGCATGATCACACTTTGCATTTGAATGTCACAGTAAACAATGAATATACAATATTTATTATTTACAGTGTTGGGGAGTAACGCAATACATGTACCGGCGTTACGTATTCAGAATACAAATTATGAGTAACTGTATTCCGTTAGTTACAATTTAAATAGTTGGTATTTAAAATACAATTACATTGTTGAAATCAATGGATTACATGACAATACTTCTCTGTTTCACAAGTTTATTCACTCTTTAAATAAATTAAAGCAACTCCATGCATTTCCCAGAAGCCCCAATATGAAAATGAAAAAATTAGCTATTTGCGTGATCAGTCACAATGGAGTCGGAAGCGGCACAACAGAGTCAGGGCAGGAATGTGTTTCTATCTTGGAAATTCAAACAGCATTTCACATTAAAGAAAGAGAAGGGAGAACAAAATATAACTGTGCAGTGCAACCTCTGCTTGCCAGCAACCAACCTCCTTTCAGCGTCCAAATGACTCCACCTCCAACCTGAAGAAGCATCTTAAAGTGCTTTTTTTTATTAACCAGGGGTAGTCGTCTTCTGTAGTTTTATTGGTCACCTTGCTATTTTATAGTTGTATCAGGTAGCTACCTGCTTAGTTGACATGCGACTTTACATTCTCCTATGTGCTGATTTACTAGCCCCAGAGCCGTTGAAAGACTGACTAGCCCCTTTTGACATGCTAGATAACGTTAGCAAAAATTTGTTCGTGGTAGCTTAGACTGCGGTTAGATTTTTGTAGTATGCAGTTCAGGACTACAAATACAACAATCTATCTGCTTGTTTAGGTACACATTCAGCCAGTTGGAACAGAGGAACACACCAGAATAGGCCTGTTTAGTAAGCTGTATGTGATGGCCGCATTCCTATTTATAAAATGCAATTCAATGTGGCAGTAATCCAAGTATTCAGAATATGTTACTCAGATTGAGTAATGTAACGGATACGTTACAAATTACATTTTTGGCCATGTAGTCTGTATTCTGTAACGGACTACGTTTTGAAAGTATCCTTCCCAACACTGATTATTTATGTACTATTTAATCTACCAACTTGTCTACACTGGCTGTGCAGCTAAACATCAGCAGCATATCATACATACTTTATCAGTTCAGCCACATCACTGCTGTGCACTGTTCAACAGAGAACTACACAATCACATTCTTACAGGTGCAAGTAGAAAAAAATAGACTTGGTGTAAAAGTCTTACAGTGAAACAGTGCAGTTTAGATAAAGTGCAAGCATATCTGTTTTGACACAGAACTGAAAAATGCAGCTGAAGTGCACCCAGTGTACACAAGGGGTCCAATTTGATTTGTAAGCATGTTTTTGCAGTAAAAAGGGCAGCAGTGATCTTTGTTAAAATAAATGCTGTGTACGCATCTGGATCAGAATGTATTTTTACCACAGACCTGTGTGCCGTGTGTGTGTGTGTGTGTGTGTTTGTGTGTGCGTGCCTGTGTTTGTAAGTATGATGCAATCTGCTCCAAGTAATCACCTGAGTACCTTCCTCAGCAATAGAATGATTAAGAATGATTTTGTCTGATGGCGATCACTTGAGATGTGGCCTCTAGATTTACTGATTTCTCTCTGGTTCTGCAATTCTAAAACTTAATTTCATGCCTTTCCAAAATAATAGACTCTTGACTCTGTGCAGCACATGAATCTCCCCCCTCCTCCTCTTTCCTTACTGGCCCTGCAGGTCTGAGCAGACCAGGGAGGTTAGCCAAGTAGGAATAAAATGGTCCAAATATTGCAGATAAACAGTGTTTTATGTATCAGACTTTTACAAAATAGTTGTTGGGACAGAATAAAATAACTATATTTTTTCTTTGATAACCGTAAGTTTATTTTAGGTTGTATTAAATTACCAATAGCATTTCACATTACCAACACTACAACATTCTTACTTTAACCGTAACCACACCATAACGTTAGGAATTGTGGGAAGGACTGTAATGGAATTAAGTATTGATATTGAACGTCCCCAGAGGATGAATCTCAATTACTTCGGTGATCCCCTGACTTTTCAGCGCACCTCCCCAGAGCAGCTAGCATGGACTCCTTCTCTTGTTTGCTGTTAGAATTGGATGGATTGTCATTGCATTTTGCAGTGACGGTCTGCAACAATTATCTTTGCCAATCCTCTGATTGTCATCTTGTACTAACATGATGTTGACATTTTTGATTTTTAGATAAATATTTCGAAAACTACTCCTACTTAAATTCAGGATCCCAGGAGGATGAATCCTAATGACTTTGTTGATCCCATGGGAGCGACTCCAAAAACCTAGTAACACGTATCATTACCCCCAGTATTTCTTGAAGGCTCTGGAGCAAAAATGGTTGGTGCTACAATCTCTAACTTAGACTTCTGGGAGGCTGTCGTTTGTCTGTTTTGTTTTTTGCACACTTTGAGAAATATTGTTTTGAATTTTTATGTTATTTTTAAATGTATTTGTATTCCTTCTGTTTGCAATGATATGTGCACCATGTGTGATTTGTGTTTTGCAACTATACCCTGCACAAGTACTGGTCATTGGTGTGACTATGTAGGCTATACTGTAGCAGGCCAGAATGAAATATGGTATTGACCCATTTTTCATTTTGTTTTAAGATGCAAAACAGAGTTTAACACAAACAAAAATCATTTCCATTTTATAATGACATTTTATTCTCATTATTATTACATACCAATACTTCTGTTAGACAAAAATAATTTGGCATGATGTTACAAGAAATGTTTATATTATGTAACAGAAAACAATCAAAGACCAATGAGATATTATAAACAAAGAAATAATAGAGATAAAGTTTCCTTTCAGGCTTTGGATGAGAAAAGTTTCAGTTTTCACCAAGCACAGGGAATGACACTATCTCAAAGTGATCCTTTTAAACATGACACACAAAATATTGTAGTTTCTCCTTTGCTGTGGTTGGCCAATACATGGACAATATCAGTGTGTGTGGCACGGGCACAAACAACAATATTCAGCATATTTTCTAATATTTCAAAGAGATTCAACCTGTAAGGTATTTTATTCTGTTCCTTACCGTTAGGCACCAATATGTTGCAGCTTCATTCTCTGAAGAAAGTCACAGTAAAGGGAACATAAGAAAACAAGTGCAGTTTTTAATTAATCATTTTGAAGTATTTTGTGGCCACTGAGTTCCTGACAGGCCTTACTTTCTGTTGAGAAATCCTGAAATTGAGCATGTTTGTTTTTGAGCATTCAGTACACATGGACGTCATTGGAAATAAAATGAGTCAATCCAATGAACAGTGTAAGACTGCTCACACGAGGACAGCTTTCCGATGATTGTCAGTCAATGCGCCTGGGTCTCCCCTTTTAACAGCACCATCCAAGTCTCAATCTTACTCTTCGTGTGTGTGTGTGTGTGTGTTCATTCCTCAAAGAGCAGCTTGACAGCATTGTTTCTTCTTATTTCCCTCAGAGGGTTCTGGTTCTGCATGCTTGAAGAATCACCTTACGCTGTGAAAACAGTGACCTGGGTGAACTTGTCTGTCAGTCAGAAAAATAGACTCTTAGGAGATATTACGCTTCTATACCTGGCTGCTCATTGACTTGGAGCTGTCAATCTGGATCCAGCTGCTTCACATTTCATTCCAATTTATCACAGAGGCAGTGAACCATCCTCTCACATATATTGACATTTCTTCTCTTAACTGATAGAGACAAGGAGATGCTTATATATGTGTATTTACTGCCAGATTAAAACCATTTGCTTGATCAAATTATTATAAATGCCTGCGATTCTCTGCAACCACGCACCACTTTATTATGCTGCAGTGACAAATGGTTGCGTGAGGAATACTTCAGCAGGAAGCAAGCTTCTCTGGGCTGCACATATACAAAGATGCATGTGGGTTGTTCGGAGACGTTTGCATAGCTACTTCTTTTACACTTGTATGTATAACTTATGGGTCCGTGTAAACGCTGTACAAACCAGACAGGAGTTGACAACCAATCAACTTGCTTGCGATGCATTGTTGAGATTTGCGAGTTGTGCGCGTCAGCTCCTCTAAGACAATCGGCAACCTATGGTTACCCATAACACCCTTTTCTGCATAGGTACAAAAAGACGGTTACATGTATGTTTTCTGAGGCAAAGTTCCAATAGAGCGCTATGTTTTTATGTGATTCATGAGGAATTACAGGGCATAGGTGGGCTTCATGGCACATTACTGTCACCAACTCTAAGTCAGTGGAATAGTGTGAAGCATTGGACGTTGTATAGTCCCCCTTCTGTGATAGACATGGCTAGTCTCTAAGGTAAATGCTCATTTCATTTACCAACACAGTAGATACACATCCATATGCAGGTCAAGCTATGACTATGAATGTTTTGCGATTCATCAGTCTTTTTGAGATGTTGTATGGCTTGCTCTACACATTTGTGTAGAGCATGGTGATTACGATAAATGAGAAAATGAAACACTGTTTATGAAATAAAAATTATTTTAAAAATGTTATGTTATTATGTTTAAATATGTAAAATAGGGTTAAGCATCAAACCCCTTTGTCAACAGTGAATGTATTGAACTACATCTCATTTCCGAAACATTGATCCTCATTACCGAAATGGCATTCTCATTACCGCAACATGTATCTTTTTTTACAAATTCAGTAATCATTAGATAATAATATTTTGTTTTAAAATGTATATACATATTATACAACACTACTTATTTAAGGTCTGCTACATAAAAAATATGTATGTTATCTTTTAGTAAAACAATTAAATAAAAGAAGTTGTAAATCATCACGTATGTTTCGGTAATGAGAGAAAATAAGGAAATTACTAAAAATAATAAATGTTTTTTTACATAGCTTTGAACATGAGTAATGAGAGTCTACTTTAACATTAGCCAAAAATACACATTTTGAACCATATATTTAATGTAATGTCATGTTGCGGTAATGATAATTTTGTATGGACTTCATGTAAAAATGTAAATACATATATAGGAAATATTATTTTAAATCTTCTGAAAATAATGGTTATAGTAAGTCCAGACCTTAATCTTATATGTGCAAAAAGAAAATTGGCTTCAAGGGCATTTTAAAAATTCTGATGCTGGACACCTTCTAAATCTGGATTTCGTGAGAATCACCCCTTACGTTATGGTGCTCTGCAGTTGGCTGGGATAATCCCAACATTGCTCTGTAATATAGCTAGGGGCCAAAAACTTCACTGGATACCTTTAACTGTATTACTCAGGCTCTGTCAGTTCTTCATCAGGGCTAAAGCTACCATTGATTTGATAACATTTGGGTTTTATCAACCTGGGGGGTATAATTTTGGGTTTCTACTAAAATATGTCTACATGCTTTAATGTTCAATAAACACATTATTTTTTTATCATACTGTCTGTCTGAATATACCTGTATTCACCCTCTATCTGAAAGTTTTAGCGCCTGTCTCTTTAAAGCTGCTTCCTGAAAAAGCCCAGTCTGCTCTGATTGGTCACCCTTTTCAGGTCTCTGCACTGTCATTGCAGCAGGGGAATGACTGTAACAGCAATCTAGCAACACTTTTTCTCTCTCTCTCTCTCTCTCTCTCTCTCTCTCTCTCTCTATATATATATATATATATATATATATATATATATATATATATATATATATATATATACATATATATATATATATACATATATATATATATATATATATATATATATATATATTATAGTTGTGACATCACAACTGTACAGAAGTCCTGACGACTCGTTTAAAGGCACAGTTTCTAAATACGGAATGTGTGCATTTCTCTGTGGACTGAGGTTTGTAATACTTTCATAGTATTTATATAGTACCTCGACCTGCTTTATAATCAAAAAAGGCATGGAAATCTCCCTTTCTACAATATGGTACCTTTAATATTTCGTGGTTATTTTACAGGTTGATTCTAGTATGTTAATGTTATATGATACCATACTATGGGGATTGTAAACAAGTTTTGAATCTGTTTTCATTTAACAAAATGTATCAGACTGCTCAATGCATTAGTTTGAAATGAAATGCTGAATAAATATATAGTTAAAACAAGTTAGAAACATGAAATTTCTGCTCAAGGAATCATTAAACTAGACGAAGAATTGGACCAGGCATTAAATACCAACTTTTAACACTTTTTAATACTCATTGTTATGGACACTTGTTGGTTGCTACTCAGAATGTGAGGTTGGATAGCGAACCCAAGACAGTAAAGCAATGGTTCTCAAAGTGGGATCTGGGGACCCCCAGGGGTCCTTGAGGGGATTCCAGGGGGTCCCCAGCAAAAAGTAGTTTTTACTATAATTCCATCCATAAGTAACACAATGACAGAATGTATGACTATTTTGGTCATGGCTTTCATAGACTTTCTGTAATAAAACATCTAAAAGCTAAAATCCTGTCAGACTGGGGACCCTGGGACAAAATCTAATCAAATGGGGCTCTGTGGTCTAATTTGTGTTAATTTGGGGGTCATTGATGTCAAAAAGTTTGAGAACCACTGCAGTAAAGGATTCAATTTTCTCCACTAGAATGTTATTCCTGGCATTGCAAAGAAGGCTTTGAAACAGCATGTTGACATTCATGTTCAGAAATATATGCATTAGAGGAAGTTGGGCCATTGTTCAGTATCTCTAAAATCCTAATGGCCGGTAGGACTGTTGTTCATCTTCCACACACAGGCGTGGAGACACATATGGATTTACCAAAACCTTAATTTGGTTAATAGGGTCAATACTGGAGGCCCAGCCTTTTTAGTTTGACACAGTTTTTGGATGTTACTGGAATCTCTTCAAAAGTTATAAACCTTTTTTGAAAGACCCTTTACCCATTCAATTATGGAAATCCATGCATAACATTCCTCAGATATTCTGCTAGCACACGTGCAACAGATGGAGCAGAGCTTAAAAACAAGCAAGGTGAATATTTAGTTTAGCTATTCTCTTTGGTACAAGAGCACTGCTGTTAAGTTAATTTTTTAGATGTTTTTAAGTAAACAATAAATACCAATCAATCCAATGCATCCAGGTATAGTATTTTGAACTGAATATGATCCAAATACAAAAAAAAACATTATAAGTGTAGAGAAGGAATGACATCAAACAATAGTCTATAGTGTAACAAAGACAAAAACAAAGGAAAAGTATTTTTGTTCTCTGTCCATAAAGCTAATGGAACTGTCAACTTCAGACTACCTAATTATCTGCAATCATCTCAGATTCCAGCCATGCTTTCTCACTAAAAACAAAGCGATACTTGTTGTAACAAGGACTGCAATTATATTCCTTTTTCATATTTCCTTTTTGTTCATTTTTATTTTGTTGGCTTTATCTATTTATGAACTGTATTTCAGCAGTTGTGAGTAAAAAAATTCACATTGGCATAAACAAGGTGCCCTGTAGTTTTCTACGTTTTATTCCTCGTAAATATTTGCAAAGCAGATTTTTTTTTAATATTTTGAATCCTGCATTGCTGACCTGCATGTTTGCTTGCAAGCATTCTTCTTCACTGCCTTTCTTAGCGCATTGCTAACTATTGCTATTTCTTTGCGTGTCACTGCCATCAACCGTCCATCGGCACAATAGCATGAAACCAACAACAGGATATAAATCGCATTGCCCATGCGCTTGATACGAATAAAAATGGAACCCTCTAATAAAAACATTGCATCATAGCGCGTTCAAAATCAAAACAGGGTACCTTAACAAAACATCATGCCACACAAACTTACAGTACCACGGTGACAGACGAATAGACATTCTATGGCAGCCAACACATTTTATGTAAATTGGGTGTACAAATTGGGTATATTACATCACATTTGGTTTTCAGTCAAACTGATTTTTAATCACTATATCTCAGTTGATTGACTCTTCATGATTAACGTTTCCCTGCTTTGAAATCAGTTCAACTGTAATCACTTTTGGCAAACAACAGACACTATAAGATAATAAGGAACAAATTTAATGAATGTGAGTCTGACTATTTACTGCTGCCATCCTAACTGGGCTGTGTAATTATTTCCATACTGTATCCCACGGAGTGCTCCTAATAGTAAAAGGTCTGTCTGTAGTCTGATCAATAGATAGGCTCTTACGGGACTAATATTACCTAACTGTGAAAATATAGTAATATTACTAGCTCTGCAATAGGAAAGCTCTATTGATTGTGTGGTCAATATCAAAGAGCAAATATCAAAGACTGCACATGAAGCTCCTCAATGATGGACTATCCTGTTTTTTTACCAACCATTTAAAAGGAGAGAAAACTCAATAGCAATCTAAGGCTGGTATCAATTTCCGGCAGTTAATGTGTTTCTGTTGTTCACAAATGTGCCCTTGTTTAAGTATTATGTTTCTGCTGCAAAAAAAAGTAAAGTAAAAGTACAATCATGGACATCTATTTTTGAACTTTCTTTATTCAATGTGAATTAAAGTATTCAGGTTACATTGAAAAGCCAAATCACATGTTGGGATTACTTCAGCGTTTGATTATTACACGTCCTTATGACACTGCTTTAGTTGCTATTGGATGTCAGAATTTGGTGTCTTAATTTTAATTTCAAAGCTCACCAAAGGGAGCTTTCAATTCGTACAGCAGAAGTGCCCACACTACGGCACTGATTGACAGACCCCAGCACAGAGGAACTAAGTTTAGAAGCCTGTGGGCAGGAGCACTGAGAGGGGAAGGACCACTTGAGTTTAAAATCATAGACTATTAGCATACAATCACATGGATACAGGCACAGCCATGATGGGAATATCATACACCAAAGTATTGAATAAATGGAAATTTTGACCGGATGATGGCTCAATTTGAAAAGTCAGAGGATCACAATCATGGCAATGGATGGATGGATGAATGTCATGGCAATCCATCCAATAGATGTCGGCACATTTAGCTCAAAACAACAAACCTCGACCTCATGGTGGCTAGAGTAAAAGTCAGGGCATGACCAAATATGGAAAATATGAATGTCTGTATAAAATGTTGTGTCAATTCATCTAGTAGATATTGGAATATAAAACTGTCACATACAAGTTGTGCTATAGAAGGACATTTGTATGGATTTTATCCTATGGGGACCATCAATGTCTGTACAAAATGTCATGGCAATTATCCATTTAAAAGTCATTGAGATATTTCAGTCTGGACCAAAGTGGTGACCTGACAGACCGATAATGACATCCTAAGAGCCAAGATGCTTGCATGGATAAAATGCAGCAGAGGAGAAACATTTTGTATGATAACGCAGGGGGTGTGAGGACACGAGGAATATTGACTGAGAGTAACAGCGCAGACCAGCACGTGCGTGGCAACAGCGTCGGTAGACAGAGCTAACCATACAGGGTTTTCCCCTGGTTTTTTAGGACGCATATCATTGACATCATTGTTCAATTATTTTCATAAAGCTTAGTGGTCGTCGGTGGTAGCGAAGGATTACTAAAGCAAAACTTGGTGGGGCAGTTTTGTCACTTAAAATGAGAATAGCTGGTCCACATTAAAGCCAGCCCCTTTAAGTTAGTGAGCCTGAACTGAAGTTGTCACCAGGGCCATGTTTAGCTCAGAAAAAACGTAGAAAATAGTTTTTTTTTTAAACAAAGTGGTGCTTTGAACACCCCGTTGTGTGCCCAAGCGCACTGCCTTTTTTTTAACCACATTTTTACAGACACGTCTCTGCTGATTGGGTATCACCTGTAACACAGCCAACAAAGGAGAGGCACACCCACCAAACGAGAGAAAACATATCTCAAAGCCGTTACACACCGTTTCACACCATTTCACACCGTTTCACACCGTTCTGAGAAAACATTAGCCTGACAAGCCAGACCCACATCAAGATGTTGGGTCTGGGAACTCACCATTGGCAGGGCTCAATCTGAGGGGCGGGATAAACGGTCTTTCAAATTACCACTGCACGCAATAGGATAGCGCTACAACCAAGCAGAGCAACGAAGAAGGTAGCGGAGCAAGTTGATAGATTAAACTTTTGCCGTATCAGGTTGGCAAAACTCCGAACACATCTTCCTTTTTTAAGAATGACTTCAGTGCCGTTCTTTGTTCTTTTCTCAAAGAAAAGCTTAACTCCAAGTCTTCCAGAGTCGTGGCCAAAGCCGATTCGAAAGGCCACTGTTCGCCAGCAGCAGCAGCCAGAAACCCGCCCACTGACTCTATACACGATGTGATTGGCCCGGCCAGAGTTTGCCAACGGAGAGTTGCTAGACGGACCCTGGCTGCAAATGACATTTGCTGCCGCTAGCGTGCGTCTAGATTTCTAGACTAATGAAACGCTAAACCGTAGCAAACGGTGCACACCCTTTTGAGATTGAACATGATCCAGCTCCGTGCTTCACTTTAGCCAGCAGGTAGCAAGCAAGCAAGACATGGTAACTTAGCATGGGTCCTCAGTAGTTGGAGAACTTATTCACTTACAGGGATGGGCAAACTGTACACAGACTGCACTTCTACATTCACAGCTATAACTTTACTGCTACTTCATACTCAAAGACAACCACACCTCCTGCTCTCTTTTTCCCTCTTATTCAATCACTCTCTCCATTGCGCACTTGCTAACGTGTGGGCTGCAGCTGCAGCTGTTGTCATTCTGCTGCTGTGACACTGCTTCTGCCCCTGTGTACGCAAACTATCATGCGGCATGTGTGCCGAGGACACCAACCGGGCACCCGTCTCGTGCATAGCTCCATGATTGTATATTAATAATGGTCATCTCGTTGTCCAGATGCTCTCCACATTGTTTTTACATTCATACGCTTTGGTTGTGCACAAAAACACCTAAGCAGTATAATGGCAGGGAAAACCCTGGCCTAGCTACTGTCAGGCTTAGCTTGTATTTTGTGGAGGCCATCAGTGCTTTGACAGTCACTAAAAGTACATGTATGCCTCTTTGAGAGAGTTTCTATATGCACCTGTGTTGTAGCTTGCCTAGCGTCTTTCCTACCAGCCTCTCTTGGTGCGCGTGTCAGTGAGAAGTGCAAGCACATAGTCATGGCCATGGTGTTTATAGTGGTTAACTGTTGTCGGCCCTAAATTTCTAGTGAGGCTCACAAAGTTATGTGATAGCCCATGTGTTGTATTTACTGCCACAGGAGAGAAATAAATCTATTGTTGATTGATTGCTTGTTAATGTCACCAGCATGTTACAACTACAAGCCAGGCTAAATTAGTTCAGAACCAAAGGTTTCCAACCTTGGACCTTTATGAAAATTATTGCATTATATGCAGATAAAAATAAGTGTTATAGTGAGGGTAGGTTTGTTTTTGTCTGTATTTTTTAAAGCCACATTAAAAATTCCAAGAGGCTAAATTTGTTTTACAATTAGCCAAGGCAGTGGAATTCACCTCAGCACACATACTCTATACACATACTGTACATATATTGTCAAAATACTCTTGCTGACTTTCAGTAACACACACGCTGTAGTAAAGGTAACACCCGTATCCATGCATTTCATGGCACAGAAGGGGCAGAGTAAATTATGTGAACTTTAGGGACATGCTGCTGGAATTGTTCATGAAACACATGCAGAAACACGCCACATAAGTACTTCTGTTGTGAGCCTGTCAATTGGCTGGGAAGGTTTTTCTCTCTGAAAATGACAGCAGTGTCCAGTCACCTGTGAATCTGACAGTCCATTTACACATAGAGTGGCTGATTTCATGCCGCCCTGGCCCTGCAGTGCACAGGCATGTTTAGATAGTCTCAAGAGTTAGATGATGTGTTGTTTCCCGGCTCACACGGGCTTGGAAATGACGTGCATTGTTGCTTTAAAAAGATATATGGATAACCTTTGACATATCCCAGTGTCCCAGTTTTGTTTGTGCCCATTCCATTGTGTTACGCTTAATGTCTTATTCTGACAAGCTATCTTTTTGCAATAGCTGCTCAAATACATGTTTTGGCAGCAACAAGCATTTTATTTTTGTGGAGGTGCAACCTCAAGATCAGAGTTATCCTTGGATGCTCACTTTCGCGGAAGCAACGTTTGCTTTTCAATCTTGCATGGGAACCTTTAGTAAACAAGAGAGCTTGCTTTCTTACACTGGACTTATTACTACTGTAGCCCGCAGCCAGTCAGTAACATTAAAATAACTGTAAGACATCATATTACATAAGTTATATGATCAGAATGATTAAATACAATGTGGTATCACATTAGTAACTTGTAAGTGCTTACATTTTTAAAACAACATTTATAACCTTGGCTTCATAATAGTGTGGCCTAAAATTGCTGTGTAAAATGCAGTTTTTTTTTTTTTTAAATAATCACCAATAGGTGGGAAATATTGCCATTAATTCTGTGAACTCTAATAAATATAGGTTTCAAGATTAGCAATGCTGTATTATGCTAAAGGTTTACCTTACCTACTGTCCATAACTAAATAGTAAAATCTTTTTGCTTCTTTTTAGGTGGCAGGAGTGAAAATTCCTGAGTCATTCTCAATTTGTATTATAGTTTCAGAATGATGAAGACAGTTGGATAACAGTTAGGCATAAAACAAGATGTCGGCTGTTGTTTACAGCATGATTCTTTTCCTTGGCAACTTTCATGTTTTTCCCAAATGATGTACAGATTTTTGGCTTTCTATTATCAAATGGCTTGATAAGAAGTGCAAATAGCTGGCGTAAATGGAGCATTCCCCCAGAACTCTTGTAGATTTGGGCTGGGCCCCAAATGTTTACAACATCTGGCTCCGCCCCTGGTGTGGACCGTCCAAAATACTTAGCAAAAGGCAGAGTAAAGAAGTTTGGACCGTCCAAAATACTGAGCTATAACCAATGTAAAGAAGTGTAGACCGTCAAAATACTGAGCTATGGCCAATGTCAAGAAGTGTAGACCGTCAAAATACTGAGCTATAGCCAATGGACAGAAGTATGAGCCGTCCGAAATACTGAGCTAAAGCCAATGTAAAGAAGTCTAGACCGTCTAAAATAATGACCTAGAGCCAAAGTAAAGAAGTATAGACTGTCCAAAACAATGAGCTAGGTCACTGCAGTTAAAGTATAATTGAGGTTTGAGGTACAACAATGCCCGACAGGGTAAAACACAATAGCAACGATCAGACACGTTGTTAACAAGCCAACAGTTATCTGAAGCAGAAGATCTCGAGCAGTTTAGAAGTAAAAACATGATAAATGTGCCGATCGCAATCCCCCATTGCACAGGTAAAGTGCAGTAAACCAGTATAATCATCGGACCTTTCATGTTTTTTTTTCTTGGACTTGTTATGAACAATACCCCTGTTACCTGTACATTTCCCAGAACTTAAATTGGTGAGTTTATTAAATGTATTACTGATAAGAGTGACGACCAACCAAAATCTCACATTTGATTCACCAACAGAGGAGAGGAATAGTGTTTGCCTGTCTGTCACTATTCTGTTGTTGATGGCCAGAACATATATAACTGATAATGATCGTTACGAGAGACAGTTTTCTGTAACCTATAATATCACAGTACGGAGAGAGCCTTCTCCTTATGACTCTTCTGACTTGTCATTGGTCAACTGGTGTTCCATCTGTAAATAGAGATTTTTGGATTTTTGTTAGAAGATGATGATCATTATTAGCGTATCAAACACAATGTATTGCTGTTACTTGATAAACCTGAAAAATTCCATTTAAATTGATGGAATAAAATAAATGATTTTGTTGTCCTGTGAATACCATGTATCTCCAAAACATCTACTTGCAATAAGCTAAGAAGACAATCCTTGCAACTGGCATACAAATCAACGTTTAAAAAAATATATATATTTTAAAATATTTATTATACTTCATGGAATTTTTCTGAAATCGTAGCACTTCATCCTTCATTTGATCAGAACATTTCAAAATGTCTTTATTCTCAGGTAGTTCTCTCTGCTGTTCAATGTGTATGTGTGAAGGATAAGAATCCCCTAATGCTCAAATAACAATTTCGTAGTCTTTTTTTCCATGCTGGCAAAAATATAAAATGTAGCATTTATTTCACCTCTGGCCTGAAAACATAAAAAATTTAAAACATTTATTATTGGCACAAAAATGTGACTGAAAAAAATAAAATGCAAGAAGACTCTTGACAGTATGACAAAATTATATATTACAAAAGGTCACAGAAAAAACAGTGACTTTTTGAAATAATCTTAAGGGTTACGACCCACAGTCTCTACTTCTAATTCTGAGTATCGATCATCTCTTGAAACCTCTATATGTGCTTTTGATGGCAATCTCTGTGAAAGAAAGGTCTGCTGTCTTGTTGCCTATTTCCTCCCAGAATAAAACTGACCCAATTCACACTTCAATAAAGCCTCAATTACCTTACAATAGAGAGGTAAGACGTCATTGCAACCAAGCCATTACTGGTAGAAACGACATCTCAGAATGTCATCTTTCACCCCGCTATTTATTCTGCAATCTGCAACTCTGCAAGATGGTGAGCATTTTTTAGTTTCCGCTTTCTTTCTAAAAGTGTAAGATGATAAAATGTGCGTCTTTTTTTTTTTTTTTTTGGATGAATGAGGACCTAAGTTTATGAACCATACACCGGCAATCCACTCTCACTGTGCAGACATCAATCATGTGGTGACTATTCTTCAGTTGTCAGATTCTAAACTGACAGAGGACAGTTATAAATGATATCTGCTGCCAAATAACCACTGAATATAGAATGCATTACATTACAAAGATTACAAGCTCTAATATAGTCTTAGTTGGTGAAAATATTGAGCTTCCTGGCTCTGGAAAAAGAGTGTGCAGTTGTGTCCATGTGCTGTCAGCGGTACCACTCAGCCTCAGAGATAAAAAAACCCTAATCGGACCATAATTAGACACGGCCTTTTCATTGAAGCCATTGGAGAGAAGCATCACTAGCTAATGTCAATAACTGTGTCACAGCATCCAAGGTTCTGTCTTGCCAAATTACATAACATTAATAATGTGTAATTATGGGGAAAAGATTGAAGTGTCATTGTGCCGAAAGAAGAAATTAAATGCTTCTCAGCAAGAGAGGATGTAATCCTGGGACACGCTCTCAATGAGGGATGGCTTCATCTGGCTTCACTTGCCTGTATTATGGAGCTTTGTTAAGTCACTCCTGAGACGTGTGTCATCGCTCAGCTGCTGGATTCCGTCATTGTTTGCTTGACTGATACTGTTGCACTAGTCGTTGTAGGTTTTAAACAAAATTCACATCAGATACAGGCATTATTAATAAGCACCACAAGGTATATCTGCCCGAGAGTTGTGTTGATGATTCAGTCCAGTCATTTTTAATGAATGCTAACAACACTTTACATGACTTTACATAAATCGGAAAGGTAAACATATAGCTGGCGCGCGTGTTTGATGTGCTTTCAAGAACGTGAGCTGAGAATCTGTGGAGGCCTCAGTAGTGATGTCACAGGCTGTGACCCTTTGTCCTAAAAAGCGTTATGAAAACCATCTCTGTGTCTATACTTTCGTATAAGTGAATGCTGTGCTAAAATGCTGTGCTGTTTTCAACTAAAACTTAACATTTAATGAGGCTCGTTGGTCACAAGCCTTTGAGGGGGAACATTTTGTGTTAAACACATATTTTGATAAGGATAGCTGGATTATGTTTAAGGATTAGCAAATTAGACGCCATTAAAGACAACATATTAGCCTGTTAAAGACAAAGTATATGTGCTGGGTCTTTTCTTTGGGAAGTTTGCATGTTCTTCTCATGACTGTGTGGGTTTCCTCTGGAGGTACCAGTTTTTTATCACTGTCTGAAATATGCCAGGTAGGTGAAGAGAAAATCTAAATTGCCTTTAGGTGTGAATGTGTTTTTCTGTCTGTAGTTGTGTTGGCCCTGTGATAGACTGGAGATAGTTCAGTTCAGTCAAATCAAGTCCATTTTAATTATAATGTCCAATATCACAAATTTGCCTCAAGGGGCTTTACGATCTGTACAGCATAGACACCCTCGGTTCAGATAAGGAAAAACTCCCCAAAAATCCCTTTCATGGGGAAGAAAAATGGAAGAAATCTCAGCAAGAGCAACTTCCCTCTTCCCGGAAGGACAGACATGCAATACATGTTGTGTGTACAGGATGGATGTGAAAGTATAGAAAGGACAAGCAGGATGACAAAAGTATGGACAGCTTGTATATATATATGAAGAATATGAATCCAGGACAGGTGGCGACAAACAGACATAAACCTTATGACCTCCTCTCCACCGTGGAGATCTGAAAGAGGAAAGACTACACAAACACACAAGATGCAAAGCTCAAGCAAACCTTCGTACAGACAGGATGAATGAAACAAACACACACAGAGGGAAAGCGAGAGACAAGGACAACATGCACACAAGGGAGGGAGACCGGGAGGACAGGCCAGATCTCCTGGAGGATGGAAGGGGGAAGATCCAGATCCAAAACATCTGGAATGAGGCACCGACAGCCAGGGGAGAGAAAGAGGTCCCAGGATAGGTCCAGCACAGAGAAGCCTGAGTGAAACCAGAGGACAGGGAGAAAGTAGAGAGAGAGAGAGTGAAAGGGAGGAGAGAGAGAGAGAGAGAGAGAGAGAGAGAGAGAGAGAGAAAAGACAGAGCTAGGCACACAGCTTTGACGCTCATGTGCATGTAGGACACCAAACAAACAGAGGGTTAGAAAGATGCAGTGGTTTTCAGGAGGTTCACCGTATTCCTCGCCTGCAGGACAAACAAGGACTACAAGTAATAGACTTGATAAAATCATTGAGACCGATCCACTGGAAGGATGACAGGAAACACGTACAAGGCCTAAAGTAATCAAAGAATATGAATCTAGCTTAAGTTAGGGCACTAATATATTAATTTTTCTGTTTGGATTTAAAGGTCTCTACAGAGTCAGACTGTCTGATGTCAACACGAAGATTATTCCAGAGGAAGGGGTCACGATAGGACACGGCCCTGTAGTCTGCTGACTTCTTTAAACTCCGGGAAAGAATCCCTGTATTCTGAGAGTGGAGAGCATTGAAAGGAATACAAAGTTATAAGAGATAAGACAGGTAGGAAGGGGCTTGCCCATTTACAATGTTGTTAGTCAACAGAACCACATTAAAGTCAGGAAGTCAATAAGGGTAGCTAAAACAATTTAAAACAATTTAAGTTTTAGTCAAGATTCTAGCTGGAGTGTTCTGAACCATTTAAAGGCTTTTAGCATGTGGCAGGCCTGACCATAAAACATAACTATAATCCAGTTTGGATGATACAAAGGCATGACGTAGGATCTCTGCATCAACCATGAATAAAGAAGAGCTGATATTAGCTTTGTTGCGTATGGGAAAGTAGGTAAACTTTGTGATTTCTTTAACATGCTGATAAAAAAAGATGGTCAATTCACGTAAAACCGAGATTATTAGCTGCCTGACTTTGATTAGTCATACAGTTGTTGAGAGTTACAGTCACTTGAATAAATTAAATTAAATTAGTGTCCATTTCGTGCAGGGCCAATGACCAGAATTTCTATGTGACATCCACTTTTTCACAGCAGACAAGCCGGCTTCTAATTTAATAATTTGGGAATGATCATGCACCTTTATAGGCACATACAGCTGAGAATCATCAGCATAGCAGTGAAAATAGTCTTGCGTTGCCAGACCTTCCCTCCACAGCGCTGCGGAGGAGGGTCTCGCTAGTCCACACAGCATTCCGGGATAGGAGCTCTGGTTTATTGGCATTTCTTTAAACCAATCACTGTTTGGCGGCGCAACAGTGCCTCAGCAAAATAGCCTCGGGAACGAACTTGTTTTGGTGGAACATATGCACGTAGGGAGGCAAGCTCTGGAATTGAAATGGCTGTCGAGTGTGTGATGAGAAGTTTAAAAAAAAAAAGAAAAAAAAAAAAAAAAAAAAAAATATATATATATATATATATATATATATATATATATATATATATATATATATATATATATAAATATATAATCGGTTCTAGCTCGAAGAATGTTTCCTGAATCGAACAGAGTTTAGAATCCCAACACAAAGAAAGCAGAAGGTGAGGGACGGCACCGAAACAATCCTGTAAATAAAACGTCGTCAATATAGACTAGAGTGGAAAATTTGGCCAACACATTAAATGTAAAGATAGAAAAGCAGAGGCCCAAAAACAGAGCCCTAAGGTACTCCATATTTCACAGCTGAAAGGATTGATGTATTATCAAAGGAAATAAGTAAGGATAAGTAAGATGTAAACTATGCAAGAGCCAGGCCAGAGATGCCAAATTGATCTGCAAGTTGATCTAGAGTATACAATGATCAAGAGCGTCAGAAAGTGCACTGAGATCCAGTAATATAAGCTATAATGTGGAATCGGTGAGTCCATAGTAAGCAAAAGATCATATACAACTTTAGCGCATGCAAGTTCAGTGGTCTGGCAGTCTCTGAAAGCAGATCCCTATATATTATCTTGCTAGCCTAATAACTTGCAGTGGGTAAAGGCTGTAACCTCATTGTTATCATTAAGGTGGAGAAAGTGATGCACCATCTGGTGTAGTACATGCCACAGCAGCATTACTAATAAAAGACCCACAAAGGTCAAGGGGGAAACATAAACATTTATAATGTATGAACCATACCAAAAAGCCTATTAGGTAATTTTCAAAACAAGCTTTACATGGATAGAGTCATGGGTATAATATGGATTCATCTTTTTTAGCAATAGAAGCAGCTTTCTGCATGCTATTCATACACAGACGTCTGGTGTTTTGTGGTTATCTATCTCTCATTTTGTGTTTTTGACATTGCTATCAAAGATATAATTCAAAGCCCCTATGTGAGGGAAGTACACCTGCTCCCTGAAAAAAAAAACAGCACAACAGCATCCTCATACAGCTACTCTGCCACAGAGAAAGCTCCTGAGAGGGCCAACACTGATAAATCTCACACATTTCCTCGGTGATGTGGTGGGACCTAAAGAGGAAGGCACTTCATCACCGGGAAAGGCTTTCTCCGATCTGCCTTCAGCACCTCTACCCCTAATACGGAAGAGGAAATGGCACTAATAATGTTTTCGGGCATGTTTGGTTTTGGGGAAATGGTTTCATATATCAGTTTCATGGGAGATGGGGGATCGGGCTGTTGATGTGAATGCCTAGTTACAAGAAGAAGTGATACGTTGAAGAATTTCACTTTTTCGATAAGGTTTTTGAATTATGCTTGTTGGCCTATTTTATTACACACTGCAAATATGACATTTCGCTTGTCTGCTTTGTTTGCTCTTTTATGTCTTTTATTTGTGACAATATCATAAAACATTTCAGCGCAATGGGATTTTGAGAGGATTGCCAATATCTGCTCTGACATGTCTGCTACAAAATTGATATTTTTAAACATCATGTATGCTCACTTTAACTTTTATTGCACTGTTTATTCTTCAATTCCAATGGCACTTTGGTAAGCTTCTCCTGCACTCATAAGAATTCATCAAAAATATGCGGTGTGATCTTGCTCATTATGTGACTTTGCTGTGGTGCAGAAACACCAGGAGGAGAAGTCTTTGTCAGGAGTTTTGTTTCTCATTACCCACAGGGCTTCAATGCTCCATATTTCTTCTGCAGCAAGTCCCCAGGTTATACCAGTGCTATCTCTTTATTGCCTTCCCCTCCCTCCCAACTAAAAGTCACCGTTGGCATTGATTAAGGTGCGCTAAGAACCTGCTTATGTGTTTAAATTATCTGTGCCTAATGCTTGGGGCAAGCGTTTGCAGCGGTGCCCTGGGATGGCATTATTCCTGAGATGGAAATTCTTTGAGGATCACAGCTTTGCATCCTATTTGGTTGCATAGCCGTGAGAAATGCCACAGGGCTTGAAGGCCTTTATAAATACATTCATGCATTCTTAAGCTCTGATAGATTGAGTGAAGTTAAGGGAGCTGAAGAGCACAAAAAGAACTCATGAAAACATTGCTCATTGTTCAGTCCCACAAGTTTTACGCTGTAATTATAGTACAGTCGCTGTTGCATTTAAAAGAGCCCTAAACAATAACAGTACATAATAATTGCATAGTTTCATATTAAACAGTCTTTGTCGGGGAAGAGTAGGACAACCTCCCCTGTGGCATCTTACATTTCCATGTCTCTGAATGTACTGCAGTGGGACAGATTTGTCTGTGTCAGTGTTTTTCTGAATCCCTCTTGTGAGAGTATTTGTTGTATAGATTTGAGTAAAGCTCTTGGTTTTGGCTTCTTTTGGAGCTCTGTGCACTCTGAACTTTTAGGTCTATTTATTGTGTGGAAAGTTTGAAACTGAACTTTACTGCAATGCTTCCCTGGGCTTTTAGTTTCGGTACTCAGGGTACCAGTAAGGTTTACCAATTTCTCTAAGAACTTCAAATTTAGACCTACAACTAGTATGACCTATTACAAGTATATCAATTTAACTGCCTGTCCCTATGTTATCAATGTCTGGGATAACAATGTAGCTAAAAGAAGCCGAGAGTACAAAGCTAATGCTGCTCCATATCTGTTTGAGGTGTAAATAGGCAACTGTTTTGCTAAGAAGTTCACCATGTCAACAATAAAAATGTGCTCACATAAAGCATTGCACTTCAATCAGCTAAGTTCTAAGTGGGCATGCACGTACACTCTTACATGTGCAAACCGAACATATGTTGTAGTCCTCCACCTGTCTGAAAGTATGTTGAAGCCCAAACTAGACTGTAGCCTTCATCAGGGGTTCTAGTAAATCTTGAACCCATGCATTTATTTACAAGTTACACAAGCTAACTTTAAGCTCGTAGATATTGCCAGTCAATGTCATTAGCAGGTTTGCCAAATTAGGTATGGGGGGGACCGGTGTTTTAACCCATACCACACCACAAGTTTTTTGTAATCTTAACTAGTGGTTTTGGTGCTCAACTGTCACATAGCCGTTTCACAATCACCTTTAGTGGCAAAGCCTAACTGTCATGATGTAATGAGCAACACCTCACGGTGACCGGTCATCGCATCACAGATGAGAATGTATTAAAATTAGGGCTGTCAAACGATTACATTTTCTTAATCGCATGTTTTATCACATGATTACAATTCTATTATTTAGCATTTTTAAGTACATAACAATTGAAAGCAATTCTTACCAGTGTATCTTGATTGGGAATGAAATGAATGCAAAGAAAATTACTTTATGAACTTGCGTTTAAGATTTGTATTTGTTTATTATATATTTAATCTAGTCACACATTTTAATCTAGAGTCAATATTAAAAAAGAAGGGTACTAAGGGACTGTTCGTTATTTATTTAAGGGGCCACCGGAGGAGTTTTGGGACCTTCAGCCAAAAAAGACATGACCCTCCCATTGCCAGTAAAAAAAAAATTCTATGACCCTCCATAACAATTTTTAAAAAAGGTGTAACCCTCCCCCAGCAATTCATCGATAGCTTCTGTACTGGTTTGCGCTTGACAAAGATATTCAGATGCCCATTGTTTTTTACAGACATTCTCATCTGACGCAACACACTCCTCTGTTATGGTGTGGTGGCCATTTCAGTAGATTTACTCACTAACATAGTTGTCGAAACACAATAAGCATGGAAACTAAATGCACACTTCCTGCATTACTGCATTACTTCAAATACTAAGTTACTCCTCTAGTAAACTAGTATTCACATGAAACAAAACAATAAAATATTGAGAGCAGTCAGCAAGGCACTCTGGGTAACCTAACATTCAACACACAAACTGGTTGCTATATATACATGGCATTTAGGAAACCTTTATTGCAACTTTGGCACGGTAAGATGTCCAGACATAGTACAACAGTAACTTTCGTTTTTTGCGTCCTGCTGCTCCCATCGTCAGCCAGGAAATACTTTTTTTACTAAAGCAGTATATGAAATTGGATGTATTACCTACCACCATTTAGTTGTTTTGTGTTATGATTGATCATGCCAGACGTAATTCATATTGAATCATTCCATTTTAAACAATGAAATGACCCGTTTCACCGGGGGGGCAGCTCCCTCTGCCCCCCAGCAAACTCTGCATATGCGGTCAGACCATCTGGTAGCGAAGGAGGGCCGAGACTGAGAGCTACATGGAAAAATATGCACCAAACAAGCCACTTTGAAATGTTGCTGTTTCATGAATACAAAAGTTTGGTGACCCCCCCCCCCTTCTGGACTGAAAAATGTTGGATGACCCTCCCCTCAGCACAGAATAAAAAGACATGACCCTCCCTTATTTTCCTCCGGTGGTCCATTCCATAAATACCGAACGGTCCCTAAACAGTTGGCGACACTAAAGAATGGCTTGTTTATTGCTAAGGCCATATCGTCAAAATTAAATGTTTAATAATAATGTAATCACTATACCAATAACTTATTTCACTAGTAAATAGCTGTTGATTGACAAAAACAACCACCAGATGGGAAAAGGGCATTTAACAACAACTTTGAATGCACCACGAGACTGTAACTTACCAGTTTCATTGAATGCACCGTCTGTGTTTTTCCGACAACAGCAGCTGCAGATTGTTACATCCCGGTGTCGGAATCCTCTACAGTGAAATACAGACAAACTTTACACCGTTTAGCGTTAGCTGTCAGCATTGTAACCGTGTTTAATCCAGCTACTAGCTAGCAGTAGGCTAACGTTAGCTGCTGTCGCGTATAGTGTTAAATAGCATCATGTGCAACAATGTTTCTGTTTCCTGTAACGTCTGTTTCAGAGCATCAGAGAGAAGTGCAGACATATCAGTGGCACCAGAATGAGGCACCGAAATCCGCGTTGCTATTCCTGCAGCAGCAGGATGTGTTACGAGGAAGTATGGCAAAATAGTAGCCTGTTAGGCACGACACAAAGCCGAGTGAAGTGAAAATAAATTAATAAATGGCGACATGCGATTTATACGATAAAAAAAATGTAACGCATTATGCTCGGCCCTTAATCGCATCGCGATTAACATGTTAATGCTGACAGCCCTAATTAAAATACACATGAACTAGCTTCAATCCTGATAAATTGAAAACGAAAAGAAGGGATAATACTGCAATGTTTCCTTACAGCTACTCAAAGTTTTCCAACCTTCCAGTTATTTTCTGTACCTCTCCTCTCACTCTCTTTGACATTCCCAAATTGATTTTTATTTAATCCAGTCACCACACTGCGACTCGGGGGGCAAGTGGGTTTCCAACATTGCAAAACTCTACACACTGCACAGGGACTGGGAGGAAGTTGGACTTAATAATGGCCCATTTTTGCCATGGGGCCCTCTGCAAGGTTAATCTGGCTTTGCTCCCGTCCTCCCTCTTTCTATTCCTCACCTGCTACCAGTCCGAACAGGCACAGTATGTACAGGCATACAGTAGTTATGAAACTTGGTTACTTAAGATATACAGTTAATTCCATGTGACATCTTTCATCGTATACGTCATTACAAAATTGTCTAAGCCTAGTGTAAACTGTATGAGATTGTCAGATATTTGCCTCAGACATTCAATATTTGTGAACATAATCCATTATAACTTTGTCACTCATTCTCCGACAACCTTGCTTCCCAGTAGAAATTACACTGCGTCAATCACATGAGAGCCTGGTATTTGTATGGAACACAACATTAAACACAGCAAAGCTGAATTATACTAATCCATAATATCCAGAGCTTCTGTTTATTAATTCATTTACATTTTGCATGACATTTAACTAATCTATTCCTTGAGAAAAAAAAGCCAAGGTGGCAGTTATTAACAATTCTTGCCAGGAGTGAAATAATAGCAGTAATTAATTTACAGGCCCCCAGAGCATGGGTCAGGTTTTTGCAGTAATTGTCTTGTTGAATTGCACCTCTCTGTAACACCTGAGCCCTGATTATCTGCTTCTGGGGGGGAAAAACTTCTCGAAAGTACTGGACAAATGTTGCAAGAATTTTTCTTTCATGAAACACCTGTAATGGCATAGTCACATGTCTGTCTGATGATATTTGGCACAGCATACCACTGCCACACTCATCATCAGTTGCTCTCTAACTAGAAAATAAAGGATATTATTTTCTTTCCATTTCAGAAACTAAATTAAAATCATTAAGTGTACTCTAATAATTGGATTAAAAGAAACTCCAGGGATAGGAACTAAATCAATTAGCCGGCCTTGACTTATTTTCACACATCACATCTCAAGACAAGTGAGGTGCGATAATTCACTCTGGGGACATATCCAGGCACACTTGCCAATGAGGAGCCTAACATGTATAAAAGCTAAACAGTCAAAGTCAAAAACTCTTTTGAACAGTGCAACTGTGCATTCCCAGTGCTTCTGCCATAAGCCACATATTCAGATCTCACAGGAATGCTGAAGAGATGTTTCTACCCACAGGGTGCACTTGATCCCTCCCATCAAACAAGTGTTTGTTTATTGAAGAGGGAGAAAGTCAAATACTTTCACATCTTTTGAGCTCTAAGGACTACATAAAGGTGAGCTGTAAAGGCAGTTTTCAATGAATGTTGAACATCGGGGGATTAGTGTCTGTATTTGCTCCAACTGATGTGCATCTTGAATTTATTTATAACGATGCCCAGTTAAAGACTACTTCCAAATAGCATAGCTTTTGTATTTTGCAACTTTGACGATGCACATTTTTCAACAGATTCCCATGCATGGGTTGATATTAACCCTGCAATGTATTCTTTGGGATTTACATCCCAATGTTTCATCACTCCCCATGGGATGTTTTAATGTTACATGTAACCCCTGGCTAATAAAATGCTCCTTGGCCTTGGAAGTAATGCTGATTTAGGTTACAACTGTAGGCAGTAAGCTAGTTAGGAGAGAATGGCAATGATTGTAGCTCACGATAGAGAAGATACACTGTTTAATTCATTGATTACTACACCCCATGCACACATCTTCAACATGTGGACATATCCAAAGCTTGACAGGCCTAGTCACGGTTGCTAAGCTATAATTGGACAATCGCTGTTTGGGGGAGTGGTTTGGAGAGCAGTTTATTTATATGCATTTATTAACATATGAGCAGACAGATATTACTAAACAGGGGCTTTATTAACACATTCTCATCATGCGTAAAGATACAACTTCTAAGAGGCTGACCATTAAAATGTTACAATAGTTGCAAAGATATTTTGTACTGATTACAAGAGAATAGTGTATATTAACGTATGCATGTTGGTATTAATACACAATAATGTAACACAAGGTATAGTGTCATAGATTAAAATGGATTCCCTCACAAAACAGCTTGTCATTATACAATGTTCTGTTCCAGACTGTACAGAAACACACCTCTGGTTTCTGCCAAGGGCAAACACTGCCTGCATGCCTGTGAAGACAATGTTGGCAAGTCCTTGAGACCCATTCTTAATAAGCTATAAAATAAATGAATAAATATCCCCCCCCCCCCCCCCTTGCCTTTTGTCCCAGCCAGGCAGTGACTATTAACGTGATTTTCAACCTTTCCCTCTTGGTGATGCCTCGGGAAAATGTGAGTGCAATGTTAAGAGCGATGCGACAGCTACTGCAAAAGACAGGAAGGGGGGAGTGAGAGACATAGACACAGATTGAGAGAGAGGGAGAGAGGGATTGTGGGACAGAGACTTCTTCTAGAACATCATTTGTATGCATAGCGGCTGAGGCGGCAGTCGGCAGGCCTCAGCTACAAATTTTCCCACATTTGTCCACATCTATGGTCAAATAGGCTGCATTTGCATCCAAATTAAACAATCAAGATGGTGGAGGGTCAGTTGTTTAGAGTTAAGTGTTTTGTGCACCGCTAAATGAAGCTCACATATTACGAGGGCTGAGGAAGAAACAATTAGATAGTAGGAGAGACAAAATACTTTATCTGACTATTCCATAGTGTATATGAATACAACTAAGAATAGATTACTGACTGGTCAGTGCGGGCAACTGACCCTAGATCATTCACTGTGGCTCATCTGGTTCTTGATTTAATTAAATGCAATGTTTTGTTTGGGAATATGCACCAGTACAGCTGAATTAATTGAAAAGGGCCTTGAGGCAGGTCCTACATTAGTACCTCACCTTGAGGCCCCATCTAAGTTGCTTCAATATCAACTAAATCAAGTTATTGCATGGCACATATTCCTAAATAAATTAGTGTTTAATTAAATTACCAGACACTAATTGACACACAGCAAACCTCAGGCCAGCTAAAATTCCAAGCATGAGGGTAATGGTTTGTTTCTGGGGTTTATAACTAAAGGGCGAATAACCTTGGGCCTCGGTATCAGGCACCGAGGGCCATGACAAAGCGTGATTTGATGAGTTGGGAACAGTTTGTGAGAGCCATGTGGAGGTAATGCCAGACACTTTTTTCAGTACTGCGCGTACAGCACTTTTAAGCCGCCATGCAAAGGCGGAAATCGTGGGATCAAGACATACCCCATCTGAGGGTTGTCCCCCCCTAAAAATATCATTAAAAACCATGCTGTGTTTTGTAAATAATATGATATGTACATTAAATAATTGTGTAAGTAGTAAAACAATACAAACGCAAATGGACCTGAAAAATGCGTTTTAAGTTTGGAAACTGCAGTCCCCTTTCTCTTGACTTACAGTGGTTTGGTCCATGCCTGCTTCATGTCACACACAAGTCTGGTGGGAAATTGTATCCCCACCCCACCACCCCTCCTCCAGCCTAGAAATTTAGATGCACTCTAGCGGCAGCAAATGTAATTTGCAACCAGGGTCAGTCTAGCAACTCTCCGTTAGCTTGCGAGCTGGAAAAAACAAATTCTGATCAGGCCAATCACATTGTGTATAGAGTCAGTGGACGGGCTTAACATAAGGATGGCAGAGTTGCGACGGTTCCGCGTGAATTCCCTGCTACTTGAAAACAAAGAATTCTTTTGAATCGGCTGTAGCCGCGACTCTGGAAGACTTGGAGTTAAGCACTGAAGTCATTCTTAAAAAAGGAAGATGTGTTCGGAGTTTTGCCGACCGGATACGGCAAAAGTTTAATCTATCAACTAACGTTGCTCTGGTTGGCTATGAGTGCAGAGGGAATTTGAAAGACAACCGTTTATCCCACCCGTCGGATTGAGCCCTGCCAATGGTGAGTTCCCAGACCCAACATCTTGATGTTCCCCCACCTGTTAGACCTGTTGGATGAAATATACGGCCATGCTGCCATGTGCAGTATGTCCCGGACTTTGATTGACACTTATGTAGGTGTCCAGAAAGTGGGGTCAGTACGGGCTCACAGCTTATTTTCTTCCAGGGTCCTTCTAAAGGGTTAATTTGCTTAAGGATACACCTACTGTTACTGAACTTCATGACCATCTATGTAAGCATAAAATAAGAATTAAAAAGTAAGTCCAGTGAGAATGGCAAGGATTGCAGGTGGATTGCGTGTATATAGCAACGGCTTATACATTGTCCCAACCTGGCATCATAAAATCTTGTATTATCTGTTTTTATATTATCTATTGTTTTTAACTGCTCTTTAATGTTTTATGTAAAGCACTTTGAATTGCCCTGTTGCTGAAATGTGCTATACAAATAAAGCTGCCTTGCCTTGACTATGTCAACTGAACTCTATACATTACCATATTAGTCAGTAGTGCCATTACATGTAGCCACTCCTCTCTGCATGATCAGGGAAACCCATTGTGAAACGCAACAGCGCATAACATTACCTCAGCCCTAGCACCATTGTTGGGCTTTTGAGATATGGTGTTATTTCCTGTCAAAGCTACTTCTTCATCAGCCCCTCCTTTAATGTGAATCAGCCAGTGAAGTGGAACATGCTATTTTGATCTTGCTCATGCAATTTGTTTGCACAGCAAATCAATGGCCACACATCCAAACAAATATGATCGCTAAGCAAATATTTGAGCATACAGAAAGACTGTACGTAGGTCTGCAGCTCTGAGCATACAATCCCTAAAACCCAGGAATAATTAGCTTACTGTGCTGTTTGCCAAAAGTACCACCTGTCACATCAGTTCAGTCAATCCTTGCCTATATATGATTTAAAGAGATATCAAGTCAGTTGTTTGTGCTATGTCCCCTTAAATTCTGCCAGACCCACAGATGGGTCTGTTTTCACAAAGTCATGTTGTGAGGCTGAGCATTTTTCAGACATACAAACCTTCCCAAAGGTCTCAATGTTTCACATCATACCAAATGTGTTTTACAGAAAAATGTGCTTAAAGTGATGCACCTACCACATTGCATCCTGGGTTCTAATATTGCACTTTGTGTTAACCCTCTGGGGACTGAGGGTATTTTCAGAGAGAGAGATGATTTTGGCATGCTCTGATATTATCAATTTGAGGAAATGCAAGCAGTATTTTCAAAGTACCATGACTTTTTTGCTCGTCACAATCTCAGCTACAAAAATATATAAGTAAAATGTATTTCATGATTGTACTTTTTTTATGACAAAAAAATTAGTAGTTTTAGAAGTGTGCTGGGATTTGCGAAAAAACATTACCTGTTTTGGTCACTTGACACTTGCACTTGACTTGGTGATTGGGTGAAGTCTTATGTACGTAACAAGCACAAACACTTGTATCTGCTCCATTGTTTTACAGTGCCTTGCGAAAGTATTCGGCCCCCTTGAACTTTTCGACCTTTTGCCACATTTCAGGCTTCAAACATAAAGATATAAAACTGTAATTTTTTGTGAAGAATCAACAACAAGTGGGACACAATCATGAAGTGGAAGGAAATTTATTAGATATTTCAAACTTTTTTAACAGATAAAAAACTGAAAAATTGGGCGTGCAAAATTATTCAGCCCCCTTAAGTTAATACTTTGTAGCGCCACCTTTTGCTGCGATTACAGCTGTAAGTCGCTTGGGGTATGTCTCTATCAGTTTTGCACATCGAGAGACTGATATTTTTGCCCATTCCTCCTTGCAAAACAGCTCGAGCTCAGTGAGGTTGGATGGAGAGCGTTAGTGAACAGCAGTTTTCAGTTCTTTCCACAGATTCTCGATTGGATTCAGGTCTGGACTTTGACTTGGCCATTCTAACACCTGGATATGTTTATTTGTGAACCATTCCATTGTAGATTTTGCTTTATGTTTTGGATCATTGTCTTGTTGGAAGACAAATCTCCGTCCCAGTCTCAGGTCTTTTGCAGACTCCATCAGGTTTTCGTCCAAAATGGTCCTGTATTTGGCTCCATCCATCTTCCCATCAATTTTAACCATCTTCCCTGTCCCTGCTGAAGAAAAGCAGGCCCAAACCATGATGCTGCCACCACCATGTTTGAAAGTGGGGATGGTGTGTTCAGGATGATGAGCTGTGTTGCTTTTACGCCAAACATAACGTTTTACATTGTTGCCAAAAAGTTCGATTTTGGTTTCGTGTGTCTCCCAGGTGGCTTGTGGCAAACTTTAAACGACACTTTTTATGGATATCTTTAAGAAATGGCTTTCTTCTTGCCACTCTTCCATAAAGGCCAGATTTGTGCAGTATACAACTGATTGTTGTCCTATGGACAGAGTCTCCCACCTCAGCTGTAGATCTCTGCAGTTCATCCAGAGTGATCATGGGCCTCTTGGCTGAATCTCTGATCAGTCTTCTCCTTGTATGAGCTGAAAGTTTAGAGGGACGGCCGGGTCTTCGTAGATTTGCAGTGGTCTGATACTCCTTCCATTTCAATATTATCGTTTGCACAGTGCTCCTTGGGATGTTTAAAGCTTGGGAAATCTTTTTGTATCCAAATCCGGCTTTAAACTTCTCCACAACAGTATCTCGGACCTGCCTGGTGTATTCCTTGTTCTTCATGATGCTCTCTGCTCTTTAAACGGACCTCTGAGACTATCACAGAGCAGGTGCATTTATACGGAGACTTGATTACACACAGGTGGATTCTATTTTTCATCATTAGTCATTTAGGTCAACATTGGATCATTCCAAGATCCTCACTGAACTTCTGGAGAGAGTTTGCTGCACTGAAAGTAAAGGGGCTGAATAATTTTGCATGCCCAATTTTTCAGTTTTTTATCTGTTAAAAAAGTTTGAAATATCCAATAAATTTCGTTCCACTTCATGATTGTGTCCCACTTGTTGTTGATTCTTCACAAAAAATTACAGTTTTATATCTTTATGTTTGAAGCCTGAAATGTGGCAAAAGGTCGAAAAGTTCAAGGGGGCCGAATACTTTCGCAAGGCACTGTATATAACTAATTTGCAATCTAAAAAAAAATATGCCTGTTGTTTTGTGACCAAAAGTTAGCTGTGGTAGGGGTAATGGCTCTTCTCACTAAATATGCAAAAGGTCTGTTCACAGCTTAGCCAAGGGTAAATGGGACTGCCCAAAGTTTACAGAAGGGCTATTCTGTTGAGGGGGACACGTTTTCAGAAAGCTCAGTGCCATCGGACTTTGGACCTCAAAGTCCGATGACATCATTGCATAATAATTAGCCATGTGGAGTTACTCCTGGTTGAAAGGAGATTATGGTGTGTATATGCCAGCAGCTGTACACAATGTGATACTGTCACAAAGGTGGGAACAAAGATTGTTCTAAAGTTCAAGAAACTGAACGCGAAATTCAAGAGAAAAATCAAGAGCATGTGAGGTGAAAGATTCAGAGCGTGTTCTGCCCACTCCTTCACTAAGTTCAGTCTGGGTCAGATTCCTGATGTCACTATGCGACATTCATGACCCTTCAAGTGATTGTTGCTAAGTGCCTTGGGTTTCGTGATAGCGCGCAGCATGTGGTGAATGTGCTCAAAAATATTCACAGCCTTCTAGATTGGCTCCTACTGTGAGTGGGCTCGAGGTGGTAAAGGCCCTGGATTGATTACAATTGTAATCAAGAATCAGTTTGATACACTCAAAAAAAGAGCACTTAATCAGAGAGCCAATGCTGCATCAGCTCCTGGACTTCATCCACAAAGTGGGGAATAGCTGGTCACTATAAGTATGTTTATCTTACTTATTTATAGCCTCGTAATGCCAACCAATGAGCTATTTAACACTTGTGGTCCTACTGTGAGGTAATGTGTATTGTATTGTTGCAATAAAGCAACTAAGAGCTTTGTCAACTAATAATTTACTACTTTATGACTCTTAACATTATTAACTTACTATGATTCACTCAGTGTTATTCATAATTTCATATTCTTATGGGAGGTTTGAGCATGGTAGTGAGCGTCTCATCTAACTCTGCAAGAAAGCAAATAAGCCTATATTAAAAATAATGCAATGTAAAACTGAAGCATGAGTTGAAGTATGCTATCTAACCTCACTGGGGGCAATTTGCTGATTTTATATACAATATACATTCTTTAGCTGTTATTCCACATTATTAACACAAGGGCAGACACCTGTACAGCGGTTGAGGAAACAACTTGTTTCAATAAACAAAACTTGAGTAGCTGACCTTTATTTAATTAGCACCTGACAGAATGTGGCTCCTCCTGAGCCTTCATGAATGTTTAATCAACATACTGACTCTCCTTTTGTTTCACAACTACCTGCCTCCTCTCTCTCTTTCTACGTCTGCTGCACACTCAGTGTGCGATCAAATGCAAATCTCTGCAACACATCTCCTAATACAAATACACTGTCTATCATGGGCTTTGCATTGTCAAGCAGGTCTGGACAACTGGAGCCACTGTAACAACTGGACGATCTATGCTACTCGTGAAGCCTTGCTGGTTCAATTACTGATGTTACTACTGTAAGCCTCACCCTGCTGTGAAGTCAGCAGACGCATCTTGCTGCTCTACTCATAGTGTATGTGAGACATGCATAAACATGATGCTGACATATGAGGAAAACAAAATGCGACAGGGGAAACAGCAATCCACAAACAGGTTCAGATCGATGATTTTCCTAAATCATTTCTAATTTTGCATTGCCATCAATCTAGGCAACTACACAATGAAAACAGATCATCAATAAAAGTTGCATTGCTTTAGCTAAATGTCATTAGAAACCAAGTTATCCCTCCCAGTCCAATTGAAAAAGTGATGAGTATTTAGAGAGTTTAATTTCCCCTTTCTCTCCCCTTTTCCTGTCTTCAGCTGTCCTATCTAATAAAGGCCTACAATGCCACCCCCCTCAAACAAAGTTGTACACCTATGTTCACCATCTTAGTTTAGTGTTAGCATGTTAACATTTGCTAAACACAAAGTACAGCTGAGGCTGAAGGGAATGATGTTTTGCAGATATTTTTTCATAAACCAAATTATTGGACAAATCAAAAATTTGAGCTGATGATGGCGTTACATGGAGAATTAAGACTTCACCAAAGTGATTATAACTCATCCTGTTGGAACCATACATTGTTGCACCAAATTTCAGTTGGGGGACCACAGAAGTAGAATTCATCTTCTGGAGACAATGAGTTTTTGTGATATTCCAGGCTCAAAGTGGTGGACTGACTGACTATCCAACAATCCAAAATTGTCATCCCTACATCCATGTTGCTTGCGTGGGTAAAAACAAATGCATGGTTGTGGTTGTAGTGCCAGCCAACGGTTTAATGTTACACATCCATCCAGAGCTACAGCTGTAACAGTTAATTATGTGCTGTAGTTTCCTAGTTAATTTAATTGTAAACATGTAATTGCTATAATTGATTCGGAAATACAAATGCTTATGATGGTACACCCTGCAATGATTTTGCTTATGAAGCCCATTTAGCGTGTATCATAAGCTTGGAATGTGTTAAGTTACAAATTCCACTTGCTAATTACTTACATGCATTTCATCTGGCATCCAGTACAAGAATATTTTTCTCATGTTGCACCGCTTACCAAGACAGCTCTGTTGGCTAGTCAGCCTTCTCTCAAGTCGAGCTAATTGACGAACTTGCTAGTTGGTGTACACAGTAAAAGAAATGCCAAGAAGGGAGGAGTAGAAAGCTTGTATTTGGAAACGTTCCCCATTTGTGACATGTCAATTTGGAACTGATATCACCAGGAACAAAGGCTTCAATTTCCATGGAGCAGCAAAGATAAGCTAAGAGAACAGTTATTGATGACACTTTTATTTGTTCACCCTTCTCTCCAGTTCAGAATGTCTAATTCCCTGTACTGTTTTTTAACTGCTAACTCCCCTTTTTGGCCCAGATATGGTAAATGTCTTCTGATGCGCGTGATGTTTTTGAACTTCCAGCAACAACCTTCACACGTAGGGCCCACAGAGATCAGTACAATGTTGACACTTGTGTTTGATGAGAGCTGGAGACAGGGCCATGGGGAACAGAACGTGTGCGTTTACGGTGTCGGACAAGTAGGGCTGCGCATTGTTCAAAAAATTTCAATACCGGTACCGATACCAATACTGTGACTTTGATACCAGTTCCTAAACAATACTTTTTTCGATACCAATTTCATAAAACAAAAATAAATTACAACATTACGGCACAAATCTTCTACTACGTTAGCCCCTCTGTGTTCCTTTACGACGTGTAACGTTAGACAGCCATCACCAGCATTACTAGATCTTGGTAGAAGATGCTGCATGCTCATTGGATCACTGACGCTGGTAAGATTTACTCTTTAGGTATTGAAATTGGGTATTGAATGACGAGGCATTTTTCGATACTCAGTGCTTTAGAGGCAATTCGGTCGGTGCCTAAAAAGTATTGAATTCGGTACCCAGCCCTATGGACAAGATTTTGTTCCCCGCACCATGACGTGTTTGGAGTCGATGACAAAGATACCCGCACAAATACAACCTGTACAATGGCAAATTGGAATGCGTTGCTTTAAATTATTCAATATTGTGAAGGGTTATTCCTCCAGCTTCCTGCTTTGTAAACAGGAAGCTGAGGCACTCTAAGTCATCATTCCCATGGTTATTTCTATAGCAACATGTCCTCGCACAAAATACTTCATTTAGACAACAGCAGCTGCTGTAAATTGTATTAATTGTATAGTAATTGTTAACCCAGGTGCTATATGATTACGTCTCATCTGGAACTATGCATTTGTGGTTAATTGACTAACATGCAAACATGAACCTCTACATGCAAATACTGAACTAAACATCTTTCTCTAGCTCCCTCCTATGAACACCATACAAGCCGTAGCAGGTTGCTTGGTAATATATCAAAAGACCTACTGATATTTGTTCTTGAAAATGGTTTTGGGAGCGGCTACAGCACTTACACCAGATGCTAAGGCAAAGGAGTCCAGTCTTTTCCAGCGATCACGACTGGCCTGGCTGCATCTACTTTTAGATGTTTGGGGGTGCAGGGTGAAGCAGGGCCCACCCACTGAAAATGATATATAAATGCACACATGCCTGTTTGTATTATGGCAATTGTGCATTGTGCACTGCTTGCATGTTTGACATCAATACACTTTGTTAGTTGAAGAAAGGCAGTCAATCATTAATACTGTGTTCTGAACATGTTTGAGAAGATGTTCATTATTGTCTGAACTGCATGTATAAATACAATATAATTGTTGTGCTGCATTAAAGTGATAGGTAGCAAATAGTCGGCCTTCTTATATTTTGGCTTTCAGAGTCAATGGCTGTTGTGAATATGTTACATTCCACATTCCATTCTGTAAGAACTCTAATGAAAGTTCTTCTAATCTGTTTTATTTGTATCCCAAATTGCAACACTGTTTTCTATCTGTGTGAACAAAAACCTTGGCGCAATTCTTCTGCCTATCCTGACTCTCTTTCTCATCTTACTAAACGTCAGACGAGAATATGTATATCTGTGTGTGTGTCTCATTTAACCTTTAGAACATTGTGAACTGAACCCTGCTTTGTGTTGCTTGGTTCTCAGAGATCTCGCCACTGCTTCCAGAGTCAATTCACAGAGGTCAAGCCAGGATATGATAGGATTCGAACCACAAAATGATCGTGATTGGATTGTTTCACCACAGGGGCAAAAAGTTACCTTTTAACTGTAACGGACTGTCCGCTTTGCAGCACTAGCTTCGTTAGAGTTGCTCTGCCTGTCAAACGTTTCGTTCTCGTGTGGCATATATGCAGTTTACAATAACAACAGTGGCAGATTTACAACGCAAATTTATTTGTATTTTGTTAGTAAAGTTATAATATATTGTGCTCAGACAAAGATAGATAAAAGCTGTTGTAGATGTTCTAGCTGGTGACCGCTGATTTTGTTACCTGAAATGACTAGATTTTAGCAGCCTCTGCCTGACATTTTAATGTTTCGAGTTGACTCATTTAAAAAAAAATCTAATATGGGTCTTGTACATCATGACACCATACATTACATCACACTAACAGACTGAGGCTAAAGCTGCATGTCCCAGGAAAAAGGTCAGTACTCAGTTGATCCATGACATGGGAATAGAGAAGAAACATTACATTGATCTTGTATGTTTGTTAGGGTTAGCCTTCGTTTTCATACTCATAGTATTACGATGAGATATGATGTGTAAAAAATGTAAGCTCAGACAGTCTTGTTTGAACAGAACCCTGTTTGGTTGCTATTTTGTTTGCTTAGCTTACATTTGTATTTCAAACCGTGTGCTTTGACTTTAGAAGACTTTTAGGACAATCGGGACTAACTTATGTGTTTTGCCTACATTAACTCTGTTCTGAGTAACGTTGGCTGGGAATGCTGTGTAATTTCCCAAGTTGCTATGCTGACATTCAATTCAATTCAGTTTATTTATGAAAGGGGACAGTGCAAATTAATAAAACGCATTATTTTACATGGGTTAAACATGCCAGAATTAGCCAAAAGGCTATTTTTCATCTGTAGTCCCATGCCCTCGATGTTAAAAAAAGGCTTTTTAAAATACAAAGAAACAAAAAGGAAGACAAAACAAAACTTAGCACCAAACATCACAGAAGCAGAAAGATCTACAACAAAGCAAAGCAACAGAGTATAGGGTAAAAAGATGTTAAGAACAATAAAAGCAGTAGTAAACTGGGAGGAAACAAGTAAAGTTAATATATCTTGACATTGCAAACTAACAGAATACATGCATTGTAAATAGTGCTGTCAGTTAAACGTGTTATTAACAGCGTTAACGCAAACCCATTTTAACGGCGTCAATTTTTTATCGCGAGATTAACGTTCTTTTTGGCCTAGCAACCTTTGTAGTTTTTTTCACATGCTGTTGCGACAACTAGTAACGTTAGAAAAACTACAACACCACACCGGATCGAGCTAGACCAGAAACAAAACAACAGGCACGCCGCACACGCTTGTTTGGGCTTGCTAGCCGACCAAAGAGTAGTAGGCTAACGTTACGTTTTGAGTGGATGGCGAGAGCGAGACGCCGAAATGGATGCCAATAAGATTCTGAATGGAAAGTTTACTTTTAAAAAGTTGCCAAATGGTTCCATTGACAAGACCAAAGTGATCTGTGTGTTTTGTCATTGTGAACTGAGCTATCATCGCAGCACGTCCAGTCTGAAATACCACTTGATGGCCAAGAATACAGCTGATGGCCAAGCACACAGCTGATGGCTAAGCATACAGCTGATGCCAATTCTCTGCCCCCTCATCAAAGCCAGGCGACAAAAGCACAAAGCAAGCCGATCCACTTTTCCATGTTGATAAGAGCATTAAAATGAGAAAAAATAATTGGACAAAAATAAATCTAGGGACATTTAGAATAGACAAAAATGTGCGATTAATTGCAATTAATTGCGAGTTAACTATGACATTAATGCGATTAATTGCAATTAAGTATTTTAATCGTTTGACAGCACTAATTAGAAATAATGTTAGTGGTGAAATGTATATGTATTAACCATCCAGTGTTTTAGCTGCTTAGTAAAAGACGTATATGTGTTTAACTGTCTGATGTGGTTTGGGATTGAATTCCACTCTCTTGACCCTCTGATGGACCAGGCTGACTGACTAAAAGAACTTTTCTGCAGCGGAATATCACAGTCTCTTCTTGAGGATCCCCTTGTGACTCCAACAGTGTCTGATCTTCTGTTAAAGCAATACCAGAGATTATTTTGTACCTTAAAATAATGTTTCCAAAATCGTTTCAGTGGTTCATCATCTCTTAACAGGGTGAACGACACTTATGCATTCGCTTTGCAGCCCTCTGTTCGTTAAAACTGCACTATGCAAGTTTGCCAGATCGGGTAGCGGATCTGTAGTTCGAATCAGAACGGTAATGGACAATTCTGCTTCCAACCTGTAGGGGGACAAAAGAGGAAAAGTGCTTTGGTGTTGCTTTAATGTAGGCAACAAGTGGCGGTGGAGCTAGGTTGTGAGTGACTTTATATACCAAGCATACGTTTACATATTTCATTAGGTCTTCTCAGCTTAAAAGCTGGTACTTTTTTAAAATTAAGCAGTGATGGAAGAGCCTAGTTTTTTATGTAAAGTTTTTATGGCTTTTTGGTAACGTGATTTGAGTGGTTTCAGTGTGCTGTGTTTGGCCTGGGACCAGCTTGTCAAACAATAATTCAGATGAGTGAAAATCATAGAATGTAAAAACATTTTGGCAGCCTCTGTAGACATGTGATTTCTGATGTAACGAAAATTTGCAATATTTAACGTGATTGTTTTACAGATTTTTTTCACGTGTGACTTAAAAGGAGAGGTTCGAGTCAATTAGCACCCCAAGATATTTAAATTCAGGACCAGCTTTCACACTGTGTAGAAATTCTACACGATGGATTTGCCTCTTGTTGTGAATGTTTTTCTTTGACAAAAGCTGTTACCCAACAAAATAATGTGCCATGATGTAAATTCAGATGTAATTTAATTGGCTGTCAGTGTTTCTATTGTTTATCAAATCACTCAGAAAGTGATCCCAATGATATCGTTCGCCACTCTCCTTATAGTTGTACTGTGGACTGGCTAACCATTGCAGATTATGTTAGATAAACACACTGTTTAATCAAATTCCCTACACTTGTGATTTTGATTTGTGGAAGGAGAAAACAGACACCACCCCCCGAAACTTTTCAAATGCAGAATATTGCATAATAGCCCCCAAACTCACTGCTCAACATGTGGAAAAATCCAAAGCTCGACAGGCCTGCCATGGCTAGTTACGGTGGCTAAGGTATGATTGGACAATCACTGTTCGTGGGAGGGTTTAAGCGAATGGTCCATTTAGTTGTTGTAATGGCATGTTACAGTAATCATTACATCTAGGTTTTTTTCTCTTCCTTTTTCTTGTTGATATTTCTTCCAGCCCCTAAAAAGCCTACCTCAGATGCACACAGCAAGCAAAGACACACCAGGTTACATTGCAAAAAAAGGACAAGTTACCCATGTGGGTATAAAAGGAACCACCCAAGAAATTAATTTGCATTGTTTGTGAAGTCATTAAATTCCTTTAATTCCTAATGATTCTGATAGCGCTCTCACCGCTCCAACAGCAGGTGTCTGCATCCCAGCAGTGCCATATGTTTTTCCTGGCACATGGCTTGCCTCCTCTCCCAACATGCACTCATAAACAAACCAAAAACTGGTCAAGGTCTCAGAAGAGAAGAAATATGGGGAAGAGATGTAGGGGATGTTCACACAAACACACACACACACACACACACACACACACACACACACACACACACACACACACACACACGCGCGCACACAACCCCTGCAGGATAAGTTTTAGTGTAGATGCACCAAGGAGAGAATACAAACTGTGGGAAGAACCTTTTATAGGGCACAGGTGGGCCTTGGAGTGTCCTAACATCATTAAAAGATGGATTGGGTCATAGGTGATTGAATCGTTCCCTCAGGTGGCAGAGAAGGACAGTGATAGAGAGAAAACAGGGTGACTGATGAAGGGTTGTGTGGTGCAGGAACAGGCAGCTGTTGGGGGTCAAGGTCCTGCTGACCGGGCTGAGAAAGGGCACAGCGGAGCAGGTAACACTTGGTGACTGAGCAAGCAGGATATCAGATGTGCAGAACACAGCTGTTGGCTTATTTTTGAGACAGGATTCAGTTTTCCTTTTTTTCTACAAGGTTGAGTATAGGGTGTTATATATATATATATATATATATATATATATATATATATATATATATATATATATATATATATATATAGATATGTACACTGTTAGAATTGCCATCACCGCCCATCAAAGATTACAGCCACAACATGTTTTTCATCTTTCCACTTGATCACATTTGCAGTATTTGAAATGAGACATACAGTATACAGGAACAAAGGAGCTATGATCCCCGTGAATATGTCAGTCATTGAGATTTTTCATATATATATATATATAAATATATATATATATATATATATATATATATATATATATATATATATATATATATATATATATATTTAATAATACTCTTAGGTTTCACAAAATGGCAGGCAAGAAACTAAACGCAAGACACAAAAAACAGTTCAGGTGCAGAAACAGTGTTTAATAAGTAAGCGAGGTAAACTAGGTGGTCAATCAGCATGGCAAACACATTCAGTAGGGGCAGGCAAAAGGGAAAGACCAAAGTCCAAACAGGCAGGTCACAACACAAACAGGCAGGCTCGGAATCAGAATGAAAACCTGCTGGAGAGCTAGGTTAACACACCAGACAATCTGTTAGCTGATGAGAAGCAGGTGAGTGTGTGTGTGTGTGTGTGTGTGTGTGTGTGTGTGTGTGTATGTGTGTGTGTGTGGGGGGGGGGGGTGAATGGAATCATCAGGTAATGCAGAGCAGGAGGGAGCGGCAGAGTCTGAAATGACATGAGAGTTAAGGGCCGTCCACCCAAGAATGATAGCTATAATCATAACTGTACTATGTATAACGATGGGAGCATCCATACTGCTGAACGATAACGTCAGCCTTAGAAGAATAAGAACCCTTAAAGGAATACTTAATCATCCAGTTTTCACTGGACAGCGACAAAGATGGAGCCAATTTTAAATATCTTGTAGATTATTGGGACGTTTATATCATTGTATTAAATTGCATTTTATTTATTTTATTGTGTTAAATGCTCATTTTAGGTTTTTAAACTGCAAATTAACAAGAAACATCAGAACAGTAAAGTTTACTATTATATGACATTTACATTTTACATAAATGTAGTGTAATAGCGTAATTATTTAAACTGAAACCTGGGCTTCATGTTGGTTCATATACATTGTATGTGAAATCAACAATACGTGCATTCCTTTTCCTTCTCGCAATCTTTCCTGTCATGAAAATATACATGGCTGTAGCATGAATGTCATTCTTTTTATTAGCTGTAGTAATTGCAATGCACTGTGGCTGATCTTGAGTTGTAGACATGGCTTGGAGTGATGATTCACCGAGAAAGCAGGAACAAACCCTTATTTTCCTTTGTGCCAAGCGGTGCTGTTTAGGAATTAATGTGCAATGTACACATCACTGTCTCCAAAACATCTTGCTGCTGCAGCTTGAAGCAAAAACTAACAAAATGAGCTGCTTGAGCTTCACGTTTTGAAACTTTGGATGAAAGACTCTATGGTTCACACCCCAGGACAGTGTTCCGAGTGTGTTACTCAGCAGCCCGTGAGTGACAGCCAGACAGAGTAAGAGAAAAAAACAGACAAATCAAGTGGAGCACACATCAGACGGGAGAAAAATGAGATGACAAAAGAAGGAAAACATCCATAAAGTTGTTCTCAAACTCTTTATTGAGGTTATATTAGTGCAATCTATCAGTGATGTACTGGCAAATCCATAACCCTACAGTGGAATTTTACCCCTGTGAGCTGTTCCCCTTTATGAAGTGCAATCTCATAGCAGGACTGCATGCCTCTACGGAGCTCATTTTTCAAGCAGTGTGAAGTGGAATGGCTATGTCAGAAACATAGAGGCATTGACTGGAGGGGGCCCATTCGTATGCCATTTATCCATCAGAATGTCTTGTGACACAGTCGAATCGCCCCCACACCGTTAAATAAGAATCTGTACCATCGCAAATTCAATTTGTGATTGATTAAGTGCACCGGCTTGGAGCTAAAGCCTGTTTTATCACATATATTTACAGTGAGAAAAACACCACCTACATAAGGATCTTAGAATTCTTCTTATACACTGTGATGTTGATACATCCTTTCATATCTTGCTCCGTTTTATTGTTTGCATACTCACACCTCTACACTATGGCTTTATTAGGAATTTAACCAAGAAGATATAATGTATGAATTAGTGGACACATTCATGGTCCCCATGATGGCATTTACTAACTTCGTGATCTTCTGACTATTCCTGTTAGTGCCATCAGCCTCAACTGTTCCTTGCATTTAATACTAATAAGCAAATGTTAGCATTTAAAACTCTAAACTGAGATGTGAACATGGTAAACATTATACATGCTTAAAGGTTCCATGACATGGTGCTCTTTGGATGCTTTTATATATGCCTTATTGGTCCCCTAATACTGTATCAGAAGTCTCTTTTATATAGACCTTAGTGGTCCCCTAATACTGTATCTGAAGTCTCTTTTATATAGGCATTAGTGGTCCCCTAATACTGTATCTGAAGTCTCTTTTATATAGGCCTTAGTGGTCCCCTAATACTGTACCTGAAGTCTCTTTTATATAGACCTTAGTGGTCCCCTAATACTGTATCTGAAGTCTCTTTTATATAGGCCTTAGTGGTCCCCTAATACTGTATCTGAAGTCTCTTTTATATAGACCTTAGTGGTCCCTTAATACTGTATCTGAAGTCTCTTTTACATAGAACTTAGTGGTCCCCTAATACTGTATCTGAAGTCTCTTTTATATAGACCGTAGTGGTCCCCTAATACTGTATCTGAAGTATCTTTTATATAGGCCTTAGTGGTACCCTAATACTGTATCTGAAGTCTCTTTTATATAGACCGTAGTGGTCCCCTAATACTGTATCTGAAGTCTCTTTCCCAAAATTCAGCCTTGGTGCAGAATTACAGCCACTAGAGCCAGTCCCACAATGAGCTTTCCTTAGGATGTGCCATTTATGTGTCTGTAGCTATTGAGGAGGAGAGAGGGGGGGCAAGGTGCTCCCTGCCACTTTGCTCGTTTGAAAGCCATGATGTCTCTCTCTTTCTCATGGGTGGGCCATATTCTCTGGGCGGGCAAAGCAGAGAAAGGGGAGGTAACCTTCCTCCTTATGACCTCATGAGGAACAAGATTCCAAATTGGCCCATCTGAGCTTTCATTTTTTTAAAGGCAGAGCAGGATACCCAGGGCTTGGTTTATACCTATCACCATTTCTAGCCACTGGGGGGCCATAGGCAGGCTGGGGGAATGCATATTAATGTTAAAAAACCTCATAAAGTGAAATTTTCATGCCACGGGACCTTTAAGAAACACCTTAGTATTGCATCACTAGTTAGTTTAGCATCTGGACCAAACAGCGTGGTCTCAGTCCGGATCAAACTGAACCATGGTCCGGTTTGTTTCTAGTGTGCAAGCATTTATTGGATGGTTCGGACTTTCGGACCAATTACAGAAGGGTCTGCCAGGTTATCGTCATGTTACACGAGCAGGGAAGCTCCTTTAAAGAATAGCTTGCGTGTACGCTATGTAATGTGTGGTAAAGAGAGAGAGAGAGAGAGAGAGAGAGAGAGAGATGGTGGATGCGCTCAGAGCAGAGAAGAAAGTTAAGTGGTAGTAAATATAGGCCTACAGTGTAGGTGTCAGTTTGTCTCCAAGAAATGCTTCAGCTCCTCAAGACCCAAGTAAAGTTCCCGTGTCTTGCTTATCAACAACTCAATTTAACAAGATAAGCTGCGATAGCATGGGGAGAGCTGGAGTCAGTTGGAAAATACGTACATAAAGTCCGACACGAGAGAGAGGATACGAGAGGACGGGGAAGCCAGAATGCAAAACAATCACCAACAAGTATCAGGAGACGCGGCTCACAGCTGATGATGACAGTACGTCAGTATATAGTAGTCATATATAGTTCTTTAGTGCACTTGCATATTGCTGGATGGATGTGTACAATACAACAAAAACATGAATCTTGGTTTGGACTTTCAGGTGTGAAAAGGCCCTTAGTCTTGTTTTACCTTTTAAACAGAGCCAGGCTAGCTGTTTCCCTCTGCTTCCAGTCTTCATGCTAAGCTAAGCTAATCATGCCCTGGCTCCACCTTTTATATTAAATGTACAGATTTGAGAGTGGCATTGATCTTCTCCTTGACCCAACATGTCAGACTATATCTTTAACCTGCTTGGTGAACCAGGTGTTTGGGGTCTGCCAAGCAATGAAATGAATGGCAAAATGAAAGCAACTGTACATAACTTTCTATATTTCTGTGACGGATACTTACTTAACCCAAACTGACTGTATGGCCTCGACAGTTCTGTGTTTGAGGCCGTCCTGATGCTTGAACACATTACACTGTCACTGGGGATGCTGAACAGCGAAAGCTCTTACTAATCTGGCTTTAGAGAAAGTTACCTGCCTCTTCCGCTTCATCCCTTCTTCCATGTCGTGTGCATCTCCCCGGCATCAAAGTCCCACTGTGTGCCTTCTAAACCGCGACTGGTCTTAACAGGGATATGCTGGCTTTGAAGCCCCGTACAAGACAAAAAGAGCTTTCTGAAGAAATAATGGCTGTTTATATGGAGTGTGATGTGAGGAGCTGTCAGCCTCTGCCTTTAAGTTGATTTGCAGGAGTGTCAGAGAAGAGTGGGGGGACTCGAGGAGGTGCGTCGTGGATTGTCAGGAATCAATTCTCTGGGCTGCTCTCCGGGGAGTGCTCCAGTCATTGTCAACAATAGGCAAGATGAATAAACCAAATCTCCTGGAGAGCATGTAATAATCCCCGACATAATAGCGTTGCCATATAGCATAATTCAATCTGAGCTTGAAAAAAGGCAACTGTTGATCAGTGCTAAATTGAATATTTCAGACATGTGCTTTGTGAAAATCCCCAAGCTCTCACCCACCTGAGACCCCATCTCATCCCTCAGCCCTCGCTCTACCCCCCACACACACACACACACACAAACCTCTTCACTCGTCAATCAGCTTTTCCATTGCAGCTCAGAAGAGCTGTTAGAAATCCACGAGGTCGAACAGCTGATGGATCACAGAGTCTGTTTCATCTTCCCCCTGCTTTACATCTTCTCCAGGCTCATTACTGCGCTGGTATAGGCTCTCAGCTCCTACTTGGCAGTAGAACTTGTTTGCCTCATATGCATCGCGCGCCACCTCTGTGTCAACAAGCTCAGTAGCTAAACACTTCAAACAATGCAAGTTTAATGAGCAACAAAGCAACAGTGTACCTGAGGGTACGGGTTTTTCTCTATTCCCTTCGTCTCAACTGGCGCTCTAATACTGCTGTCTGAGAGTTGCTTATTCTCTCCTCTCGCTGCTGTAATGTGACATTGTATGTCTTTGCATATTTTGTCAGTATGATTATTTCAAAATCTACTGCCGTGGTGCCTGCATTTTTTTCAAAAACACACTGTGCAGTCAAGATATTGGGCTAAAAAAATCTAACAAAAAGCTCCCTTGTTAACTTGATTATCGAGGATGTTTTTTGTTCAGATGCTACAGTCACAGCAAATGTGGAACTCTGTGAAATTATAATAACAATAACAATATAATTCTATAATAATAATAATTGCTGCTGTAATTTTCAGTGTAACCTTTTACACCGTTATCTGTCTCTGCTCAGTTTTCACTCCCTTTGTTTACAGGTTCTAGTTATATAGGAGCCGCACATATATATCATCATATATTGTTATTTTCATGTTCATTCATGTTACACCAATTAGAAGTGCAATCATTTTGCACAGCAGTGGTACTATGTGGTATATGGTTTAGGTTTTAGAGCCATTTTGAAAGGACATTTTACACCTTACTTTTTTCGCAAATAAAATATAAAAATAACTGAAAAACGTGTTTCAAATATGATCTGATTTTACTGTTTTCTATGTTTCATTCTTTTTATTGTATGATATGTTGTATATGTGTTTTACTCTTTGTTTCTGATGTGAAGCACTTTGGATACCTGCTGGTTACTGTAAAGTGCTATATAAATACATGTTGATTGATTGATTGATTGAAATATATTTTTGTTTTTTCTTATTTCCATTTAGGGTGACTCTGTTTTGAGTTTTTGGTACTAAAGGTAGTGTACCTGAGGAACGCTAAATTGTGAGCCTAAACGTTGTGTACCTTATTTGTACAATTAAAGCATTTTTCCGGAACATTAAGATGTCGTGCGGACGTTACCTTCTTTGAACATTCACTTTTTTGTCCTGCACCAGCAACTATATTGATGTGCACAAGATCATCTTTTTCAAATTACAGGTCCCATCATGCTTTGGGTGATGTAAACAAAAAAGCTATACGTTAGATGTAAACTACACTTTAGGCTCATTCTTTTACACCTCCCATTTCACGTTTGGCATTCTGCTTCATGAAGAATAGTGCTGGGGGTCAGTACCTGGGTGTTTAGTACATCATTTCTAAAGCGGAGCGACTGTTCTGTTCTATACCACATTCCCAATGTAGTTTTGAGTTGAGTTTGCCTACTGAATATACAGCTCATTTAGTTATGCTAACAGATGTTTTGTGGCTGTACTTACTGTACTACCAAACACTGTCTTATTCTCAGTGGACATTGCCGATTGAGCGGCAGCAGATCATTGGACGCAGTGGCATGCAGGACGAAGCTGGAATGTAACACATATACATCCTGTGTGAATCAGGGCGTAGCTACCATCAGTTCCTATAACACGATTATTCTGACGGGCTGTGACATGATTAATGAGGAAAGGAAAAACTAAATTGTGCAACACAAATCTGATGGGACTTTTATCTAGTATTTGATTTTGTGTGAAAACGTCATTTAAATAAAACAATCTGAGGAAATCCCAACTCATACAGACAGGAGGACACAACCATTGGTATAATCTTAACAATGTGTTGTACAGTAGTATATGTTTTTCTATGTAAAATCTCAATCCGTCAAGTATCTGTCAAATAAATGTAGTGGAGTAGAAGCAGGTATTTATATAAAATGGGTATACTCAAGTGAAGTACCTCAAATTGTTTTCTTAAGTGCAGTTTTTGAATAAATCAACTTCCCACACAATTATTTTCCCCCGCTGTGGGAAAGAATAAATGCTGAGTCAGCAGAATATGTATAATGTTTGTGTGCTGTGGTTTATTAGGTGAAAAAGAACTGGTGTGACATAGCTGATCTAGCAGATATACAATAGTCAGCCCTCATTGTACTGTTGTGCTGTAAGGTGAAATAACCTTTTTTGTTATCACTTTATTTGTGCCGTACATTTTAAATATACCCGTCTCATCAGCTGGTCAGCCATGAACACATTTGGCTTGAGCTACAGTGCAGATTGTGTATGGATGGCAGCAAGCTCATTACTAACCAGGCTGAAGAGCGTAACCAAGTCTTTCTCACTCAGAATCAAAGTGAAACCCCAACCACTTATCACAGGGGCAAAATCAAAGATCAGTTTTTTTGGGGCTGCCTGGCGAGGAGGCGTCTCAAATTATAGAGACTCGGACGTGAAGGATCCTGCCTGCCCCCCACCAGGCCCTCCCCACTGAGCTGAAACCTCCCACCTTGCTTAAGAGATTTTGCATCCCTCTGCCTCTTGAGCTCCCCTGTGGCTGCTTACAGGAGGGTGGGCTGGACGCTCTCCCTGCTGAGCTATACTGCAGCTTGCACACTCACCGCCACAGAGTGGTCCTTGTATCATATTATCATGTACAGGGTTTTCATATTTGGTAGTCTATATCAACGACATTTCATTTACTCAGATTGTTCAGGTGCTGCTGCACGTTTGGCCGGATGTCCCTCATTTTCAGCCAGATGTCCCTCACCTTCAGCTTTCTTTGTGTTGGCATTCTAAACTCCGGTCGAGGACCAGTGGTGGAAGAAGTATTCAGATCCTTTACTAGTAGAAGTACTAATACCACACTGTAGAAGTAAAAGCCCTGCATTGAAAATGTTACTTAAGGAAAAATATGTAAGTATCATCAGGAAAATATACTTAAAGTATTAAAAGTAAAAGTACTGAATGCTGAAAAATCCTCACATTTTAGAAACTGGAAACGATCCAAACAGTTCTGTCAATCAACTAAGTGTTCAATGGTCTAGTTATTTCAGCTGGACTTGTTAGGCCGTTATATTGTTGGGTAGTTTAATTCATAATAAAACATTGTATTTTGTAAACTACATGTGTTTTTGTGTGCAAAATCTTAATCTGTAAAGTAACTAGGAAATAAAGCTGTCAGATGAATGTAATGGAGTAAAAAGTTAAAAAAAAATATATATATATATATATTTCTCTCTGAAATGTAGCGGAGTAGAAGTAGAAAGTGGCATGAAAAGAAAAGACTCAAGTAAAGTACAAGTACCTCAACATTTGTACTTAAGTACCGTACTTGAGTAAATGTACTTAGTTACATTCCACCACTGATGAGGACTATGGTTAACTGCTCCTCAGATCTCTGCAGGGTAAATCCAGACAGCTAGCTCGACTATCTGTCCAATCTGAGTTTTCTGTTGCACGACTAAAACTACTTTTGAACGTACACATGTTCCACCAAAACAAGTTCCTTCCAGAAACTATTTTGCAGAGGTGCCGTTGCTCCGTCCGGTGTTTAGCACCGCCCAAGATGATTGTGATTGGTTTAAAGAAATGCCAATAAACCAGTGCACGTTGTGTGGACTAGCCAGACCCTCCTCGGCAGCGCTGTGGACGAAGGTCTGGCAATGCGAGACTACATATCTAGCATCTTTGAAACTGTCAGTGTTCTATTTATTTAGTTGGCCAAAAGGCTGGACCAAAACATGCAGCCATGCTAATGAGCTATGTTTCAAATTTCCAATCAAGTAACTTTTTTATGTTCCAGACCAAAATAACTTCACTTTGTTGTCTTCAGGTTTCTGATTACTGCCGAGATTTTAGCTTCAACAGGCATTTCATAAAGTTAACAACAGCAGCTTGGGTTGATTTCAGTTCTGATATCAAAGGCTGAACCCGAAAAAAAACGAGGATCTGACAGAAGTTAGAACCGGCTCTTGAAGTTAACATCATTACAGGTCACTGGCAGTGTTTCTGCAGAGTTAAGTAATCTGTTATTAGCAGTGAGTAAATGGACAGGCGTACACATCCTCGATTGTACAACTCACATGCTGTATTGTGTGATTCACAGCTCTCAGGTCTACTAAAAGGAATTCATAATTACTGAATGTATTTTCTATGCTACTATTTTCTCAGAAATCAAATGAAAGAGAAGGGAATCATGTTTGTCAATGTCCTATGATAACTGGTTAAGGGATCAACATGTTTAGTTGTTGGTAAAATTAGATTTTCAATCTTCCCTAAATGAAAACCTCCTTCAAATTAAATGTCCTGTGTGTTTGTGTCTGTCTGTCTGTCTGTCTTTCTGTCTGTGTGTCTGTCTGTGTGTCTGTCTCTCTGTCTGTCTGTGCCTAGTCTCGCATTGCCAGACCCATTTCCACAGCGCTGTGTAGTACAATCTGGCTCCTCCACACATTCCTGGATAGGAGAAAAAAAACGTTCTATTGCTTTAAACCAATCACAATTGTCGTGTGCGTTGCTATGCACCAGACGTAGCGACGGTGGCTTTGCAAAATAGTCTCAGGAAGGAACTTGTTTTGGTGGAACATTTGCACCCACGCAAAAGAAAAAGCCACATACAATATTAAATTAAGTTAACCTGTTCACACAACACAGTAATGTGAGCTATTTAAATTAGCTGATACATGGTTCCACTTCATTGGCTCTTACCAGTGTATCGCTGTGTGTATTGTGTCCGTAACAAATCCCCGCTAATAGGTCCCAAAACGCCCTAGTTACATAGTAAATGCAGTAAACATGTTCTTTTTTAAATCTTTACAATAATTCCCCAAAAAGGGTGGAAAGTGAGGGACATCCGGCGGAACATCCATGATCCGTGCAATGATCCTGGAAATTATCCAGACTAGACTCACTCTTTTTCTGGGCTTTTTTTTTCATTCCTCTCACATTCTGCGTGGACTTCAGAGAAATAAAGTTGAAACGGACTTTACAATAGACAATACTGGTATTCAGAAATGGCACTCTCTCTCTTTTTTTTCGATCTCTTTCTCTTACGTGCACATGGCACACACACAGAGGTTTGTGGCACTATCGTTGTGGGGACCCGTTATTGACTAGCCCCTTACCCTAACCTTAACCATCCCAACTAAATGCCTAACCATAACCTAATTCTAACCCTAATCCTAAAACCAAGTCTTAACCCGCAAACAGCCCTTTAAATTTATGGGGTCCAGCATTTTGGCCCCACAAAGCTGTCGGGACCCCACAAGTATACTGGACTCCCGGTTTTTAGACCCCACAAATATAGTTAAACAAGCACACACACACACACACACACACACACACACACACACACACACACACACACACACACACACACACACACACACACACACACACACACACACACACTCTTCAGCCTTCAGCAGTGCTGTAGGTGATGAATGACACTCCGGTTAGTGATCAAAGCAGGTGAGTGGAGCTGGGTAGCAGGGAGGTAGTTCCTTCCACTGTTCCACTGCAACACAATGCTGCTGCTGTAGCCCACTGGCTCCGGCTCGGCTGCAGCCATGTCATCTCCCTCTTCTGTTATTTATCTGTGGCGCGCTAGCGTTGCTCACTGAAGCACAACAACAAAAACCAGCGCACTGTTATTACCACCAATGCCTTCTCCACTGTGTTTAATAAGTAGATTGTGCAAAGAGAAAACATTCATATGTTTTCAATACATGCAGGGAGAGGTGGAATTGGAAATTACTCTTTATTGTGTTGTTTCTGTGGGAGCCTTTTTGTGCTTCTGAGCTCCAGGTTCTCATCTATTGTAATTGCCTTGGGCTCAGAGAGGGGTCATGACTGTAGGTGCTGGAGACGAGCACGATCACACGCCTAGAGCTCAATAGTCCTGTCCTCTCCTGTGGTCTGAGAGTGGCTGTGACACATTCAAGCTCTCTGCAACACAGCCACGTTGTCTTTATTACTCCCGGCGTACACACCTGTATTCCCACACACTTGCACAAAATGTACACACACACACAAAACACACACAAAGAAGTAGCCGTTATAAAAATTCTCGATCATGTATTGATCCGGCCTTCACTGAGTGCTGCACTTTTGTCCCTCAGTTATTCAAATGTTTCAATACAAGGTCTGGGTTGTAAAATGAAACTAGTTTTTATTAAGCAACCTACCATCACTTTTTTTTCAACTTCTTCTTCCTACTCATGTTCCAAACAATTCCTCTACATGAAAAGGAGAAGCAGCTGAGCTTTTCTCTGTACCATTGTGCCAAAGCCAGTACTGGTCAAGCCTGTGTTACAGCTGCGTCTGCGCACACGCATAAATAAATACTAACATGTAAATAACCATGCTTTGGGTGGATGTATATAAGTATTCAAATAATTAACACCGGTGTTTTTTTTTAAGATAGCAAATTTCTGAGATTTCATGGACCACAATGAAGATTTCACATAAATGACCAAAACCACAGTCAAAAAACAAACAAACAAAGGCATAAAATAGGATTGATATAATTGTAAGCTAATGTATGTTGTTTTATTCCAATAGAGAAGCTATATGCACCAAACAATGATGTGTACCACAGTATACAACAATTTTGCTATTTTTGGAGTTCAGTCCAATAATTACACCCTTTTAACACAAATAAATCCAAAGACCAAGGCTCCCTCTTGCTTCTTACAACCCCAATGTTTGTGTTTAATTTACATACTCACCTTGAATTGGACTGTTTTTTTCATCCATTGTCGCTATACTGGTAATTTCCCTGAGCTACATCATCGTGCGCATTAAATTCAAGCTTCTTAAAGTTATGTCATACTGAATGGGGAACATGGCGATAACCGGCTTTTTCACACATTTACTCAAAGGGCTTTTACATAGTTAAGTTAGAGCAAACAGTTCAGCTGCCAGCAGCTTTCTAGAGGGAATCAGAATAAACATGACTGGTTGTCTGTACGGTAGTAGTAGTAGTAGGTTACTCCTGCATGTCAAAGGAAATCTGCGTTACGTTTCTCAACTTCTCCATGTTGCTGGGAGACAGGGGGGCAGTGACAAGGTGTTATTTGGAGGTTCCATTCACAATTGCTGTTAGGCTGTTTGGCATGTGTTTGCGAATGTGTGGTGGAAATGTAATTGCTGTCACAGAACAACACTCATCATCATTTCTTTTCCATGTATTAGATATGACCTTCTCCTGCTCACTCAGAGAGTGTGGGAAGCTGGTGGGCGTAACATTTCATACTTACAGGCGGATGGTTCTATCTTTGGATAAGAATGTTTTGTCAGCTGGTTTAGTCATGTCAACTGGAAGCATTAACCACGAGGTATCAAAGAGTCATGCAAACAGCTTAACCTGGATAACACAACACTGGCATTTCAGAAATTGGCTCTTGTCATGTGTACAATTATATTAGAGTACATTGAAAGCAATATTTTACATGTTTTCTTATTGTCATCAAATTCCATGAAGGGAAAAGACCAAAACCAACATTGGTTATCCGGGTAGCCTGATATTTTTCCTCTGTGCCATAGAGTTCCATTGTTGTCCAAAAATACATCAATGAGACACACTGTTGCACTGGGTGACATGCTCCTTCACCACCGTGAACATGGACACTGGTTTCTTTTAAGTCCACATACACTATCCTGCTGCTGTAAACACTGACCAGGGAAACACATGTGGATTAATCCGCAGCTGGAAATAGACCCCAGCAAATATAATTATTTACTCCTATTTGAGTAACATTGGCTTAAAGTGTCATGCTGTATTAAAAGAAAATATGTATTTGTGAAATATATATATTTGTAATTTGATTTACATCTGTAGTAAAAATAGATGGGCTTGAGGATGATTTCCACAGGCAGGCTAGGGTATAGTATTGCGAAACAGCTAACACATCTTTGGTTTTGGTGATTTTGCCAGATTTGTGGACACTCAGCAGCCACAGATTAACTAACATTAAAAAGTAATTCAGTATTTCTTTTCCCCCCTGTGGCTCCATCCATCACTATGTAAAGATGTTACCATACCATAAAAAGGTACAGCTGACACTCAGCTTCAAACTCTCACAAGTGAAACCTACACCCTACACTTGATAGACTACTGATGTACACCATATATTTGTGTGGTGAGCCAAAATGACTCTCCTCTTTCATGTAATAGGCTGGCTCTCTCCCAGAGGTAGTTCTGGCTTGGCAAAGCTGGCCTTAGTTAATGGACTAGTAGCCGGCTCTGGTCTGTGGTGCTTTGGCAAGGCCGGAGCGAACTCCTCCTGAAAACACAGGGAGATTAGCTCAGAGTGCAGGTGATAACCTCACTGTCTGAGGAAAGCTCCCTCACTGCTAATACCAATTACCGCCTGTTTCATGCACTCCCTCACAGGGATGCACTTACATGTACTGTATGCACACACACATGTACACACACTCAACTGCTGCACCACCTTGATTTGTCTTCGCCTCAGGCCTGGATGGTTCAGGATTCTGCCTGGGGTCTCTTTAATCCCTGAGTTTTTTCCCAAAACGCATCAGCCCCCTTCAATGGTGAGCAGAGGATCTTTACACGATTACCTCAAAGTCCTCCTCTATCTTCCGGGGGTAAGCCTCTATTTACATATGTCCAAGAAGCACTGTTTATACCAGCTTGTGAGAGCTTCCCCTGAAGCCTCCATCTGCCATTTCCCCTACCACTGCAAAAACTGCTCAAGTATCTCACTGTTTTCTTGAATGTCCGAATGGTTGAACCGTGGATGTATAAAAAAACCTGGATACAGCGTTCGAGGCGCAGCCCTGTTCATTCCAATGAGAGTTGTTCAGTGGCACATGAAGCAAAAAAAGTTTAACTTTCTTGGATAAAATTACCCGGATGATCGCCGCTGCTTCAGCGCTATGGGGCCCATAGCGCAGGCGCAATAGAGAACTCCACCGGCCAAGCTGGCTACTTCTTGTCCAAGACAGCTACTTCCTGTTTATCACTCTACTAAGTTGAATAGGGATTCATTCATTTATTATACTTTTAATCTTTCGTAGTGAAACGAGTCATTTTGCGGGGGTTGTGACACTAAAGAAAATACATCCACTGATTTACAGACGTTCGCCATGTAAGTCAATGGGAAAACTTATTTTTGGGCCCCATGGCATCAGGTGATGAACACAGAAGTTTTAATTCCATCGTTTGGCCGCAATGTCAAATTGGCTTCAAAGCCTGGCACACTCCCTGCGGGCCTGGGTTTAACACAGTGAATCTTGTTTAATACTGTGGTAAACACAATGTTTTTTTCTCAAAATGACACTGGGTCAAAGGTGTGGATCAGAATAAGTTTGAAAGCCTTTACCCTGCTTGTTACCTTACTGCCTTCAGGAGTGTGCTCAGCAGACGGAATTTCCCAGGATAAGCCTCAAAGAGGGAAGGAGGTGACCAGAGGAAATGAAAGATGAGCCACTCTGACAGAGTAATTGTGCAGTGGAAAGTATCAGTAACCTAATTAACACTGCACTGTAGCCTTTGCCGCAGTCAGATCCTGCTCTGATATGTTTCCTGATGCGTTCTGACACTGTAGTTAGGGGAATCATTTCCTAGTGCATGGTGGTATGAGCAATGTAATTGCACTTTAGGGTTCAGAGTTATTGCATTATGTAAATGACTTCAGAGTCATGTGGTGGATAACTTAATGTTGTCCCTAACCAGTTGTACTTAACATGACAGAAAAGAGTTTCCAGGTTTTGGTGTTAAGCTATATTCTTGTTGTCATAAGCACAGCGAAAAGGAGACCATTTTTAAAGGCCTCTTGAAAACTAATTTTTCTTAATTAGCTTCTTAATCTGACCAAAGGGGTCCTACATGAACACCACATTGGAGGAGTTTTGGTTATTACACATGAGACATTTCTGTCTTTTGATTTTTAGAGTGTGCTCCTCTCACTGGTGTTTCAATGGATGTGGCTGAGTTGGGTGATGTCACATACTTCCCTGCACCAATCAGGATTGGTCAATATTTGAATTCAAATATGATGACAGTTTGTGCATTGTTTAGTAACATCTGATCAAACCACACCCATGCAGTCTGGATGAAGCAGTTTATGAGGCTTCAATTTATAAAAAAATACCCAAGGCATGTTTTTTAATGAACTTTAGCTTTTTATAAAGTGACTATGCATCTACAGTACATAGAAGCAATGGATGTGCTGTTCTTTTGGGAAAATAATCACAAAAAAACGAAACAAATAACAAATTTAATCATACACACCCACTTTTACCCAATGTGGCTCTGTTCCCTTTGTATGAAAAATTGGAAATGTTTCCACGACCAAAACAAGTCATGGATGTTCCATTGGAAATTATACAAATTCAAATGAGTCAAGAATAAAATCAGATAGAATTTTTCATATTCTGAAAAGGTGACAGTGAAAGTATATCTTTGAATTCTACATCATCCTTATTTTCTTATCCATATTTCGGCGGACAGGACAAGTGAACTCTGCTCCACAGCCTGATAGAGGTTTGGCTGATGAACTGTGGCATTTCAGACACACAAGAGGAGCGCAGTATGCCTTCCTCCTAATCTTGCTCTCTAGCTATTACAGCTGCTCCATGGTGGACCCTCAGTCTAAATTTACATCAAAATCTTTCTGATCAGAGCAGCTGCTCGCAGCAATGGTCAATTCAAGGTGTTGTGTGTCTGCTGGGGTCCTTATGCTTGCTGGCAGATGTTCATTAGCCAGCTAGCCTTTCATCTCAGTATGGAGAACAATGGTCTGGCACTCTGTCCTGCACTTTCATGAGCTAATAAGGTATCATATCTGACCTCAAACCAGGCAATAATCCATTCAGCGCTGAACACCTGGGATCAAGCCCAAATTCAGTGCTAAAGTTGCCAAGAACTTGACAGACTTCTGTGGGCAGAGATAGTTTCTTTCTAAGATTGCTGTTTGTTTATCTGAACAATTTTGAATGTGTCTCACAATCTAATTAATGCTCAACCCCCCCTATGGTGCATCATCTCTTTTTGCAGTTGCTCTTTTGTTCTGTTTTTCACTTTTTGACAAATGTTTGCCTAGAAGAGTCCTGTGTTGTACTAGCATTCTGAATAGATCAATTTATTTTCAAAAGAGTAGTTTGACATTTTGGCATATAATGTTTATTTGCTTCCCTGCTGAGGGTTAGATAAGACGATCAATACCACTCTCATGTCTGTATGGTAAATGTGAAGCTTCAGCCAGCAGCTGGTTAGCTTAGCTTAGTACAAAGAGTGGAAGCAGGAAGGGAATAGCTAGCGATAGCCTGGTTATGTACAAAGGCATCAAAATTTCACGCTATTATCTAAAGCTCACTAATACGTTTATCTCATTTGTCTAATAAGTACAAAAAACTGAAGAGTGAAAATGACACGTGTTTTTTTCCATCCTTTGTGGTAAGCTAAGCTAACTGGATACTGGCTGTATCCTCATATTTACTGTACAAATGTTACTTAGATATATACATAAATATATGTAATTTTCAGAACACTTGCAGCTCTCACCACACACACAACCAACCAACCACAACCCTGTGTTCACCTTTTCACTTAATATCAGGAGCTGATGTAACCCATGAAGTTGAGCTTGTTTTGGAAGTTTTCACCCTAAATCAACCACAGCATATGTCAGACGAGAGTAGCAGTGACTCCACTTTAAACACACAGACACACACCTCGCTTTCCAGTGTTATTTCCACTGCGGCCTCCGGAGCCACAGTGGAACTCAAGGGTTGCAGGGTAACTGTGGTCATCAGCCTGTCACCAGCAGGGACACATTATGTGACAATGATATGTGGTGTGAAGCATTGACATGTCATCTTTGACTAGAGCTGAGGCGTCTTGGCATGGATGCCTCAGTTTGTGCCACAGCTGCCTGTGTCCTCTGCAGGGGAAGAGTCGCCGTGAGCCGGAAATGACTTGTTTACAATAGTCAACCCCTAGGATTTCCCCTATCTACTTATACATATGGATGTCCCCAGTGTCACACACACACACTCCTACTGAGAGAACATGCTATTGTAAGCCAACAATAGGCATGACCCCCAAATTAAGCCTCAAACCTAAAAGAAGGCCTCTTTTCAAAACTAAAATGTCCTTGCTCTGCCATTGATGTGCTTAAGCTCTTACCAAGTAACCCAGTAACCATGATGCTCTGAGGGAGCCTATTTTGACCAACAAAAAGCTTTTTTACGTCTTGTCAACCAATGGAAGGCTGGTCCGTCATTGCAGATGAAACAAAGATCGTATATAGTGAAGATGTATCGCCCAAGTGCAGAATAGTCAGATTTGAGCATAAGTTGTCAAAAACACCTTAGGGCTCAGAGGGTTGAAACTAAAACAGCGACAGAGACAGAAGAAATCAAACTGTCACATACTCACAGTTTTTGCAATAAAAGCAATAATACTTATGTTAAGATTAAGAATTTGTCGTCTTGTCTTTCCTCCAAATAATAGAAAAGTATCGATAATGGTATCGATAAAGACTCGGATCGTTAAGCAGTCTCGAAAATGGTATCAATATCAATACAAATTAACGATCCCCATCCCTATTCATGCTCCCCTTTCTTCTATCGCTAGGTCAAATTTGTAATTTCCCCAATAATTTGGTTTATGACCAGATATCTGCAAAAGGAATAGCATTACCATCAGCCTCAGCTATACTTTGTGTTGAGTGCTAATTAGCTAATCTTAGCAAGCTAACACACTAAACAGGATACACATTATATCAGCATGTTATAATTATCTAGTAACAGAGCTGAGAGGGGTTTATTTTTACCGTTCTATTTTGTATGCACTCCTGTCACAAAATAATCAACTAGTGTTGCAGTGCTATTCAAATGGTTTACACATCTATTATCATGAGAGTTTTGTGCTTTCAAACATTGTTAAGTGTTGTGTATTTTGGGCTATTCCATATTCCATAGTATGATAAACCTGATGGATTGTGGGTATGGTTTTGTTTATGGTTTGATCTGATCAAATCAAGTGTCTTATGACATCTCTTTATGTGTTACGTTTGCGATAATTACACCACATGCTTTTGATCCCAGCAGGAAATAGAGATAATTATTTCTGACACAGAGAATAAATAGTAATTCTGCAGAAAGCATAGATGCTTTTGTGGTGTGTGTGTGTGTGTGTGTGTGTGTGTGTGTGTGTGTGTGTGTGTGTGTGTGTGTGTGTGTGTGTGTGTGTGTGTGTGTGTGTGTGGGATGCATATAGAACATACAGTACAGGTCTCAATGTATATACAACATGTGCATTCTATCTGGTTATTTACAGCATTATTTATTTAACTGAAATGTGCAGAACATTATCACATAGGCAATTGTAGGAAATCACAGCCAGTTTCAGCCCTTGTCTGTAGCATGTCTATTCCGGCTGTTTTATTGGAGAAAAATAATATCAGTCATATCAGCTGAGGAAATTAATGTGACGAGCAGCAAGGTGATGCCTACACTTTAAGTGCTTTCTTCCAATATTTCTGTCATTGAAAAAAAAAAATGTAAATTGTAATTTTACTCAGTTATCGGGCATTTCACATCTCATACTTGCTACATGCTAATCATGCTCTTAAAACAATGTTCTTTTCCTGCAGCACTTCAATGATAGAATAACGTGATGGTTTTTAAATGGCAACATCTCCGATCCGACATGTTTGTAGCCCAAGGTGACTACAGAGTGTGATTGAAAGGCTGTGATTGCTCTTAAGTGGACTGAAGGGTGTATTATTGCAAATCCATACTAAGCCATGAGCTGATGGATTTCAAATATTACAAAAGCGAACACCACGGTCAGATTTAATTGATTTTTCAGAGACAATTTGCTGAGCAAAATGTAAACCGCCTGGCCAAGCAGCTCTGATGAGAGTTTAAAAAAAACAATGGGAACAATTGCTTGATCAAGGTAGGTATACAAACAATTGTTGCCTCTTGCTTGATTTCCTGCAAATCATGAATAGATTATTTGATGTATTGTGCAAAGAAATAAATTACATGATTTTCTAAATATTAACATGTAAACCTTTCATTGATTTAGTTGAAACAGAGAACATTTCCATGTATCTTTGTCTTTTCTAAAGCAAATTAGTAGTCTTTAGTGAGTGAGCAATACAGCTGAAAACACAATAAAACCAAATATATTGTGCTGCTTTAGGAGTGCCTGATGTGAATCATAATGTCTCTGCCCCTTCTATATTTAAATTCATATACTTGAAGCTTTTGCTGCATGCCCCTCTGCAACATCTTTTTGACAGACACCTGAAAAAGCTGTATCTGTAAGCGGGCATCCATGGGAATAAGCTTTGAAGCGATTACATTTGATAGCAATCTTCAATGGGACCTTGAATGACAGCTATGCATCTGTTTGGAGACAAATGCAAAACAAAATGCTGCCACTCAACTACAGCTTTCACTTTTCCCCTGTCTGTAAGTATCAACACAGAAATTTCACCTAGAAAACAGTGGAGCAGAAAGACATCTCAGAATGCCCGGGCTGTCGTTCAGTGCCCAGTAGACAGAGTGTGAAGTAACAAACATTGCAGTGTCGCACAGCCACGTCCTACCACTTACATTTGACAGAATGTGATGCTTTTGAAATCTGTCTGATCAGAGGCAAAATAAAAATACTTGTTCCTATAACAGCGGCCGGGAAATTATGAAATGTCAGACATAACTCTATCGGATGACTTTGACATGTGCATTACACATGCATTCACTGCTGGAACAGTCTTATTCATGTCAGGCTTTGTTGTGACTTGGTGCTATGTCTGTTCTGAGCAGGGTGCTGTGCTGCTTCGGGACACAATTGCTTTAGTGTGCCATCCCTTTCTCCCATCTTTCATGAAAAAAGCATCATGGTTGACATGTCTTAGATACCGTTCATTTATTTTGTCTCTGGACGATGCATTTCAAAGAGGGCCAAGAGGCCTGCATTGCCAAATGTGTCCCAAATAAATGATATCCCAGACAGAATAGGAGCTCCTTGGAGAGTGTCCTAGCCAAAGGCAGTAAATCAATGGGCCTGCACCAGCATCCCAGCAGCCTCAGTGCAGGAACACAGTAGGGGGACCAACGGCCTCAGTTGACTTGGCAGCTCAAAGGGCCTCTGACCGCGCGCCAGAAGGCTCCTCCGGGAGATAGCAGCACCTCTTGGGCCACTAAGTGAGGGAAGATGGAAACCAAGCGGGGGAAGAATTACAATGAGGCCCACGAGAAGCAGACAGTGAAAGGAGAGAGGTGGGAGTTTTACCAAATGCACAATACAAATGGGGCGTGGGGTGGGGGTCACTCACTGTGTTGATACTTTTATCAAAAGCGCACTATGTCAAAAGAGGTCCTTCAGACACAAGAGTACAGAAAATAATATCTTGTCTTTGAATGAATAACAAACTACCTGGGAAATACATTTATACCGGGACTTGAAAGATAGGTGGAACAAAACGTCCTTGAGACATTTCTTTTTGTATGAGTGGACATATCTGTCTGTTTAGTCCCAGAAAACAAAGAGACCAGATAAACCCATTCCTGTTCATCTCTGGTAGCCGATCCTCTTTTTTACATATCTCCCAGCTCTTAACATCAATTAATACGTGTAGCTCTTAAAAGTAATCTCTATCATTTAAATGAATCTAAAGCCCCTCGGCAAAACGCGGGAAGCCCCATATCAACTCACCAGCTGCTACCTTTAAAGTCCCTGATCGTTTGAGTCAGGCTCTGGTGGCTAGTTGGGATATTGATGTGGTGCCGTCTGCCAGTTTGCCTCTTCCCACTGGCCGCTAGCCAGACTTTAGCAAAGACATTAGTGGGAAAAGTCATAACCCACCGGCAGCTCTGTTATTGTCTGCCCAAACAACGATGCAAGGCGGCCATTTCAGGGTTTACTCTCTGAGCCATGTTTGCACACATCAGCATCCATCAAGGCGATATGTGACATCACACACACACACACACACACACACACACACACACACACACACACACAAATACACACACCTACATCCACAGCAGTAACCATCAGCCGTGTTAGTCATTTCCTTATGCTAATGTGTCTCTAATCTACATTATTCATAAGCTTTACATCCATGTCAAACAAAGGCAAATATTTGTAACTGCAAAATAGCACATAATTGGTCTAGCAATGGAAACGGATGCATTACTTACTCACGGCTGCCAGTGCTTCAGAGTGTTGCTTATACCCAGTAATATTGCATGGTGAAGAGTGAGAAAACCTGGATTTCTGTCTTCTGTCATTTAGACTAAAACTAATTTTAAAAGGGTTGTTTTAACTAAATCACTCATTTAACTCTGGTTAAATCTGGCTATGCAGATAGTTTGGGTTTTTATTTGTCAAGGTAAAGCTGAATATATCTGTCTCTGACATTTCTTATCCCACCCCAATACAGCCATGGTTAAATGCATTTTGTTCATTTGAAGATACCTACCACCAGAAGTGAGAACATGTTTTTTTTATTGAATTTACAGTGCCTTGCGAAAGTATTCGGCCCCCTTGAACTTTTCGACCTTTTGCCACATTTCAGGCTTCAAACATGAAGATATAAAACTGTAATTTATTGTGAAGAATCAACAACAAGTGGGACACAATCATAAAGTGGAACGAAATTGATTGGATATTTCAAACTTTTTTAACAGATAAAAAACTGAAAAATTGGGCATGCAAAATTATTCAGCCCCTTTACTTTCAGTGCAGCAAACTCTCTCCAGAAGTTCAGTGAGGATCTCGGAATGATCCAATGTTGACCTAAATGACTAATGATGAAAAATAGAATCCACCTGTGTGTAATCAAGTCTCCGTATAAATGCACCTGCTCTGTGATAGTCTCAGAGGTCCGTTTAAAGAGCAGAGAGCATCATGAAGAACAAGGAACACATCAGGCAGGTCCGAAATACTGTTGTGGAGAAGTTTAAAGCCGGATTTGGATACAAAACGATTTCCCAAGCTTTAAACATCCCAAGGAGCACTGTTCAAGCGATAATATTGAAATGGAAGGAGTATCAGACCACTGCAAATCTACGAAGACCCGGCCGTCCCTCTAAACTTTCAGCTCATACAAGGAGAAGACTGATCAGAGATGCAGCCAAGAGGCCCCTGATCACTCTGGATGAACTGCAGAGATCTACAGCTGAGGTGGGAGACTCTGTCCATAGGACAACAATCAGTCGTATACTGCACAAATCTGGCCTTTATGGAAGAGTGGCAAGAAGAAAGCCATTTCTTAAAGATATCCATAAAAAGTGTTGTTTAAAGTTTGCCACAAGCCACCTGGGAGACACACCAAACATATGGAAGAAGGTGCTCTGGTCAGATGAAACCAAACTCAAACTTTTTGGCAACAATGCAAAACGTTATGTTTGGCGTAAAAGCAACACAGCTCATCACCCTGAACACACCATCCCCACTGTCAAACATGGTGGTGGCAGCATCATGGTTTGGGCCTGCTTTTCTTCAGCAGGGACAGGGTAGATGGTTAAAATTGATGGGAAGATGGATGGAGCCAAATACAGGACCATTCTGGACGAAAACCTGATGGAGTCTGCAAAAGACCTGAGACTGGGACGGAGATTTGTCTTCCAACAAGACAATGATCCAAAACATGAAGCAACATCTTCAATGGAACTGTTCACAAATAAACATATCCAGGTGTTAGAATGGCCAAGTCAAAGTCCAGACCTGAATCCAATCGAGAATCTGTGGAAAGAACTGAAAACTGCTGTTCACAAACGCTCTCCATCCAACCTCACTGAGCTCCAGCTGTTTTGCAAGGAGGAATGGGCAAAAATATCAGTCTCTCGATGTGCAAAACTGATAGAGACATACCCCAAGCGACTTACAGCTGTAATCGCAGCAAAAGGTGGCGCTACAAAGTATTAACTTAAGGGGGCTGAATTATTTTGCACGCCCAATTTTTCAGTTTTTTATCTGTTAAAACAGTTTGAAATATCCAATAAATTTCGTTCCACTTCATGATTGTGTCCCACTTGTTGTTGATTCTTCACAAAAAATTACATTTTTATATCTTCATGTTTGAAGCCTGAAATGTGGCAAAAGGTCGAAAAGTTCAAGGGGGCCGAATACTTTCGCAAGGCACTGTAAAAGGAATCCTGGAAATGCAATACTAAATTGCTGGACTCCCCTTTTAAATTGTGTATTAAAATGAAAAGAGAATACATTATACTGTATCTCAGTGGTGGCACAGAAACACTTTACTGCTTTAAAGTACTGAGTTCACAGTTTGGAAGTGTAACACCTCGTCACTGTGCTGTTTTTCAGTAATTAGTTTCACATGTCATTGAAAAGGCTGTTTCACACTTTTACATGACACTGTTGACTGGGACGTAACACTGAGAAATGTATTTAATGTAAATCTAAACAACATGAGAGAGTGCAAAGTGACCAACAAGTCTTCTAAATTTGCTATGCAATGTGCTGTGGGTACTCAATGCTACATCGTGCTTGACTTACTTTATAGTTGAAATGAGTAAGCCTGTAAATCGGCCCGTGCTCTGGACAATATAAGTGGTTACCAGCGATAAGAATTAAAGGCTTTACTGCTCAGGCAGTGAGAATCTCAGCCTATACCATACATGCAACATACAGCACACAACAAAAATTCCTGGGAAAATGTCGGAATTCTCAATGAGTAGATGTATGTGAAGGAGATGATCAGATAACCAAAACGGACCATCATATCTCATCTTACATAGGTGGCAAACCAATATACTTTCAAAGGAGTATTTCTGGAGACATGAATTAATCCCTTCGACCCCGTTTTATTTCCCAGCACTTTCAGACCACATCTTGTCCTGCAAAGTGCTTGCAAATGTGTACTTCTGCGTGCACATATGTGTGTGTGTGTGTGTGGGGGGCCATTACAGCGTTGCTATTTTAAATGCTATAAAAACCTGCAGAGGAAAATGACTGGGGTTGAATTACTCCAACGAGCACACAGATCAATCAAGCTTTTTTACTTCCATCCTCCCACCAAGTTCATTTCACTTTGTTGAAACATGCAGAAAAAACCACATATTGGGTAACATAGACCCATTTAGAAAGCAATTTCAAGTACTACACAGATTATAGGGCCAGCGATGGAGTGTTGCCTCTTAATTATACTGTATCACCATTGCAGTAAAGCTCTCCAATATGAATTGTTGCTGTGTTGTTAGGAGAAACTAAAAAAGATGACTCCAGAGAGGAATCCAATAGTAGCCTACCTTAATTAAACAACAATAGAGTAATCTCTCTTAGAGGCCATATTTTAACCCCCCGCCCTGAAAACAGGGATACAGTGTAGATTTTAAGATATGACAGCTTGTTTATGGTAATCACTTTACAGCTTCTACCAAATGACAAATACATGACAAAATGGGTTACATGTCAGTTTTTTAAATACTATTTTCAGTATTTTCGCATTTTTCGGCTTTATTGGACAGATGAAAGTGTAGCGGCAGACTGGAAAAGCAGAAAGAGAGAGGAAAATGACATGCAACAAAGGTACCACGGCTGGAATCAAACCTCAGCTGTTGCAGTTGCATCCCTCATTTGCTTTCTCATTGAGAATTAGAGATGAAAAGATTGACATCACCCTCTCTCACGTCTGTAAACTAAAAATGAAGCTGTGGCAAGCAGCCTGTTAGCTCAGCTTAACATAATGAGTAGAAACAGGGGGGCACAGTTAGCCCTGCTCTGTCCAAAGGTCACACAATCCACCTCCTAGAATTTTAAAGCTCACTTATTCACATGTTATATCTTGTTTAATCTGTATAAAAAAAGGAATGACAAGTTTACACGCCACACTCTTCCTTAACTCCTTACTCTTGGCAAGAAAGCAACTAAGCATTTTTCCCAAAATGTCAAACTATTATCTAAGTTTGTAAGTGAACTGCATACTGCACTGCCCTCTTCTCCTTAGTAGAAAAATATATGCTTTAGGTCAGTACACATTATGCCTGTTAAATTTGTCACTTTATATGTGCCTCAGCAGAAATTATTTTGGGCAAATCCAAAATCTCAGTGACTGAGGATGCAACCCTGCTGTGATTGTGACTGATAAGACAGGTGTATTGTTATATACCAGTCTTGCACAGTGCTGCTATGCAGTTGTCATCAGAAACACTGGGAAGCTGCACAGGGAGATGTTTTTGGAATCAGGAATTCAGCCAGTGGCCTGGAGAATGAAAATGATGATGCGTGTGGTGTCACAGTTCACACTCATGTTTATACAACTAATTCCCAGCAGGTGAAAAAGACACCACTCTATATCCAGGTCATGTCTCACCTGCTGTCCTCTTAAATCGTATTTGCACTTACGATGCTGCTGATGAGCACTAACAGACAACACTGCTTTTAACTCCTTTAGAAACCTATTCAGTGTGATTGTGCTTGATGCATTTTAGTTACTGTTATTCCAAGTCAATAAGCCATTGAAAACCATGTATTGTACTCTGAGTGGTAACCTGAATGTGAGCTGAGATCAATGTGTGTGGTCAGTCCTGTTTTTGACTTTGCTAGTGGTTGTTGTGACATGTCAGCTGTGTGTCGGTACACATCCCCCTCACATGAAGTGTTTCCGAAAATGAGGTGATTCAACAGCCTCCCACCAGGAGGAAATACTCTCAATCTGCTGTAGTCCTAACACAGAATTTAATTTTAATTAAATGGTTAATGAGCCATGGGATTAATGCCAATGACTTTTTAAAGCAAACATCTATAAATCATTAAGGGCTCATTTGAAAGGGAGCGCAAGCAGGGCTAACGAGTGTACGTGCCTCCAGCTGCCCACTGCCACCTCTCTCTCTCTCTCTCTCTCTCTCTCTCTCTAGTACACCGGTCCACATTAGCCTTACCATTGGTCAAATAAATAGCAGACCGAAATACTGATATGTGCAGTGAATAAACCAACTCTTAAACAGTTAAGATGAAAAATGTACATAAAACAGATGTGCTAATTATATGAAATGAGCTACCGCTGGTAAGTGTGGATATGAGTGTTACCATTGTAACCGATCATAGCTATAGAACGTTTTCTGCTTTGGGCACAAGTAAGATCCCATGAAATTGTATCATTACCTACCTAATGTGATGTGATGTATTTGCTTGTGTGAAAAAAAAAACTGGTTTGGGCATTAGACAGTGAGGGATCAATCAAATGTAAAGCAATGGGCCACCGGATATGGAACAAAACTAGGTCAAAATTTAGTATATGGCTAGACCGTGTATTGTCAATGTGCTTAATTGTGAGCAAATTGTTGAAGAGGTAGTCAGCGGTGGTCTTTATAATGTAAAAAATAGATATTAAATGTTCATCTGTAGTGGTCCCAGTAATCCTTGTTTGTTACTGACGTAGCATATCATTTATTAGCATATAAATTATTGTTCTGGATTATCATCTAGTGCAATTAATGTTACTTTGTTAAACAGACCAGACTTAGGTTTCACCCAGTGACAAATATGAACCACAGCCTCAAATGTTGGTCTTGAGGAGCTGCAGCATTTTTTCACAGACAAACTGAAACCTACACTGTACATTAACTACCACCTCACAAATTTACTGTTTACTTCTCTGCTCTTGTCGATGCACAGATGTTAATATCTCCAACGGAAACTAAAACTTAAGTTCCACTGGCATTGTTTCCTTGCGTTACTCTCATATAGTGCTATTGTAAACAAGATTTTCCCTTTCTTTATAATTTATTTGAGTAGTTTATCTTTAACCGTGCACCGGAAGGGAGAGCCCATTTTTCCGACGCTCCATTGTTCTGACCTCTCAATAACCTGAAAAATTCCCTTTGGTCCTACAGCCCACTAGTCGCACGTCGCAAGATTACGAATCCCACTATGGCCTTGCCAAGACCCGCCCTACGAAGCAGCTTGATTGGTTGGGGTTAGGCATTTGACCTTAAGTGGTTAAGGTTAGGATAGCCGATTGGTCAGGGGATAGGACCTGAACAAATGGGGTTACGTTGCCTTGCGTAAGCATGGACGCATGACGGAATATCGCTGGTGGACATCGGACTAGTGGGCTGTAGGACCAAAGGGAATTTTTTCGATTTATTGAGAGGTCGGAACAATGGAGCGTCGGAGAAATGACATGGCACCGCACCGGCGTCGGCGGCCATGTTAAGCCATTGTGCTGTCCACACGGTACATGCTGTGCCACGGGGCTCCGCGACCCACAAGCGAATGTTGCAAGAAAACCACTGATAATGTTATAAACGATATAGAAGACATATTATCTAGGACATAAATGATCTGATTCTGATAAATGATAAAATATGCATCCACTGCTTGCCAACCTTTCTTGATTTTCCTGCCCCTTTCCCCCGATGTTTACATGATGAAATATCAAAACCTGCCCGTCCACTTTATTTATTTAGAAATAGCCTCACACTTCTGTTTGTGAAGCTTTTCTTTCTAAATTACATAGGCCTACTTGTTCCACACATTTAGATGTGTCTGAAGAAAGATCGACAGAGGAGCAGGCAGACACGCTCACACACACGGTGGCGTTAATATGCATGAAGTCTACTCTGCCCATGCATTAAACCAGTTGAAACCAAGGAGGTAAGCTTCGCTTCAGAGCTTGAACCTCCTATGGCGCCATTTTGATGCTACAAAGCAATCACCCGACGTTAGCATTCCATTGACTGCCATTCATTTTGACGTCACTTTGACAGCGAATAACTTTACATCTGTAGCATTTAAAGACTCTATTTGTCCATTGTTTATTTCTAAAGAAACACGACAATGTATAAAGGGCTCCATTACCTTGTATCTCATGTTATGGCTCCATAGCAGATGTTTTTGTAAAAATAGGCTAACGATTGTGTCATAACCACGCGACTTACTGTCGCATAGTTGAGCAATTACTGTATAGTACAGGAGAAGCTTGCAGGCAGTTTGGACTTACATTAGCTGTTTAAGTTTAATTGCTAATGTTAACTAGAATTTTAGCTAGCAATAATTAGCCTGTCTATGTTATCTCCTCACATATACCTACGCTCTCCGTCTCTGCAAGATTGGGAATGATTGAGATTTCTCTTGGCACAGCTACGAGAAGACTTCCAACTTTCAGACAGGTTGCTCATGTCAAATTTACGTTGTCTCTCTCAGTTGGAGGCTGCGCACAGGGATGTAGTGGAGGCTAAACGCACGTAAACGCCGTTTACGCACCTCCCAAAATTCGGAAATAGCGTTTACCCACCTCCAAAGTGCGTTTATCCACCTCCAAATAGCCTATAGCTCCTAAGCCATTTTAAATTAAGCTTATGTCGTTTTAGTTTCATATTGTTCATTATTATTTTCATAGGTTGTTAAACCTAAGACGAAGTCTATCATAATGCGCTGCATTACTTTCAGTTTTGACCAATCTCTTGCGGTGTTTTGTGTTTTAAGCCCCCAACGTCGCCTTCCAGGCAGGAATGCCTGGTAGGCACTAGGATTAGGCAATGGTTAGGTGCCTTGAAGTCAATGGTCGCAGCGCTGCCTTGAAGTCGACGATGGGAGCTTAAAACACCATCGAGCATCTCTTGCGTAGCCAGCAGGAAGCAGCAGACTGCGTCAAGATTTGTCAGTCACTAGCCCAACCTAGCCTACATGTCTCATGTAATGATGAATGAATTGTAAAATCCGGCAATTTTTTAAGCGCCGTCAAGACAGCAGCCCTCCTCCTGATGCCTGAAGCAAACGGCCTCGGCTACAAGCCCAAAGTGAGTGAGCTCGGAAAACAGTACTAAACTTAATGTTTTTGAGGTTAATTTGGTTCACGGTAGATTCACTCAACAAGTCACCTCTACCTTTTCCCATTAGCCCATGTTACAAGTAAAATTCAGGATATATTGTCAGATAAATAACTTGATGTAATTTCATGCATTCTCTGGCATTTATGCCACTGAAAGTTTGTGATAACAAGCTCCCTTTGCTAGTCAGCTAGTTAATGTTATCGCTCTAGCCGTTCGGTAGTGTAGTTTTTCTCCATAAGATTGCAGATAAAAACATGTTTTTCTTATAACAAGATTGATATCATACAGACTTCTAGCTTCTACAAGAGCAGAAACCTTTGTTTCACAACCACGTAGCTCGGGGTCAGTCTACCTTGGATGGTTTAGACATTATGGCTGATAATCTGTCTAAATCCTTATGGAGAAAAATTAATGGGATTTTTACTGGCTGTGGGCAGGACAGTTGAAGTCTTTGGAGAAATAACTGGGCTAGTTTACTGTGACTACCATTTGAAATGATTGACGGGGGAGTCCCCCCTCCCCCTTGACCTTCTCAAAATGGTACTGCACTCGCACAGAGACAGTATTAAGTCAATTAACTTTAAGGTGTAGATAGGCTATAGCATTCAGACTGGATACCTAAACATTGAATGCATACTAAATAATTCATTTTAATGGTTTGTCTGAAAGGGTTAAATCTATAGGCCTTATAATGTGACCGGCTACTTGACAGGATGTGGTGTGCTATAAGCTGTCTTTTCTCCATTTTAACTTCATTTTACAGACAGAGGTGAGACAGACTTACTATAGAGTAAGAAAGCGTCTGTTAATGTTGGCAGCCATTACGCTTGTGGAAACTACAGTGCAACTTATATTGTTTTTCTTCTGTTAATTACAGAAACTGAGTTTTCTTTAAATTAAAATATGTGGCACCGGATTCATCCTTCTGTCGTCAATCTGCACCTGCTACATTAGCAATTGGAAAAAACTATTTTGATAATCGATTAGTCGGTTTGAGTCATTTTTTAAGACAAAAGTAAAAAATTCTTTGATTCCAGCTTGTTAAATGTGAATATGTTCTAGCGTCTCTCCTCTGTGACAGTAAACTGAATATCTTTGAGTTGTGGACAAAACAAGACATTTGAGGACGTCATCTTGGGCTTTTGGGAAACACTGATCAACATTTTCTGACATTTTATAGACCAAACAAGTAATCGATTAATCGAGCAAATATTCAACAGATTAATCGACTATGAACATAATCCCAAATCCCTAAACCCTAATCATTGTGTACAAGTGCATTGCATTGGAAGCCCTGGATATACGCCTCCCTCTCTATCTCTCTTAAAGATTTTTGTTCTCTCTGTTTTGTCATTTAGTAAACTTTATAGATTTCAACTATATTATTCCTTCTTAAGTCCCTTTTAAAAATAACTTAGATTAATGTATGAATTGAATAGTGATTGTGTGACCTATGATGAGGGAACAACCAGTGATACCCTTGGTAGTACCATCAAATGATAGCCTATAGCGATGTCATCAGGATACACATACACCAGTAGGTCCTGGGGCTGCTCCCGCCTGGTTGGTCCAGCCAAAAGAAGAAGGAGTGATTGATCAAATTTGGGACTTGATTGGTTGGACTTGGACTCACTAGTGCAACATGATGTGAGGAAGTCTGGAGCAGTTTACATACATACATCTATGCCCTGTACCGGGGTTAGCTTCTGTTTCGGGGAAAGGGGGCTTTGCGTTCTCCTTTACCTTGTTAAGGTAAGCTAGGTTAGCTTCCTTGCTTGTGTGCGCTTCTCAAATGTACTTCAAAATTTGTGGGATTTTTCCCTGTAATAAATTGTCCACACATTTTACCACCTTTCACTGCAAGGCACTTGCTTTTATCTGACACAGTCATAATCAAATAGGACTGCCACTTTCTTCCGACTTTCGGTAACGCCATGATGCCAGGCGAGTGGCACGGACATGTTGTGTTCAATTTGACATGGAATGTCGGAATTTCTGGGTTCCCAGTCGGAAACTATATATGTCTACGGGAAATGTCATGGTCGGAAAGATATAACGTTATTTGCTCTATGAAAGACATCGACAAAGACGAAGACTAAGGACATTTACTCGATCATTTTATTTTATTAATTAGTTTTGCAAACAGACATTACAGTTTTAGTTTAGTTATCGTTTTTTTGTAATGCCTCATTTTTATTTTTATTTCAGTTAACGACAATGTTTTTTCCACACCTAGTTTTTGTTATTTCATTCGTTTTCGTTAATGATTATAACCTTGGCTTCGACAGGACTCTTGGCGTCACTTTTTGGCGCTCTGGGTTGGGACCGATTTACCTTTTTTTTTTTTACTTGCAGGGTTATACTACCAAGTTGGATTTAGGAAAAGATCATGGGTGGGCTTACAAAATGTACATGTCATTGACACATGGGACAAGAATGGGACACAAACCCCGGTCTCCTGGGTACAAGTCCTGTGTTGTGTGACCCATCCAACCCCCAAACCTCTTTCCTACTACTCGCTAACGTTGTCGCTCTTTATACAACGTCATCTCACAGCGCTGTGGTTGAGCTGCTACTATGCCCGGTGCATTCCATACAGATACTAAAGGGTGATTTTTGAGTCGGTATCCTACGCTGAGAACCTCTGACCAGAGTTGGGAATGAGAATAGGGTGGGATGAACTTGTAGCATGTGTGACTTTTATAGAGGAGACCAGAGTTTGTTTCTTTCACAAACCTGCAATGAATCTGTGCCGTTTTATCAGCCTTAACCACAAATGTTCCTTACCTAACCATTCTGTAGTTGCCAAAAACATGGTTAATTTTGAATTAATTGTAATTTAATTCAATCAGTCCTCCAATATTGACTCCAACAAAAGTATGTACAATGCAAAATTTTATCCGCCACATCTTTTACAATCATCTCCGGAAGACCCGTAATCCACCCATATTATTGATATTGGCCACCTGTCTCACTTTATAGAAGTCTCCTTTAATGCATCAGAATGACTTCTTTTAGTTATGCTGTGTAGAGGTGGGCAACATTTGAATTCTAACTATTTAATTTTGGCTGAGAGCCCCACTGACCACCTGTAGATGATTTATTTAGCTTGTCCCTCCACTCCAAATTCTATTGTATTATGAAAAAAAAAATAGACGTAAAATCCCCAGTGGCCTGTGCTAAATTTATCTTAAACCAAATCACTAAAGCCTACTGGTGCTTGACAGTCTGGGCAGGTGCGCAGACTCCTCAGCAATATCCAAGGGAGACCCGCAAGCACTGCTCACCCTTTATGCATTCTTATTTATTAATCTGACTCACTCTCTTCTCTGCTGAAGGCTTGATCCGCTGGAAGTCAAACAATACTTGGTCAAAATGCTTTTGAAGGCCTCTAGGACAGAGATATAAAATGAGGGATTATTGGCGCTGTTGACCGTGAAACTTCTTTAACGGCTCACCACAGCTGCTTCTATCAATATAGGTTTTCAAAGACATGCAAGGTATGCACTTCACGGCGAATACAGAAGAGTGCCGTTGCCTGGACATCTGTTGTTGACATTGACACACAACACAATCAGTGTGTAAGCACTCTTAGCAACAGCGCTGTCTACTGAAGTGTTAACTGCCCTGACACTGCTGGTTTGACTATGTGTCTTGACATGTCTTACTGCGAGTCAACACCCCTAACGCATATTTTTTTTGTTAAATAAATAAAAAGCCCAGGCACCGAATAAACACAGATTCTAAATAGGAGCTGACAGCACCACCTTTTTGGGGACGGAAGCTTCAGTGGAGTTTGTTTGTGTTATTTTTCTTTTTTTCAATTTATTTTTGCTGACAATGGCAGGCAGAGAAGACGGCAGATAAGAGGTCTGGTTTTTTAGTGTCACAGCATTCCTGTCTAGCACTGCAAGAGTCAGTAGAAGGACTTTGTCCCTTGAGGTTAAAGAATGCTTATTAAATGGTAGCACAAAGACAGCGGGCCACTCATATGGACAGGGCATCTCCAGCATGAAGACAGTGAGGGGGTTTAAGAGCAGAGATGGACGCTTTAAATATTAATGATGTCCTTTTAGGGATGGAGGTTATTGTTGTTTTGTGTGTCAAAATATGTGTGTTTGATCAGGCATAATGACACACTTCCATGGGAATATTCGGAATCATATCAGTAGTTTTTTTATTTTATTTTTTTTAGTTTTGGCAACATCTTTTAGAATTTTGAAATTGTTCAAATTGTGCAAAGTGAAACCTTTTTGCCTTCCCAGCACTATAGATGCTAGTGAGAAAAACACACATAAGTAACAGTATGCTGAGCCTAGGGAACAGATGGGGTTTTTAGCTCAGATTTTACATCTAAAAGGACAAAACCACAGCGCCGTGGTTTCACTCAGCTGTCAAAAACTGAGTGGCACCGCATTACATGGATGATTACCAATAATTCCCTTGCCAGGAGTCAACTGAAAAGAAGACAATGATGTAATTACAGTCCCCTTTGGCAAAATGCTTTGTCATACAACAGAATAATGATATGCTCTTTTGACACCAAACCAGTGTCTCCGGATCGGTCGGTAATGGCCCTGTAAATCAAAAATGTGACTTTTATAGAATCACACCTGGAGTCCGGACATGCGAGACAGTCAGAAAGTCGTGAAGTATAAAATGATGCTTTCGCTCTGAGGCTCTGGAGCTCGTACTCTGGTGCTTGATCTATGAGATCTGTGACAGCTGTAGTGTAGTAGAGTAGACACTCAAAAATGCACTTAATAATGTGAAACGTTACACACCTGCTGCATAGTCTTTAATTACTATACAGTACACATACTTAAGTGGCAATTAGTGCGATTTTCAATGCCCCATAGCATGAAATTACCATTATATATCTGTGGGGGTTTGACAGTGATCTTGATTACTACCAAATGACTGAAATGTTCTTTAGCCGGTTGCTGAGGATTACATCCTTTGAATCACTTCTGCCTGACCGGTGCGGTGGGAGCTCTACCGACCGCTGGGAATTTATAGCCCTGTGTCAGACTGTGCACGACTTTGTATTTTATTTCTGCCCAGTGCACAATTGCATTCAGCTCAAACACCTTTGCCCTGTATCTAACCGTGCTACAATGCAAATGATATGAATTCATCCGCCATGTCGACTTTAAAGCCCCTATGAATTTTGATGTGATTGTAGCATCTTTCTCTCAGCACTCGTTGACAAATGTAGCAATCCTGGTAAAAGTAAGTACAGTCTAAGTGTTGCTTTCTGCTCATTCATCTCAGGTTGAGACCCCCAACCATTGGGGGGTTGGGTCAAAGTTGAACATTTTGAAATTGTACACAATAATTTAAATGGGAATACCGTAACTCCACAAATACAAACTGGGGCCTTTAGTTACCTGAACTGCGGAAGGTACCAGGCTTTTATTTAAAGAAGGCCTTTATTAGAGGCAGACCTTTATTTCTAATTCCATCTGTTTGATAAGTATAATTGTTTTAAATGAAAAGCCATAGAGATCCAGTGGACAGAGATCATTCATTTTTTAAGAAGCATTTGCAAAAATATCACCATATACAACAACAGCCAGAAGGGTAACAAAGCAATTTGGGTCAGAATGAATTAAACACCACCATTGTGTCAGTTTGAACCCTGTAAATGTACCGGGTATTTATTTCAACTGCAGGTACTATGGTATTTCTGGTATATTACAATAAGAGCATACAGTAGTTCTGTAAAACACATTGCTGGTTTGCAGCACACCAGTATCTGATTAACGTTACAGACGGTAGCTATTTGTTTCTAGCTCCAGGCTAACTTGTTTCCTCCCACCTCCAGCTAGCTAGCTGTGCTCTGCTCTTGTCAGCTAATCTTGTCTGCTCATCCTTCTGTTTCTTCCTGTATCGGATTCTCCTGGGGTCAATGTCGAAATGTCTCGCAGCTTTTTCACCCGAGTTGTCCTCTACATACTTTAAAACTCTTTGTTTAAATTTTAAATAAAATTTTCATCTGGGTGCCATGCTCCTCAAGTTCGTTTTCAATAAGTTGTTGAAAAGTCTGTCACTAGCACTAATTGAGACCCGTGTAACATCCAATTTAGCTACTGCCATCTATTGGCACCTCTACGTTACAACAAACTACACTTGCCTGAGTAACACATACAGCCGCATTGACTAAAATACCGGTAGGACAATAATAATTTACATAAATACCATAATCCAGAAAAACAAAGTGTGGAAAAAAGCATGAACATATTGTTGAATCTGTTCAATTAAATTGTTAGAAATGTACATTACGATGAACTTGAATTTAATTTTTACTTAATATTATATGAAATGCACTTAGGAGATTATCCACACTAATTTTTCCCTTTATTTGTCCGTGTTGACCATGCCCCAGGCCACTATCAGAGGCCCGGCATTTAATTGACTACCGGTTTTTATTTGATGAATTACGGTATGCAATGTGCCATTTTCAAATATACTGTAGTATGTGTAGCAGTGATGGAGTGCTCGAGTGGCTATTGTCTGGTCTGGTGACTTGCGCACTGATGAGTTGGACTTGGACTAGAGGATTAATGAAATCATACTTGAGCATTCATGAAATAGGACGCAGATGTTGGATGAAGTTTCTGACTACTTTTATGTGTAATAGGCGGTGATGGAGTACTCAAGTCCTGGACTCGTACTAGAGTCCGAATCAAGTAGCTATTCTCTGGACTCGTGACTCGGACTCGTCTTTCTTCGACTTGGAGTCGTACTCAACAGTTGGTGGATGTTAACTGTAGATTTATAGCAGGCTGTTATTTTGAAAGGTACACATTAACACTTTTGGTGTGATATTTTTCCTACGTATGTAGAACTAGCAGGCACAGAATGTACCAACCCAACGGCAACACCTGAGGCAAGCTTTGAAGGCTTGGGGCTATAGCTGGACAGGTCTTCAGGTCTTTCATCAAATCAACAACATTGAGGATAGGAACATGAGATGTAATAACAGTCATCACAAAGCGGCACAATCAGAAAAACATGGGCAGGTTGGTAATTTATTCATATTTCAGGGCTGTACACCTAAACTCATAGCAAGAATGCATATGTCAACAATCTATATTTGTGCAGTATATTCGCCAGATAATACATGACAAGATTCTAGTTAACATGCAAACTTTGTAATGCCCCAAAGTGGCCAAAAATCAATTAATGGGAGCGAAATTATTTAGGGTTGATTTTTTTTATTTATGGTCAGTAGAGAAGATAGAGAGAAGATAGGACATGCACCAATCATCCCAGACTCAAACAAGAGACATAGTACTTACAACGTCAGCATTTTAAACCCCTAGGCCACCCCAAAGACACACCTTTGAGGACAGACTTGTTTTATATACATGTAGAGAAAACCAAAGATTGAAGGACCCTCTATTTATGTGAGGATGGAACAAGAATCTCCGTCCACTACCCACAGCGCTGTCAGACCATCTGTACCCCTGTTGTTTGACACCAATTCACACCTTGTCCCAAGACTCTAATGACTCACATACTCATACATGTCTCTAAAATATGATTTCTTCCAAACCTTGGGGAATCTAAACCAGTCAGTCGCACTGATGGAGCTTCTTGGATGCATATTGAGCATTAAAGCATTAATGTCAGTTGCCTGATACCACAAAGCCATTATATCGGGAAATGTACACCTTAGTTGTAGGATTCTAGCAAGTGAGATCTTGACTAATTTAAGCATTTTTATTTTCACTTCATAAATACTATTGCAAACTTTTCTTTGTGGTCTTGGTGACTTCTGGATCATTGTTCTCAAACACAAATGCAAGGTTGTTTTGGCTGGTGTGGCTTTTGTTTTATTCATTGAATTGCCTTTGCCTCTGTCTTATACTCATTATTATTACGATCTGGTCATCATGAAGGACATAACCCAATCAATATAGGTTTATGTGTTGCCATTACAATCCACATGCTGTCGCCTTTTGCAAAGCACAAATTAGGCAATGCTGGAGCTTTCTCATCCTGCAGTTCTCTGGCCCTGATGGCAGTGGGAGGTTCATCTCTTTTTTTCTCTCCTTCTTTCTTTCTCTCCCTGTCAGTCTCTCTCATATTGTGGACAGCAGCAGCAGAATTGTTCACCAAGGTACCATCTATTGTGTTGAGATAATTGCCCATGAGTAGAAGCTCATCAAGAGGAGAAATTGAAATTATTTCCTCGTACTCAGGGACGGTGAACCATGGAGTATAAAAGATGATGAATCTCTATATTTCCATAGGGATCTGCGTACGACAGAGGTAGACTTGATTAGGTTGAACGGCAACAAAATTACACACAAGAACTCTTCCTGTGTGCGCCTTCCTGCAGCAGCCATTTGCTTTTTTTTTTTTTTTTTTGCTATCCAAGAGTTAAAGGTTGGGTTGGTTGCTTGTGCACTGCAAACAAACATATATTAGTTTCCTCCAATCAATCACAACCACCCCTTCTTCTCACAAACACACAGCATATTTCTCTGTGCCGATGGATTCAATTTTCCAAACACAAAATTAAACATCTTGTAAATTATGTTTATTGTCCCGTGTATTTCCTCCCTGCAATCAAGTGCCAGCAGTCATTGCTCATGTGCTAATTGAAGTTGTTGTTTTTTTCTGTTATGTAAATTTCTAGAATGCTTAATTGGGGTATATATCACAGTTAGCCTGCATTATTCCAGTGGCTCATTCTATCCTTAATGTAAACACATGCAGGCTTGCTCTGACACATTTGCTGTTGGGTAAATGATATATATTTATTCTGAAGAGAAAAAGAAAACCCCCTCCAGCCACACACACACACACACACACACACACACACACACACACACACACACAATGTATACATGTATACACACAAACTCCTTCATGATTTCATTCAAATAACTGTAGGATCAGTGCATAAAAGTCACTGATATCTTAGATGAAAAAAAAATGCTTGATAAGTATCCATGTTTTAAAAGTAACCACAACAATAGACAATCTTGAAAGTGGCTTTGATATATATATTTCTAAAATGGTAACAATGCATCACATGACTATGTGTAATGTGATAGTGGTCGCCATAGAATTATCACCAAGCTCCTCTTAGCTCATTGTTTTGGTTTTCCAGCCTACATCTTTGCAGCTGTTGTCCCTGATAAACCCGCCGTTGGTAATAATGGACTCAGCTTAGGAGACACATATTTCTCTCAGAAGCTGGTGGAGACCAAAATCAGAACTAAAAACAGGATAAATATTTGACTTACAGTACATTTCCTAGGCGACCAGAAACACAACTCGTAATCAGTGTTGGGCAAGTTACTTTAAAAAAGTAATTAGTTACAGTTACTAGTGACTTCTTCCAAAAAGTAACTAAATTAGTTATTATATCAGTTACAAATTATGAAAGTAACTAGTTACTTCAGAAAGTAACTATTGCGTTACTTTCAAGTACATTTTTAAATGCTCAAATGTGACCCCACCGCCACCCCTCTTTAATGGAACTTTAAATACATGTGCATGTTCAATTATTTATGATAAATCTGAATATTATAATAAAATGGACACTTAATACAATACATTATTAACATAAACAGTGTACACTATTCTAAACTATTTTAATGTTGCTGTGGGACAAAGTGAGACTAGCCTCCAATCAAATGCCCTGTATGTAGATATTATGTTTATATAGTGGATCGATACAAATAACACAACACCTCAACAGGCCACAACTGGGCAAAATTAAATTATGCTTGTTAAGCAATATACCAAAAATAAATAACAAATATATACACTCTTTGTAGTGCAAATAACGTAAGTGGCCTGATCTTTATACTTGTGCGCTGGTGTGTGCGTTGAGTGACTGACTCGCTTGTGTTGTTTGTTGTGTGTCTGACTATGCGTGCTTTTGAACACCTGCCCAACTCTACCTCTGATTGGCTAACCATGACATTTTACTCAACCTCAGCCAATCGTCAGTATGTATGCGCTTGCGTCGTGCACTGCCCACTAACCAAGGAAGAACAGTAAAAAAATCGACTCAGACTCAGAGATCTAGTTGTTCTGATGAAAAAAAAACAGCTTCAAATATAGTAACGCGCGGCATTTATTGGCAGTAACGGTAACAGCATTATTAAGATGGGAAGAGTAATCAATTAGATTACTCATTACTGAAAAAAAGTACCGCCGTTATTTATAACGCCGTTATTCCCATCACTGCTCGTAATAAATATAAATTTTGCTCCGTAACTGCTGAGTGTGTGAATAGGCAACTTCCTTCTAACACCTTCTCCAAATTTAGGTAAAAAGGTGATAATATGTCAGTGTTTACGGCTTCGCTCCACTGCCCGCAAGTGGCCAAAAAAAAAACACACAGCCATCAGACAGGTTGTATTTAAAGGGTGCAGCTCTCACCTTTTCTTGACGAAAGACTGATTACAACACTTCACGGACAAAATCCAAATTACTCTTGGAAAACATACTGAACACAGAGTAAGGCCATGTAAGAATGTAAGAGTGAAGTGCCATGCTCAAGGATGCAATGATAAGCACTTCTTGAAGGAGGCAGATTTACTGAAACATGGTCCACTTTGACATTCCTCCATATTTAGAATAATCTCTGTTGCTGTGTCAAACACATATTTGATGTGAAAAAAAATTGAAGGTCCAGTGCTTTTGCAGCATATAACAATCAATAGCTTTCATTTTTGCTGTAGTCATGTCACCCAGTGATGCTTTCATTCAATCCTCAGTGGTAAAAAGCTTGATACGCCTATAGTAAGCATTACATATAGTAAAAATGTTACAGACGTTGCATAGTGAGACCATTACTGTAAAAACCTCCCATTTGCAGGTGGTACAAATTGGCTACTGAAGACAAAAATGAGATCCTGCAATGTTGTATTACAGTGAACTTGAGTGCAGACAATAGTTCATAACCTCATCTCATTTCAAATCCTGTAATTAAAAATGGCAGTTCAGGGGCAGATCACTATGCAGTGCATTTCAATGACATTTGAACCATTTTCACATTTTAATTTAGCAGAATACTATATGTAATATATACATAACTGCCATCTAACAATTACCGAAGACCCCAAGCTGTTTGGTAAGAATAGCAGTTGTTCCAGTGTTCATTAAAAGTATTGGCACTACAGTAACACTAAAGTTTACCAGTTACCATTCTCTAATCAAAGTTATAATTTTCAAGATTTCAATTATATCGAACCAACTATTTTGATACTATTTATGGCTGACATGTATTCTTTTAAAGCTATTCAATGTTTCATTCATTCATTAGTTACCTCTCTATATAATAGCTTGCATTGACAGTGGCAGAGTCTGCCATTTCCGCGTTGGATGCATGCACCCACTAGACGGAATTTGGTAAACAAGAGTCGGCTCTTGCACACATTGCACATATTTTGGCGTGCATGCCCATCGATTAGAGTGGAACAGCCGGTCCTGGGCATTTTGAAAAGGAAACATATTTTTGACATTACAAGTACAGCTACAACGATTTATACAGAAGACATCCATTTTAAGATACAAAAGTTTCTCATTGTTTTCTGTTGCATTACTGACTGAGTAGCTGCTCAAAGTGTGTTTTTGGCAACTGGTAATCGATAAACATGTCATTTCGAACCAGAACTGAATTGTTTAGGGTGATAACTTTCAAGAGTCAATATCAGTGGTTGTTTTATTTCATAAATCTGCAGATAATCTCACGGAGCTGCAATGTACACTTCCTACATGACTAGTCACTCTTTGGAGACTTGGGACTGAGGTCAGTGCTCTCAATGCCCTGTTAGTATCACAATGGAAATTGTATTTTAAGTGAGGCTGAAGATCACTTCCCCGGCCTTTTGAAATATGGCATTTGTGGATGACATCTGTGGAATCTGAGCACCTCTTCACCCAAGGGCATATCCCTGTGCGAGAGCAACAGACACAGCTGAGAAATGAGTTGGCACGATCAGTCCTGCTGACTGCTCAGGATTTCACTAGAGTGCTTTGCCGACTGGCGTCGCATTACTTCTCATTAATTTTGCTTTTGTAGCTCGCTTAATATGCTATTGACTGCATTAGAGAAGAGATTAATGTGTTGGTAAATTATGTTGGCTCATGGTGCTTTCCTGTGTTTAGATATACTGCCTCGTCAGCTGCTCCAAGGATTATTTTCCATGTACAGAAGCTCATAGTAATCTAAAGCAGGGCACATTCAGCAATTGGATCTATAGACTCAAATGGGCAATCCTCTGCCAAGCAAGATGTGAGGGGAATTATGGCTGGATAATGATGCAGACACATCATTCTTAAAGTCTCTGCTTTATTTAGATTTTTTTTGTGCAGGGAATAAAAGGTCTGCTAGTAGTAGAAATAGGCAGCATCAAAATAACCCGCATTCTTTTTTTAATAGAAACCATATTGAGTAACACTGCATAACTATTTCTGAACAGTGACAATTACTGTTTTGCCTTTAGCTAAAATGCTAAGCTATTGTAACAGTAGCACTCAGTGAAGTGCAGTATGTGTGTGAGGATACAGCAATGTTTAAAGTTGACTAACGTTAGCTAACAATAGCCACCTTAAGCTTTTGTCATACCAGAACAAATAATGGTAGACATTGCAAAGACAAGCAAAGAAAACAGGGTACACTCTGCTACAACCGCGATGGCTGCACCTGATTGGAAGAAGGCCTTATTCGTGGGCTGTCTGCTCCCGAATTTCAAAACAATGAAGCTATACAGTTGCTGAATCTGTCTTTATTTTAGATTGATCACTGTCAGTTTACAATTTTTTTTTCGTTTTCAAGAGGCTGCGAGTCGAGCTGGACGTCCTTGATTTGCATAAGATAGCCTGGACCTCATCTTTATGCACATGAGGAGCAACCGTCTTTTGAAAGTCGCTGCAATGCTACTGGAATGCAAGGCTGCTTACATAGACAATAAATGAGAAGCGTGGACATAACGCTGCCAGTGGACACCTACCATAAGACTGTAGCATTAATGATTGTGTTAAATTGAGCAATTATTTTATTGCCTATCCATTTTAATCTTTTATATGTGAGAAGAACAATGTGTAAGTTCTTCTCTCAAAAGTTGCACAGTCTCGCTTTTTTTTTTGTTTTTTTTTGTTTCTTCTTCGCCCAGAACATCGCCTCAGATTACGGTGACACCAATATCTGGGTCTTGGCTGCAGCTGTCGCTGTGGACCTGCTACATCCTGCTACGCTCTGCGATTCCCTCCAATGTCCGGCTACGTCCTGCCGCGTCCACTGCATCCACCCATGCTCTGCTGTGCCATGCTACATCCCGTAACGCCCTGCTGTGTCCGGCTATGACATGAACTACTACGACTACCATTGTAGTCACTGTTCCATTATCTCTATTGTGACTATTACGCCACTGTTCATCATAACCCCAACCGGCCCTGTCAGACACCGCCTACCAAGAGTCTGGGTCTGCCGAGGTTTCTTCCTAAAAGGGAGTTTCTCCTCTCCACTGTTTCAGTAGTCACTGTTAATGCTTGCTCTTTGGGGAATTACTGGAATTGTTGGGTCTTTGTAAATTATAGAGTGTGGTCTAGACCTACTCTATCTGTAAAGTGTCTTGAGATAACTCTTGTTATGATTTGATACTATAAATAAAATTGACTTGAAATTGAACTGAATTAACTTTAAATTGGTTGCTTATTCTTTCATTATCTAGCTGGTGGGTCAGTCTCAGCCTCAATGTATAATTCAAGCCTAGCCATGCTGATCTGTCTATCTCTTTCTGTTTGTTTCTTTCTCCTGTCTGTCTGAATGATGTGCTTCAGTTTTTGCTTCTTATGTTTGTGTAGCCTGTCCTCTTTCCAGGTTACATGGTGGAGAGACGCTTGAAGAAGAGACGCTTGTGTGTCTCCGTCTCTAGCTGCCTGACGTCCTCCTGGATCCATCTTTTTCATAAATCTTCACATTCTGTGATCAAGATATCGATGAGACATTGCTGCTCTTTAAAACTAGACGGAGCAATCTTGATTTAGTAAGTGACTGGGCTTTTGGGTCGCCTTATTTTGAAGTCAAAACTGCTTTGGTGTCTTAACTGCTGTCTCCCTTGGGCACACATTAAGCTATCAGTTTGCCAATGCAAATTAGAAGCCCTGTTCATTCCCAGTAATCCCTGTTCTCTCTCTGCATTGAGGTGTTCAGGTGTGTGTGTGTGTGTGTGTGTGTGTGTGTGTGTGTTTTCCTGAACAAAACGGAATTTTGACTGTGATAGGATTTGACTGGTGTGATGCCAAATCTAAGGTGCAGTCCTTAGGCATTATTTTTCTGCAAGGTACCAAGGCCGTTCACAGATGAATCAGAGTGAGTGGATTTACGGTGTGATTTAGCCCTTTCTTACATGTCTCTTTCTCTCTTCTTTTTTATTATAAAAGGCGTCTAGAACATCGGTTCCTTCCCGTGCTCCGTCTTTGGTGACATAGCATCACCTGCATAGAATTCACATAGCAAGAGAGGACAACAGAAGCGAAACTGCGAGCAAAACTGCTGCTTTGATTCAAAATGACTGGTGGGAAATGACAAACGACAAGATACTGATGTAAAGCTGGGTTATCATGTTGGACATGGCCGCGGGAACTAGGGGTAAGGAGGGTGCTGCAACACCCCCTAGCGAAAGGAGAAACTACTATAACCATAATAAAAAAAACACACACATTTATTTTTAATACTTTGATTATTAATATAAACCTAATCCCTTTCATTACAAATTAAATGTAATACATTTTAAAATTTGGTAAGTAAGAAATAAACACATAATTTGATTAGAATGAGAGTCGAGGCGCGCCGTACGCCTCTGACGCTCATTCAAGAGTGGTGAAGACAGTTGTGGAACCTTTCCCGGCTGGTCAACAACAGTACAGAAGTTAGCTAGCCATGGCACAAAAGCACATTTTGGATTTCTTTATAGATCAACCACAAGCTAAAAAGCGTAAAAGACCGGAGACAGAAAACTCAGCAACTGTAACTGAATGAAGTAGCGACCCTGCTAGCAACAGACGACGAGGGAGCTAATCTTGTAAACCAAGCTAGCAGCACCAGGATAGCCGCAGAGGGAACATCAACGTCAACTCTGTGCTGCCAGCCTCGGGGTCACACTTTTCCTGGTAGACGTTTTGGAGATGAGGATTTTTTTGTGTGTTATGACCAGTGGTGTAGTGGAGGGTATACGCAGGTATACGGGGTATACCCACCTCTTTTTACAGCCAAAAAGCCATGGAATATATAGGAGAGTATACCCACTGCCTCCTCCATAACCTACCCATCTACCTATTAGTACACCCACCTTATCAACAACCACTACACCAGTGGTTATGACTGCAACACAAGGTAATAACGCTGGTTTACTATTATTATGCTGCCGCCGTGCAGTAAATTGGCATGATTTATCAATTGTTCAGTAACAGTTCAACTGAAAGTTTATACGAATTATTTGAGATAATTGTGTTTTTTTTCACTCGTGTAAAGCCTATAACCTACGTATTGGAAAACCAGAATGCAGTCACACCTATTTTTAATTATCCTACTGTATTGTTATAAAATTATTTGGTCCAGCTTAACAGGCGTTAAGAACTTCTGATACATTAGGCCCAATATCTTTATGCCTTTAATTTGCTATTGCTGTGCTACAAAAACTTTAGGCTGCATTTCTCTATTTCAGTGTTCGTGTCAGGACTTTGATTTGATTTAATATAATTCAGTGATGTGTTACCCTTGTGTTTGTTTTGTGATTTTGAGCTTGTAGTAGGCATATTCTGTACCATTGTTGTAGCTTTGTGCCTATAGCCTGCGTTACCCGTGCCTAGTTTGTTCTGTCTTGGATTTTGGACTTTATTCTTGTTTTTGTTTTGTCGCTTGTGGAGCGTCTACCTGTGTTCCAGTTTTATTACCGAAGCCTTAGTACTGTTTTGACACCACAAAGTGCCTTTGTTTTAATAAATAGAGATATTTTATCTTCATCTTGACAGTATGGGTATGAAGGAAATTTAACTTGGTTAAATAGTGATAACGGTCTATTATTTCCCGGTGTTTCGGGATCAGTAGCCCACGGCAGGCTAATTACGGTCTTGGATAGGCTATTTATATGAATTTAATCTCTATACAGTTCAATAAATTGTGATGGATGCAGTTTGGTGTGTGGTGGTTGACTTTGGCTGAAAACATCACTCTGGAAAAATTTGTCAGCACCCCCAATTCAAAATATATTCCCACGGCTCTGATGTTGGAAGAAAAAAAGAAAGTTGTACCTCCATCTTTATGGATTGGCTTGGCCTTGCTTTTTTCACTCTGGTTCCTGTTCTTTGTACATTGGTTTCATTCAAAGTTAATATTACCAGTCAGCTCAAATGATCTTGGTTTTCTTCATCCAGCTGACCGAGTTCTTTAAATGTAAATGTAACTAATGTTTCTTTCATGAGTATAATGTTTTACAGCACCAAAATATCAGATTGATCTTTGATGAACTTTAGATGATTGAATAGGCGTATACTATCTGGAAATTTGTTTTACATTGTCAGACCTCCACAGCGCTGTGCAGTCTGGCTACACCACAGAAAGAAATGCTCTGGGTTGTTTGCATTTCTTTACACCAATCACAACCGTCTTAAGCAGCGCTAAGTTTCGGACACAGCGATAGTGGCTCTGCAAAATAGTCTCGGGATGGAACTTGTTTTGGTGGAACATTTGCACCCCGCAAAATGTTAAATGAACTGTTCACACAAAACAGTAACATGAGGAAATTTTAATTAGCTTGATATATGGTTAAACGTAATGTGCTCCTACAAGTGTTTGCTTTGTCCACAACAATCCATAATAATTACACCCATCGTTCCTAAAACATCCCAGTTAGAGAGGAAATGCCGTAAACATATCCTTTGTAAATCTTTACAATCATTACCCGAAAGAAACCAAGCAGGGCTGCTGGTCCAAGTTTTCTTCAAAACTTCGTCATTTTCAGTGTGTAACAATGACAAACTCTAGTTTTGTCATTGTTTCCCATAGCGACACACAGGCCCCATTTATCAACCTAACGTAGAAACCAGCGCAGATATGAGCGCAGAAATGATCTTACGACAGGCTCCACATGTGATTCATTAAACGTTCCTATCACACCGATCAGAGCTTGTGAACATTGATTGATAACATTGATAAATGCAGCGGCTGGAAACATTCGTAATTTAAATATCACGCCCCAATATAGTCTTCGATTTGAGGCCTCGCCCCTACAATTTACGACATGGCGAAGCGTAATCCAAGAAGAAGCGGCACTTTTCAGAGGTGGAGATTGAAACCCTAATATCTCAGGTACGTGTGTATTATTTGGCAGCCTGAAAACTGTTATTAAAGGCTATAGAAAGAATGCGGAATGGAAAGAGATCACTGATGCAGTAGTTGCCGTAGTAAATCTGGACTCCAGCTGAAATTTATTTAATTTATACATCCTTGTCATATGTATGTTATAGTCCTAATAGTAATATACAGGCTTATATTGCAATCTCTTAGGCAGGCAGTTACAATGGAATTGCACTTACGTTGATCCAGACTATCTTGAATTAAGCCGCATGAGTGTGTGGCCTTTGGTTTTGTTGAATGAAGATGACAAAGGTGGTCTGGGTGGAAGAGTTCAATATGTTTGTTTAATTTGTGAGAAAGCATGAGCTCCTTTAGAAGAAAGCATAATGACAAAAAAATGTTTTACCTACATTAAAGATAAATGTATTACAACAACAGATTCCTACATTCTCTGTTGTTTTTTGAAATATAATACTCTAAAACAGGCAGGGAAAGACTTTAATCTGGCCTCTTTTGTGCTCATAGAGGCTTGTAGTAGCTTCTTTATTGGTTGTTAAATTCACCATATAGCATCCAATCACAATCTGCCTTGTCACCAGTGTGCTTACTTGAGTTTTACCGCCTGAGTGGAAGGTATCTTGACAATCATCAGATCAAGCATTTATCAGAGGAAGCAAACATCAGTTAAACGTGTAAATTACCTGCAGTAATATAGGGTATCTTATAATACAAATTATGCAACATTTTGTGTTCTGTCAGCTAATACCTGTTAACCATCAAGGACATCCTTTCAAAATAAAACATAATTGGTGACATATGTGGAGGCGGCAACCTAATTATTTTAAGATGCACGGAGGAGTTAGCTGAAACAACTTTCTGACAGTTTCATCATGCATTACTACACAGCAGTTCCTCCCAAAACTGACATTGTTGGCTCTGATCAAAGCCCAAACAGGGCTGTGACGTTCAGAAAGAAAGGATTTCTGTGGCAGAGAGCATAGTTTTGAAACATTGACAGCGCTTCAAAGGTAGTAATGCCGAAGTGAGAGTGTGTGTAGGTGCGAGCATATAGTAAGGGAGCAAGCCCCGGCACATGCTCGCAGACACTGTGGGCGCTTAACTCTGATGCCCTACAAGAGAAAAATACTGGTTCAATACATGGCCAATTATTTTAAATGTTGCCATTGCATGTATTCCTGCGTAATCTACCCCATCGCATCACACGTTAAAATGAAATTACTTGCAGTGCTGGTGTGTATATTTCATCACGCCTGTTGTTTCGTTTTCTTTCCCTCTGTGATGAATCTGAGCTGTGCCCTTGTTGAGGCATTGTCTGCGGGTAGCACAGTGAGTCTGACTGATTGATGGCAGACAGTGGCTGTCACCCCCGGAGAGTAAGCATTTCTGTGTCGTCTCCCCACTGAAGGTCCTGTTGAGCTTGTTAAGGGAGAAAACACTTTTTGTTTATAGCCACTCTGACGGCACCGGCTGACAGCTCCTGCTGAAGAGGAGAGAGAGACTCCCTCTGGCACACTGCTCTCCTGTCTGTCTCACTTTCCTGTCTCTCTCTCTCTCTCTCTCTCTCTCTCTCTCTCTCTCTCTCTCTCTCTCTCTCTCTCTACCCAGTCTCTCTTCTGCTTCTGTCCTGCTCTGCTGTTGTGAAATCTGTTGAAATGAGCACTGGTTATTTGCAAATGTGGAGTCTCTGCACAAAATAAAGTCAGGGACATCAGCTTCACCTATGTGGACAGCATTAGGTGACTGAAACGAAACTCCAACAAACTTGGTTCAATTCCCAATTCATGTAAAATAACATATTTTCTACTGTGATGGCAGTCTCACTTTCCAGAGAGTTTTTTTTTTTTTTTTGACCGAAACATTACACAAACCAAAATGCTGCAGTTATCTGACTGTGTTTGTTGCACAGGGAATTTAAGAGGCTGCTTTTTATTTCTATGGATCAAAATTAAGATTAGCATACTTCATATTTGACAGGCAGCCTTTTTACATAATCCTGATAAGAGTGCCATTATGCCAATATTATCTTTTTCTTACAGTCAATAAATATCTAACCTTATGCACCAGACGATTTGTTACACAGAGCCGTCTGAGAAGGTGTCATTGGAAACATTTTGGAAAAAGGGGAGGCACTTTCAAAAAACTAAGTCATCCCGCAATTCTTGAGTGATATCACAAATCCAGCTGCCGTGCAAGGTAAACAAATATCATGAAAAGACCTAAACCAGCAAGGTTTTAGATAATCCGTCCATACTGGCATCCACAGCGCTGCGGAGGAAGGTCTAGCTAGTCCACAAAGCATTCCGGGATGGGAGAAAAAGGTCCTCTGGTTTATTGGAATTTCTTTGAACCAATCACAATCGACTTGGGTGGCGCTAAGGAACTTGTTTTGGTGGAACGTGTACGTTCAAAGGTAGTTTTAGTCGTGCAACAGAAAACTCAGATTGGACAGATAGTCTAGCTAGCTGTCTGGATTTAGCCTGCAGAGATCTGAGGAGCAGTTAACCATAGTCTTCAGAAATCCACCGGAGGTTAGAATGCCAACACAAGGAAAGAGGAAGGGGACGGACATCCGGTGCAATTTGGAACGCCGATGATATAGACTAGTCCATACTTAATATCTTCCCTACCCTGTCTGTGGCACTCAGTGCCAAGTGCATTGACTCCGAATGAAGAAGTCTTTTTTTAAGTGTCAGTAATTTCCTAAAACAGCTGGGGTCTCATTTATAAACGTGGCGTACGCAAAAAACGGGGCTAAAAATGTGCGTACGCCACTTCCCATGCAAAGGTTGTTATTTATACAAAACAAACTTGACGGGAGAATGTGCGGTCCTCCACGCAAACTCTGACCCATGCGTACGCACATTTTGGAGACAAAATAGGAAATGGCGACGCAGATGGTGAGGTGGTGAACTGAAGTCAGACTGCAGAAATTAAGCGCAGGAGGAGGAGATGGCCCGACTGCATGGAATACAGAATAGCATCAAATACCCTACCATTAGATAACTGCAGAACACAGTGTAAATAACTAAATATCTGTCTTTAATACTGTGCATATATAATCAAATGTCAAAGTCTGAAAATACAGCCATTAAGCTCTTGCACAATCGTTACACTTAATGTCCTCGTTATCAGTCCAACTTTAATACTGTTTGTGACAAAACCTGCATGAAGAAAAGTGTGTTTGGCTATTAGACTTTCGTCTTCAAATTGTATCTCGGGGTGGAGGATATCACTAGTTGATGCTGTGTTGGCAAGGTGTTAACAATCACAAATTGTTGTAAACATAAATACTGACCCCAGTGTGTAATGCTGCATGATGGCACTACTGGCCCTGCAGGAAGGAGTACTACACTAATGGAAGAATCGGAGAAAAAGAGACTAGGGACCATGACGATGGTTAACAACTGGCTAACATGCCGATATAGATTCCCTAAAGCTGAGGATCTTGGATCTATGTACTGAATTGGGTCCAGTAGAGAGGGCAACGTGCCGGAACCGCGCCATCCCGGTCCAAATACAGGTCCTCGCCACTCTGGGGGCTGCTGGCTGTTTCCAGAGGGAAATGTCAGACTGCTAAGTGTTTTTTTTTTTTTTTTTTTTTTAAATAAATATCATATATAATCTTCAACTTTATCAGTAAGGCTTGTTTAGATATAATATATAGTTCTGTTAAATCTTATTATATACGTCTGGTATGTCGAAGCTGTCCCCGAGTGCTGTAATGCCTGCCATTTTGGACGTATTATTAATACATGTAGTTATATATCAGGTTTCCCTACACTGTACAAGAATAGGCCAAAAATTCTAATTCAATTTGCAGCAATTCCTGAACGTCTGAGAGTTTTTTTGCTTTTTCTCCGCCAGTCGTCATGATTCGGTGTAACAACTGCCAGTGTCATTAACATACTGATCAGCATTCACGAGGTGCTTTGCATTGACTATTTATGGTTAAAAATGGGCGCGTACAGGGCGGGATAAGAGGCTGATTCACGTACGCACACTTGTAGGTAATCTCTGATTTATGAAGGGAGCATTGCTTAAAGGTGTGCGTATACATGGTTTTATGAATCTGACTTTTTTTTGGCGTACGCCATTTTGGGCTTTTGGGCGTATGTACACTTATAGTAAAGATCCTACGCACAGTTTTATAAATGAGACCCCTGGGCATTGTAGTTTTTAGCAAGGACTACTAAAGCAGGAATAAATAATGTGTTTGTTGGTTTGTTGGGGACTGTTTTTGGCTACTAGAAGGTGTGTGTGGGATTGAGTCAAAATAAACTACAGTGTGTGTGTGTGTGTGTGTGTGTGTGTGTGTGTGTGTGTGTGTGTGTGTGTGTGTGTTCATGGTCATGAAGGAACATTCACAACAACAGTGGGCCTCACTGATGTGAGTGTTAATAGTTTTTGGACAACAATGGAGCTCTATGGCACCAAGGAATAAGATTGATCAGGCTTTGGATACAAAGACAATACATTGTTGTTTTTGGTATTTTCATGGGATTTGTTGACAAATTAACAAAATGGAATATTACTACCTCTATTAAATAATCTATTTACCTTTTAACATTTCACATGTTGAGGTTTTTCTTTTCTTATTTGGAAGGGTTATGTGCATTTCTTTCCAAATTGCTAACTATTTCAAATGAAGCACTTTACTGATTCTCACAGTATAAGGGCTACTTTCAAAAATGTCCATCAATCAGAAGTATTATTAGTATTAATATTATTAATGGTATTGTCTTGGTTTGTCAAACAGCAAACACAAAAAGGCATACCAAGTTGTCCTTTATGTCACATGATCCATTCATGGTAACTAGTGTCTAAACACGTATTCAGAGTTTGTGCGTAATCCTCTAGAATAAATTGCACGGTCATCGTTTTTTTTTCCTCCATGTGGATATCTTTGTGTTGTTGAACATGAGCCCCTTTGGATGTGCGTGTCTAAACACAGACAGCCTTTCTGCTGTTTTCCAAGTGAACAACCTCAGCTCACCGGATCCAGAATCACAGTCAGATGAAATGATCCTGCAGCAGCCACTGGTGAGACATGGAAATATGTACTGAGGCAATGATCTCTCCTCTGGGGAAGCTTAAAGGAGGGGAATAAACAACATCTAAAATTAACAAAGGTGAAAGTGCCCAAATGCGTTCTCTCCTCCACCTTCTGAAGACCCCCCCCCCCCCCAACCCCCTCCTCCTCCTTCCTTCATCTATTTATGTAGTCACCTCAACTGGGAAGCACTTCAAGCGAGGCCTCTTTTCACTCCCAGATGGGCCCAGTGAGAGCTGTGTGTGTCTTTGGGTTGATGTGATCTGCGGCTGTGTGCCACTTGAAGTTGTAAAGCCAAGCGTCTAAACGTAGCCCTGATGTGAATTTTATTTTTGCCAGTCAAAAAGGGACCCAACCCTCTCTTTCCTCTGCCACACCAGACGCCCCCTTGCATCCTCTCAGGATGGGGGGGGAGGGGGGTTTGGTGTCCCAGAGCAGCGCGACGGGGGGGGGGGGGAGGGGGGGAGATTGGGTTTCGAGGAAGCTCCCACTGAGCCACGAGCAGGGCAAGGCCTCAGATTCCTGGTGTTGAACAAACACTGCCATTTAGAATAAAAGAAACATGAAAGTCTGTTTGATGTTCAAGGGGTTCACCTTGCTCTCGACAGCAACGCGAGGACAAGCTGTGAGCAGGGGAAACCAATCCTTCTGAGGCTGTGTGGACAGCCTTGCTTTTAGGATTGTGATTGTCATTTGTCAAACAATTACACTTATTTCAGTCAAAAGTTCCCCTTTTGATACACTTTCACTCATCTCATCTCACAATATTCTTTCACTGTCACTGTTTAAGTCATGCAATATTTATCCCAATGGCAGTAGTCTACCCACAGACAGCCATCACTGTCATGCAGCTAGCTGTTGAAAGCTTTGCAGTTCACCAGTTTAACAGCTTTGGGAGTACTCACACCTCTGCCCTTACTCTGGCGCTCTCAAGGCATCTATCCAAACTACCAAAATTTTCACTGCGTTGGCGGCGCTACATGCTTTAGAGGGTTGTAAAAGCAAGTTCTGGGGAACAGCAACAGGATATCGCTGGAGAGGTTGTGTAGGTTCTGCATGTCCGCCACTTGTCTTGACAGAGTCTCAGAGAAGGCGTAGCAACAGGGATCTGAGCGCATTCAACTGGGATCTGCAACAAAATAAAGCATTTCCCCTTCCTTCATTCCTTAGTTATCCGATGTAACTACAAAGTGCACACGAGGAAACGTCAGTATGTGTGCATGGTTGTGCATGTGTGTAGGCCTATATGTGAGAAATAAATCAAAAGTGTGTGTGTGTGTGTGTGTGTGTGTGTGTGTGTGTGTGTGTGTGTGTGTGTGTGTGAGAGAGAGAGAGACAATGAGGAGAGCAAGAGCATGGCGGTAGAGCCAGCATTGTAGCAGACATGATTACGTGCCTTGATCTTTCCTATGGCAAGAACAAGACCTCAATCTCTCACTATCTCCCCTTTAATCAAATCCCTGCCTTTTTTGCCTCCCTGCCATAAAACTGTCACAGGCTGAAAATAAGCCCTTTCCTTATCAAAGAGCCAAGGGTTCAATTGATTTCCAGGCTAGGAGAATTTTTATTCAGAAAAAAAGAAAGAAGAGAAAACACCTGCATCCCCCCATCAGGCAAATTACTTCTGACTTTTAATTTATTTCAGCAGGAAATGGAAAGCTACGTCCTAACCACAGTCAATAGGAGGACTGGGGAGGAGAGGTGTAATCAGGCGGCTCACCAACTCCAAGGCCTCCATCCTGTCACTTTTAATAGCCACTCAGACCACACAATCTGCTCGGCCTGATATGCTCACGCCATTCCCGTAGCCGCAGCCATCTTCGTCTCCTCTTCCTCCTCCTCCGTGTCCTTCCTAATAACAACTGAACATTTCCACACTTCTCTGGTGCCTCACATGAAACAAATCACAGCCAAAGTACTTTCTACCTTCCTCTTATCGCTGTGGATGGTAGATTTAAAATAGGGTTGGGGAGATTGGCATGTTTCATTTACATTCTGAGTCCCATTCCTGGCTTTGATACAAGGAGAGATTGGATTTAAAGTAGCCAACTTGGCTTACCATCCAGTTTTGGGTTTGAGTCTGGTTGAAAATAGCTTATAAATTAGTTTATAGATTGTTTTTAGCCATGCTAACAGCATGGCTCTATCGGTGGCAATTAGTCCAGCACATTGGCTTAGACTTAAGTATCTCAACAACTATTGGATGGATTGCATTGGAATTTTGTATAGAGAGGATAAACCATAGTGACTTTGGTGATTGACTTTTTCAGTAGCACACCTGAAATAGCTCGACAAATATTGGATGGGAGTAAAGTCATCAAAGTTTTAAGTGAATAAAACCAGGGACGTTTCTAGGACTTGAGGAGGTTTGGGGCTTAGCCTGGACACATTTAAATAAACAATGCAATGCAAAACAGCATTTGGCTTGCCCAGCTTGTTAATAACCAGTGTATGTTCATTTTAGCTGCCCACTTTGTAAATGTTATTTAGATGGCACCAACATTTGGCCAAATCATAGCTGACCTGGCCATCCAAAGGCCAAGGTTTTGTTTCCAGATCTGTGTGTTGGCATATGATGCGAGGGGTCTGGGGGTCCTCTCCCAGAACATTTTGAAAATTAAACACTTAATTTCCTGCATTCAGGTGAATTTTTATGCACCTATTTCTACCTTTTTCTGAATCAATTCATGCTGGAAATATCTTTTTGTAAAGGGAAACATAGATTACAATCCAAATATAAAATCGTAATGGAAATATATTGCAGTAAGGCTCTCAGGCATTCTGTATTGCATTCATCTATTTTTTCTCCTGTATATCAACTTTTCTAATTATATCTGTGTCAGCACACATTTAGCCTAGCATTGTCTACTCTTCCCTCCTCTTTTGCGTCTTTTGTTGAGGAAGTAACCTCCTTAAATGTGCACATTACAATTATTCACCTCAATGATACATTAATTCATTTAAAAAAAAAAAATAAACCCTTGGACTGTAATATTTCAGATGTGTTTGAGCAAGATTTCTGCTCATGTTCAACACTTTGTGCACATTCAAAATATAACTCATCCCATGTGTGTTCTCTGTGTTTTGGAGGAGTCGTGGAGGAGCACTTTAACTTATGTTGTCCTTTTCTTTCACCTTATACTCAAAATGTATTCACTCCCTTATGGAGTAATATTCCCCTTTACTCCTTGTAGCATGTAACAAGCAGAAACACCAGCACATTAGATTCATCCCCAAAACATGTAGGCTAAGCACTTTAATGCAAGGTTAATAGAGCTTATAGTTGCAATTTCTAAGTTGAAGCACTTCTCACACCACTTTAACTTGAATGTAGCCTAATGGTAGCGCGCTTCTTGGCTTCAGCTTGAAAAGTTGCGCTTTGAACACAGTCTAATCACCGTTGCTTGCAGTCGCTATGGCGACAACATGTCATGGGCTTTGCTTATGTGATCTGCTGGATCTTCGATGAGTCAGTACCGCAGCGGCGGTCTTGTAGTCTTTCCTACCCGTGTTGAGCGGGCGAGTTCTCACTGTAGGTTCATGGTGATTTTGGTAGTCTTGACTTCTCACAGCGAGACACGCGATCAAGCACACGGAGGGTGACCGACGGACGGACAGAGAGAGAGACACACACACACACACACACACACACACACACACACACATACATATACACACACAGCCACATATAGGCTACAATTACCACAGTTTTCCACACTCATCCTGTCTCTTTCTATCGGGTAGAGAGAGAGAGAGAGAGAGAGAGAGAGAGAGAGAGAGAGAGAGAGAGCCGAGAGGTGATGGATCACTTTGTGACATGCACGGAGAAATAAGCATCTGGTAAGAATGGCCAGGTGATCAGGCACGGTTACATAGGCTATTCGGTTTCATATTTGTCAGTCAACTTTTCAAAATACATTCGGGGCTACACTCAAAACATCCCCGGCAAAATCAGCTGACACAGCCTCTGAATAAAACTGAATAAATTCTCGATGGATTGGCACAAAAAATGTGTATAGACATTCATGGTTTCCAGACGATGTATTCAAACTACTTTTGTGATCTCCGGATTATTCCTCGAGCGCCACCATGAGGTTGACATTTGCGATTTTGGAATACTGTCAACTAAAGAATGGATTACAGGGGTTGAATTTAAGTGATTTTGGTGATGCCCTAGCTTTTTCTCTAGCACCTCTGTGGCGTTGACAACAGCATCTTATAATTGTAAATGTGAGCTTGTTGGCATGCTAATGTTAGCATTTACCTCAAAGCACCCCTGAGAATGAATTCTGACTTTTAGTTTTGTTTTTTGTAATATCTTTTTAAAGTCACATTCTGTCATAAGTGCTGTATTCTGCCGTGCAAAGCGAAAAGACCGTAACTAAATTTTGGTCGAAAATAAGTTATTGTCATTTTTGGAACATTAAAGATCTGCTTTATCATGTGGACAAATATCTTAAGTCAATTTTATTGTTTTGGGGAGAAAATTGTGTGTTGTCTTTGCCGTAACTTCAAAAGCCGTAGAGAAGCCAAGGCAGAATACCGTAACATTTACGTTTCTTTGTCTTTGTTTCATGGCGCTTCAGAATGCTCAAATTGAGTTAAGGTACTTGTGTAAATGTGATGCCCGCGCTGCGCCTGCGCCACACACACAGACACACACACACACACACACACACACACACACACACACACACAGAGCAGAGGATGACGCTGACACGCAGCACAGCTGACTGGGAAAGATACCGCTACGCTCGTTACTGTAAGTAGGCTACAATAAAACCTAAAAGTAAATACGTATTAATACCCACTCACCTGTCTACAGGCATACACATGTAGAAAGCGATATATTTCAATCTCTGTCTGGGCGCAGTCCACTCTCGTCCGCCGCGCTGTTTACACAAACACAGCTCTACTCTACTCTAAATAGCGAATTTTGACAAACAAGCTAAAGCAAAATCTGTCGGTTTGTAGTCTAACTGTTTATCTTAGTTTGCCACAAATCTTGAAATTTTGACAAATTCTTGTGAACTTAACTGCTGGCTAAACTAACCATCCTCTCTGCAGAGCATCTATGGATGGATTATAAGACCAAAACAAACCAACGTGGCTACTTAATAAACACGTGAATAACGGCATCTTTCTGTTCACGTCTTCATTCTTGCAATGAGTCTAAATTAGTGCCTCATATCCAAACAGAAGAACATGCTTCATATGAATTAAAACATCAAAACACTCTCATGCTTAATTCTCACGTCTGTCAGAGAGTGTGTGTGAATCAATCATGCGACTGCCTGTGTGGTACTAGTATGAGTATGAAATACAGAAAAAATGTATTGATATATAATTTTCATATGATGTTGATAAATGTGAAGCCATTTTTATCATAGTGAGTCCAATAGGATTAATATTGCTTACATTTTAAGTAAAAGTTATTGTTATCATAACATTGTGCTATAAAATAGAAGTTACGGTCTTTTGCCTTCGTATGACCGATGGTCATTTTGTGGGCAATGCTAAGGCAGAATACAGTAACTTCCTAAAAAGTTAAACATTTTTTTGTTGATAGATTAATACAGGTATACACTACAAAATGTGAAAATTACAATATTATACCTATAACTCAATTGTCAGGACATTAAAATAACTTTAAAGTCATTTTTCTCAGTTTCACACTCTGGCGAGTTAAGGTCTTTTGCCTTTGTAGGGCAGTATACTGATTACATTTTAATCCTACCTTGCTACAATTTTGAAAAAAAATCATGCACTAAAATAAACTACAGTAAAAGCCCTTTGATCTGTGACAGAGTGCTCATATGGCACAAAATTGGACTGGTGCTCATGCCATTTGGGCCAGCAGGTGAATGAATATTGGCTTGTCCTGAGTGTCCCTGGCTAACAGATCAAGTTTTATCTACAAGCCGTTTGCTCTTCCAGCGCCTAATGAAGCTCTCTGAAAGGAGATTAAATGGCAGAGAGGGACAAAACAATAACCATTACCAGTCACCTTCATTTTGCTTCATCTGTTAACATACTGGGCTGCTGCTGCTATGCGGCAGCCACCGCTCACAAAGCCTTGCACACATTGATATAAAAAAAAAAAAACAGGAGGTGAACATGTACTTATGCTTAAAACTATGACTGAAATAACGCATGACACATACACACAATCTGTGCTTAGCTCATTTTATCTACTCAATAAAAGGTGCTGAGAGAAAGTAAGACATGTTAGCGACACATTCAGTTGATGCCAATTCAAATGTACAGCAAACATGTAGCAAAAGGGTTTAGGCAGATTTATTAGCTGTTTGTATGAGGGATGTCTAGGCAAGATGCATCATCAATCATGGTGCCATGCTGGCTAAAGCTTAGGAAAAAGCATCACACCTTCAGTGTTTGAAATGGTTTCGACTTTGGTGTAGATGAAAAGAGGTTCATACGAGTTTGTGCAGTTCTTATATACTTTGCTTTTGCAGCAGCACGTCATCTTGCTTTGTCCCTTAGATCAGCAGAGACTTTAACCTTGTGTGAAGACAGATTTGCATCCAACATCCAAGTGTCATCCCGTTTCAATCAATTTGGCTCTTTTTACAAAAGAGATCTCAAACAGCTTTTAACAGGGTTCCAAATAGAACACACTGATACTGGATCCAGTCGGCTGGCAAAACTGGCCTGAAATTTAAGATGTTAAGATCTCCATTGAAAATGTGTGAACTCATCAGTCTCTCAATGGTTTTCTTCCTCTCCTTTGAATACAGCGGCTTGGGATCGATCATCCATTATTCTTGAATTTCATTATGTGGGAAGAACAGTATCAGTAAACAACATAATACAAAGTTTACGGTACAATAGGGGAAGGTTTGAAAATGCCACCTGAATGCTCTTCTGTTGCTTGGATACGCCAGACCACTTTGTGTTCATTATAGCTGTCACTATATTTTATAAATTTTATAACGTTTGCAAGACAATTTTTTCTCACTGAGCCCTGATGTAGATAGCAGCGGGTCGGTTTTCGAACCTGTGCCGCTGCCAAGGACTCAGCCTATATGGGGTGGACACAAACTTCGCTCCCCCACTTAAAAGTCCTGTTTTTTGGGACCCATCCACCCACCCCGACCTCCTCCCTATGCAGATTTTGGCAGTCTTATAAAGCAGCAGTCATTGTGGTGCATACAGTAATAAATATGTGGAATACATACAAATTACAGTGCATTACTTTTTGTAGCTATATGTACGAATGGTTCATGAGAACAGCCTGCATTATTAGGTGCAGCACAAAAGCTTAAGCAGGTTGAACTTGCTTGCCGGACTGGATAAAGTGCGGCACCTTCACTTTGCTCTGACCAGCAGAAATTAATTTCTGCGTGGTGTAAGTAAGTAATTGGAAAGAATTGGAAAGAATTGTGCATGTGTGCGTGTGTATGTATATGAGGTCAGACTGCCAGGTTGCCTGCAGCACTGCTCAGAGGCACTTTGACAGAATAAAAGGAGGGGATTGGATATGGAACTCCAGTCGCCCTCTGGACCGGACCCTCCATACACACACACACACACACACACACACACACACACACACACACACACACACAATCTCATTAAATAACCACAAATTAAAAAAATGAAAGATTCTTCTGAAAACAGACAATGCCACGCTCTGACTGCTTTAATGGGCACACACATGATTGAGGTTTCATGCAAGCTTTAGATAATTGGGGTTCTCCCATTGATGAATAAACAGCACTCATACTGTATTAATACGGTGCTGATTTATCATTCTGTCTTTTGTGTTATTTTCTGCTAGTTAGTGTGTGATGGATGTAGCTTTTACATTTGTGTAAACATGACATTTCAAAAGGAAAATGTCTAATAATGACATGTAGTCGCTCCATAGATTTGAAACGCCTCGCTTTCCCTCATTGGCGCCATCAGTGAGAAAAATATCTCACACAAAGCAGAGCACTTTTGCTCATATATAATATAGTAATTATAGTTGCTAGGGAGTTTCATGAGAAGAAAGGTTTTTTAAATATAGTTTTTGTTGTGTTTTTGTAGAACTTTATTCAAAGACATATGCTACATTAGATTCTTTTATGCGTTGATGCATTATGAAATTGCTACTCTTTACCGCTGTTATTTAGTTGTAAATGGAATACAGTGGTAGTGAATACCCCAGTGTTCTCACGTTATTTCTTTTCAAAGCTTTACAATGATGGTTATCCAAACAGGCATATGTGCATGTAATTTAGTATCTCGATCTCAGGCTGCTTTGCCTCACTTGTGTGCACATGAGCTGAGAAATTAGTAATACAAAATACACGTAAATGATATGACATTTCTGTTTTCGCTTGATGTCGCCCGTCTGAAATGTCCGGAAATGGCATCTGCCTGCATAGTGACTTTTTCAACAGATGAACTGTCCAAACACCACATGTATCTATATGTAAATACATTTCATGTGGAATTCAGCATCAGATATTAGAAGAGATGTTGTTTTCAGATAAGGCTGTGTAACTAACCAGAGGGACATTTCCCAGTTCAAGGTGTTTTCACTGTTGATGTGTTACACTGTTTCACTGTTTTTTTAACTTCAATAAATGCAACATCTTTCGAAAAAATTAATGGGTAATGGGGGTAAATAATCGTCATTTTAATATTGAAAAGACAAACACATGTTTTGATTATGTTAAGATTCTTTTATTTATTCAAAGCCCCACTGAAATAGGAGCAGAGACAAATCAGAGTGTTTTTTTTCCATTTAGAGAATATCGAGCTTTCAGCCCTGCAACCTTCAGCTTGATAGCGAAGCTAACCACGCACATTACAACCCTTTATGTTCACACGGAGCACTCCAAAATATATTACACACATTATAGCACTGGCACCAAAAGGGTGCCATGTTTTTTTGTGCATTAATAATAACATTGTGTACAGCAACACACTATGCGGGAGAGATGACAGAGCTGTCTGGTTTTATATAGAACCAAGGTTTTACCCCCCACTGAGGTGCCCTATCATCTCTATGTTATCTATTTATTTTTTCCTTTTTCTCTCTGTCACTATCCGACTCTTTGCTCTCTCTCTCTCTCTCTCTCCATGTGTGGTTGGTGTGATGTTTCTCTTTTCCTCTGTCAGAAGTGGTCTCTGGAGTTCAGAGATGGAGAGTGTATCGGGCGTTCGCGTCTCATTACTGACGGTGTATGAAAGTAAAAAACACCCAGATCAAAACTTCTGTTAATTGCATAAAATGGAGACAAACAATTGTACTTATCATAGGTAGCAGTGCCCTCTGTATTTACACCCCCACCCTCCCCCCTCCCACCGCTGCTGTCAACAGCATACGAGTGAATGTGCACTTGTTTTATTCTATCTTTTCTTTACTTGTTTACTTGTCTGTTTCTTTCTCTCTTACTTCATGATGTAGCTCAAAGTGGATTTCCCGACAGCTTCTCTGAGGAAATTAAGGTATAGAAGCTTGGATAGTAATTCTGACAGTGCTAATCGATATCAAATGATTGTTTCAATTTGTGTTTTATGTTCACACACACACACACACACACACACACACACACACACACACACACACACACATTCACACATATAAACCTCTATACATCTTGCTTATCCATGCTTAATTGTTCAGCTCATTGTGCTTCCATTAATAGCACTTACATTTAAATCCTTATTTAGCATTTATAAGCTGTATTTTAAAAGCGTAATACATAGTTTTAACAGATTATAACATGCTATGATGTATTTGCAGTCAGATATAAGGACATTTTAAGTGTGTATTAATCTATTTCTCAACAACTATAGCCTCTATTATGAAGCATCTATACCTGGTGTATAAACAGATAATGCATGCTTAAATACATAAAATAACAACATGTTACCATGTGTTTTGAATGAATGGCTTATAAACCTGCCTATGTATGATCTGTAGGCTGCATGTGCATTAATCAATAACTCATGATGTGGAACACTGTGAGGATGTGTTGGTGGGTCCGATCATATATTAATAAATATCATTACAACTATATTTTACTGTGCTGCGTTATCATGAATTATTTAACTGCCATATACTATTCATGGATGTTTCATAGTTTTTTTGTTGTTTCACAGACTTTTAACTGTTAACAAAAACATTAATAAACACTTCAAATGTGTTATTGTGAGGTACAGAGTTCATTCTTGACCTTGGCAGTTGAACAATGCTTTTCATTTTAATCACACGGTCCATTTAGTAGCCGTTCTGTCACTTTAAAAGGGACCCTGTGAAGTCTTTTAACCTTTAATAGTGGTGCTATGGAGCAATGTTTTTATGAGCGTCCCAGTTTTGCATATGGAATCCTACTGTTGGTTTCATGCTATTCCGCTGATCAATACTTGGTTAAGGGAATGCGCCAGTAGACAGGACTTAAAAAAAAAAAAAACATATATATATATATATATATATATATATATATATATATATAAACTCAGCAAAAAAAGAAACGTCCTCTCACTTTCAACTGCTTTTGTCTTCAGCCAACTTAACATGCGTAAAACTTTGTATGAACATAAAAAAGTTTAAGTACTAAGAAATAAACTGATGGTTTCACAGACATGTGATTAACAGAAATGGAAAAATGTGTCCCTGAACAAAGGATGGTCAAAATCAAAAGTCACAGTCAGTATCTGGTGTGGCCACCAGCTACATTAAGTACTGGAGTGCATCTCCTCCTCATGGACTGCACTAGGTTTGCCAGTTCTTGCTGTGAGATGTTACCCCACTCTTCCACCAAGGCACCTGCAAGTTCCCGGACATTTCTGGGGGGCATGGTTCTCGCCCTTACCCTTTGACCCAACAGGTCCCAGAGGGGCACAATGGGATTGAGATCCGGGCTCTTCGCTGGCCATGCCAGAACACTAACATTCCTGCCTTGCAGGAAATCGCGCACAGAACGAGCGGTATGGCTGGTGGCATTATCATGCTGGAGGGTCATGTCAGGAATGAGCCTGCAGGAAGGGGACCACATGAGGGAGTAGGATGTCTTCCCTGTAACATTCTGCAACTTTTGATGTTGACCATCCTTTGTTCAGGGACACATTTTTCCATTTCTGTTAGTCACATGTCTGTGAAACGTTGTTCAGTTTAGTTCTTAGTAGTTGAATTTTGTTATGTTCATACAAAGTTTTACGCATGTTAAGTTGGCTGAAAATAAAAGCAGTTGAAAGTGAGGGGACATTTCTTTTTTTGCTGAGTATATATATATATATATATATATATATATATATATATATATATATATATATAAGAAATTGGCTTTGCAACTGTTTTTGAGGAAGGAAATACACACAATACCACATGGTCTTTTTCAGTAGATGGAGTTTGCATTCCTACAAAATTCAGTTTTTTCCTTGATTGGATAGGAAAGCAGAGAGAGAGAGGGGGGGGGGGGAGATATGCAGGAAAACCACCACAGGTCAGATTCCAACCCTGGACCTTCTGCATTGAGGAACAAACCCCTGCACATGTTCGCCTGCTCTACCAACTGAGCTAAACGGCCACATTTAGTTGGGTTTTTAATGAAGAGTTTATCTTACATTGACCTTGTGATGAGATTATTTGGCAGTTTCCAAGGTCAAACATTAATTTTGAATATCAGCTTTTAAGCCAACATGGATAAGAAGTTGTTAGAGTGCTCGGAGAAAAGAAAAGAAAAGAAATTGATCCTTAAATTCAACAAATGACAACCAGGCAAACACCTCTTGCTGATGAAGATCATGTGATATGATCAAAAGCTCCATGGCATCTCATAAATGGACCCTGTGGTAATATTGCTTTGTTAATACTACATTATAGTATGTTATAAATAATCTGTGTTTATACAATCGGTTGCCCATTAATGAATTCACTTCATGCATTTATGTATTTATTGTTTTTGTGTTTCCCCTTTTTATATCTGTATTCTGATCAACATTAATCCCTAAAGCCTTTGAAGCAACAAAACACATATTTAAGTATCAATTCAACATAATTTCATTGCGTGGGTAATCATAGCTGTGCCTGCACAAATACTATTCTCTCTTCATCCATTATTATCTACTAACATAACTGACATTTTATAGCTGCATGTAACTAAATATCAAGCTCTACAGTAGGTGACTGGGAGCCATTGTCAAGGTTTACCATTTTCATGTGTGCCTGTATTCCAAATGAGCAGAAGTCTGATACAAATTCTGTTTCATGGCCACAATATTCAACAAGCCATAACGGATTCTTTCGTTTATTCTCTGATTGAAGTTTAAGATAAACCATTTTACACATCTGAACTTGTTTCTTCCATACAATGTTGAAATCTACACATGGGCTGGCAGTTATTTGCTATATACTATTTCATACACATATGTGATGTTGTATATTTATTCATGCTGCAAGTATTGTGTGTTGGCCTCCAACAGCTCATACTATAGCTGTAATACCCAACAAGAACTGATGTTATTATTACCCCAAACATCACTTCTTCTACAGAACTTTAAACCACTTTGTTTCCTTAAGTGGAGCAGGCTCACACATTTGTTTTGCAGAATGTCACCAGTTGTATCTGCTGTTCCCTTTGTTGTTCAGCAAACAGCTCTGAGACAAACATGGCGGCCTAAAAATAAATGTGATTTGACTTGACCTTAGCTCCAGCTTGTCCCAGGATCAGTCACAGTCGTTATTTGGCCTAAGTCACTGGCACCGAGTCCTGACGATGATATGCAGTAAAATGTGTTGATGCATATTCATAAGTCCCTCATTTGGGAACATTTCAGCTGTGCAACACACACACACACACACGCTTACTCAAATACACACACGCACATGCATGCTTGTGTTTATTTACGAACATGCACAAGTGCACCAAATGCTAACACTATGTGCCAGCATGCTAATACATTTGACACACACACGCTGTTTTTAGCTACATGGTGTCAACAAATGACACGGTTAAATCTTGTGTTTTCTGTTCCAGTTTTGATAACAGGCTGTATAATCACTTATATTTCAACAGGACATATGTGACCTCTGTTTAAAGGAACTTAATCAATGATATGTTCAGCACAGAAGTTCCTTTATACCAAATTGTGGTGTTTTAGTTACTGTAATTGCCTAATTTAATGTATTGGTGTGACAACTTTCTCCCCACCTGAGTCTTCTCCTTCTTCTCATGCTGATTTCCTACATTTCCCAAAATGCCCGACCCTACCAATCAGAGCATGGATGATGACACTGCTTCTTTTGATTACTGTAATGGTGGTTGTGGCCTCAATATTAAAAAACTAAAAACTAAAATTGGCAAAAAAACTCAGACTGATTTGTCACTTTTTTTCCACTTAAGTTTTCAGTCATTTTGTTCATGTTTACCAGTTTCTTGTCAAAACTAATTTTTGTGATACCAATCAGGGAAATGGCTGCCAACGAGCACACCAGACCCAATGTTATTTGAAACAGGACTAAGAGTCTACAGCCATTCTAGCTGCTCTTTCCGGTTGTACTTTGACACAGCTGTGCGAGCTAAACACTAACATCAGCATGTTAACGTGCTAACACTGACAATGCTAACATGCTGATCTTTTAGCATCTTTCTTTTATTTGAGTGCGTTAGCATGCTAACATTAATTAACACTTAGTATGTGTTGTTCAGGTGCCGCCGGAAATTCCGCCTGATGACTCTTTTTTTTTGGCCGGATGTCCGTTACCTTCTGTTTCCTTTGTGTTGGCATTCTAAACTCCGGTGGATTTCTGAGGACTACGGTTAACTGCTCCTCAGATCTCTGCAGGGTAAATCCAGACAGCTAGCTAGAATATCTGTCCAATCTCAGTTTGCTGTTGCATGACTAAAACAACTTTTGAACGTACACATGTTCCACCAAAACAAGTTCCTTCCTGAGGATTGTTTGCAGAGGCACCGTTGTTCCATGCGGAGCTTAGCGCCGCCCATGACGATTGTGATTGGTTTAAAGAAATGTCAATAAACCAGAGCACATTTTTTCTCCCATCCCGGAATGCTGTGTGGACTAGCCAGACCCACCTCCGCAGCGCTATGGAGGAAGGTCTGACAATGTAAAACTAATTAACACTAAATTCAAAGTACAGTTCAGTCTGATTGGAATGTCAATAGTTTTGGAAGTATTTGGTCATAAATATAGTTATTTGACAAGTTGAAATGTTGACCTGATATTGAACTAGATGTATTTCATCTTAGGGGGGGCATGAATGTCAAAAATGTATAACATTTCATGGCAAATAATCCAGTAGTTGTCAGGACATTTCACTCAAAAATACAAATGTCAACCTCATGGTAACGCTAGAGGTTTGAGTCAGTAGATCAGATAAAGTGCGTCATCACCCGTGCACTATTGATATCTGTGCCAAATTGTAAGGTAATCTATCCAACAGTTGTCGAGATATTTCTGTCTGGAGCGGGATCAAGGACCAACCGATTTTGCCATCCCCGGAGCCATGCCGCTAGCGTGGCTAAAAGATGGAGACGGAGATGTGAGCAGCGATTCAAGTGTGGTACCAGTCCAGTTCAAACCCAAGGTGCCTTGCACTTGTTTACATAAATTGGATAATGGCAGAGTCCAAAATGGTGAAATAATAAAAATATTTTGTGAATTGTGAAGGACTTGACAGGCAAATGTGATATTTACCATTGAAATTATAATATGCCCCTGCAAGCCTGCACGAGACAAGCAGGTATAGAAAATGCATAGATAGTTTTTAAAAAATCTTTTTTTCAGTCATCTATCCACAGACATCTTCTCTTCAGAGTCTATTATTCTGGATTTAAGTGCACCAGGAGAAATATTGCCGAAATCTGTCTAGATGTCAGCAAACGTTGCTTTACTGGCATATTTTCCTTTTCCATTCCCTTTTTCCTGTTTATTTTTATTTACTACTTACTCCTCTCTAAATCACACCCATCTGTTGATTTTGCAGGCGCCTTTATCACATGACAACTACATCTGGTACTAAAACATGTCTTCAGCCCGGCATTATCCCTTTCAAAGGAGTAGAAATTCTCCTTAAATGTCATCCCTGCTCTCATTGTAATATAATAATATGCTCTCAGCTTTGCAGGTGTGAATCCTCTCTGCCAGGCTGAACAGGAGGACTATGCTTAGTGGTATTTAAAGCTAAGGTGCTTGTGTCATTTAGAAAGCACACAGCTCTGACTTAGCCAGCCCTCAGAGAGACACGGTACAGGTGGATCATCTCTGTTCTCTCCTTTCTCCACCGAGGCCTTGGCTGTCTGCGCCATGACTGGCTTTCGCTGTCAAGCCGAAACAGAGTAATCCCTGCAGTAAAAACCTCGCACTAAAAGGTTCACACTTTTTCTTCTCTCCCTTGATAACCGGCAATACACCGCTGTTGTGTTTCTCAAGTTCAATTTCTGGCTGTGAAAGGGAGTTCAGGTGCATTCTCTTTTCATCAACGGCTGTAACCAATGGAAGCAAAAGGCAAAGAGAGAATAAACACAAGGCGAGTGCATACGAAAACGTAAGCAAAATGGATGATGTGCTCTACATACTGATGTGTATTGTTGGCAAAAGAGAGGAACAGATTGGTCCTTTCTTTGGCAATAAAGATAATACTCTAAAAAGGCCCATCTGCCTTATTGAATTCCAACAGCCCCAATACACATACACCCACATCAATGCTCCCTATTAAATACACTCATGTCATACACAAAACACACACACACACACACCCACACACACACACACACACACACACACACACACACACACACACACACACACACACACACACACACACACACACGCATATGCTGAAGGGCTACTTCCCAGCTGTGTCTTCCCATTCATAAATGTCATTGACACTGTGCTCAGTATGATAAATCTCAAATTTGTCCATGATTTGCATAATAGATGATCAACATGCAGGATCAGAGGTTAATAAAAGTGACTTGATTTCCTCGGAGCAGAGAAGAGAAAGATACAGTGACTGAGAGTAAAATATTAGTTTGATACACTATAAGTGGGGTATTGGGGAGCGTGCCTATGTTCCCACATTTTTAAGATTTTTTTTTTTTTCACTGAAAATTAGGCCCTATTTTCCCACAGTTCCCACATATCTAAGATTTTGTTTTCCAAAATTAGGCCCTATGTTCCCACATTTCCTTTTTTATACATTTGTATCAGATTCTATCCCCCTAACCCTTACCCCTAACCCTAACCCTAAAACAGGTTGTGGGAGGATAGGGCTTAAATTGAAGAGAAATGTAGGAAACCAAGACCTAATTTTGAAAATGTCCTAGAAATGTGGGAACATAGGGCTGTGGGAACATAGGGCTGACCCCGGGTATTGTCATCAGACAGTTGGGCATGAACACAATATTCTTCACCTGAGAGTTAACTGTGAAATACAGGCTGTAGTTAGTTGCTAGTATCAGGTGCAGTTAATTGGTAACTCGTAGACATGTGATTGCATCATTGTTTTTGGGTTAATCCCACTGTCACGGTTAGCAAATTCAAAAGGAGGACCCAAATACAGAAGACCAGTAGGCAGGTTGATAGAACCAAAAAGCAAGCTTTAATAATAAAAGTTGGATCCAAAAGCAGGCAGGTAATACAAGAAAAAGAAGGAAATGAGGAAACTAGACACTAGGAATACACAGATAGGAATGAATGCAGACAATCTGACACCGAACAAGAGAACACCAAAACTGAGATACACAAGGAGAGGAGGGTGGTAACGAGGGACAGGTGACGTGAGGACTGACGAGGAACAGGTGAAACACATCAGGGACTAATCAGACTCAACAGGAAACAAAGCTAGACGAAGACACATGAAACCCATAGACAGTATATAAGAATGGACCAATAGATCCCGTTGCTCTGGATGGAGACCAGTGAAGGATATTAGAAGCACTTTTCCAGTGAGCGCTGAGCGTCCAACTGAGAGAGATGACGTAAATGTGACGTGAGCAACCTGTCTGAAAGTTGGAAGTCTTCTGGTAGCTGTGCCAAGAGAATTCTCAATCATTCCCAATCTTGCAGAGACGGAGAGCGTAGGTACAGTATATGTAAGGAGATAACATGGGCACAGGCTAATTATTGCTAACTAAAATGCTAGTTAACATTAGTAATTAAACTTAAACAGCTAATTTAAGTCGAAACTGCCTGCGAGTTTCTCCTGTACTATACGGTAATTCCTCTACTATGCGACAGTAAATCGCGGGATTAGGACACAATCGTTAGCCTATTTTTACAAAAACATCTGCTACGGAGCCATAACGTGAGATACAAGGTAATGGAGCCTTTTATATATTGTCGTGTTTCTTTAGAAACAAACAATTGACAAACTTTAAATGCTTCAGATGTAAAGTTATTCGCTGTCAAAGTGATGTCAAAATAAATGGCAGTCAGTGGAATGCTAACGACGGGTGAGCGCTAGGTAGGACCTACGCTTTCTAGACGTTCACTTACCCCGTTGATGGAACCGAACATCACAAAATAATACAGGAAGTAAAGAATGTGAACATACACAAGGAATGGATCTAGGAAAACAACAGAGAACACGGGCAAATAAAACACAACCATGGACATGGAACGAGAATCCAGAGACAGGGAGAGAAGAGACAGAAAACAGAAGCAATAATAGGGAAACACACAGGGGATCAAACCACAACCATGACACCCACTGATCTAGAACCTGTTCTTGAACTAAGGCTACATTTACAGTGCTACATTTTGGTTTGAAAACAAATAACTTTTGCTACGTTTACACATCACATTCCCCCTGCTCTGGCGATTCCGAGCCCCTAACCTGGAGAAATTTGAAGACACTTCTGACCCTGTTTCGGTTTGGAATCTGCGGGGTTGTGTTGTAGTCTCAACGGTCAAAAAATGGAGATCTTTGGCAACACTGACTCAATGTTTCGCTGCCTGATTGGGTCATGACGTCTTGTTCTCTGAGACTAAGCTACTAACATTACCACGGCAACTACCAGCAACAGGCGGAGTAAACACGCTGGTTCCCGTTTACCCCGGCACGAGAATGTTGATGAGATATGGGGTTTGGGCAGGTTAGTTTAAACAGAGATTAGTTCTTCTACTGGACCTAAAAACACTTGTGTGTACGGAGATGGCTTTTGGCTCAAAACTCTAAAACCAAACTAAAACTAAAACGTAGCAATGTAAATGTGGTCTAAGAGTTTAACTGAGAAAAGGCATTTTAATTCAAGTCAATTTTATTTATACTACCCTCACAGGGCTTTGATACATAGAATGTGAGCATATATGTCAACACACATGTCAAAGCACAACCTTTTCACATTAATGGCATGGTGAGTCTCGAACACACAGGGAGGAACACGACTGACGTGTAGTCAGAAAAAAACATGCTCAGATACACAGTTACGCTTTAGGCAAGAGTGTTCAGAGCTTCTTGTGTCTTATGTGGAAACCCACATCACAGCAAGACCAGAATAAGAGTATGCAATGTGTATGTGCACATTTACATGAAAAATTATTCAAAATAGACTATGTTTACTGCCAGGCAATAAGAGCAGTTTTTTTTGCTGAAAACTGCACAACCCGCTCCAAGCTTTTATTTCAAAGTGTGCTGCTTAGTGCTTGGGTTGAGGGAGGAATGGCCGATTTGAATTTGATTTGAAGATTTATGTGACAATTAGTTTGAATGCAGAGTGGCTGGATATTATTTGGTTAGTAAGAACGTTGACCTTTTCTCTTTATTTTATCGATAAAACTGTGAATTTGACAGTAGAAGGCTGTTTTCACATGCATCTGCTGAACGGGGAAAGTTTATCTATGCTCACATTAAATCTCAGTCTAACTCATATACAGTATGCAAAAATGGGATTAATAACATCCTTATAACACCAGGAGTTTGGAAGCCAAACATGGTTCAATATGCAACTTACACAAGTGTGAAGTGTAAGCAGGGGCGATTCCAGAATTCTTTTAAGTGGGGTGGCACAGAGCGGGACCAATAATCAGTCGGGGGGTGACAGTGACAGTACTCTGATCCAATAGAGAAGTCCCTCCCCTTCCAGTGGACCTTATGGGACCTTAATTCGGAAAAACTATGGTAGTGAATGGGGAGAGGCAAATAATTTTTTGATCCCCTTGGAATTGAGCCATGGACTACACACATGACGTTCCTCAATTTTAAAAAAAATTTTCAACTGAAAGAAAGTTTGTCGTAGTACCACTTAGTTTTGTGTGAAACCGCTGAGTGAACTACATCTCTTGTCTCCCACAATATACGTCACCTTGCTTGATGCTCAGCTTGCTCGCTAGCTGGCTAGCTTAGCTCTGTTCCACAACACTTGTAATGTTATCTTAACTGATGTGTTTTATCCGGCGAAGTTTTATCAGCAGAGCAGCGAGAAGCGAAAGAAGGAGCGAGATCCGTAGCTTGTGTGAGTAATGTTACGTTCCGGTACGATACACACAGAATGGTAGTTTCAGCGAGACGTCATCCATGTGACTTTGAAGTGTGTAGTCTTTCTAATCACGTATTTTCACACTCTTATACTTCAACAGTTTAAAGATAAACTGAGATTTTCTTGACTTGCAAAATTATCTTTTGAACTGAGCATCATCTGTGTAATTCATGGCTTGTCTTTCCCCATTCACTACTGTTCATATTTTTTTCTGAATGTGCATGTATGTGTATGTGTGTGTGTATGTATGTATGTGTGTATGTGTATATGTATTTTTAGTTTTGTTCGAAATAAAAATAAATGAAATGAAATGAATTGAATTAAGGTCCCATGGTGGTCCATCAGATCGGCAGGGACTTCGCCTCTCTATGGAAATCACAATTTCCAATCATATACAAGGGGGGGCTTGTGCCACCCCGTGCCCCCCTTTTGGTCCCACCCCTGGGTGTAAGCCATACAGTACACTGAAAAAGGACTTTTCCAGCAGTTCAAATTTTGAAAGCAGATATTTTTGCATATTCATAGATTCTTGAATTCTAAATGTCTAAACATGAAGCCGACATGGCTAAATGTTGGACTATTTTTGTAAGCATCAAACAAATATCTTCAAATGTGTGATGCTTCATTTTAATCCACTGATTCCCTTCTGATGACAATTCCTAGTTATATTAACCCTTGGTGGCTAATATGCACAAAGCACTTTGATAATCACTTCACTTTATCATTATACTTTAAAAAATCTCTATGCTGACTCAGCAAGACAGATCAATAAGCTATGATCCAGTGGCTTTACAGCTGAGTAAAAGGCCAATCTTTAGCTTTTAGCCTGGATCTGATATCCAATATCAGACATCTATACCAGGGCCTTTCGGACATTTAAACTTTGACGCACTGGTGGTTGGCTTCATCACCTGTTTTTCTGTCTGTTGTATAAAATCCAAGGTAACACCAGTAGTGGGCTTTTCAGGTTCACACTCTATAATAACTATCTCTTTTCTCTCAAATTATTCTATCAATTGAGACCACATTTTCTATTTCTCTATTTGTGACTAACACATACCTTAGACATGCATTTACCTGTTCTGCTTAAGGCATGCAAGACCAAGATCATTTGATCATTTATTTTTTTACTTAAAAAAAAAAATGTAATGGTGAATAGAGATTGATAAAATTAGCCAAACAGAGGGACCGTTATTGGGAGCAGTTTCCTGAGTGTATGAATCCTTCCCCTTGAACCATTACAGCTAATTTTTGCTGCCCATTTCAAGGTCCCTGACCATTGAATGATGTCATCTCTGGCTCCGGTGAAACAGACTGCCCAAAGTCATCCAAGCACACTGCCACATCTGCTTTAATCCAGCCCGACAATCCAGCATGCCATAATTATTCCTAATGTTTTTGCTTATTTACATAATGAAGGGGTTAATTATGCTCATGAGACGCCCCAATGGTCTTGTCTTGAGTGTTGGCAACACAGCTGTAGATCTGCAAGCTAAATCATGCGCTAAATGTGTCACCTAGAATTAGATCCATTTGGCCTAGGCTTACAGGGGCTGTTTGCTGTGCGAGGGGCCCAGGCAGCGGCTTGGCTGTGGTCACGTCGGGCGGGAGGAAGGTGGGCTGATATCATTCATTACCCACTGGCCCGGACAAGATGCAGCAAGTCAAGCAGAGCTCCCACTGTGTTCTGACGATCAGTTGGACAATAACATTTTATGCACCCATGAACAACGGCAGTGTATTCATTTTAAGTACAGCATCAGAGAAGTATCATGTGAGACTTTTTTCCTTTTTACCAGATGTGTTTGTATCTGTCAGAGGCACACAAATCATCACATGGACAAAAACTGTCAGGGCTTGAAACAAGTCAGTATTTTGATTATCACTCATTTATACAATTTAGTTAACATTAAAGGTACAGTAGGTAAGACTTTCTGTCATATTTGCTGAAACTGACCCTAGGTACAAGTGGAACTACATGAAGCAGGTAATAAAAAACCAAAATCTGGCTTCTCTAGCACTACCTACAGCCAGTAGTGCGATTTGCAAAAATCCACAGCTCCCTGTTCAGATGCACCAATCAGGGCCGGGGGTGTGTCTAACTGCGTGTCAATCACTGCTCATGCACACGCATTCATTCTCCCTTGTGGGGGGAGGGGGTTCGGAGACTGTTTTGGGCTTTAGCAGAAAGGGGGGAGGGACTGAGAAGTTGTCGATGTTGACATTTTTTGGCTAAGTCCTGGATCTTCACAATCCTACCTACAGCACCTTTAACTTAACTGGGGATTTATGGTGTCAGCACAGAAAAAGCACAGTTGGCTTACTTAAATGAACACTTTGGGAATATGCGTGTTTGCTTTCTTGCAGAGTTAGATGAGAAGACCATTTATATGGCAACTAGTGCAGACTCCAGGAAGTGACTAAGTTACTGGTGAAGTAATAAGCAGATTGTGTTACCTTTGGACAGAGCCAGGCTAGCTGTTTTCCCCTGTTTCCAGTCTTTGTGCTAAGCTAAGTTAGTCATCTTGAGCTTTTTGTTTATCAGCTTCTAAATCATTTTAATGCTATACTTACTTGTAGTAGGGGAAATGGTGCCTCTGTAATTCCCACTGTACTTCCCGTTTTCTCGCATTATGTAACTTTGGCGTGCAGGTGGGTAACACTTTATGGCACTAACACTGATTTTGGTGTAACTAGATCATATTTTATGAAGAAAATGTTTTCTGGTTTTCCCTCTGATGTCCTCAGGCTGCTCTGCTCCGACTCTTGGTGATTTACAAAGTTTCCTGATGGACAGAAAGCTTTACTTGTTGCTAAAGTAACGCTAACCGCTAACTGTAGCTGCCGTCAGCTAGTTAGCTCAGTATAATCCTAATAGAAAACGATTAACGATAAATGTAACGCCATGGATTTACGTGTTGTTGGAATTTTAGTTAATCAAGAGAAACTAAATGAGGTGATTTGTTACTGTTCAATATATATTGTGATGCATGTTTGTTTCAGCAGAAGTGTATACATGTCATTAACTATAAATATAATGTCATTAACTATAAAAAAATAAATACTACACTAAGATACTACAGTGACAGATACAACAGAACAGCACTAACTCACTGTAGGGCTTTAACGCATCTCATGTGCATGCGCGATGAGCCACAGTTTAACATTTTATTTGTATTTTTCAGCTGAGTAGACTCGCGGTAAGAATCAAATACAGGGAGAGAATGTTGTGATTTAACATCTAGTAAGCTTTCGGCAACGTCTTCCCTGTTTTCATTTGATTTTAATCAGCCTGGGAGTTGAGTGTTGGCAGGGAACAACAGTGTTAAATGTTCTGTTCCTCGTTGTGTTGCAAGCTGGTTATCGCATATTTATTCAAATCAAAAGTAGGCTATACCTGGAAGCATCCACTGATTAATATGTCATCAACTTGTATCTTGTATGCACATAAATCTCTTGATCATTTACATGCATCAACTGTGATATAAAATGAAAACAACAAAATCTGAGGCCTTCACTCCGGTGAGTTTGGCTCTGAAACTGCAAAGATTTTCCACTTTCGATCCTTTGCAAACATAAAAGGAATTTGTTTTCCCTCATCGTCCAAGAAGTTAGAAAATAGCAGAATTATTGTTTGTGACTAATTAAAGGAAATTTAATTGAATGAAGTTATTTCTCCTAGGATATAGCTTAAGCAATTGTCTGATGACAAACACCAGAGAAATCCTCTTGACACAGAGGAATTAATTCACTGCGTTCTTAAAATCAAAGCACTAAATAGCTGCATATTGTCAGAAAAGCGATAAGAGTTTATTACTTTTACATTTATTGTTAACAAGTTCCCATTCTGTGAGAAGAAACATAATAATGTGAAGAAAAGCACAGGCTATATTTAGCCAGGGATAATAATTTATGATGATTTCAGAGGTCATTAATGTGTAATTCTGTTTAGAAAATACATTACTAATTATAAACCACTTTAGCACTGTGTCAGGAAATCCAAGCCAGTTTTCCAGTCTGTCTGGTAATATGTTGTGGTCGACCATGTTAAATGCAGTACTGAGATCTAATAATACCAGTAGTCCATTCCATTCATCCATTCTGTATAGCTGTACTGTGTAATGTCTCAGTAATTTGATGGAATATTTTATATAATATAATATATAATATGTTTGTTTTTCCTATCTTATGCTATTTCCAACACTCTTTTAATAGCATGTTGAGCTGCTCTACATCAAAGCATGGGGACCTATTCATGGGTATTGATGGATGATGATTTAGTCTGCAAGGAGAGTGAAATACCTGACAAAAATAATGACACACGTAGATGACAAGAGCCAGAGACGTCTTGAATCAGGACAATATTATTTATATAGCTCAAAACCAAACATTTGCCTCAAAGGGCTTTACAATGTGTACAGCTTGTGACAGCCTCTATCCTATTCTTAATAAACAACAGGAAGAACAACAGAGAAATACATCTTCCTTCCAGAGTATAATAATGTTATCAAATACAGATTCCACATTTCCATTGTTGGTTATTTGGAGTGAATGTGGTTGTCATGTTGTGTGCCTGCTTGGTGACATGCTCCCTAATGTGAGTGCTTGTTGCACACTGGTTTTGTAACAAGTGTGAGTCAGTGAATAATCAGGCAGGACACAGAACACCACATGATGAGCAGGACAGAGTTTACATGGGACAGTATATAGTGAAAATACAAAAATGGAAAATTCAGTTCCAGTTTGAGGAAATGGAAGTGTGTTGATTCAACTTGAAAAAAAAAAGTCCAGATTATTTAGTCCGGGCATCATAATATACCATGGAACATGAGGTCAGATATGTTTTTCAATCAAAACCCAAATATGGAATACTTCTATTTATGTAAAAACATAAAAAAGACTAAAGGACAAACTACTGGACTTACAAGGTCCTCCCATGACAACAGCATTGATAAATATTTAATACTGTCAAGCAATATAAATCATTTAATCCATAATAGCATATTGTACTCTGTGACTTAAGCTCACCTTTTTGTTTGAAAAGCACATCAAATCCAGCAGCTGAGCCCGATAACCTTGTTTTTTGCTGTTACCTTGAGGAGTTTCTGTAAAGTAACAAAAAGCTCTGCCACCTTTATACGAGAGTCAATGTCCGGGCCATAGGGGCTGAGACAACCTGGGTTTAAATTAAGATAAAGTATCACAACTGAGCTCAGTGTTCTAGTTATAACTTTCCCGGAGGTCAGAGGTCACACCTGGGCCAATCTTTCTCTGCTGCAGCTCTGTGTCACTTCCTCAGATGAGGTCAGTCCCACAAGGGCTCTGTGTCAACACCAGACCTGTGTTTGCCTCAAACGGTCACCCTGATAAGGCACTTTTGGCTCTCACTCTACAACAATTGGGTCTTTTTTTATCACAATGGCAAATATTATCCAGTCCGGATGATCTAGCTGAATGATAAATGGTTAAGGTGGTGGAATCATTGAAATACTTTGTAAAAACAGACGCTTTATTTAATAAAATGGAGGATGTGACAGTTTTTTCGGGTTGCTCATCAAACAATATTCAGATGATGTTTCCAAATGACACCCGCTGACACACTTCTCAAGCTATTCAGGACTTGTCATTCTTCTTCCTATTCTTTTACAAAGACACCTTTTGTGTCTAAAAGGAATTTGGATGAAAGAATTGGAGAAAGAAAAAAGTGGGAATAAAAATAGCTAAACAGAGTCGGAAGCAGTTGCAACAATAAGTCAGAGACACGGGGAAGGGAAGGGGACATCCAGCCTTCAAAATAAGCTCTTTCTCAATAGCTACAACTGTATTTTAGATAAAATGCAAACATAAAATGTTTGCATACAACTTCACTACTTTTATGAATAAATGAGGACTCTGAGGTATTGTGTGTCTTTCTACAACGATGACTACATTGAATAGAGTCAAGACTAGAGATGATGTCCTGAAAAAAGAGACACTTCACAGCTTTTTATTGTGGCAATGGGTCTCTGCCTGGAATAAAGAGATGAAAAAAGACCCATCAGTGTTTGGAATATTTTCACAGATAAAACCTGGAAGTCGTATCAATCAGTGGGAGGCCTTGTTGCGGCAAAGCCTTTGCAACTTGAAGGATCTCTCCCCTTTATTTCATGTACATAGAGCATTGTTTTGTAAAACGGGAAAAATCCATCTCCGCTGCACTGCTGGACATCCTGGGTCAGCTGTGCCGCAAGCACAAGCGCGGCCTACAAAGATGCATACATTATCTCTGAAGGGAATGGATGAGGATTTTCTCAAGTGAGTCTCTGTTGAAAAGAAAAGCGTGCTTCATGTCCTTCTCCATCAACGGTCCCCGCAGCAACACCCCACGACCACACTCTTTCTCTGCTTCGGCAAGCCCCACTGACAGGGAGCTGTTGCCTATGCATAGGAGTCAATATGTTCGAACCTACCCCACTTGGTGGGTCATCCAGTGTCTAATCTGCAAAAGGATGTTATGGCAGGCAAGAGGAATCCAATTGTATATTACAAAGTCACAGGCAATTGACCGGCTGCCAGCCAGACACTAAGGCCAGATAAAAGAGGATCGCTTCTCTTAGTGGCTTCCATCATTCTGTCCACACTGGCCATTGGAGCGGAAGATGTCTCCTCGATCAGGCCTGTGTGGATGGAGTTCTGCTTAAAGCAGATGGGAGATATTCATGGTCTCTCCTCAGACAAACAGAGATTGCTTTGAAGAGACATTAAAACAGTGTAGCAAAGTCAACTCTCAATAGTTTACCTTCAGGTATGGATATCTCTGGCTTGAGATTGCTTCTGTGTCAACATTAGATGTGGTATGGTGACAGTGAGATAAGACAGATGGACAGACAATGTATTGAAATAATCTTTCTATCTCTACAACTGACATTTATCTCATTTGTAATACTGCAACTATACAATTATTATGTTGTAGCTATTAATAATTTAGTGACTCTTACAATCATATTTAAGTGAAATTCTAACAAGTCCTTATGGTTCTCTGTCAACCAAATATGTGTGTGTGTGTGTGTGTGTGGGTGTGTGTGTGTGTGTGTGTGTGTGTGTGTGTGTGTGTGTGTTCAGAAATTGACACCTAAGGCTGATGCATTTTATTTATCAGGGTCAGTGTACACTATTTGGCATCATTATTGTGTAAATGTGAAAGATTTAGCCAAAAGGCTGCATCATTATGTTTAGGAATCGTTTAGCTTCATGGTAACAAGAGACCGACTTTTACTGTCGGCAGGGTGCAAGCCATGGTCCCCACTTTGTATGCATAACAAACCTTAGCCTCATCCCTATGAAGACATTTGATACGTCTAACTAATAAGGCAGCCTTTATAACCAATGAGATTATCACTTTATAATAAGCATGTCAATGAGGAGTGAGCAGTTTAACAAAAATGTTCTTTCACTGAATTCTTCATTTTTTAAGGCCTTGAAAGGTAAAATTATCTAATACTGCAAAAGTAATTAGAGAAAAGTCAGAAAAACCTGGTTCCAACCCCAGGTTTCGAAACCATTGTATGAAGACATCAGCAACAATACCAAGTCATCTGCAATTAAACATCTTAATAAAGTCATTAATAATGGGTCACAGGTCTTTTAGAAAGTAAGAAACCTGTGACCCATTATTCAGATTCTGGCGTAATATATTAAGCCAGAAGTTCCTACCACTGTCTACTAGCAACCAATCCCTTGTCATGAATTTGCACAATGTCTATGAGTTGTGAGCAGTTCAGCAAAAAACAATGTCCCCTTCCCTGCTTGTTTTATTGTAATAGTTCTTAAAAGCCTCAATAAGTCCAGTATTTCACAGTAAAAGTATGAAAATATGAAGTCAGAAAATGAAAACATAGTTTCATAGCAGATTGTCTTCCCTGTATTTTCTGTTTTTCATCATCTTACAACCACTTACATTTATTTTGTGACTCCTTGGGTATTAAGCCAGTAGTAAAAGGATATTTAAATATTAATAATTCATTAATATAGCCTAAAATCCTTACACCCCAACCTAATGTGCAGTTGCTAATATCATGTTTACATGACTTTGGTGCAGATGCTCTGCAGCATTCCTCTTAAAGCCAAGTGCACAAACAGCTAATGAAGAACAGAAAAGGTTGGAGAGCTTCTTGGAACTTATACAGTATTAGTGATAAAAAAGGCAGCAAAAAGAGTCAGTTGATGACCTGATGAGCTAAAAAGCTAGCAAAAAGTCAAAGTTATTATTAATAATTCATGTAATTAGATTAGATTCAATTTAGATTCAAACTAAAACTGCAGTTTAGCATTAACCAGAGGGGCAAAAAGCTGTAAAGTGCAGAATATAGTGATAATATAAATAATACATATAATAGACAGTAAGGGGTAAATATGCTGGCTATATACAGTATGAACAGTAATAGTATTAACAGTACAAATACTGTTCATACTGTATATATGTTTGTATTCACATAGATACAAAGATATTTGATGAACAGTATAAAATATATAGTGTAAGTACAATAAATGCTAACAGTAAGACATATACGGAATAAAGAGCTGGAGGTGTGATATAAATATAGTGTATACAGATCAGGTATGTACAGTATAAACAGTATGCATTGGTATGTGAGAGCATATATAGTACATGCATTAAACATAATCTTTTAATGGCTCAATAAAGCAGTAATACTTTAATTACATTAATAAACCCTACATGTACTGTATATAAAGGATGCCTTAGCTAATGATGCCACTTTTCACAACACTGCTGTACTTTTGCCCATTACTCATACTGGAACAAACAGCTAATGCTATTGTTTTTGGTGAGGACAAGTTGTTTTGGTTGCCTAATCTGAAGCGTAACACAATTGCCTCATAATATAATTCATGGTGTAGGAACATAATCTTTCATTCTTGTCCAAAGCATGCCATTTTAGAGTTCCACAATTACAAAGCAACCCCATCTCATGAAGCTCTGTTTCACAAAATTGCGTGAGCCTGAGCTGTAAGAAAACATGGTAAGCTGCTCTGAATGAGAAATTGGTTTTGGCTAAGTTATTCTCACTGCTTTAGCTTCACAATACTTCAGCCCACGTTTTCGTCAACCTCATACAATTCTCTTGTGTCAGCCACCTTCTGCGCCCTCTCTACTCACTAACTCTGGCTGCTTATATTGAATGTGGAGCCCCACTGCTGGTGCATGAGGCTGCTCCACACCAACTCTGCGCACCGCTATGACCGATCGCTTAGCTCCCCCTTCCCTGCAGCTACCCGGTCGTTGCTCCACTTTCAGCTCCTCTCTCTCCTGGCTCTCCAGCGCTGGAATGACCTTCCCACTCCAGTCAGGACAGCAGAGGTACCTCTTGGTCTTCTAGAATAGGGCTGAAAATTAATCTATTTGCGAAATACTCCACAACCCGCACCTGAATCTATATCTACCTCCCCTACTCGCCGTTAAAATTCCTCTCTTCATCCCTCCTCATCTTTTATTGCTCTTATCTAAATGCTTATCTTTTTCCTGGCAATTCACTATCTTACATTCATGGGTTAAAGGAATAGTTAAAACACCCTCTTAATACTGTTTTACTGTTAAGATGATCTCAGAATTTGGTTTGATTCTGTGTTTCTGTTCATTTTGAGTTCGGAGACACATGCTAAAATGCAAAAACAGAAAGTTATTCTTTCTGCATTTACATAAGACTTATGATATGGTGTGAATATGTAAAGCAAGTAAAGTAAAGCACATATTTGAATGCCTTTGGAGTCTGGAACTGCTTTAAACAAATTTATCATTTGAATCTCTGACATGGGATTTGCAAGATTTTAAATCCAGTTCTATCCATTTTTGTATTTGGCATTAACTAGAGATACAGTATTTTCAAGTGTGACAAACATGAGTAAATATATAATTGGCAATGCAATTTCCTCTTTGGCCTCTACAGTTGTTTCAAAGCATAAACTGGCAGTAATGGAATCTCCCATTTCCAAATGTGGATGTGTTTTTAATATTTTGCTTACACAGATCAGCTTTGACAACTGCAGTAGTACAACTAGAATATCGTCACTGTTATCTGGAGCGCCTCTGGACAGGACGCACAGGCTGACAGTCCCTTTAATATTAGACTGATATCATATGAGAAAAATATCATAAACTCTACAGAACACATGTTTCTATATGACATGACAACAATAGACTAAACTCTCTGAAATACCTTGCAAAGAATACTTTCCAAGCAGCTAACACATTATTTTAACCCCTCTTTTACAGGATTCATAAACAGTAAGTGTTAATAAAAGGTTTATAAATATATAATGCAATTCATAATCAAATGAAATGATTAACTTAATGAGTGTTTTGCATGATGAAATAGCCATAATCAATAACAAATACATATTCAGGCTTGTTATTTTTGTGCAAATTGGATCAAAATTAGTTTAATATGTCACTTGATTAAATGAAGGACATTTTGCACCATTTTCTTAGATTTTAAATGGGCAATCCACCGATTTTACACACCAAGGTCAGTTTACTAGTCATGGTCGTCATTAGTAGAGAGACTAACAAAGTGTCAGTACTGCTCAGACTGACACTCGTAAGACCGAAGTCCTTATTGTCGCCCCGGATACTACAGCCTTCAAGGTTGTTCAGCTTTTGGGTTCCCTTTGTTCAACTGTGCAGTCCAAACTCAGAAATCTTGGTGTTATATTTGATCATAATACGTTTCTTGACCAACATATCAAATCACTATCCCGCACATTCTTTCAACTGAGAAACATTGCTAAACTTAGAGCCGTGGTTTCACAATGTGAACTTGAGATGATCATTCATGTTTTTATATCTTCCCGTCTTGATTACTGCAGCTTTGTTTTCACCTGTCTCAGCAAGGCGTCCTAGGACCGTCTACAACTGGTCCAGAACTCTGCTGCAAGGCTGTTGACCAGGTCTAGCAGCATGTCTTACATCACTCCTGTTTTATCCTTGTTACATTGGCTTCCGATCAAGTTCAGGATCCAATTTAAAGTTCATATTCTTACATATAAAGCTTTGCATGGTCAGGCGCCTGTTTATATATCAGACCTGCTCCATCTGTACACTACTAACAGGTCAATCAGATCTTCTAACCAGGGATTACTCGTGGTCCCACACACTCGTTTGAAAACTAAAAGTGACCGTTCTTTTGAAGTGGTAGCTCCAACTCTGTGGAAGGCCCTTCCTATTAACTTACGTTCTCCAGTCTCAGTTGACGCTTTTAGAAAGCAGCTGAAGACACACTTGTTTCAACTCACTTTTGTCTCATGTTTGTAATTTGGGGTTTATAGTCTTTTAATCTTTTACCTTCATTAGGGCCCCATCGCCTGAAGTATGTTTAACATAGACTAACGAAACTTGGTACACAAATGTAGTATATCAAGACGTACAAAAACATTCATTGGAGCCATACCCTAAACCCAACTTGAAGTCCGACATTTTGAATTGAAAGTTCGAAATTAGTGCGATTTTGGCCATTTCCACGTCATCCACATCCACATGTCAACTCCTCCTAGAGATTTCATCCAATCAACTTCAAATTTGGTCTGTGCCATCTTAAGACGTTAAAGATGAAAAGTTTTTAAAAGAAAAAAATGTCATCATAGGGCATGGCCGTGGTGGGGCGGCCATTTTGTGCGTTTCGCCATCGAAACAGGAAGTGGGTGTAACTTGAGTGTACATTGTCCAATTGGCTCGAATTCATAAGAATCCAACCATGATGACATTTACAGGCCGATATTGGCTCAAAGTCATAACTCCCCCTAGTGGCAACAGGAAGTAGGCCTACAAGTCAAGGTGCTATACTTTAACGAACTCCTCCTAGAGATTTCATCCGATGGACTTCAAATTTGGTCTGTACCATCTCAACACCTTAAAGATGAAAAGTTATTAAAAAGAAAATATTTTGTCAAACAGTGTGGGCGTGGCATGGAGGCCATTTTGAGTGTGAACGAGAAAGTGGCTGTAACTACAGTGTACATTGTCATATCTGCTTTAAATTTCCCACATTCAACAAGAGTCCATGCCTGAGGACATCTACAGGCCAATATTGACTTTTGGTCATAGCGCCCCCCGCTGGCAACAGGAAATCAGCCTTATATGACAAACCATCCGATTTACATGAAACTGTGTGTAGAATGTGTGTTCTACTTGTGATACTGAGCCGGCCCCTATACTTTAACCACGCCCATGTACTCAGGCCACGCCCCATTTTATGGCTTTTGAACCGTTTAAGGTAGAGTCTTGTGTGAGATATCATTGAACTCAGCAGAGAGTTCCTTTTTGATTGGTGATGGTTTGACCCACCCCCTATGCATTAGCCATGCCCCTTTTCATAACTAATGACCCGTCTGATGTAGTCTTGTGTGAGGTATCATTGAACTTAGCAGAGATTTTGTTTGTCATTGGTCATGGTTTGGTCCGCCCCCTATGCTTAAGCCACGCCCCCTTTAATAACTAATGACCTGTTTCTTGTACACTATTGTGTGAGGTATCATTGAACTCAGAGAGTTCCGTTTTCATTGGTCATGGTTTGGCCCGCCCCCTATGGTTAAGCCACGCCGCTTTTCACAGCTAATGAACTGTATGATGTAAAATCTTGTCTAAGGTATCATTGAACTCAGCAGGGAGTTCCCTTTTCATTGGTGACGATTTTCAGTGTCTGAGTGCCACGCAAATGTACAGTTCACAAGGAGCGGTGTCCGCCAGTAACCCCGACAGAGGAGCGAGGGCCCGTCCAACGCTGCTTGCAGCTTTAATTATTATTATTATTATTATTTTATTATTATTAATAATAATAGTAGTAGTAGTAGTAGTACTCAGCCTCTGGAGGAGCTTTTCAATGTTGATGTCTTGATGTCCTCAGGCCTGGCCTTGGAGAATACAAATGTGTTAGACAAAATCTTACTTTTGAGGTCGAGTGTAAAGGATGTGGCCATTTACTGTTTTTTACCACGAGTTTACAGACACGTCTCTGCTGATTGGGTATCACCCGTGACAGCCAATAGAGACACGCCCAACAAATGAGAGAAAACATCTCAATGCCACTGCACACCGTGTCACACCGTTCCGAGTTCAACACAGAAACTGTAGCAAACGGTGCACACTGTTTAGAAATTGAACGTGCCCCAGGCAGGGAGAGTCTAATGAAATATGCTGTTGAGTTGATTTATGGGAAGTGTAGGATGTAGTTTTTTTTTGGACTTGACTGATATCAGGGACTAAAAGTCAGAATATCTCGATTCTGAGCATTCTTTTAAAATATCTCACACGGTTTTATAGAAGTGCAATTTTAAATAGCCAGAGTGCCCCTTTAAGATGAGGACTTTTTCTCCTGGAGAGGTTCAGGTGAATATTTGTCTGTCTGTAGGCTGATGGATCTCTGTACTAAACGGAAATTTCATTTTATTAGTGGTTGATTTAGCTGGTAGATGTTTTTAATTATCTCACCTCATGTACTGCCAGCACATTACACCACTATCAAATTCCTTAGTCTCGATGTGTAAATCCATGATGTGTATTATATTTTTATTGTAATTTTTATTTTTATTTTCTGTTAATGATTAACTTGAATGATGAATATTGACTTTTGCAGTAGGCTACTTGCTTTTCTTCTCTTAGTATGTTATGTTGTGTATCAAAATACCAGGGCAGATTACTAAACATTTATTATTAGCATTGTTATTATTATAATTTCTGATTTTATCAGGGCTCCACAAGCCAGCACTATGTTATTAGAGTCTGCTGCACAGTCAGGCTGCAGAATAAAAGAGTTTCTCAGGAGTACATCCAAAGGTATTTATAAGGATTAGATCCTGATATATTTGCTGCGATTTAATCATAGTTTCTGAACTGTGTTTGCAATCTTCAGCCGAATCTGCTGTGCCTTCTATGGTCAATAACTCCATATAATTTCATCTTGGCAGAGTTGACAATAAGGCATCAGCAGCTTTTGACAAATTATTGATTCTCGACTCGGAATGCATTAAATTCATGGTAACTGTTTGACAGACGGCATAATTCAATTCTCTGTACACAGAGAGCTCTTTAGTCATGAGTACACGGCCTCGGAATGGCAATGCACCGAGCAACGCTATTATACCTATCAAGCACACTAATGATCTACCTCAGGGGCACAGGTACAGCCGAGTAATTTATGGTAGCTGGCAGAAATCTACAGGTTAATGCCCTGCATCAAATGTCTACAGAGAAATATACAATGCAGTGCACTGTATGCACATGCCACTTTGTGCTGCTCTCGAAACAAAACTGAATCACAGCCTTTTGTTTGATTGCTACTTCTGTTCTCTTTTTTTTCTTCTTTAAATACCACATGCCACTTGACAGCAAAGCAAATGACATGTTGATGGGGGCAGCATGTTCCTGTCAGTTCCTTGTTGGTTTCTTAGTGTGAAACGAGAAATCCGTTTCGGGAAACAGTTTAGGTGTGGAAGCTATCACAATAACCTTGCACCCCCTCCCCCAAAACTCTCGTTAATTCTTCTCGCTGCGGTACGGTTGAATGGACAACATAAACATACATCTTGCTCGCCGGAGTGACGTGAAGAGTCCTCCACAATACCATCACTACCTTACACTCCTTCCTCCTCTCCACCCTCACATCCCCATGAGCTGCTGAGGTGACAGGTCATAAATCCCTTCAGACATGGGTGTGGGGGGTTTCGGAGGGTGGGTGGAGGTAGTAGGGAAGGGAGGGTGATGAGGATAGTGGAGGCGGCGGGGCGGGGGGTTTGATCGGTAGCTGCAACACAAACCTGAAGGAGATTTCTCCTCATGCATAGAAAGCTGTTTCTCCCTCACCGACAATGTCTCCCTCAGGGATGCTTCTGCCAACACACTGCATGCAAAGTAGTCTCTCTCTCTCAACCTCTTCCTCTCTCTGTGCAAATGGGGTACGGGTTGTGGAACTTTGTGGCGCGGGATAAAAGACAGGGGAAGCGGCGTCTCTCGAAATTCGCCACCCTCCCTAACATCCAGATGATCCTGAATGCCAATTACCCTCCCCAGCTCTACAGGGAGCGGCCTGTCACTCAGGATGCGGCTCGTGTGTGTCGGGCATCGAGTGGCCAGGCACTAAGAGTTCGCCAATACAATTGAAAAAATTTAATTACAATACAGTACTTGTAATGACTACATGTAATTTCAAAGGCTTGCTCATAGCAACAAACATTGAGAATTATCATCCAACTGTGCAGTCCCTCTCAGCTCTATGGAGCTTTTTCTTTAGCTTGTTTCAGCTAATTGTTTAGTTTTTTTGGCCCGCAACGTCGATGTTTTGGTTCTTTCTCAGTGCTCTCATCAGCATCATTTCCTGCCACGGCAGGCGACTGGTTTCAGCAAAAAGGTTCTGACAAACCTACTGCCCTGCGTGTGCCAGAAACAAGACTCCAAGCTAATGCTAATCTTGTTCCAATCACCATTTATAAGTGTTTGTTTATAGCTTGTTTTTGATTCTCCAAAGTGGCCAAAAAGTAAGTAAATGCAGGTTTAACTTAATTTTTTTCCTATTATTAACGATCGTATAGTCTCACTTTGCCAGACCTTCCTCTACAGCGCTGCGGAGAAAGGTCTGGCTAGTCCAAACAGCATTCCGGGATAGGAGAAAAGCGTGCTCTGGTATATTGGCATTTATTTAAACCAATCACAATCGTCTTGGGCGGCGCTAAGCGCAGGACGGAGCCACGGTGCCTCTGCAAAATAGCCTCAGGAAATAACTTGTTTTGGTGGAACATTTGCCCGTTCAAAAGTAGTTTTAGTCATGCAACAGCAAACTCAGATTGGACAGATAGTCTAGCTAGATGTCTGAATTTACTCTGCAGAGATCTGAGGAGCGTTAACCATAGTCTAATAAATAAATCTAATCTAAAAGAGTTTAGAATTCCAACACAAAGAAAACGGAAGGAAAGAACATCTGGCCAAATTTACGGCAGCACCTGAACAATCCCGGAAGTAGAACGTCGTGGATATAGACTAATGATGATATAACCTTGTCAGCCTGGTCGCACAGAATTCCGTGAAATTATCACGAATTGTTAACAGCGCATTACATGGTGGTGGCACGGAATGTGTGAAAAATCTGTGGCCACCATGGAAAACAATGCCGGAATTCTTCCGTGGGCCCATCACAGAATGTTTTGCGATTCCGTGAAACTGCCACAGATTTTGAGTTAAGGGGCCGTGTTCATTTCACGGAATTCTGTGAGATCAGGTTGAACCTTATAAACCCAGTAGTCAGTTAACTATCTTATCTGGCATGGAAAAGGCCAGAACTTGGAATGTCAGCAATAGACTAATGACTGTATCTAACCTATGTATCCCAATACAGTAAATCTACATTTATCAGTTTTAGCACTTAAAGCTAAACTGACCTCATTATATTACCCTTTCTCCTATTTTGCCTTCTTCACTGGGCTTCAGTCTAGTATTATATAGCCACTGAAACTTATCTACATTATTTTTGTTTTCAATCAATATGATTATGTCTGTATCTAGAACAGGTGACCCTCTCAGGAATGACTGAGGAAGTACAACTTGGAGAAGAAGGCTTGGACATAAAAGAAAAAAGATGTATACATATACATGACACAATAACGGCCTGAGGGGCATTACTCGCTAAGTTATAGGGTGTCATTGTAACCTATGAATAGTATGAAAGAATGAAAAAGAAATCCATCATAAGGAAATGACATCTGATGTCTGTCTGATGTGACTGAGCCATTGCGTTGACATTTATCTACCTGAGCCTGTTAGGATGGCCTGCATTATCTCTCCCTCATCATTTTTTCAACCACTTTTTGATGATTGAAACAGCACTGCGCTATCGGTCATTCTTGTGAGCAGATGCTGCCCAGATCCCTCTATGTATTGCCATTTCGTCTTTACTGACAACTGGCTTATCCGCCACTGATGGAATTGTTAAAAAGCAGATATGAGCAGAATCTAGGAGGACCAGCCTTTTGTCAGGGCATGCATTCCCATCAGATGAGAGCACGACGATAAGAATCTGAGCAACGCCTGCAGGTCATGTCACTCCATGCATAACAATCTACGGCTGTGTGGCTGAAAAGAAAAACACTTTGAGACAGGAGAGAAGGGTGCTCTACTGGGGTGTTTAGGTAGTGAATATGTATAAGGTGTCTTGAATCTTCCTTTTGTCAAACCTGATTGATTTATATTGCACAGTGCTCTATTTCAAACAAAAAGACAAATCAAAGCCTTGTTTGCACTGTCTGGAGCCATTTGCAGGTTGATAAGGTATTAGTATATATACTGTGTGTGTGTGTGTGTGTGTGTGTGTGTGTGTGTGTGTGTGTGTGTGTGTGTGTGTGTGTGTGTGTGTGTTATGTGTTCAGGTCAGATGCATATTCAAAGCTCAGAGTAAAAACTGTAAATTATATTTCATTCCATGTGATGACCTAGTAGAACTAACACCTTATTTAATAGTTACACCACGTGTAGTCTTGCATAGCCAGGCTTATCTCAACAGTGCTGTGTCAGCTCTGGAGAATGGTCTGGCTACACCGGCTTATCTTTCTGGGATAGTATAGAGGAAAAAAACGCTCTGGGTTGTTTTCTTTTAACCAATCACAATCGAATTGGTTGGCGCTAAGCACCGGTTGCAGCAACGGTGCCCTTGCAAAATAGATAGCAGAGAAAGCAGATGAGAAAGGACATGTCAGGAGGCTATATCCCAGCAATGCACATCCATAAACCAGACTACACCATGTGTAACTAACTACGATACAGCATAGTATCGTGATATTTCCCATGGCAATACTGTATCGATACATTGACGCCAAGTATCAATTTTTTTCAATCTAACTTGCACATGAGAATTTTACCATTTGGTACTAGAATAATGTCTGCTCGACGACCCCATTTTGCAGCAATAACATTGAAGTGAAATGAACAAACAGAGAAATGTATATTTTTGAACAAAACAGATGTTGACAGTTTCCCGTAAGGTTATAACGGTAATAATAATTATATGGTCTCCTCTCCCTACGTGTTGAATTTAATGTAAGAATGAGACTAAGCTGGCCTGGATGAAAGTATGTCTTTCCTACTTCTAGAGGGGTATGTGCTGTGTTAAACTGACCCACCCAGCCGTTATGGAGCCGGGCTTGCTAGCTTTTGGTATCTTCCTAATTGTAGTCTATATCTACGATGTCCCACTTCCGAATTGCTCCGGTGCCGCCGGGTGTCCCTCTTTTCGGCCGGATGTCCGTCCCCTTCCTCTTTCTTTGTGTTGGCGTTCTAACCTCCGGTGGATATCTGAGGACTATGGTTAACTCAGATCTCTGCAGGGTAAATCCAGACAGCTAGCTAGACTATCTGTCCAATCTGAGTTTTCTGTTGCACGACTAACCGAAGGGACCGAAGTGGGAAAAGTTATATAGTGTTGCTTTAATTCATTTATATGTTCAACCCTGTCTGTATAGGTGGGTTATACATATGTTACTGTAACAATAACGTTTAATAAAGTGTTACTGTCAACTATTATTTTCTGCCAATGAAGAGGTGGCTGTGGTGTATTTCCACAAGGAGAAAAAGTATCTTATCTTAAAAAGTATAGTTATTTTACATTTTTTAAACAGGCACGGTGCCAGGATTCCAGTTTTGGATGGACCAATTGTGGGTGGGCCTTAAATTAAAAACTTTATCAAATCACTGTTTAACCTAATTCAAATGACTGACTAATATATTGTTATATTATCTGTGCTTACATAATAGAGACTGTAATAGCTTGATGCTCTTTAAATATGTTGTTGCATTGTAAAAAGTTTTGGTGCAAAGGACGGACCTATCCGCGATCGCTCTCCTTGGTTCTGACCAAAAGAAGAGCGCTTTGGAATCTCCATTATGCACCATAGACCTGTAAAAGTGGTCAGGAATCTAATATTTCCCCAAAACATAGTTTAGTTCTGCTCGTATAACATGAGGCCAAATATTTCACAATTCTGTTTAATTGTTTTAAGTTTTCAACAACACTGCCCGACAGTTTCAGTCAATACTTGGGTCATTGATTGGTCATCTGTCATGTTAAACAAGACTGAAGTTATTTCCTACCGAGTTACTTTAGTGTGATGAATCATGTTATAAACATGTTTAACAAAAGGAAATGAATCACATTAACAAGCCCTAAAGCATCACTGGCCATAACAATAGAAAACCATGAGGGAAAAACAACTTGACAACAGTAACAAGCTGTTATAGAAATAGAAATGCGCCTGCAGCTCTGTAGCGAGTTACGAATAGATTATTTTAATCCATATATCTCATATAACGACAAAATACAATACAGGCAGAGTAGCCTTCATATACCATACTGTTATCCTCTGGCGGACCTACACAATTAAACTCACTAAAGCAGAAGAAGCGACCAGATACTTTAGCACTGGTTGAGTTGCGGGCTCATTCATGGAAGATAGAGCCACAGGGCTATATCATCCACTCGCGAGTCAGAGGCACTAGCACCAGCGCTAACCACGCTAACTACGCTAGCACCCTGGGGTGGCAGAGACAAAGATGTGCTAGGTGTTGTGGATCTCAGCTATCCTTCATCTACTGGTTGCAGCGATGACTCTGAGACAGAATCTTGTTTGTGCACGTTTAAGGTAACTAAACAACGACTGTTGCAACATTGTCCTTTACTGGAAATGATTTTCACACTTTCAGATCACTTGGAGCTAGCCTAGCATACCGATAAGCTACATCCGATCCCGAATCTCACTGTCTGCTGAACTTGCGCAGAAACATAAAAATAGACATAACCAGCTTTTTGAAATTGTTTTTGAAAACTAAACATTTAGACTATTTTAGCACAAATTATGAGATTTGCCGATTTTTAATAAAAAAAAATTCTTGACCAAATTAAAATATATTAAAAGTAAATATTAATTTTGGGTGTGCCTGTTGAAAAGTGGGTGGTCCTAGGCCCATCAGGCCCACCCATAACGCCGTGCCTGGTATTAAAAGACACCTTATAATTTAGTACACAACAAAGTCTTTCTTCCACAGAGAACTAAGGCCGTTTTTTTTTATTGTAATAGATACATAAAACATGACTCTTGTTTTGAAACAAACATTTGGGGAGAATATGGAGCAGCAGTGCTTAAAGATTGTCCAGTTTTTGGATTCTGCTCAACACCTTTGCTGTTGAACATTTTGAAACACCAGTAATGCCATTCTGACCTTTGGCTTTGCTGTCGCCTCACCATTCTCCCGCACATGCAGGCAGAGCTCCGTCTGGGAGAAGAATGCGAGCTGGCATGCCGAACACCCCACAAACAAATGGGAGATTCAACGGTGTGACAGGACGTACGGATGTGATCAATACAGACAGTTGCCTGTAAAGGTCAGCCAGGGCTGTTGGTAAACACTGAAGTGAAAATTGTGATGAGCCTTGACTTTGTCTCTTGATCATCACCTAACACTCGCCCCCGGTGCACTATGCCTGGGGAGCAGTTTGGAGCGTCGCTGGATGGTTGTTGGCTCTTCTGTGCCGCTTGGTTGGAGCATGACTGTGGGGCAGACAGAGGCAATGCCAGGAAATAAAGACAAGATTGATTAGTCTTATTTGGACACACCTCCAACAACCTCCCACACCACCCAAACCTCCTCTGCCAGAAAAGCAGCCAGCCTGGGGACACACACACACCCACACACACACACACACACACACACACACACACACACACACACCAGATCCGTCTGCTGAATGAGACTGTGTTGTGTTTCCTGGTAGACAGAGAAGTGTGTGAACTGGATCTGGTGGAATCATAACATATTATGCACATGTATTAATTGTACTCTAGTGGGAAATTGTACTCTAGTAGACAGATTAAGAGAATACAAAAGGTCAGTAGTTTTACACTTTTTGCACTTTACCAGGGGTTTTTAAGAGCGGTCTGAACTAAAATAAATCTGAGGGGTTGGTAATGCAGATCAGGCTTTTTGAATCATATCTGCAATCAAACCGTGTTACCATGCAAAGAAAATGCAGTGTTTCAAGCCTGACTTATGATTATGGCTCATTCAATCTTTCACATATGGGTGAAAGTGCGTTGCACCTATGTCCATCCAAAATGCAGGATTTACTCCTATAGCTACTAATCATATTTGATGTGTCACACTTTCCAATTTTACTCATACCTACTCTGCTGAATGAGAAGCAACGCAAAGTTTCCATTTTGTGGCCGTTTAACCACAAACAAAACTTGCCACAGCCAAAGACAAATAAAATGTAGCTTTTTAGCCTACACACCTTTGTCCCTATCGAATGAGGGGAAACGTGTGAAAATGTGATTTCTTATTTGACGCATCAGAGTTGAGTTTGGTATTCACTACAGAACGGATGCTCCTAACAACAGATGATGCTACAAAGCAGCTGTACACTGAGTGAGTACACCGTACACCTCATCGTCACATATACACATCAGCCACACCTCAGAGACTGCAGCCTGACAGACTGTAACACACTTTAGTTGGACAGTAACATCCAACCTGTCCATTTAAACACAACACCGGAATGCATGTGGCAATGAGCATTTTGTCAAGCAGTTTATTCTTTTCCTTTCACGTCAGGGAGCCGCGTGCCGTGAGGCGCGGCTTGCTGCAGGCAAGGCAGGCATGCACTGGCTGGTCCTATGTGCTTTTCAACATGGCAGCGCTGCACGCAGGTTAATATGATAGTCCCCTGCCTTATCTAATGTGACGAGGTCCCTTTCTTGGCCCTGCCACAAAGCTGCTTTGAAGCATCTGTCAATGCCCTCCCCTGGATAAATGTCAGGTGTGGAATATCTCAGGTGGCAGCTGTGCCATTGCAATGGCAACGGCAGGAGCCAGAAAACAGCCCAAAGCCTTACACTCCTACACTTACGACAAGGGAGGATGTTTCTTTATTTTCCTGACTCTCTCTCCCTCCCTTTTATTCTTCAGAACAATCTGCAAGGTCACACATCAGCAAAGTCACAATACATAAAAAATGTTTATTTGGACCTACTTTTACTACTTTGCTGCTTTCCATTTTCCACCCATTTATTACATTTAGTTATTATCTGAAAACAGGATGTTTGTGTTGGCAAATCAAAAGACTTTGCCATTTTCAAAATGTTTTAGAAAATCACGGCAAACCAAGCATCTGTCTCTCAGCCATTTTATTCACAGAGCTATTCACATAATGTCCTTTTATGGAGAAAACCTTTATGCCCCTCATGATACCAATGGCTGGCAAGCCTCTTGCGGCATTGAAGCTCACTGAGCCTTGCATGCTCATTGTAATCTTTGGTACCTGCCATAAAACTGAGGTGGAGAAAAGAGGAAGCCTTGAGATTACAATCTGATTGTCTACGAGAGGCTTCTTTTGCAGCTTGGCGGCTACTTTCACTTAGGGGATGTTCAATTCTGCGCTCTTCACATACCTAAATGGAATACGTCATTCAAGTTCAAGTCTTCTATTTATCAAACTAGTGCAGTGCCCGTTGAACATGTGCCTGTTTGAATGGGCCGATTGCCTGGCCTGTGGTATTGCTGCTTGTAGAATTCATCAAAACTAAATTGTACACCAAAATCACTTACAGAAGGACCCCAATCCACTTCATATGCAACTCCCCTGTAAACCCTACTACTAACTTACTGATTTACCTGACAGAGAACGTTGCAGATTCCGAATGTAATCACAAAATATCACAATGACAATATGGAGTAATGTGACCGGGTTAGCTCAGTAGGTAGAGCAGGCGCACATATAATTACAGGTTTATGCCTCAATGCAGTGGTCCAGGGTTTGAATCCAACCTGGGATGATTTCCTGCATGTCTTCCCCCTCTCTCTCCCCTTTGTCACCTAACTGTCCTGTTGAATGAAGGCGGAAAAGCTCAAAAAATAATCTTTAGAAAAAGAAAATGTGGAGTAATCAGACATTAGTGTCATGGACTCATGGCAGCGCGCTACCCACCTGGCCCGTAACGAGAGCTAAACAGCACATATCTGAACACACAGAACCGGACTGTGTGTGTGTGTGCGCAGAGAGAGAGAGAGAGAGAGAGAGAGAGAGAGAGAGAGAGAGAGAGAGAGAGAGAGAGAGAGAGAGAGAGAGTGTTGTCTTGTGTCGTGTGATCGTTAACGAATTTCACATTTCAGCCGAGGTGTTAATTTCCAAACAGGTTTAGTGGCTTGACAGTTAACAGTGAAGTAGGGGATTTGGAATAATCTGAAGCACTTTTTTTCCGCCAACCTTATTCCACACAACAGTCGCAATGAGGTGTATTTTGCATTTTAGCAGCAATCTCCGCTGCTTTCTTCAACCCTCTCTGTCTCTGGTCCTGCGCTCTGCTCAGTCAGTGTGCAGTGTGAGAGGGGGAGTGGCTAGCGGCTAAGGCAAAAGCCAATGGGTGCTTCTTTTACAGATATATATTTAACAATATCTTTTGCATTTCTAATCCAAACAACATCAAACTTGGCACTGCACATAATAATGCCCATAAATAGACACCTGTCAAGGTTGAAATGCAGCGGACTAACGGTTCGAGAGATTTACGCATAACACACAGACAGACAGACAGACAGACAAAAGTTCCTGCAATTTATAGATAGATGCACAACAGTTACAGAGAAGTAGTCATGGTCAATAAAAGTCTTAACCCTCAGACTTCCTCCAACACTGCCAAAAAAATGTAGGAAAATGAAAAAGATAGCCTATTATATTAGACTATTATATGATGTAAATACAGGTTATACAAGTTAGACAGTTGTTTTCAAAGCATGCATAGAAGTTATTCAGTTCATTTAATTTTTTTGGTTTTAGACAGACGTCCTTTCCTCTGAAGCGTCACATGACTTTGTCAGCTGTATGGGTGGAGTTAGCAACTCCTTCAGCTGCGCTGCTTCAGGCAGGGCTGCTCTTGTGTATCCTAGCTTATAGTTATTTAGTAATCCCTCCTCAATGCTCGCTCCTCGGGGCAGGAATAAGAGCTTTGAGATGGCTTTCATGAAGGAGGGCCAGATCAAGTTCTGGGTCAGTCAAGGACTGCGGAGCAAGTAGATATCGAATTGAGGGGCCAACCAAAGTCTCATTTTGTTGCTAATAGCTCCCGGGAGCACATAGTACCTGGATTTCCTGTACTCATCCAAATCACCTGAGTTGTGATGTCCGTGCTATTGGTTTGGCATGGACTTCCCCGTTAACCCCGGGTGACTTGTGATTTGGGAATGTGTGTGCACTTATCCTCAAGTACAACATCATCGATGCATTAGCCTATGTTGCCTGTGACCGGGTCAGTGTATGCTTAAATTATTGTCCTGAAACACAAACCATTCATATCCTGAGCCCTGAATTGTACACTTTTTCTCAACAAAAGGATAGCAGAATTGTTTTGTATTAATGTAATTTATACCGTTTATGCAGCCCAGATGTGGCAATGGCTTAAATTCAATTACCATCATCATCATGAATAGAGCATCCAGGCTGCTCTCTAAGAGACATAGGTCATTATTCTCTATGTAGGCACTTTCACGACTACCCATATCTACACAAGGAGGATGAGGCATTTGGATAACTGAAGAGGGAATTTTATTTTATATTTACTGAATTGTGTAGTGACTCTTTACATGATCACTTACACAGAAAAAAGGATATACTGTTATAATCATTCTGATCATTGGAGCAGATGTTTAGATATATGCAGATGATGTGATGTGGTCATACTGTATATGTATCCAGTAGAACTTTACTTTTTTTTTACGTTTCTGTGGCAAAACTTACAGACCGGCTACATTGCACGCTTAACGTAAGCGGAGCGGATGTTCTAAACTACGCTTCCACTATAATCAATGAAACTGGCTGGTTTCTGTTTTTATCGCTTGTTTCTCTCACCTGTGTCTTCTGATAACAGCTGACAGCTACACTTCCTTTCAGGCCTATGCAACGGCCCACGGCTCTATCAAAAATAGATGATTAGAATAGAATGTTGGCACGACCAACTTAAAGAAATACCTCAGTTGATAACATACAACATAATTAAGTTTTTTCCAAAATTAAGTTAACAAGTTAGATTAACACAACACATTTGCTAAAGTTTGATGTGTAATTTCTGTGTAATTTGTGGTGTGTTTTGTGCTGTTTTGTAGGGTAACACTTTATTTGATGCTGTCCAGGCTTCAGTCCATCTTGGATAATGTCTCACACCCTCTCTACGACACACTGGCCCAGCAGAGGAGCACCTTCAGCGGAAGAATCCTCTCACCCAGATGCACCACAGAGCGCCACAGGAAATCTTTCCTGCCTGTGGTCATTGAACTTTACAACGCCTCCCTGAGAGAGTCACACACCTCCTCTCTGGAATCATCTCATCTCAAACATAGACAGTCACCTCTCTTTTTTATTGCACTATAATCATCTCAACATAGACAATCATCTCTCTTTTTATTGCACTATTTGCACATTAACACTGTACATTTCATATTTTATTCACTATACATTTCATATTTCATATTTTATTTATCATTACTGTATTTTTGTTTTTATTATATATGTAAATAGTCGGGATAATATATGTTGTTTGTATATGTTGTTTGTATACCTGGAGTGGTAACAAAAATAATTTCCCCCTGGGATTATTAAAGTATTTCTGATTCTGATTCTGATTTCTGATTATTTGAAGGTATCTACGTAAGAGTGACATAGTGTGTTGGGCATCGAGAACCGATCCCTAAAAATTTACTATTCCAGTGGAATCGTTTCTTTATTGGAATCGTTTGGAGGATTGGGTTCCAAATTTAATATGCGCAAGTTTTGGTTTCTGAAGCAGCCAGGCGCTTGTTGTGTTGCAGCCGTGGAGCTTCAGTAAGCAGCGCTCTAGTCTGGCTTTTTTATGTTGAAAAAGCCCTGTAAAACTGCAACCCACCATTAAATCAAAGTAAAACGTTCCTCTTATTTGTGAAATAAGCATGTGACCCGTGTCAACTCCACCCCTCAAAGAATCGGAATCGAGAATCGATAAGAATCGGAATCGAACGGAAGAATTGGAATTGGAATCAGAATCGTTAAAATCCAAACAATGACCAACCTTAGACATGAAACGGTCATGACACATGAACCCTAACTCTAACCCTAACAACTTGTCATGACAACACCGAATGGCACTTACTAAAAGAAGCGTTATGTCATGAACGTTTAAGACTTGTTTATAATGTTTATGACACATTCATGACAGTGTCATGTCACTCTTATGTAGATACCTTCAAGTAAAGTGTAACCTTTTGTAGTTATTTTTGGTGTGTTTTGTGCTCTTTTCTATGTATTTTTGGTGAGATTCATGCTCTTTTGTAATTATGTCTGGTGAGGTTGATACTCTTTCATATGGGTATGTATTTTCTGCCGTTTTGTTTGTATTTTGTGTGTTTTGCTGTTTATGAGTTTTTTTGTGTTGGAGGCCAGGCATTGCAAACTATTGTTGTGATTTCAGTAAAATGTAGGGAGTTTAAACTCCAGCTCTGGCTATATATTAGTAAAGATAGGACAAAGAAAAACACAAATCTTTCCACAGTCTGACTGTCTCACTGCCAAAATGAATTTGCCAAGTGCCAACTGTTCATTCCTGAGGCAAGGAGACACCATCTTCCATGGATGAGGGAAGTAGATGGATTTGGACCTACACTGTCAAAAACTATTTTACCACCAAGTCACATTGCAACTGAAGTTTCTAAAAACTAGCAGTTCAGGAATCTGCATGAAGGAAGGATAATAACATCATCAATATGACAATAACGTATAACACCAAAAATAGTGTAGCGTTGCATGGGGCCACCTTTTTCAGCAAAAAAGACGGAGCAGTGGAGCAAGTAGAGAGCAGTTAAATGATTTGAGCTGAGTGTGAACGTGGATTGGTAGTGTTGTACTTACCCAGGATGGAGCGGCCTTTCCACTCCAGTAAAGACTAGGATAATTGGTGTTTTGGATTAAGATTGACACCAGATGAAAGTTGGTTATTAACACAGGGTGAAGCGTGGCAGATTGTTTATTAGAATCCTGTCACTATTTACAAACCAAAACACCAGTGCCTTGACATTGAGAGTTCAATTGAAAGTGAGGTATCAAATTGATATTCTAGCTGCGGACTGTTTCCCTGCTGCTTTTGAGTCGACTGACTCAAACTCAAAGTGCACAATAAATACTGTGTGTCCATTTTCAACATGAAATTGCTATTATTTATCACAACAAAAGCTGCTTTGTCACAGATTTGCGGGAAATGGTTTTGTATTGTGCATATTTGCATTTTAGCCATCCTTATTTTAAATTCAATCAAGGAGGTGGAACAGAGATCAATCAACTGCAAGCCCAAACAGCAATGACATTTAAATTAAGATGAAGCTAAAATCTGCTGTAATATCACAACTAGGCAATACAACTACAACATAACAAAAATAAAATACAGATATTATTTTAGTTCTACCTTTATTTAAACTCTTGGGCAAGGCCCACTCCCTACTTTCAACAACCCTACTTCCGGCATCCTTGCCCTGACCACACACATCTTCAAACTCGGCCTTCATTTTAATCTCAGACACAGACACCTGGCAAAGTACTCAAAACCACCTCTGTGGTAGTTCCTGCAATAGTAGGTATCTACAGGACCACATTTTGCCGTGACTACACGCACGCGCGCGCACACACACACACACACACACACACACACACACACACACACTTTTTTTATATTCTCCCTTTTATATATTGAACATCTCCATGGCAGACCGGAGCCCTTCTGTTGACTACTTCGGCGGCTCAATTTCGGGCAGACGCTGATGCCAGCGCCTTGAGTCTGATATGGTCTGTTCCCGGACCTCCCCGATAGATCAGCAAACTCTCTGTTATTGCCCTTAATGCGTTGTAGTTGATGATGGGGGCTAACATTACCTGTGGCTGTGTCCCCAGCGCTGTTGTACGCAGACTGAGGCACCAGGGTGGGCTAGCTGGCTAACTTGGCATTAGATAAGTCAACTACTCATGCAGCTAACGTTACGTGGTGGAATTTAATGGTGGGTTAGCCCATTGCTGATAACCGTGGTCAAAACAATCTATAAAAACAATCATGCATGTTTCATTCATATGTGTGCATGTGCATGCATACCTGTGTGCACCGTATGCAGGCATATATATATATATATATATATATATATATATATATATATATATATATATATATATATATATATATATATATATATATATATGCTGTGTACCATGTGAAAGCATATGCATGTGAGAAGTCTTGTTTCAAACTTTTTTTCCTATTACATCTCAGCGCTGTCTCAACCCATCTCAGGATCCCACGCAAAGCTCAAAGCTGTCGTTGGTGTGGGGGGGGTTTGGGAAGCAGGCGTTGGTGTGTTTGTCAGTGTGTGTGAGAGGCATGTGGTGTCTGGCTTAGTGGCTGATTTACCCTCCCAGTAAGTCACCGTGCAGCGATCTGCCATAGGTAAGCCAAGGCTAACTCAATATTTTTCACTTGCACTAGTACCAACTCATTTTCTCAATCTTAATCTCTTTCTCTCCCTCTCACTGACACACACACACACACACACACACACACACACACACACACACACACACACACAAAAATGTTAAAACAACCTTATCTGAAGCTCACCTGCCTTCTAAAAACACCAAGACATGCCTAATGAATCTGGAAGGATTTTTTTGTGGAGCAAAATCTGTTTCTACAGTATGAAATCACTTTTATGTTGTGTTTTGTATTTGCCCCGTTAAATCTTGCAGCATCTAGACTTCGGCCCGGCAGCTTCAGTTTCTAGTAAGTGATGATGACATGGAGCTTGAGGCTTTGGCACAGCAAACATACCACCAAAAATGGGCTTATCTATGATGCTATACAATAAAGATGTACAAGAAAATGCAATGTTCTGCATCCCTGCCACCCTGCAACACCCCCGTCTCTCTTTCTCCCTTTTTCACAATGAACAGCCTGATTCCTTCTGACGACTGGTGAATAGAAATGGGAGCAGCGCTAAATTATGCACAATAGGGATATCTACTTTCCTGTTTTCTCACAAGATAACGGCTTGTTGTTCCATTCCTTGTTACGGACGGTGCGTGCCCATGGGATTATTAGCAGAACAAAGGATGGGAGAAAGCAAACCTGCTTGCAGTTCAAAACAAGTTCTCCATGCCTTTGAAGATGCGCACTTACTTCAGGCAAAAGTGGGTTTGGAAGAGGTGATGTGCATGCTGTTGCACACACACACACACACACACACACACACACTTATGTTCATACATTCGTACAGTACAGCACAGTAATAACCAAGACCTTTGACCAGTTTGATCCCTAACCTGCTGCCTGGTGACATGCACATGCAATTAAGGAAGTGCTTGAAAGGGAACAGATAGTGAGCACCCTCAAGGTGAAGGTTATGAGAGCGCTGTTTAGGAAAGATATTTGATCCATTATACATTGTTTGTGTCTACAGCTGGCACAACGAGAATAATAAATATTGTATTAGCCATGGGACCCACATCTCCGTCTCCCAGACAAGTTCATAACATTCTCTGCAGGGAAGGGCGGGACCTCCTGTGGCTTTTTTCCAATCCTCTTCTGTTCTTTTCCCCTCTTGCTTACTGAGATCAGTTGCAAAGAAGACTCCTTACAACATGCAACATGTGCACCTCGGCGAGGCGTTCGTTGCATTTTTCATTTGGACAACGAGCAACTGGAACACCAGCATCTGCAGCTTGTTAAAAATGGTGATCACTTTGTCACAAATCAGACTGCTGTTGCTTCCCTTCTTTCTCAAACCCACTGAGGTTTTGGTATGTGTTAGCTGTGTTGCAGTGTGAGGTTTACTCTATGTTGACAATGAATTATACGTTACAAAAAGTAGTGTTTTTTTCTACAATGTTGTACCGTAAGGGGATCATATTTTCTGTTTTCTTAATTGGTCCCACTTACTTTCTATAGCTTGTATACATTTTGTAATCAAATCTTTGCAACTCAAGGTTTATTTACTCACTTGTTTTCCATTCCAGACCATAGTTCATATCGTTGTTCAGTGAATGGAACTTGCTCAGGTGTCGTCATCCAACCCGGTCTCACGGCAGTTCGTGAAATGGTCACGTTATTTTGATATCTATTGATTCGTGTACAGGGAAACGATTTTCTACTTTATTTCGTGCTGGTCACCACGAAATTGGAACGTTACTATTTCACAAACTGCCATGCGACTGGGCTGCAGCTGGGCTGCAGCTTGCTCTGGGGGAGATGGTGACAACATGGGGAAATTAAACGCTGTACGCCGGCGACAATGATACTGGCCTGCTCTGGGGGATGCAAAAACGGAGACGCCACACGACAGCAATGACAGCAATGGCTTCCAGGACACGATCCACGGACGCAGCAACGGGGAAATTAAATGCCGCACGCCGGCAACAACAACGGGACCGTTCTGGTTAGGAAAAGAAAGACGGAGAAAGGTTGTGGTTAGGAGAACAAGAATGCGGAAAGGAACTACCACACGCGGGACACAATCCCCGGTCTCCTGGGTGATAGGCCTGTGTTGTTTGACCCATCCACCACCCCAACCAACCTCCTTTCGCGTCTTTTCAATACTACTCGCTACCATAATCGTGCTCTAATCACGTAATATGCTTCCCATTCAAATACATTACTTTAAAATTCGTGCTCACCAACACGATAAAAACCAGAAAAACGTGTCCTTGTACACGAATCAATAGATTAAATGACGTCACCATTTCACGAACTGCCATGAGACTGGGCTGCATCATCACAAAACACCAGACCAAAACCGGACATAACATCATCTGGTGAGGGGTCATAGTTCATCAACCAGGAGTCATTGAACAGCCAGATAAAGAACAAGGATGCCATTAACATCCAGCGTCGAAGACAATCCTTGAACAGAGACAGGCGTTTCAATCAGGGCCGTTGCCAGGATTTCCCCCAACAGAACTCCACCCACATAAGAATGTTTTGACAAAAAAAAAACCCAACTTAAATTTGATTTTCTGTAAATTTGTATCTATACATTATTAATAATAATAATAATAATAATAATAATAATAATAATATTAATTTATACTTTATTAATCCTGCAAGGGAAATTATGTTTTCACTCTGTTGTTATTACTATACACATTACACACAGGCCTGAATTACACACACATGCTCAGTACCTATACATGCACTAATGGAGAGATGTCAGAGTGAGGGGGCCGCCCATGGAAAGGCGCCCCGAGCAGTTGGGTGTTCGGTGCCTTGCTCAAGAGCACCTTGGCATGAACCAGCAACCCTCCGGTTCCCAACCCAACTCCCTACCGACTGAGCTACTGCCACCATTAAGGGTGCTATGTATGTTACCAAATGTTACTTTAATTTTAATTTGATATATTTAGTTTTTGCCCTAAAACTCAAAAACCCTAAAACTCCAAAATTCATCGAACATTTTGTTACAATGAAATCTCATTATGTCAATGTAAAACCCTAATAACATTGTGATGGCTCTATTCTATCTAAGCGTCCCAGTAAGCCATGCATTACCAGGACCATGAAACCAATTCATTTTAACACTGACACCCATTCTTTTCTCACTGTGACAAGGCAACTTGTCCTTGGTGAAAAAGGCCTATGTTAGGTTTTGGCTCTTTTACAGAACAAGTACAGTGCCTGTTCAAAAACTGCCTGTTTGTAATGGACCAATGGCTTGGCCTCCTGTATTGCTGCTCTTAGCTTTCTCCATAACCATTGTACCCCAAAATGACCTACTGAACGCCCACAAAACACTTAACACTTAATATGAAAATATACTACTCACTTACTGTGTACTTCTTCTTCAGAGGAAAACATTGCACTACTATTTACCAGACAGATAAATGTTACTGGTTTATGTTGCAGATTCAGATTTTTATCACAAAATATTACAATTACAATGTGGAGTAATCTCATGGACTCATGACGGTGCGCCATGTGACACCCATTCGGTCTGTTATGAGAGCCAATCAGCAAAAACATGCTGTTAATCAACCACCAGAACCGGACCTAGTACAGAGAACAGAAAAGGACTCTGTGTGTGTGTGTGTGTGTGTGTGTGTGTGTGTGTGTGTGTGTGTGTGTGTGCCTGAGAGAGAGAACGGAGGGGGAAGACGATATTGCATATTGATATCACACAGTCATCATTTAATATGTGCGGTGCGTTCTCATCTCGTCATTATTATCGACAAATTAAACACTTCAGCAGAGGTATTCTTTCCAAACAGACTTAGTGGCTTGACGGTTATAAAGTAACGTTATATTATGGATTTAATTAGCTGTGGTATTTTGCCAGCGGTAATGTTTTAAGTGTTATAAGTTAGCACATTTACACAACCTAGTCAGTCAAGTCAGGAAGACAGCTGTCTTTGCCCGGTCATCTCGGAGATGATGTTATTTTCTGCCGTTTGCTTAGAGGTGGTGAATTTACAGCTTAGCCAGACAGAGTGTCTGGCTTTTGTTTTGATACCTAGCAAAATGAGTGAATTTAAGCTGGGCTTTTATTGTGAAGGGTAGACACGGAAGAGCCAGTGTTATGGCAGCGTTTTTTTCTCCCTCAACTTTATTTTGCTGTTTTTTAATTGTATTCACATTTTATTAATATCCAATACCCAACACTGTCTAAACTGCTCCAAATTCCAAACGCCAAGTTCATTGAGTACCCAGGAAGCCAGGTGTGAAGTAAATCAGATGAAAAGTTTGATATATTTGAAAGACAGACACACACAACACACACACACACACACACACACACACACACACACACACACACACACACACACACACAGTCCTCAATTTATAGGTAGATGATAATCCTTACAATAATAGCATCTAATATAACAGTTCAGGATATGTATGGATTGGCCATTTAATTACTGATTTTGCAGAGCCTACTGTTTGTCAGCACGCTCGTGCTAGATAGATAGATAGATAGATAGATAGATAGATAGATAGATAGATAGATAGATAGATAGATAGATAGATAGATAGATAGATAGATAGATTTTTAGCTGACAGTCTATACTCTCCTCCTGTGAAGAGGGTCACCTGTCACTCAAGTGTTAATTATGCAGAACTTTAAGCCTGAATATAATTTAAACAGGTGAGTTATTAAACAATTAACCCTTCCCCACAGTTGTAATGAAGGGGGGATTTACTGTATCTATAGAGAACAAAATATTTTTTTGTAGCAGGCTGTAAACATGTTTATTGATGCTATAAAGTTGGGCATTTTAACATGGTGGTCTATGGTGATTGACTCCCTTCTGGAGCCAGCCTCAAGTGGCCATTTGATGAACTGCAGTTTTGGCACTAATGCAATGGGTTAATTTTTCAGCACGGGAGGTTTCCGCTTGATTTATACTCGTTTTCTACATATATACTAAATGGGGACTAAAAAAAGCTTTTATTGTTATATTATTCAACAAATTAAACATGGATGCAGTAATGGAGATTGAATTGACTGAAATTGAGTTCAAATCCCTCGTTACAGGCTGACATAAATCTGCACAACATAATTATACAGTACAAATCGCACTTAAGTCGCTTTAAACTGATGCTAAGTTACATCAGGAAAGAGTATTTCTAAGCCTTTGTGGGTAGGTTTCACATGTTGACGTTTCGTTTGAATTCAAAATTCAAAAGGTAATCCCTACAATGGGTGAACAGATGAATGAGTCATAACATGTCAGAGTCTCAGAAATATTGACTGCAAAATTGCTCTGCTATTTCCTCCCAAGGTAAAGTTTGTGGCTTGAGCATTTGACCGAAACTCTGGAGAGCAAGCGGCTTAACCACAAGCTGTCACTCCGTCTGCACTAACTGCTATTGGCTGGTGGGGTAGACAGAGAAAGATGGATTACACCTCCTCTGTCCTTCAAACTTACTCTCTGAGGCTTTGAGGGGAAAAGCATCAGGTAAAGCTTTTATGCACCTATAATTGATTTTTATTCATGTTGCTGCGATTCACAGTAATGATCGCCACCATCACCATTATTCACCATTAATGCAGTAGTTGCATTAGGTGCATATGTTCTTGCATCTGTTGTTAGACCCATTACCTAAATATGGTGGGGGATATTCACTGTGCGTCTCTGTCTTGTTTAGGGTGGACTGCTATGCCATGACAAAAGTGTTGGCATTGCTCTGAATGGTTTTGAATAACTGGTCTGGTATTATAAGGGTCAGGCCTTACAAAGCTCCCAGTAGATAGCATAAGGGAAATTTTACAGGACATCACAGTACAGACGTGTGAAAACCAGTTTAAGAAAATCTTGGCAACTGTTGAATCTATTTGGAAATGGAAAATGGATATCTCCCATTTATTCTTATCAACTTTATAATGAAGTTGTGTTTGGTTATAATGAACCAAAACATAGTGCTCAATTACCTATTTTTGAGGGGGAAAATTTAAAAATTTAGCTGCGAAAGCATAAACTGTCCTCTGGAGGACATCCACCAGACCAGCGGGCGCCCGTGGATTGTTGTCGGCCGCGGCAGGCCAACAAAATATGACAAGATTCTTTTCTTAGATCTTGAAAGTATGATTTTTCCTATTCTGCGCATAAATCATAGGGGGCAGGTAGAGATGCATGGTTTGACTTAGAAAGCGAAAGACACTGGAGATCAGGATTTGGAGACTACTAAGACACTTCGTTAAGATTAGTGACAGGAGGGGGTTTTGGTCAAGTATTTTCAAAAGTCAACATGTCTCATCTTTTGCTTCGACACCATTGCCTATTTTTTTCAGTATTTAAAGTATTTAGTATGTATTTTTCCATTAAAGGATCGTCCTTGGTCTCATAGTCTTTGTTGGTCATTGTCAAGGTTGGTAAAGCAGGACAACAGGGATTGGATCCAAATTCAGACAACTGTAGGCAGCAGGATGAGTTCAGGGAGATATTGTAAATAGCTTAAAGGCAGAGAATCAATGCCAGGCAGGTAACAAGTAACAAGAAACTGCAGTGCAATGATGACAAACTGACAGAGGAACAAAGGACTTGAGCTGGTATACCTAGAGCTGCATCTTATCAGAGCGAATAGGGAAGCAGGTGAGTGATGCAGTTGAGGAGGTGTGCCGGGAAGGCCAGGCAGAGCTGATTAGGGAAGTGGGAACAGGTGTGTGGATGGGTGTGGCAGTCAGGTGTTGGGGAAAGGAGGGAAAGTATGAGTGCATCTACTGTAGTAAAGGTGTGAAAAAAAATTGCAATGGTCTGGTTTGGGTAACGAGAAATGTGGCAGGAAAGGATGGACAGAGAGAAAAAGTATGACAGGAATAGTCTAACTACTCCTTTAAAACAAATAGGTGAACTACTTATGTGAAATAAATAGTAACATTTTAATAAAAAGTAACATTTTTAACAATACTCATCTTTGCCGAAAGTTACTTGAGAAGATTCATACCACTCTCATGAGCCTGCATTAACTATGAAGCTCGAGCTGGGAGTCCATTAGCTTAGCTTCACAAAGACTGGTTGCATACTATTTCTGTAACTACAACCACAATTCCTCACCTTACCCACATATTTTTTTGTGTCTCAAACTAACCAAACTTCAACCATGAAGGTGGCAAATCAGAAATCAAATGAATCCCTTTTGTAACAGTAATTTTGTGACAATGTTCTTTTGCCAATAAGGCTACAGATCGGAAAACTCACTTGTTGTTTTTGTGAAATATTGACAATATTTACAATTCTCCCGTGACGTACATTTCTAGTTCAACAAAGTTGAATATAAGTGATAAAGGATTTTTTTTTTCTGCTAAAATATAGTTTCTGTGTGTGTGAGCAGTCGACCTGCGAGGAGGATAGGAGGCAGAAAATGTCCTGGGTCATGTTCATGTTTCAATATCCAAGGGAAAATCCAAGAATACAGTTGGCTATTTACCTGTGGTCCTCGGTTATATAAGATAAGTAAAATGTAATTTCCCTGTGCAAATATGTGTGAAATTAAATACACTAAAAAAGACAGATTTACAGGCACTGGATTTATTCTGACTATATTTACTTAGTATTTTATTTCATGTTCACTTAAAGAGAGAGAAATATCACAAATGAGTTTGTGACATTTCATGTCTGGGTGGTTCCGTATTTCTGTGTGGAAGCAGTTTGGAAGGAGATATGGGGTAAGTAGTTCTCTATTGGCAGTGATATACCACTCTATCAACAGGCTGAGGAGGGGTTGTGATCAAGACAAGCCACAAATCCCCTTAAAGTACATTCTTATATTGATGATAAGTTGTAGATGATAAACAGGTTGGGTGCGCAGCGTTTAAATCTCATCAGCGGTCGGCCTTGGAGTTTTCAGAGAAGCATGCATGCATCACACGTCAAGCCACTTACATGCCAACTTCTCCTGGTTTCCAATCCATTTTTAGAGTTAGTCACATTTCCAAGGCTGGATCGGCTTTTTGTGCCCTGACACATTGCCAGTAAAACTGCCTTGAACTTTAACCAGTCCAACTATTTTTATGAGCTTCATTTTCTATTTGAGGTTGGCAAGAGCACACTCATCCTTCAAACCTTCCAAGGGAGTGTTTTTGCGTATTTTTGAACAATGCCTTTCCGGTTTACAGCCAATTCAACATCTTGAGTGCAGCTGGCACCCAATTTTCAACCCTCATACGCGAAAGTCATCCTGTGGGTGGTTTAACATGAGGAAATGTAAATCACTGACGCAATAAATAAGTAGTTAAATGCTGCATAAATGGCACATGGTGCTAGGCAAGCCTTCACAAGTAAATCAAAAAATTGCCTGGAGTGGTGGATAAAATCAATATTCTTTGAAGAATCTTGCACATTATGAGTTGCTCTGATGTTTTTTGCCAATGAAATGGTGTCCAAAGGTTGAGAGAGTGCTTTCAAGACATGTCCGTTTCCATTTGCTAAAGACATTCTTATTAGGACAAAACTTCAAAGGACAAATAAAAAAAAAATAAAAAAACTGAATGACAATGAAGGAGAGACAGTGCTATACAGCTAACAAGGACACAGTTCAATGAGTATTTCTTTGGCAGCTATGTATCTCTTCCCTGACAAAACTACATTTCAAAAATTTAAATCATATATCTGCACTTCCTAGATTAATGCAGTGCAATAAACAGTGATTATAGGCCCAATTTCCTCTGGGAACTCCACGTAGTGCTGTGAATATACAATTCACTTGATTGATCAGTCTGAATGAAGGGAAAAACTAATCAAACTGTGAATAATGTTAAATCACACCCTGATGGAGCCATCAATTGAATCATTTTGTGTACTTCCTAACATGCTCGCCTTTATAGCATATATTTCTTCATGTGGGGGTGCTGAGCAGAGGATCAGATGTAATACATTTATTTAGCTACAATCCTCCTATTACTACACACAATAGCTGTTTGACTTTGAAAATCAATTTCAAAGAACTTAATTTTAAAAAGTTACATCAGAGGTGCCACGGATGGCAATACCTCAGCATCTGAAGAAACCTGACTACCTGGCAGCCAAGAAAAGGTAGCTTTGACTGACTATACAATGTGTTAATACAGAGACCTGAGTGCATCAGAATCTAATAAACTACTACTATATAGAGATGGGTAACACATTAAAGTTAAAAACCCTGCAGAGAAACACACCAAATGCTTGCATACAGAGCATGAAGGGTCAATGAATGGGTTGGGTATATAACTTTCATAGTTAAAAGATCTCAACCTAACTGAACGCCAATTGGAGATTCTGAAGTAACAAGTGCAGTGCCAGTTTTGGAGAGCATACTTGTTCGGAACAGGCCGATTGCTTGGTTCCCAGTATTTTTCCCCAACAACTTTATGTGTAAATTCTCCCAAACAACATGTGACAGAAAATGCAGTTATAAAACGATTGGTTCCCAGTGTAGCTGCTTGCAGCGTTGTCGTGTGGCGTGCCCATTCGAAACGTTCTCGAGAACAACTCATCCGATGGAAAATGGTAAATGTACAGCATTTGTGTAGCCCACTACCTAATGTGCCTGTGCTCGATGCTGCTCCTCAGTCAGAAGTGACTGAAAGAGGTGATAGTGGCAGCTGTTTCTCTTCTACAGAAAGAAAGTCGCTAGATTTGTTGCTAGTCGCTTTTTTGAACCTGCCTCAGCTGCTGTCCAGAGGCTCGTAGGCTCTCCACTTATTTCAGTTTTTTTTTTTTTTTTTTTTTTTATTTAACCTTTATTTATACAGGTAATCTCAACGATATACAGGGTGCCATTCTCAAGAGAGACCTGTTAGTGACAATACACAACATCAGTTACAGACAGACAAACATATTACAATAGTATACACAATATTTACTATATACAATATTTAAACAAAAGTGCCAGGTAGAGTTACATTTGGTAGCAGAACTGGTGAACCACAATTATTAAGCCGTGTAGGGATGTAACAACTCCCCCAACCCCGCTGCTGTACAAAGCCTCACAACAGTGTGCTTCATGTGAAGTCTTTTGCGCATGCATGATCTTTGAAAGACACACAAACACAGGGAGTCCTCGATTTATAGTTAGTTAGTCCACATCACCATTGACAGACCAAATTAGGGAATACATTTTGGAAGAATGTTTGTTAAATATCAGTCTAAATATAGGTGAGACAGGGCAAGAAACACAAGCGGTCAAACAGATTATAAACAGGCCAATCCTTTCTCTATATTCTGGGTATGAGGTGATCAATGAGCCAAAATCTTATGAATTGGAATTTTCTCTTTGAGGCAGACCTAAACTCGTAAAGCTGTTAAGTAAAATCCTCCCACAACAATAACAATAAAAACAGACCTGCTCACCATGACCGAAGAACCTCTATTTTGGACATAATCAGCAAACTATTATGTTAGTGTAAGTGAAAAAATATTCTAAGAAAGGGTGTTAAGCAATGTGTGAGTGATTGATGAGTGGCAGAGTGATATAGAGGAAATGGGAGGAGAAAAGGAGGAGGAAAGCAAAGCAATTTGTACATCTCCGCCCACAGCGCTGCCAGCTCTGTGATGTACGGGTCAGAGTGTGACTAACCTACCAGCTCTAGCTGGGCTGCCCTTTCTGTTTCGCTGCACCTGTTTCACCACATTAAACACTTCACATGTTCCTCAGGGTCCCAGCTCCACACTGTTCTTTACACTCGTACACACAACCTCGAAATAATGCTCATACACGCATACGGCCATTCAAAAGCATGCACTCGTAAACACAGTGCATGTATGCATACACACACACACACACACACACACACACACACACACACACACACATACACAAACGCATGGCTACCAAACATGGAGTGAGAATGAAGGTCGAGAATAATAAAGATGATGTATTGAGTAAAGGTTATCCTGTCTCTAAGATGCTAATTGTTCTGTCAACAGTATTCATTTGCCAAGTCTCCCAAAGGGCATGCATCCATTTTGTTTGTTCCGAGCAAATGGGTACTCTCTTTCTCTCCACGTGTGTGGTTATGTGTGTGTGTGTGTGTGTTTGTGTGTGTGTGTGTGTGTGTGTGTGTGTGTGGAACACAGTGGAAGATGTTGAAATGTGCCTTTATTCATCCATATGTTGTGCGTTTGTGTTTGTGGTGTGCACACATCAGCATGTGTCTCTGTACCAAACGCAAGTTTAAATAAACAGCCTCTACATATGCACGTTTGTATGCATGGATCAGTTTAAACAGTACAGAAAGAGTGAGATTGCCCTCAACTCTGACAGCCTAAATCCATGGGGCACTAGCGAGGAGTGACACGTCTGCAGCAGCAGAGCGCAGCCATTACAATCAACTGAAGTTGCCGCACTGACCACAGAAGCCGTGCAGGTATTGCGCTGCTCATCTCTATTAAAGTAACTAGTTTCTGAAACTGTAATTTTTCATCTGATGATCATAAATGACCTGCAACAGCAAACGAGACTAACAGTGAAACAAATGCTATTATAGTTTTTATTAATGCCTTTGCCCGGGTCCAATTTTTACCACAAAGTCACAAAATGATTTACGGCAGGTAGACTGGCTCTACAGTAACACATTCTGATGGGTCACAGATTCTGGCGTAACACCGTAAAAGCCTGTGTTAGTGAGTATCCAGCCAGGTAAAAGGTAGCAGGAGATTGTTTTTTTTTATATAGGCCTAATTGTTTGTTATTTTAATTGTATTTTTTTTTGTATTACATTTTTAGTTATCAGTTGTTGTTATGGCTGATATTGGGGCAGGGCCATCACAGAAAAAAAGGACTTGACTAGAGGTCGCCAGCTACAGTCCCCTCCAAAAGTATTGGAACAATAAGGCAAATTCCTTTGTTTTTGTTGGTCACTGAAGACAATTGGGTTTAAGATCAAAAGATGAGTATGAGACGTCCTGTGATGTCCTGAGTTGTTTAACACATCTAGATGTAAATACCAGGAAATAAAAGCTGAAATTCTGAACTCTTGTCTCAAACTCATCTTTTGATCTTAAACCCAAATGTCTTCAGTGAACAACAAAAACAAAGGAATTTGCATTGCCGTTCCAATACTTTTGGAGGGGACTGTAATAATAGTCTGTGTGAATAGGGCTTAAGTCACGGATTCCCTTCGTGACATTTGATGATAATGGTTTTAAGATGTGGGGTGGAGGAGGGAACTCTCTGCTTGTCCTCAACTCTGCTTCTCTTCATGGATGTTGGATTCATCTACCAACCCTTTTTAGGCGGGCCCAGGTTTGCCTTGGACCAGCCCTCAGCTATGTTGCTATAGATGTATTCTGCCCGGCGACTTCCTATGACACACTGAGCTCCTCTCTCCTCCTCTCTCTCTCTCCTTCTGTGTGCATTCATGACCCATTAATGCATGTTATTATCTTAGCTTCTTCTCTGGAGTCCTTGTGCTTTCATGCCTCACAGATTTCTTGGATTGTGGTGGCACCTGGATCGTGGTTGCAGCTGCTGCTGTGGTCCTGCTTGATGCCCTGCTACGCCCTGCACTACTACTACTATAATTACTAGTCATGATTCTATTTTACTATTACTATGATTGCCGCTGTTCATCATGTCATTCCATTATGCCCACTGCTATTTTTTATTGTGTTATATTTCTTTATCTCTCTAAGCGGCAAACTTCCTTGCCACTGTCAAACCAAATGCTTGCTCTTGAGGGGAATTGTGTGGTATTTCTAAAGTGTCCTGTTCTGTTATGATTTGACACTATAAATAAAATTGAATTGAATAGATGCACATGATAAATTAAGGATACTACGGGAGCTATGAGTAGCCATGTAAAATGGTTGAGCATAATGACGGCTGCTCTGGCACTGTTTAAAAGCTCTGCTGACACATAGAGAGAGGGTTGATTGAATTGCATTTCTCCCACTGTTCTTCAACAGGTCTAAAGACTGCTGGAGTAGGCAAAAGTATTGATATGCAAACAGATGATTAGGTTATCCATTCATGGCTAACTGTGGGAGTGGAATTCAAACTTCAGTTTCACAGTAGTAAAGACCACTCGATAGATTCGAGTTTCACAATGATTGAGAGTTTTAAACAGAATCATGTTTTGCATAGCTTTAGAAATCATATAAAAAGAGTGTGTTTGCATATTTTGTCTCTTTTCCGGCCACTGGAGTTGTGCAATTTGAGCATTGAGCTAGTAACTGAATCGGACTAAATGAAAACAACTGAGCTTAAAAAATATTTTAAGTACTTTAACGATTTTATGCTTACTTTGGCATGTTATTGGTTTGCATCTGTCACATAAGATCTCTAGAGAACTATTCTAGGTGTTTGACGGCTGTAAGAAAGTGATTATTGACTTTACTTTATTATTGCTTTGAACTCACTGTCAGCGCAGCCTAAACAGGGACATAAAGTAATCATATCAACTCAATTATTATTTATCTTCATCATTACCAGCTTTTGCTTCTGTTTTTCTCTTGTCCATGCTAAGCCAGCCATCATTGCTGTGGCTTTTATGCACTGCACTTCCCAAAGATCACTTGTCAATCAAACAACAGCTCTATGTGTGTTTATATAAGTTGACAGATTTTTCTTATTATATCCAAGTGTATTTTCTTTTTCTAAAAGTGTTTGCCTAACTCACTTTCATATGAAGTGCGATCATATGTGGTTAAGGAGAAATAAATATTGCAATACAAGATATGCAACTTGTAGGGCTGGAAGAACAAAGAACAATTAATCATGAAAAGGTTGATGCAGTACACAAGTGCTGTGTGTGCTATACATGTATATAATCTCATGTGTACTTAAAATAAAGGTGTTCCGATGAATGACAATAAGACTTGAGCATGAGGATTTCAATTTGGCAGTCAAATGTTCTGAGGCAGGGATGGAAGAAATGGCTCTCAGTGGAAACAGTAGGTTAGTCCCTTTGCCACATGCTTGCTTTCAGTTCAGAACACTCGTCTGTCAGAGTGTGGCCGGTAATGAGGGGCACACGGAGACACAGGTCACACTTACACTGTACTCTCTTAAGGTTAAATGATATGACAGTCTCTAACTAAGTCTTTTTTGCCTTAAAGGTCAGCTGAATATTTTATTGCCAGCCAAGCCTGGCAGTGTATTGAAATGGTAATGTAAATACCACTACAGGACAGCTTCAGTGAGGGAGGTCCCCTGAAAGGTCAGCCAGTCTCCCCACTGCTCCCTCCTATTCACAAAACACAAAACACACACACACCAACACACACTGGTACAGAAACACTCCCAAACACTCTCACTGAATTCACTACATGTAGACGCAGCATAGGCAAGGCAAATTCTTACTGAGCCACTAAGGGTACACACCAACCCATGCTTTTGTATCCATGTACAGTGTTATTAGTTTCCTCATTTTCATTTGTATTACAGTCTGTGTTAAACTTCAATGCACTGGTTCATTTTGCTGCATTGCTGGAGCACGAGACAATTTCCTGCCCAGAGTCCAGCCATGGACATGAAATGAAAATGAGTCTGATTGGCTGCTGTATAAGATTTAAGCTTAAGGGCAATGTCTGAGGTTGAGACTGGTAAGACACATTTCTCCTTTATTGCAGGAGTTGGTAATCTAAAAAAAGCCACATTTGTCACAGTAGGAAGGTTTCAGTGGGTAGAAGAGCAAGTGAAAAGTAATGCTAATATAGACTCAAATTATCTGGTAGTAAGCATTTTTTTTAACCGTTGCACTTTCTCTAATTGGTGGAACTGCTTGATCTTATTGGTACAATACCTTTATTCTGACAAGTGAACGTGATGACAGGCTCTTAATGTTGGAGGATCAAGCTACAGTACAAAGGTCGTCGAAACACTGAAGTGTCTACAATACAAAGTCTACAATATAAATAAAGGCATCAGTGCATTTATTGTATTTTTGAAAAAAATAAATAATAGGGTGCTAGCCTTTCTCTAAATGGCCATTTTGAAAATGACAATTAACATTCATAAAGGCTGCATTTCATTTAGATATGCAAATGCTGGACCATAGACTGTAAAAAAATAATGCCTGAAGCAGCAGTGACAGCCATGACAGTGGACTAGCGTGAGCAAAACCAGCGTCCAGCACAAGCGGAATCATCTGGTGCAATGCTTCATGCTACAAATGTAGCTCAGCGCAAATTCTTTCAGTAAGACCTAACAATTAATCAGTCTCTCCTAAAGCGAATCAGCACTGGAGGCATTCACCTTCTGATAAACCAATCAGGAACGGCCAAGGATTCCATAGGCCAGTCACAGCATCACAACACTGTTTTAAAAGCTGCTTCTCTCCTTGTGCTATCAGCTGTCATTTCAGGAAGGCGTCGTGTTGTCAGTCGGACGGCTGTATGGCGCTTGTTTATTTGCTATTTTGTACCGTGCTCTGCTGTCTCGCTATGTCGAATTTCGAGTCTGATCCCGCATCGGACCCAGGTCCTGATTTCTACTCGTCGCTGGTGGGAAATCTGGCTTCTTCTGACGGCGTCCGCAGGAGTTCTCGCCTCCCCGTGCCCCGCTGAAGAGGCGCGTGCGGGTTCTCTCAGCTCGGCGGCTGCTGTGGCCGTGCCGAGTGGGTCATCTGACATGGGTTTTAGCCTTGCTTCTCTTCAATCCCTGGCCGGCTCTCTTCAGTCCATGGACGCAAGGCTGCAGTCCATCGAAGGCTCGCCTGCTTTCGCCGGGTCCACAAACGCCGCCACCGCCGTGGTCTCCATGTCTCTGCTGGCGCACGGCTTTCCTCAGCCTGCCCCTACAGCCCCGGGAGAAGCCGACTTTTGCCACCTCTGCTCCGGCCGCCTTTATAGGTAGGCCTTATATTCCCGCTGCTGCCAACATCTCTGCCCGCTTGCGTGCGAAAATTCTGCAGGGCAAGGATGTAAACCTGGTGAGCCTAATTCTGCCTTCCCCGGAATGCGAAAAAAATCTGGTGTCCGGGGAGGGGTTCTCTGCAGTGTTCAAGTCCGCGGACCCCAGGCTGTGCAAGGAGCTGTCCATAGGGCAGTTCTTGGTTGCTTTCGGGTTGTTTTCGGGACGTTATTTGCTCTGTGTAATCGGGGAGGAGGCCAAACTGGACGCCTATTTAGCGCTGATTGGGGATCTGAATCTGACATATGGAAGGAATGTTTTCCTTTGCCATGGTGGACTGGTCCGTAGTGGATCTCGAGCTCCTCGTGATGCTCGTGGGCGGTGCGCAGGCCGTTTAATGCTCTGTGGCGCTCTGGTGCCGCCTCTCAGCCCCCTCGCCGTAGTTCCTCGCCCAACGTGCCCTCCCAAGGACAACAGGTTTCTCAGAATTACAATCCTCCCATTTGCAATAACTTTAATAAAGGTGTCTGGTCTTTTCCCATTTGCATTTTTTTCCATGTCTGCAGCACTTGCTGCATTTGGATGCACACCCCCGTTCGGTCTGCCCCCGGCAGGCGGGCTGCCTTGCGGAAGCCTCGGCCCGAATCAAAGACATTATGGCTGTTCATCCATCCACTGCATTAATTCTTCGTAATTTTGCAAATGAATTGGCTTTTCATCCTGACTCTGTTTTTGTGGATCACCTGCTGGGTGTGCTCGATGTTCCTTCCGTCTCGTCCATTGCTAGGAATCTACTTTCTGCGGTCTCCGACCCCGCTACCGTTTTCCGGCTGCTGGCGTCGGAGGTTGATAAGTGGTACGTCATCAGACCTTTTAGCTCATCTCCATTCGCCATGTTTCGCGTCATTCCCATCGGCGTGGCTACTCCGTTCGCCGTGTTTCGCGTCAGTCCCATCAGCGTGGCTACTCCGTTCGCCGTGTTTTGCGTCAGTCCCATCGGCATGGCTACTCTGGAGTATTCTAGGAAGAAACACCTAATCTTTGATTTATCAGCGCCGCACAACGGGCCTGTCGCGAGTATCAATAGTCTTATTTCACCTGTCCCTTTTTCTCTGCATTATGTCACCGTGGATAACGCCATTAGATTGATCAAGCTGGCAGGGGTTGGTGCTTGGCTCCCCAAGGATTTAAAGTAGTGCCCATTCATCCTTCGCAGTGGCCCCTCTTCGGCGTTAGGTGGGACTCTACGTTCTATTTCGGGGTGCATTTAACCTTTGGATGCCGTAGCAGCCGTGCATTTTTAACCACGTTTCCCAGGCCTGTGCTCAGGTTAAAGGTGGGCGGAGCTATGCTGGAAATGACGTGACGTCACTGGACCCAATGTAGAACCAACAGTGATAAAGGTCTAAATTGTCCAGCCCCAAAAGAGAGTCAGGGAGATGTTAATTAAGTGTTAATCAAATGCAATCTGTGCACACCCACACAGTCCTGAGAGTCAGACAAAAATAATTGCAATCACCTGTGTAGGTTTACTAATGGCTGTGCAGAGAAATTACAATTTAGGTGGCTAGCTGTATTGTAAACTGAATTGAATTCAAAGTAAAATATTAGCCTTATTAGTTATTTGCAAAGGCATATTTGTCATGATCCTGGGTTTTGTTTAATGTCCTGTTTTATTTTGTAGGGCTACTCATGTGTCATATATTGTCTGCCTTGTGTGTTTTCCCACCTTTGTGATTGTCTGGCCTGCCCTGATGTGTGTCACCTGTTCCTCGTTTCCACACTTCTTTTCTTGTGCATATCAGTCTTGGTTTTCCTGTGTAAATAATTTATGTCAGATTGTGTCTGTTGGTTCTTGACTCTCAGTGTATCTTCCTAGTGTGTAGTTTCCTCCAGTGTTTTTGTCTTTCCAGTGTTTCTGAATTTTCTTTTGATGCCTGTCTTTTTTTTGGTTCAGCTTTTTGTTACTAACTTTTTGTTAATCACTTTTTGTTCAGTCAACCTGCCTATTTTGGGTCCTCCTTTTTGAACTCGCAAAATGTGACAATACAATGATGTTAATATGTCAGCGAGTGCATTGAGGAACTCTTCTTTTTGGTGGGTACGCTCCTCCGAGTACATTAAGTTGCTTAGGAGACAGCTTGTAAGACATGGATACGGCTATGGGTTGAATGCTAACCTGTAGAATTTCTATGGCTATTTTGCATCCTTATTTCCCATATGCATACAAGTCTGTGGGGATTCAGAATAGTTGCAAGACTCATTGTTCCTGCTCTGTGCTTTACTGCAGCAGAGCACTTTTCAGCTTGGTTAATTGTTTAGATCATGTTAGAATTACTACAGTAGGGTCTGATTGACATTCATGATAAAGCAGCCTTGACAAATAAATGCCAAAAGGTCAAAATATCCTCCAGGGTTATTACTCTGCTTCCATTAAGGTTCCAGTGCCATTCATTTATCCACTTATATCACATTTACAAATCATGTTGGATTTGCAAACACAGCATACAGAATTTTTTATTTGCCATAAAGCAGGTTTAGGTAGTTTTATCTTTTATCTTTAACTGTGCTGTTGCACGCTATGCAACTCAAGTGGGTAAGTGGTAAAATACAGTAACGTGGCCATTTTGTCAACAGAATCATTAAAGTTTTACAGCCGCATTTTAATCCTCTGAAATTGGAAGCCTCAACTCCCTTGATACACACAAAGTCAGCCAGAGAGGTAAAACAGTAACGGTGACTGTGAGCTCACAACATGTAAAGGAAACAAGTTTGTACAAGAGTCACACGCAAGACTGAGAGGACAGGAAGTAGCATACACACACAGACACAAACACACACACACAGACACACATACACACACATGCTACAGTGCTCTCCTTTCTCCATCACCCTCTTTATCCCTCAACTCCCTCCATTTGATTTTGTCTGGGGTCAGCAAAGCTTCCTTTGCTCTCTTCCTCATGGATGCATGCCAGGCTGAGTTTCCACATATGCTAGGTGGTAGGGAAAGTTGCTGACGCCGGTGTAACAATGTGGAGCCCTGTAGAGCACATCTGTGATGTCAGCCCTCACTGAAACCATGCAGCGCAGCAGAAATTAACCTACTCTTGTACACACTGGTGGAAGGCTAGAATGAGAAGTCAATTTTTCCCAAATACCACCAAGTTTTTCTTTCTTTTTATAGATTTTTAAACCTGCACTTGAGTAAAACTGTCCTCATTTAAACTAGGGCTGCATAATTAAAATGCACCCCCCTCCCTAACAACACTGTCGATTTTGTTTGTGTTAAAAAGGACTGCGTTATATAGAGAGGAGTTAACATTTTGCACCACCCAACTGACAAACATGAGGGGGGCGGGGGGGTGTTAGAAAAGACGTTTCAATATGCAGTCCAGTACAACACCTTCACTTCTTAACACTTCTCTGAAATGTCCACAGAAACAGAACATTATATTGTTCCTAAAATGACTGGCAAATTTAACTGGAAGGACTGATGAACTTAACTGTCATGTGACCGTTATCAGGTGACTGGCCAGCTGTTGCCTAATTTCGTAGGATATCATACAAATTTATGTTATGCATCATTTTTTGTACAATATCATCGTGGCACATGGTGATAAGCGGTAATTGCACTTTTCTTTTTGAATACAACTTTCACTTGTTATTAAAGTCATTAGAAGGATTTTTTTTAATTGTGTGTGTGTGTGTGTGTCTGTGTGTGTGTGTGTGTGTGTGTGTGTGTGTGTGTGTGTGTGTGTGTGTGTGTGTGTGTGTGTGTGTGTGTGTGAGAATTCTATGATCGCACTTGTTTGTCTTGTTAGTTTTTGATGATTGTCTTGTTGTGTATTCTTTCTATTCATGTTTTGTTTTAAATGTGTATGCTGTTTTAATGCAAAGCTCTTTTTTAATGAAAGGTTTACGTGTAATGAAAGGTTCTATACAAATAAAATTGCCATTGACATTCACATTGAAGTTTCATCGCCTGTAGTCACGGCAACGCTAGCAGAAACCGAAAAAAAAATGAAAAAAAACAGGTGAGTGAATTTGTCACAATGACCAACATGCTATGCTACACATAGTCATAATTTATAGTACAACATATTGATTTGTGCAGCTTTTAAGAACAAACAGTTGTCATTAGAATTACATTGACATAAAGCACATTAGTGTTTCCAAATCAGACTGGATGTAAAAACAGCACCAAACCATCTCACCATCCATAGCAGCTGCTCGGTGGCCACACATATTCAGATCAATAAGACAAATAGGGACGGGGTATGAAAACAAAGAGTGTGCCATCCAGAATGTCATGAACCTATTTATAACTGAGGCTTTGTCCATCGGAATAATGTTCCCACAGCAAGGCTGAGACATCCCCCCAGGCCGGGATCCATATCCCTGTTAAGGCTGCACCCACTGCAGCCAAACACAGGCCAGGAGCAAGAAAATAACCCCTGGCAGTAGCCTCTGTCAAGTCTTGCAAATTATTCAAACATGCACAGTGGGCATCATCAATCTTCTAAGTGATTGAGAAGGTTGTTTGTTAGTTTGAAACTCCCAAAACTTGACCTCAGCGAACCCGATTAACTTTGGGTACAAAGAACGTGTAGTCTACTAGAAACAGCAATTTGGTTACTGTGGAGATACATTCCAAATATCTAATATATTCCGGCCTAAGTAAAGTAAAAATGAAATCCACTTTAGAGGAAAGGCTGCATGCAAATGTTTCATTTACGCACAAGATAATGTAGTTTTCAGAGAAGACGAGGCTCTTAAATATTAGTAAATTCAATAGATGGTCTCATCCACTGTGGTCCTTATGAGAAACCAAACAGAGGAAATGAAATTACATACTGTAGGGTTTTGTCTTTATTTCCTTAATGTAGAGCTTTAATGGAATTACTTGACTAAGAGCAGGATTTTCATTCATCATTTGAAATTCAGTTGGGTGCATTGTGGGGAAACTTGCTGACAAAATTGAAACACATAAAAGTGAAACACAAGGCTGTTTCACCCCATTTAATTAGACGGCAGAGGAGAACAGAGAGAGAGAGGAAGCATAAAGACACTCAGTGTGCTTACATAGGAATATTATTATTAATTATTAATTTTTTTTTTTTAACAATGCCGTGGAAAATGAAGACTAAATACTCTGCTTAATCTCTATTATGTCACTATCAGTCACGTTGGGGCAAACACACGCTGGCTGACAAAGCTATTGGATTTATAATGCATCAAGCTAATCTACTAGCACAGTTTCATTAGAGCCAAGGCCAAAGCTTTGACATATTGATCATGCAAGGATAATTCAGGGTTAATATGTCTGTTTCCTCCTCCAGCATCATCTGCATGTATACATTTTATCATATTGTAGTTGCTTTGAATTAGTTTTTTTTCTCTCAGTGCAGAACTTGCTAACTTTTTAAATTATTATTTCTTAAAATTTGTTATCTTTTTTTGCTTCAGGCAGTATTTAGGGAGGGTTTTTATATTTTACTTTTATTTTATCTTTTTACAAGATTTACTGAGAAACAACCATTTAATACGTACATCATAGTTACGTCTAAAAATGCCTTTTGTGTGTGCTATGGACCATAAAGATGCATTTTGCCGTATGCAAAATAATCTTGTCTCTATGTTAAGGCTTTATTTCACACCCCACATCAATGCTAGTTTTGAGAAACAGTACATTTTGGTTTGAACACACTGTAATCTCTGGAAAGAGAGCCATTAATGCTAGGCAACAGTCAGCTTCACTTTTTCTGCCTCATAACAGAACTACAGTAAAGTTAAATGGATCATGTAGAGTATAACACAATGCATGTTCACAGGGGTGTAGGTTTCATTTCAACTTTGAAGGGGATATATTCCAAGTGCACACATCTCCTACTTTCTGCGGAATGTTTCTGCACCTATGTCTGCATCAATTAATGTTGGAAATGTCTTTATTTGTGTAGCCTAAAGGAAAACACAGGTACAATTCAAAATATAAAACCTAATGCAATATAATGAAGTAAGGCTCTCAGGCATTCTGAATTAACATACAGGACTTTCAAGCCAGGAAATGACGTTTTGGTGCCTAATCTTAACATTGACATTACAAAACGCTCATATTTTGTGGACTTTTGTGGACTAAATTTAACTGTAATGTCCGCCGAAACGACTGGCATCACACGGTGCTCTTTACCCTGCTTAAAGTCACCTATTTTTGTGTAACTGAACCACCAACTACCGCTGATACAACGGTGGTCTGTAGCCGGCGTCACAAAGCTCTGTAGCGGCTTAAACAACTAACTACTGCCGCTCGGTGTCATGGAGCTTGTAGCCGGCGTCACGTGACCAGCCGGCGGCCTCCTAATTTCGTAGGATATCATACGTTTTGGTGTGCATACATTTTCTTACGATATCATATGGACCCGTTCAGGAGAATGCGTTGAACACACAGGGGGCACAATTTACTCTTTTGTCCTTCTTTTGTGTCTTTTGTTTAGGGAAGTAACCACTTTAAATGTGCATGTGGCACCTCCCCATCCTAATCAGGGGGGCCTCCTTCCCCATCCTAATGATTTTGTTAGTCCCTAAGTCAAAATAATATCCTTTAAGGAGAAGAAAGTGAGAACAATGCATTTTTCCATATTCTCCATTAGTAATGACCACTGCAGATGCAAGCTCATCAGAAAATGTGTTCCATAGGACCAATCTATGGCAATTCTAATGATAGTGCTTGACATAAAATCATACTAGACCTTTGAAATGCACACACACACACACACACACACACACACACACACACACACACACACACACACACACACACACACACACAGACACATATATGCATTCTATACAAATTGAAAACGGATTCTGTTCTGAAAAGTAATGTGCGTGGAGAGCAGCACACTGCAGAAACAGAAGCACTCTGCACACTTGGCCAATCATTGGACGCTCACTTCAGTTCTGCTCTGCCGCTCGGAACACCAATCCAGGGCACATTTTGTAGTTATCTAAGTAATCAGTTAGTACTTTCACCACCAAGCTCCCACAAGCTGCATTTAGAACGAGTGTGCCATTTAGACTTGGAAGAACACAATTAAAATTTAAATGTGAAGCTAAACTCTTTGTGCTTACTTATGTGTCACTTACCGTTGTGCAATGATCACAGTGATGATGAGATGATGAGAACGCTGGAATTCAGTCTGAAAATAAGCTTTTGCTTGAGTTTTTCTTTTTCTTTTTCAGCTTTGGACAAATTGTGGGATTCATCATATTTTTTTCTGAAAAGCAATCAAACTGCAATTATCACAGCTTCATGTCATGTTATTGGTGTCAGGGGTGTGTCTCGCATTTCCCCATTCACTTTCTATTCAACCCGAGAATTTCTTTCAACATGCACAAACTAAGATGTTTTGCTCACTCAGTCACAGACAAACTTTATTTTGGACTTTATAAATGGAAAGCCATGAAAGGGAGCTGATACGGGCACAGGGAATTCACGCAGATACAAACATGTTTGGCTTCTAAATTTTGTGCAAACTTCGAGCAAATAGCCATTATCTTCTATGAATTCTGGTTGATTTGGTGACACTGGTAATTACTGATGTTAACGACATGCACATTATAATAATTCAGATCCCAAATAACACAGCAGTAAACATGCCTCGAGCAGCTACTCTCAAACAAACAGTGGGCTGAGAGGATTCAGCATGTCACATCGTTTCAATATAGAAAACTAAATAGGACAATGTAGTTTGACACCCAACACAGTCATTCTTCCAAACACTTCATTCAAGCTTTAAGTCTTCATTGTCATATTTACAGCAATTACAGAGTAGTTGTTGGCAATGAACATCTTAGATGTCAGTCTCCGGCTAACAAATATGTATGAAAAGAAAGTTAAAAAAATAATGATCTAGGACATAGATAGACATGCAGAAGTTAAAATATAGGGATACAAGATAACATTTAGAAACCCATACATATTCATGTTTGACATTGTTTGGATAGATATCAGTATTTCTGAAAAAATGCTGAACATATTTTTACAAATTGGTTGATGATTAATGATTAAATGAAACAGAATAATCTTGACCAATAGTATAACAATATACTGTCATATAACAAACCTAAACAAAGGATGCTGATGCTGAAGTTGAATGCTTGCCAATACCGACTGTATCCACCTGTGATGGTCACACTAATTCCTGTGTTGGCACTGAATGTTCTGGCTGGCCGTTTGCCTTAAAATCCTAATGGCTGATGTACAGAGATGGGAAGTAACAAAGTACAAATACTGTGTTACTGAGTACAGTAACAAAGTACAAATACTTTGTTACTGTACTCAAGTTGATTTTTAAGATTTTTACTTTACTATTTATTTTTGTGCCGACTTTTTACTTTTACTCCTTAAATTTTTAACACAAATATCCATACTTTCTACTCCTTACATTTTACAAAATTGGCTCGTTACTTTAGTTTCAAATAATTTCACTGGAGTTACTGTTTTTATTTTTCATGTCATCAATACCGAATTCAATCTAATTGGATGAGAATATACATTGCACTTGACGCACCACTACAAGACGACTCGACAGATTTGGCGGCATCCATTCGCGGCAAATCATTGCGGCTTGATGGCGGTAATGTTAACACATAGTAGTATGGACGGCAACATGATTGAAAATGAAGAAAACAGAGATCCCAGAGATTCTGCATATTTGATCTTCCAGAAGCCATATTTGGTCACACACACATACATAATTGTATTAACCTGGACTCCCAGTCTCTGTCACAATAATGATATACAGTATGTGATGTTTTAGGCCTATTGGCCGGCATCCATTTAAAATGTAGGTAATGGTATATAAACATCTTTTTTTCCATGTCCACTGAAGTTTCTCAGCTTGCACTCTAGTAACATTTGTGTGGAAGCTTTGCATAAAAAATGCAAGGCTACTTTTACTTTTATACTTTAAGCAAATTTCCAACCCTGTACTTTGTTACTTTTACTTGAGTAAATAAGTTAAATAATTACTTTTACCAGAGTCTTTGTTTAACACAGGTATCTGTACTTCTACTTGAGTATGGGAAGTGAGTACTTTTGCCATCTCTGCTGATGTAGAATAGATGTGAATGGGACTTTTAGAAGACAAAGGGTTTTCTGGCTGAGGCTACAGAGGCAGCCATCAATAGCTGCATTTTACTGTAGCAGCATGTTGATCGTTACATGTAATATCCACAAATACCATTTTTTCTCCCTTGTATTTAATGTGGTACGGACATCAATTCAATATTTTCCCTACAACTTGAGTTCCATTCTTTTTCCATATAAATAAGCTGCTTCTTTTTAAATGCTGTCAACCTGACTTCAACAAACCTGGATTAGAATCTTTTCAACTTTCAAAAACCATCAACAAAGTACTTTTGTACTTTTATAGTGGCCTTGAACTGTAAAGCAGAGAACATGTTTTATTCAGATTTTAGACTAAGGTGGAATTGGGTTCCCTCCACTTCCAACTGCAGCTGAGAGATAGCCAGGGATTGATGCACAATCAAGAGAGGAGGGTTTCAGTGTAGTGGAAATCATATCTATCTCTCTCTCTCTCTCTCTCTCTCTCTCTCTCTCTCTCTCTCTCTCTCTCTCTCTCTCATTCCTTCTTTCTTTTGTTCCTTTTTCTTCATCTCTGTTGTTCCCCAAAATCAGCACTGTTCATGTAGTTTTCTCTCGCTCGTCTGCCCATCGTTACCTCTCTTTTTCCCTCGCTGTCGATGGCTACGGCTGAATTAGTTACTTGGGGAAAAGGGTCTGTGAATGCACGCCGATCATGTTGAAAGAACAGAGAATCTAGAGTGTCTATTACCTGAGAGAGAGAGGGAAAGACAGGGCCTGTGGGTGTGTGTGTGTGTGGGGGGGGGGGGGGGGGGGAGGGTTATAGTAAGAGAGGAGGAGGAAGGAACAGTGAAAAAAAAAGAGGAAAAGGGAAAAAAGGTTGTGAGCGAAGAGAAGAGGAGTGCCATTGTCCCCAGGGACATAATTAGGTCTAAGAAGGCTAATCATTGGACATAAAATACAACCTCTCTTCCTATATTAACACATAACCTCTTCCCTTCACTGCCGGGGGGGTATGGAGGACCCCGTAATCATTTATCCGGTGTCACATCACATCCAAAGAGCCGATGCAGTAGGCTGGGACCAGGAGCATTGAGGCAAAAGTCATCTGCATCAAAAGCTTCCGAGAATCAAACTAACTGAAGTGCTCTTCCTTTCTTTCTTTCTTTCTGATCTCCAGTTTTTATAGAGGGGGGTGGGCAAGAGAATGATATGGAGGATATGAGAAAGTGTGAGAAAAAAAGGAACGAAACCTAAGTAAACCTATACATCTGGCAAATAGGCCTCATATGTTCTGTTTTCCTATTAATGACTTTAATATGTGGCTGCCGGTTTGGTTCCTGTGCCCTCCTGCTGTTCTGTTGCGTGGTAGGTATGAGCCATTTGCCAGCTCACCGGGGGGGGGGTCTTTAGATCTGTCTCCCAGTGGCCACTTTTGGAAGAAAAAAAATCTCGGGTGAGAACATATTTGTAATGATTAAAACATGCAGTGGTTATAAAAGATTAAAATCAAATTTTTTAACTTTCTGTTTTATCCATCCAAGGTTGTTTGAGGAAATTAATTGATTTTAATGATGCATGGATCGGAGATGAGTCAATAATGAAACAAGCTGCTGTTTGACCTGAATACTGTATGCTGTCAGGGTCAACATAGGAAGGAAAGTGTGTAAACTTGAAAGAAATTCACCTCAACCAGCATTCACTGTCTCTTGATAGCAATATTTGGCCTACAACAACCTCAGCACTATTCCCATTTTTTTCCCCTTGCCATCTCTCAGTCTCTGTGTATGCCTGATTCTGTCTTTCTTCAAATATTTCACTTTCTGGCTGTCCTTCCCACTATCTTACCGACTCTGTGTCCCTTGGCCACTTGGTTGCATCTTTCTCTCTACTTCTTGTAAAATACAATATTTATCTCAGTCTGTTTGAGTTCACTTACCCTTATCATTGGGTGTGCTCCCCACGGCTCCGAGGTGGATTAGTCTAGGACTCATTGACATTACATTGGTCATGAAATATGCATATCACGATCAAAGGTGATGGCAAGAGAGGCGTCATCTCTACAAGAGCTCACAACCTGGAGTTGATTTGCTCCTTGAAACATTTCCGTCTGTGGATCATATCGGGCGTGTTACAAATAAACTCAGATAAAACGTAATTTGAGTGGATGTATTTGTGAGGATTCATGTGTATGCGCAACCCAGTCTCACGGCAGGTTGTGAAATGATCACGTTGTGTAATGTATTGATTCGTGAACAGGGCACGATTATGTTGTTTTTTTCGTGGTGGTCAGCACGTTACAGTTTTTCTTGATTGCTTTGACCTGCTTAAAGAAACTGGGATCCACTCGGTTTTCATCATCACTGTCTCAGCAGAGCAGAAGACACCTCTTGCAAATGTGTTAACCCTTTCTCATTGGATTGACACATTTTCCACACCCTTTTATAGAACAGTTAACACGGATGTCATTCAAGCAGTCCAAACTCCATTGTTTTAGCTATGGTAACCAAACAGAAACCATCTGTTCCTAACTATTAGAAACTACCTACATCAGTATGACATCACTGGAGCACCTGTTTGACACTCCTTCACACAAATCTTCAACTAGCAATCAGTCTGCAGGGTTAGGCCATGTGGCCCCATCGTCAAGACAGAAGAGACTGAGTATCAATAGTGGCTATTTCTTAAACTCTACAGTAACAGATGTTTATACTTTACTGTAATAGATTTTATTTTAATTTTCTTAATTTTTTATACTCTAATATACATTAATTTGGTTTACATGTATTATATGTAATATTTACAGTATTTCAGTTTTCAGCCACAGTTTCAAAATAATCAATGGAATCAATAAAATTTGCATCAAAGCATTTCTGATTCTGGATCCAATTCTTTGCAAGAAGGCAAATTTGTCAACAAATGTCACTGGCATGAAAGCTGCATACAGTAATAGGCTACAGTGACAAGCAATGGTGCACCGATTCATACTGAGTGCTATATTTAGTATTTTGTTGTCCACTGTGTAATGGTTGATTGGAAGAGCTCATACACTTGTTTGCAAGTTGTGTTGTTTGAAGGCAAAATTAGCTTTTGTTACATATTTTAAATGTTTTGGCACGGTTAGAGCCTTTTGCAAACAAAATGTGTCATTTAGACCATGACTGCCACTGTTTCCGCCTGTGTGTTAACTGTTTTAAAAAATGTGGAGTTTGAGTTGACTGCTGCATCAAAGCAATCAAGAAAAACTGTATTTAAACTAATGTATTTCAATGGGAAGCATATTTCGTGATCACAGCACGACTACGGTAGGGAGTAGTATGAAAAGCCGAAAATCCGCGTAGGGAGGTTGGTCGGGGTGGTAGATGGGTCAAACAACACAGGACTTTCACCCCGGAGACCAGGGATCGCGTCCTGCGTGTGGCTTTTTATTTCCCCGTTGATGGCGGTTGACGGTTCCTTTCCCTGTTCTTCTTTTCCTAAACCCAACATGATACATGCTTCCCATTCTGTGCTGAGCACCCAGAGACCGCGGGTCGTGTCCTTTCCCCATTCTTCTAAACCCAACCTCCTTATAGATGCTTCCCATTCCTATTTCGTGCTGAGCACCACGAAAAAAACGACATAGTCGTGTCCGGTACACAAATCAATAGATTAAAAAAAACTTGACCATTTCATGAACTGCCGTGAGACCGTGTTGGTATGCGAAGAAGGAAGAGAGAGAGAGAGAGAGAGAGAGAGACAGAGAGAGAGAGAGAGACTATCCGTTTATCTATTTCACATACACATGTGCTTAATTCCTTGATTTGGGTACTTTGAGCTGGAGGTTAGATGCAAACATCATTTTCTACCTGAGGCTTTGGACAGAGAAGCCTTCCAACTCTTTCATTTCCCACATCAAAACATCTCACAGGATGAATAATACATTCGTGGGACGGAAAAATATTAGGTTTAAACCAACAGGATTACGAGCCAGGGAACATCAATATATACATTAATCCAGTGAAAATAGTTTCTATAATTTAGTATATATGTTCAAATGGAAGTGGCATGCAAAGAAAGATTTCCCATGATAGTTCATAGTCCTTTGAAAAAAAGTGATGTGTATACAGAATGTTTTAGGTGAGAGTTAAGATATTAAAGTGTCTACAGCCTTGCTAGCGGTTCTGTAGGCTGTACTAAGGTACAGCAGTGCTTTGAGGTTAGTGCTAATGTCAGCATCAAAATCTAGTGGCCGAAGTAATAATGGCAGGAGCAAACAAGGAAGTAAGGTGACAAAGTATAAGAGCGCCAAACTCCACATAAAGATGCAGGTTGGGGTGGTGGATTAGTCAAACGAACAGGACTTTGACTCAGGAGACCTGGGTTTGTGTCCCATGTGAAACCAAAAGTTAACGGTCACTTTTTTAAATCAATCAACTTTTACAGACCTAAGTCCATGAGGTAGTTACATCCATGACATAGTTACATCCTCATTTTAGTAGTTTGATATGACTCATCCTAACCCTAACCCCTGATGTTTTTTTTCCAAACCCTAAATATTTTTGTTGCGGAAACTTAACTAGTTCTGTTTTGATGTTACGTTAAATAGAACAGTTGCGTGTTATGGTCACGTGTATGGTCACGAGTTATGGTCATGTGTTTAAAACGGTCACAGTGTGGCCGTATCACAGCGTTGAATAGAACACTCACATATGTCATTTTAGGAGTAATTGGCAATCAACCTATTCTGTCATTTAAGTAAAAAAATGTGTTGGACAATGGTAACATTTTGATTAGCAGGTATGATCTTCACCATGATGCTTGCTTATATTGTGCAGCTAAGGCTGATGCCAATGTCTGACACTGACACTTTGTTGGCTGTAGACATCCATGTAGACCACCTTGATGTTTTTTTCTGTTATGTTACACTTACATTTAAATTCAGATAGTGTTGCATAAGTTGCCATGCAGAAGAGGTCTTTTTGATCGACTTTGCTTTGATTTGTCTAAACTTTTCCACTGTGAAAATGTTGCCCCACATAGCAAACTGCACCCATCTGTCACATAAGTCAGTTCAACTAAAAGCAAAAGGCAGATCTGAATAGTTCTCTGGCAAAGATCTTTAGACAAACAGACACTCCTAACATGGCAAAGATCTTTACACAAGCAGACACTCCTAACAGTACATCACAGTTTGAAGTAAAAATGTGGGTCTAAGTCATTTTGGGCGGACCAAAGTGGCTCTGAGATATATATATATATATATATATATATATATATATATATATATATATATATATATATATATAGTCTATTCTAACTTTAGTTGCTATATAACAACATGTTGCTTACATACATCATGTTAGGATACATTAAATACATTAGTTCCTGAATACCTAGTTTCTCTGTGCTGGGCAAGTAGCATACAGAGGGTTTTCAGAGCATTTTTTCTGAGAAAAGGTGCCTGCAGTGGCTGAACACAACACTGGGGCCAGCTGCATCAAGCTAAACAAGCTATTTAGAGCTGAAGGGGCACTGCAGAGTCAGATGATACGTGTCTGAAAGTCCATCACCATGAGTGACCTCTTTCACGTTTTACGTAGTCATTTCCATTGTAAATATAAAAATATTTATTATAGCTGCTTTAAGGATGTCCGTCCATTTCAGTCTCATTAATCACCAGTGTTTATGTGTATACCGTTAGACTGCAACGTCTAGTCGTTTTAAACATTTTTGTACCTTTTATAGCATTATGGACATTTTTGAGCATACATAGAAATATAATCACAATATACTGTAGTATAAAGCTTCATATTCTCAGGTTTTCTTCTCTGAAAATACGTTGCTGTAAAGGAACCAGCTGTAATAACTTCAAACAGAGCAGTGTCCAACAAAGATAAGCCAAACACAGCCCCATGCATCTGCTCATGAGACCCGCTGTGTAGTCCAGCAGGACCAAGCTTCGTTCATCCCATGAGCAGCTGTGAGGGGACCAGCCGGCTCAGGAACTGATTTAGGTCCCAGCAGTCATTGGGCTGAAGCCGAGACAGCGGTGCACCGTCAAAACGACAGGACAGTTATAGTGCATTTCTGCTGGCTTTGTTATCCACCAACAGAGGTGCTAATTAATGCTAATTGCAAGAGGGGGTCAATTATATACTCCATGGTGCATGATTAGGACCACCGTGTTGGCGACCAATGAATCCAAACAACAGCAATCCTCTCGTCTGCTGAAAGCAGAACAGAAAAACATATTGGTTTTGAATTAAAGGTGTATTACGAGGGATTTTCACTTCCCTCTCCCCACAAAATGACCATAATATTTCTCTAGTTGAAGGATAGAGTTGCAAACCAATATTTTTAACAAATACTTAGATTTTTGCACATATTTCTTACTTTACTTTTGACTTTCCAGCCTGTACTCTTTGTGGTTTGGAACAATAACTTTACACCCACTACAGTGCTAAAACAGTGCAGTGGTGGAAGAAGTATTCAGATCCTTTACTAAAGTAGAAGTACTAATACCACACTGTAAACATACTCTGTTACAAGTAAAAGTCTGGCATTGAAAACATTACTTAAGTAAAAGTATGTAAGCATCATCAGGAAAATGTATTTAAAGTGTTAAAATTAAAAGTACTCAATGCAGAAACATCCTCACATTTTAGAAACTGGAAACGGTCCAAACTGTTCTGTCAATCAACTAAGTGTTTAGTCGTCCAATAATTTCAGCTGGACTGGGCTTGTATATTGTTGGGTAGTTTAATTTATAATAAAACAAAATAATAATAAATAATAAATAATAAAGTACATGTGTTTTGTGTGCAAAACTCTTAATTTGTAAAGTAACTAGTAACTAAAGCTGTCAGATTAATGCCGTGGAGTAAAAAGTACAATATTTCTCTCTGAAATGTAGCGGAGTAGAAGTAGAAAGTGGCATGAAAATAAACGACTCAAGTAAAGTACAAGTACCACATATTTGTACTTAAGTACAATACTTGAGTAAATGTACTAATGTAGTTACATTCCAACACTGAAACAGCAAAGTTCCTACTGCGTTTCCACTTGCTGGGCAGCTGAGGATGCTGGGATAAATAATTAGCATGCAGATACATTGTGATTTTATCAGACACTTCTTGTCCTGGCTTACTTTCTCCTCTGAAAACGTGACTTTATTGTCGTTTTAATTACAGGTTGCTATAGGCCAAGCAGGGGATGTGAGAGAAGGAAAGTTCTAACTTGAACTTTACTAGGTGTCAATCTTTGCTGAATTAGCTTTGGCCGCATAGTCCTTCATGTCAACAAAACTTTGAAAAGTGCTAGCAGAATGAATTAGACCAGCAGCTGCGACCATATGGTGTTTACCAGGTTTGGCGGTTCAGTGACCCAATGGTGAAAAAACACAAGATTGGTACGACCATTAGTGTGATCTTACCCAGTACAGAACATTAATGGGCCCCAAAATACTTTGTCCACTCCTGAAACAAACTTTGAGACAGCCTGCCTTTAATCTTTGATGCTTTCCCGTTGTTTCGACGAGTCTACTTATTCCACTACATATAGCAGCACCTGATCACACGGTTTACTTAGATTTTCTTTTGTAGTGGTGTTGTGGAACATTTCACGCAGCAACCTCGCAGAAGATCAAAGTGGACTAAATTAGACATGTAAATACTGTTTGATGGAACTTAATTAAAAAGGTACAGTTAAGGTTATTCTGCCTGAATAAGTTCAATCATAATGAGGGAATAAATTCATATAATAAAGAAATGGGTTTATTTGTGATCGCATCTTGGGACTTTGTTATTGAGAGGAAAGGTAAGAAAACTATGGGTTGAAGACAAATCACAAAGGGCTTCTTTTGTAATACAGTCATATGTACACTGTACATATATGTGTTTGTCGAGGCTCATGAACTAGTTTTAACTAAAACAAAGCCGTTTGAATTGTGCTATGAATTAGATTACAGATAATTAATGATAGTCATTTCTGAATTCTGAAACACCAGAGTGGGATATGTTGTCATCCATTTTCCTATTGGCAAAAGAAGGATCCCAGACTCCCAGGGGCCCCAAAGCCCTCAGGATGATTGTGCTTCTCTTGGTCAGTGTTAATTTATCCATCCATCTTCGTCTGCTTATCCGGGGTCGGGTCACGGGGACAGGAGCTCCAGCAGGGGACCCCAAACTACCCTTTCCCTAGCCACATTAACCAGCTCCAACTAGGTGATCCCAAGGCGTTTCCAGGTCAGGATTAATTTAATTAGTGCAAATATGTTTTGGAACATGCATCATGTATTCACAACCCGTTCTCACTCTCAACTCACGTACTGACGCCTGGTCAGTGGCTCTTAGCGTCAAAAACTGATGCAAAAATCACCCTTTAGCATCTGTATAAAACACACAACGGGCATAGCATCAGCTCGACCGTGACGTAGATGACGTTGTATGAAGAGCGACAACGGTAGTGAGTAGTATGACAGACCGCATACAACTTGACTACCAAAGGAGGTTGGTTTGGGTGGTGGATGGGTAAATAAACACAGGACTTTCACCCAGGAGACTGGGGTCCTGTGTCGTGTCCTGTTCTTGTCCCATGTGTCACTAAAACGTGCATTTTGTAACCCCACCCACAATCTTCTCCTGAACCTAACTGTCCCTTTTTGTGCCAAAAAGCGTCAAAAAGCTGACCCAGAGCATCAAAAAGTGGCGCCGAGAGTCCAGACCAAGCGCTTCGAAAAAAAAATGACGCCAAAGGGCTAGACGCTAAAGGAGATATTTTTATTTTGCTTCAGTAACAAACGCACCTAACCAAGTGTTGCTTTTTGACGTGCTGGGAGTGAGAATGTGTTGGTATTCACAAATGTAACTAAAATGATCATATTTTTGTTAATATCTTTCTGTTTTTACTCCAGACATTTCAAACATAATACATTTTTTTCCAGACCTCCTCCCACTGCATGCATAAAAACTCATTTTCTTTTGAAAAAGGCCCCATCATCTATTTGTTGTATCTATAAAAATCTGAACACAATTTGTAACAGGACTGCCCTTTATACAGGGATGTTGGTGAGTTATCCTGAGTAACTGGCACATTGTTGGTTCAGACTTGCTATTGATTCATTCAGCTCATCTAATTTTTTTATGCTTTTAGTAGCAAATAAAATTCACTCTGGCCAAAAATAAATGTAATAACTGGAAGTGCTTGATACTACTTGAGATAGAGTAAGAAAATATACAAATACTGCATTATTAACTATTAACTTGGGGCTTCTGCTTGTAGAGGGCCCATCTAGTTTTGCAACCTTTATTTCTTCTGTTGATAATATGCTTACATGGTGCGTAATTCTAAATGAATTTCTGTTTAATCAAATTCTCACAACTTTATTGGCTCACAGCAAACCTGGGGCCAGGTAGATTTCCAGCACAGGATGACTTGAGCTTTAGGCAAAATTAAGCTTAGCAAAAGTTCAGTCAGAAAGATCCGCTTTAGGCTTTCATTCATTCATGCACAATCTCTCTCTCTCTCTCTCTCTCTCTCTCTCTCTCTCTCTCTCTCTCCATATCTCCGATTTCTACTCATCAGCTGACTATGGGCATTCACTCTAGGTTTAACCAACCAGATTTTTCCACAGTTTCCCTAAGCCTATCAAACTTTAAACTTCTGCTGCTGTCAGTTGCCGACGCAACCCTCATTCACCTCCAGTCTCCGTTCCTGCTCCACATCCAATCATCCAGACCTTCAGCCAACTCTCTTCACCTCTTCCCCACCCTCACCAGTGTCTAGACCCCAGGGGAGGGGGAGATATTTCTGGACTAATCATATCATCACTACTCCTTTAATATACTATGTCACGATAGGGTCTAATCGCCAGAGGTGTCAAGTAATGAAGTCCAAATACTTTGTTACCTTACTTAAGTAGAAATGTTGGGTATCTAAACTTTACTGGAGTAATTACTTTACAGCAGACTTTTTACTTCTACTCCTTACATTTTCATGCAATTATCTGTACTTTCTACATTTTAAAAATAGCCTCATTACTCCTATTTCAGTTCAGCTTGTTTTCATTCCGGCTTGTCATTGTTAAAAAAAAACACAAAAAACAAAAACCTATCCAGATAAATTGCGCCATCCGGATAGAATGACTTTGATTGTGATTGGATGTGAAGTATAAACATATAGCATTCCGACACCCTATTGGTTTGTACGCGATCCATGGCACCTGCACATGACACAAATTGTGTCACACTCCAGCAAGGAAATAGCAGACGTATGTAGCCTAGTACGAAGACGTCCGTGCCAGAGACTCAAGAGAACTCGAGCGAAATGTCCCAACCAAGCACCAGTGAGGTTACATTACTTTCACTTTTATACTTTAAGTAGTTTTGAAACCAGTACTTTTACACTGTTACTTGAGTAAAAAGCTTGAGTTGATACTTCAACTTCTACAGAAGTCTTTTTAAACCCTAGTATCTATACTTCTACTTGAGTAATGATTGTGAATACTTTTGACACCTCTGCTAATCGCCAAAGACTCTTCATGATTCACCTTATTGTGCACTATGTAATCCATTCATGTGTCATTCTAATAAAGACTGATTGGAATATCATTCATCTGTCGTCTGCTGTGTGCTTGATGGGTGCTTGAAGAGGTCTGGCTACATATGCAATACAGAGAGAGGTAGGAACAGAGTGTCAGCAAGGGCCCACGGCTCTAGGGCCCCCTAAAGGAGTTAATATAGCCATGAAAACACTACACTGGTAAATATGAAGAAAAAAAAAACATGGGGTGCGACATACCAACCAATGATATCCCAAATCCCATGATTTTTCAAAATCCACAACAGAAAGTGGCTTTCTTAATTTGTATGCACCAAAGTTTGTTTGTAATTGAGGGCATCTCTGCCAGGCAACAGTAATTACAGTTTCTGCATCACGCGAGCCAGAGCCACAGGCCTGCCTTATAAAATCTGGCGCATATCAGCAGGGAACAACAAGTGCAAGGTTGTCACCCGAGGGACACTTCCATTACGTGACAAAAGTGAGTAGATAATTTGATTTACTGTTTAGTTAGGCAACCTCTGTCAGACCTGCAGCCATACACGGCAGTCGGTGTGCATGAAGATTGACTACAAATGAGTCTGCTGACCTGCCGGGGTCGCACATTCCGGAAAAACAATTTGTGCTATCATTTAGCAGGAGATATCAGTCGCTAAAATGTGTTCCACGGCGGATTTTTTTGACTAATGGATCAGGTGCGTAAAGATAGCAGCCTTCAGATTTAACACCACTTCCAATCCCAGAGGGCAAAGGCATCTGAAACACCAACACCACAAGTTTGGAAAAGGTAGATGTATGTTGCAACGTGGAATCAAATGAGAAGACATCTGATATTTGATTTCAGATTTTTTCAACCAATGTATCTAATCTTTGTGAGTAGTATCCATATTGTTTTCAATACAAGGACATTATCAAGTAGTTGTACTGTCTTCATTGTGTGTGTGTGTGTGTGTGCGTTTGTGTGAATTTTATGGTCGCACTTGTTTGTCTTGTTAGTTTTTGATGATTGTCTTGTTGTGTATTCTTTCTATTCACGCTTTGTTTTAAATGTGTATGCTGTTTTTAATGCAAAGCTCTTTTGGGTTTATGTGCGTATGTGCGTGTGTGTGCCTGAGTGTGTACTGCAAGCTCTATATATAGGCATATGTGCGAGTGGATTTGTGTGATTTTATGCTTTTGACTTCAGCGAGGCACAGCCGGTAATTGATACGATCAAAATCTTTTGTCATTTATGAGAAACCGTAATATCAGATAAAGCTGAACAGAGAAGTCTAATCTTTCAACAAGATTAACAAAGAGGGGACAATGTAAAAACTAAATAAATAAAAGAAAGAAAGGAAAAAGAATAAAGGAAATATATATATTTTTTTTTTAAAAAGGCAAGAGATGGGAAATTGCATTACATCTAATCTCCTTTGCTCGTAAAAAATAAAATAAATAACAGGGGCAAACGAGTATTACTGTAACAGAACACCACAATTTACATCCCAGACTAATTAGTATAATGCCCTTTCTCATGCAAAACTTTTATCTCCCTGAGTACATACTCTCTCAGATGGGAATAACAAATCAGGATTAATACACAATGGTCTTCAAGTCTTATTTTTTCCCCTTCGATAAGACATAGATAATGATAGACAGCAGATTAGGTTATACAAATCAAATTATGTCTTAATGTTTAGAATGATATATATTGTCTTGGATGATGACACACCACAAATACAGTGCTTGTTGATTTTATCATCTTACCCACTGATACATTGTGGCCATATTTGATAGGACTGCTATGTTCCAACCAATGTGGCAGGGCCACGTAATGTTCAATCCTGCAAGTTATTTGCACATCACTGTTGGCTATATCGTTCTACAAGTTAAATTGTCACAACTTCATAATGTCAAACTGATAAAGCACATTCTTAAGACAGTATATTTTCTGAGCAAGCAAAATGACAACATTTAGGGATGAAAGGTTGCCTTTAACATCAGAGGTGTTTTCAAGTCAAGGAAAAAACTGCTGGCAGTCAGAGACGATAAGCATTTCACTTTTTTTTTTTTCTCCTTGTTGATGTGTTTTCCTATCCTGCTGCTGTTTTGGGGTGCAGGATCATTCTAAAGCTGTAATAATAGATTGTTGAGTCAAGTAGGTTAAAAGTTCATTTTTGCTTTCAACATCAGCAGCAAACACAGTGAAACAGACTTTTATAGCATTCAAGGAGCGCAAGGCCAGAATATGCTAGGTGACTAAATGTTTAACAGTCTGGGAAATATAATGGTAGCCTTCTGGGTTTATTTTGTCTGTATGACACTGTTTGATGACGCATAAGCCGGCCAGAAGCATTTTTAGAGATTCAGCACAGCCGTCCTGTTGTTTTGAGAATGGCTCCAGTAGTGCTTCTTGCTTTAGGATTCTATTGTTGGATCTATTATTCTGTGATGTTCAAGGCTTTCCAGGAGCTATTTTGTGATGAAATGTTGCAATTTACCTTTTTGGTGTATCCACTTTCAGTCAAACTGCTTTCGTGACTAGATACATATTGAACCAAAATACACTACATACTCTGTACTGCACACTTATTTTACCATATTTGTTATATTGTGTGGAAGTTTGGGGAAATACCTACAAAAGCACCTTACAAAATATTTGCACATTGCAAAAAAGAGCAATCAGGATAGTAAATCACACCGGGTATTATGAGCACACTAATTATCTGTTTTTAAATTCACATTTGCTAAAATGTATGGACATTGTTAAATTCAAAACTGCACAATTTATGTTTAAAGTTAAAGAAAATAATTTACTATGTAACATGCGTGCAATATTCAATGAAAGAGACGGGGGATACCATCTAAGAGGACAATGTATGTTTAAACAACCTCTTGTGTGAACTGTGATTAAAAGCATGTGTGTTTCACTTTGTGGGGCAACCTTATGGAATGAACTAAAGAACGACATCAAACAGAGCCATAATATCATTCAGTTCAAAAACAGATTAAAAGAAATCAATAATTGACCAAAGGAATAGACCAAAACATAGGCATGGAATTGCAATGTAAATGTATTGTTGTATATTGTTGTAAGTTATTGGAAGATCTGAAAGATTGTATGCTGTATTTGCATATCTATTTGTTTTGTAATAATATGATAAGGGGCATGACCTAATAAGCTGTATGCTTCCGTCTGCTCCTTCTCAAACTCATCCTTTTTATTAGGGCCCGAGCGCTGACAGCGGCGGAGGCCCTATTGAAACTGAAGGAATTATTATTCTTTATCCGGCAAATGAATCGTCTTTTTGAGGGGATTAACATACTCAAAAACTCACCAAAATTGGCGGTCGCATCAAGTCTGATGACAATTTACGTATTTTACGGGTTTCGGGAATAGGCGCTCAAAAATGGCTCGCTAGCGCCCCCTACGAAGTAAAAAAAATTTGAGCACCTGCAGTACGTTTAACGTAGACTAACAATACTTGGTACACATATGTAGCATGTCAAGAGGTACAAAAAACGTTATTGGAGCCATACCCTAAACCCAACAGGAAGTCCGATGTTGCGATTTTGGCCATTTCCACATGTCGTACTTTAATGAACTCCTCCCAGAGATTTCATCCGATCGACTTCAAATTTGGTCTGTGCCACCTTAAGACGTTAAAGCCCCTATGCTTTAACCACGCTCATGTACTCAGGCCACGCCCCCCTTTTGTGGCTTTTGAACCATTTAAGGTAGAGTCTTGTGTGAGGTATCACTGAACTCAGCAGAGAGTTCCTTTTTGATCAGTGATGGTTTGACCCGCCTCCTATGCTTTAGCCTCGCCCTTTTTCATGACTAATGACCCGTTTGATGTTTAGTCTTGCGTGAGATATACCCGCCCCATATGTTTAAGCCACTCCCCCAACTGGTGACCCATTTAAAGTAGAGTCTTGTGTGAGGTATCATTGAACTCAGCATAGAGTTCCCTTTTCACATGGTTTGGCCCGCCCCATATGCTTAAGCCACGCCCCATTTAATAACTATCCACGCCCCCCGTTTCTTGTACACTATTGTGTGAGGTATCATTGAACTCAACAGAGAGTTTTGTTTTGATTGGTCATGATTTGGCCCACCGCCTATGCTTAAGCCACGGCCCCTTTCACAGCTAATGAACTTCATGGCGTAGAGTCTTGTGTGAGGTATCAATGAACTCAGCAGGGAGTTTCCTTTTCATTGGTGACGATTTGCAGTGTCTGAGTACCGCGCAAATGCACGGTCGCAAGGAGCAGCATCCGCCAGTAACCCCGACGCACGCAGAGGCGCAAGGGCCCGTCCAATGCTGCTTGCTGCTTTAATTGTATTTTTTTTCTTGGTCTTTGGTAAGTTCTGATTGTGTTTTAATTTGGTGGTTTTAAATGTTTTGTTTTGTTTTCTTTTGCAACATTGTTAATTGTTCGAGATAAAAAATAAATAAATACAAACCTACATTTACCATATGCAACCAATAGCATATATTGTTCAACTGTTTAAATTTGTAGTCTCCAAGCCCAAACCGAGATAACCCTGATGTTATCTCTATGACATCTCCTTCCAGAATCAGAGAAGACATTTTACAGCCATTTTCACAGGCTAAGTGCTACTCCTCATATTCTGGATCAACAGAAGTACATTGCCAGGATAAGCCTGACAAGCTTTGCCCACCACCCGCCTGCTGCCATCTTCCAGCTAGTAAGCTAACGTTACACACTGAAAATTGAAAGTTTTGACGATAATTTGAATCGTGCACTAAGGTAGGCTTGGCTCTTTTGGGGAATGATTGTAAAGATTTACAAAGAATATATTTACGGCATTTAATCTAACTGCAATGTTTTGGGCCTAATTGGCGGAGATTAATATGGACCAAGTACACGCGCCAAATACACTGGTAAAAGCAGATGACTTTTAACCATGTATCCAGCTAATTTAAATAGCTCATGTTACTGTTTTGTGTGAACAGGTAACTTCATTAAATATTGTATGAGGCGTTTTCTTTTGCGAGGTGCAAATGTTCCACCAAAACAAGTTCCTTCCCGAGAACATTTTGCAGAGCCACCATCGCTGCGTCCGGAGCTTAGCGTCGCCCAAGACAGTTGTGATTGGTTTGAAGAAATGCAAACAACCTAGAGCATTTTCTCCTCCTATCCTAGAACATATGTGTGGTGTAGCCAGACCTTACTTCATTCAGCTCTGTGGAGATAGGTCTGCCAATGCGAGACTATACTCCTGATGACAAATAAACTGACCCTCGTGTAAAATTGTCCAAGTGCCCCTTTAACAGTGTTAATGTTCTATCTGCGACTTTTGATTGTCCGTAACTTCTCATCTGCGTAAGAAAACCACACCCATTCAGCAATATTTATAAAAATATATTTCACAAAGTAGGAAACAATACAGGGTATCTTAGTTACAGTACAGGGAGTAAATAATTGAACATACACATTTATAAGCATCAAAGCACAGTACAAAATATGATCTGCATGTAGGACTATTCCATATATATTGTTTAGTCTACGGAGAACCGAGCCATAATACTGTATCAGTACAAACTGCGTATGCACGCAGCTGTAGTGCCATTGAAATTCTCATTATGTGCAAGAGCTAACGTGCAGAGACAAACCTACCACCTCATTGAAAGCTAATGACGTTAGCAGTAACTCTATGTACAGTACAAGTCATTTTTTTATTGATATCATACAGTGTAAGCACAATATGCACATGGTCTAGATTTGTATCTTCGTTTTTCTTGGGCTAATTGCAACCTGCGTTTCCTAAATGAGATTTGATGTTTGGAGATAGTCACATACTCAGGTATCAATTGGACTATTGTGCTCAGACGCTCACTGGCTGTACCTCAGAATATGTTATGAGATATATGTTACAGAGAATTAGCATGTGTCAGAAAGGTCCCATTCCTGCAGTCCCAATTAATTTGATCATCTGTGTTGTTACAGTAACGTAGAGCTTGTGTTTGCTTTCTTACATCTAATATATATTATCAACTGCAATCAATTCATGATATGGTTTGGGTGTTATGAAATAGTATTCAAGTGGTTGGAAAAAAACAGTTGAATGTGAAATAATCAAAACACACTCACTATAAATTGTCAGCACAGGAAAAAGTGACTTAAGAGAACAGAAATAGAAAAACTCATAGAACAAGAAAGAAGAATCAACACATATCTTGTCAAAAAACAGTAGATTACAATTGTATTTAATGTTGCTTCTGTAAAAAGAAGGCCTCAGAGTTTCTACATTTCTCTTTTTTGTCTCCACTTCAGTCTTTTATAAGCTAGTAACACTTGCGACCCACACCTGTAGCGTGTAAATACAAAGAGTTGTATAAAGCAAGCCTTTCCGGGCTTTAGATAGTTTATAAATGTGGCCACCAGAGAACATATCAAATAATAACAAATTCATCTTAAAGCCAATACTGGTTTGTCTTATGCTTTTTTTTCAAATCATACATCATACATACATTCATCATTTTAATGTAGACCATATATTGCTTTTTCATTGTCATTTTGTTTCAGATCACCGGCCAGCTGGTTGGCTTCGGCAGACATGAAATAAGAGTCTCTCTGCAGCTTCTGAGGTCCAGCTTGTTGTCCATGGAGCATGGAGTGTCTGCTGAAGTTTCAGGGAACCCAACAACAGCCGTGACTTCCTTTCATCGGGCAACTACCAGCAGTCTCAGGGTTTTTCTGCTACTGGCAGTCATAGCAAATCACTAACACCCAAAATACTGCTAGACACTCCACAACGGAATCTAAGTTACACTCCACAAGAATCATAGATCTCCTAATAAAGACATTGTTTGGCTCAACAATTACAATGCGCTTGACGTAGTGGATGACGACTGCTATACCTCACTCTAAGAAGAATACAAAAAGGTGGCCTCCCTTGTTATTAACTGTTTTTTTTAGTTTTTTTTAAACACCTGTTTCTAAAAGCCAGCGAACCCCCTAGCGTTTAATACACAAGTATGTGGACAGGAAAGAAATTGGAAAAGGTATTTTTTTCTAACAGACCAAAGGTCAGGTCTCGCGGTCACTCTCACCCACAGAGTAGAGCTCCCCAAGTCTTCTGAAGCGTGGGCCCCACTCTCTGAGATAGTCATAGTTCTGGTCTGAGTCTGATGACGCCGTCTCCAATGAGCTGAGGGAACCGGCGATGGATCCCCTGCCCTCGTATCCATAGATCTGGATAGAATCGTAAGGCGGCGCTGTGGGATCATTGTCTGCCTCATGGAGCCGTACATTGATGAATTCGTCCACGTCCACGCCGTTTGGGCCAGAGTGCTGTCCCGCTCGGGGCATAAACTGCAAGTCGGGCTTGATGTCTTTGCGTGGCAGGTAACCATTGATGCCATCTGGGTTCTGCAGAGTCGCAATGTCGAAGGCCTCCGTGTCCTCCTCGCCGCCTCCTTCGTCATCGTAACGGATAATATTCTCCCTCACATCTTCGTCATCCTTTATAATCAGAGGCTCATTCTTGTGTCTCCTCAGGGTCACAAATAGTACTACTATTACTGTCAGAAAGACAGGTGGAAAGAAAGGAAGAAGGAAAGAAGAAGTCTAGGTCAAGCTTTGAGTGGATTTTCTGTTAGTACCAACAGATCATTCATCGAGGATTCTGAAAGTTTTTATCTAGGCTACATCTGTTAAAACTGTAAATAGTAATAATGGGTAATATATAATGGGTAATAACGTGACAATGTAAAAAAGAAACACCTCACCTAACAGCAGTATAATGCAGGCCAGGATGGCAATGAGAGCTCCCATACTAAGGCCAATAGGTAAGACGTAGGCCTCCACATTACAGGACTGGACAATACCGTCTTTACTGCACCCACAGACCCGGATGGTCAACGTGTTGGTGCTGCTCATCGGTGGATTCCCATTGTCCGTCACAATGATTGGCAGGAAGTACATCTCCTGTTTCTGTCGTCGGAAGGTATTGTGCTTGGCCAGAACACTGATTGAATTGTCTGTCAGAGAGAGGTAAAGCCAGAGATAAATTTTGTTGTTAGAATGTGTGAAAAAACCATTATTATTCATGGTGGCAACAGACTGAATTTCTAATATTAAATTGTGTGACGATCAGTGCAGCGCGAGGGTAAACTAATTTCACATCAATCGTCACCGGGCTTTCTAGCACTCTCACATTCCAATGCCGTAGATGCATTTCAGCCACCTTCCTTTTTCTCGACAGTCCAATTTGGGAATTCTGAAGGAAGGCGAGCTCGAGTTTTCTGTCCCCCTTTGAAAGCTGAGGAAATGAAGGGACCACGACAGGCGACACCAACTTAGAAGATGGCACATGTCGACCCAGAAAGGTGCCAGCTGCTCTTTGATGACACTTCTGTGAAGCTGTCTGCTCATTAGCTGGCTCTCCTTCCCCTGCCTACATTATCAAACACTCACATTCCCATAAGAATCTACTCCTGCTGATCTTATGGAAAACGTACAAGATTTATCATAGTCTAACCTTTGCCTCTCTGCTTGAGGGTGCACTTAAGAGGGAGGGGGAAATAGATCTGGTGATATATACGCTATACGAGAGACGGGCCATGTTGAAACATCGGCATTGACTGAGCCAACTTAATCAAAAGCTGGAATGCTTCATGATAGAATTATTTGCTTTGCACAATCTGTAATTGATGTGAACATATGCTCAGATTTATTTTCTTATGAGTGCTGTCACAAAGTGGTACACTCTGCTTTGTGAGCACCAACATGTCCTATTTCATTTGGATCATTCAGCAGTGCATATAGAGTATGCAAGTATCTACTATACTGTAGTAAACCATCAGGGCTTGTCCTCATATACGGGTCATTTCCATTTTCTTGGCAACAATTGATGGTAAAAATAGAACTAAACACGTCCTGCCCGTCAGCCCATCCACAGAATCAGCCTGCTACTCAAAGAGAAAGGCAGTTGTGAAGTTAACCTTTAAAGTGATTGAACTCACTCGAGTTACAAGAATCCTGTTTTTACATATATTAGGGCACATTAAAAGTGTTTCATGCAGCGACTGATGGATTCTGATGAGACAGTGTATATTGTAATATTAATCATCACCATAACAAAAGCTAAAGCTCAGTTGAATTACTTTTTAGCCATGAATAAGTTAATATGTGGGAGGTTCCAAATGACAGCAGTGACAGCAAAAGTGACACTAAAAAACTTTTTGCACTTCTGAAGTCTCTTAAGATTATGTGTGCCTTTCAGTACACACAACACATTCAGTGTGCCAAATCAGTCAACACATTCTCACTCCCAACTCGTCAAGTACTGACGCATGGTCCGGACCCCTTGATGTCACTTTTTAATGCTCTCGGTGCCCCTTTGGTGTCATTTTTCAACGTGTAGGGTAAAAGCGCTTAATTAGGGTTTAGGAAAATAATGTGGGTGGGGTTAAAATATGGACTTTTAAGTGACACATGGGACAAGAACGGTGCATGAACCCAGGTTTCCTGGATGAAAGTCCTGTGTTGTTTGGCATCATTTTTCAACAAGCTTGGTCAGGACCCCTTGGCGTAATTTTTCAACGTGCAGGGTAAAACAATTTAGTTAGGTGAGCCACTGACCAAGCGCCAGTACGTGACTAGTTGGGAGTGAGAACGGTTTGAATAAGTAGGACTTGAATGCTTTCATAGTATCATAATACCAAAGGATTGAAAGAAGCAGAAGAGGCAATGTTAGACCTACCATGGATGCAAAGTGTGTATATTTTTTTGTAGTTAGTATGTGCACTGTTATTGTGCATATGTAATTTGATATGCAAATTATGCAGTATTGCATGTGTATGCAACACAGAGATTAAATAATTGGTCCCTACTTACCTAATCATAATACATTCAACCTGCATGTACTTATACTTAATTAATTATAATTATATACTTACGTACTTGAAGTCCAACTGAAATCATAAAATGTATTATTTTTAGCATTCAAAAAACATAAATTGTTACATTGTTTTACTGTATTGCTAAAGGCAAGTTTTGTTTTTACTGTATTGCTAAAGGGGAAAACAGTGTTTTCAGAGATACACCAGAAATGCTCCTTTAGCCTCCAAGCCTCTTTGTGGATGAGCAGGGTGATTGACAACAGGTCCAGCATGGGCACCTACAGTACATAATAACAGCAAACCTGCAATAGGAAATGTAGTTTACACATTGTTGTGTTGGCAGTGGTATTAAAGAAAAATGACTGCAACAATTAACATCTAAACTGATGGCCGCCGACATTTTGCAGGTAGATTTTTACGCTGTTCAGTGTGCTGAACTAGCTGACTAGCTAATTAGCCTGCAAATCACCAATCATTAGCAAGCACTTTTCCCTTGGTGGATGTTTCTCTGGTAGCTGGTTCAGCAAGCCAATGTGCAACACAAAACACGTCTCCATGACTGTAGGCGGAGAAGGAGACAGCCACAAAGCCACAGCTGGTTTTGGCTTTTTGTGTTTTGTCACAACTGGCTATTAGTTAGTGTATCTGTCAACCTATAATTAAACAATGACGCATACTGCCTAATCCCACTGTAATCTAACTATAAAGCAAGGATTCTGTGTGTGTGTGTGTGTGTGTGTGTGTGTGTGTGTGTGTGTGTGTGTGTGTGTGTCCGTTGTCTTTAAATATCTCGAAAACCATTCATCCAATCTACTTCACCCTTGGCGAGGTAATGCATTCTGTAAGTTATTTTCAAGTACTATGGTTCTGGAGAAAGCTACAAGCAGCAACACAGAAGGCCAAGCAATTGGTCCAATCCATGTTTTGAACAGGCACTGCACTAGTTAAAAATGCAATTATTTGAACACCTTTATGGAAAAATGATTCTCTGTCTAAATTGACAGATATTTTGTTTTCCAATAGCAATTTGGTTTACAGTCTGTATTTCAGTCATGAAACCAAGAAATGCTAAAGATTAATTTCCGCTTTTTGGGTACAAAGCATGCTCTAACAGAGGAAAACATGACGCAATTTTATTTCAGTGGACTTCAAAATGATCCTATGCAACTTTTACTAAACAGCAGCCAATGTGGCCACAAGTGATGATTATTGGATAACGCTAAATGATAAACATGGTATGAGATTAGCATCGGTAGAGAGGAGTCATAACGTCACTGAACTGACTCATATTGTCAGTTTTAACGCAATGCAGTTTGCTAACATTAGCCACCACAAGGTACTGTTCATAACATACCAAGTTAGGCTGTATCTGCTAAACCCCTGATTGAATTGAACAACGGTGAATTTTGCTGCTAATGCGTTTACCTTTACATTTGTAAGAAGAAGATGCAATATCTTAACACAATTCAAAAGAGTCTGAAAAGAGTTTCTATCGGCAGAATTTTAATCTTGGCAGAAAGGTAAATGTATGTTGTCTCAATTACTGATAATGGCATGTTGAAACCCCGCCTGCTGAACACAGTTGTCAGAGTGCTCGATATCTTGTATACAGCTGGTCAGAACCTTAGCCATCTTGCTTAGAGTGGGCAGCTCCTAACCTCTTCACTGTGCAATCCCTACAATTAGACTCATCATCGCAAACAAAGGCAGCACAAAGGGGCTCACAGAAGCCTGACGCTCTTCTCTCAAGTGTCTCCCACAGCTGCCGATTCAGATAGAAATAGTCACTGAAGTGCTGGGGGATATGGTGCAGTGGGCTTGGGATTAACACTAATACTATAAACAAGTGGTTGGTGCAGTATGTAATATATAGAGAGCTGAATCTCACCATATATTTGCTGTGGTTTCAGGCAAGTGAGAGAAAAAATGCAGGCTCTTTTAGTTGTACACAGAGCTGTGCTTATAGTGGTGAAACATTTCTAGTGGGGATTTTATCTGTTACATCATCTAAAGAAACTATGAAATATCTTTAATAATAATTTGACGAGTTGGTTCAGGAACCTGCATTTTTTTACAGGTTTAGGTTGAGCCGCAGTTAAGACTGAGTGTTTTGCAGCAAGTCTGTGCCTGTGAAACGGACCTTCATTTTTGACTTTCCATTTTCTGACAGGGCTATTTGTGACAGGAAAAATATGATTTTTGTTCCTTTAGTTATTGCTCAAAGTGTCAAAAGAGGTACACATGTTCTTAGCCAAGGCTATTTCTGAGTTGTCTGCAATTATTACACTGGCATCTCATGTTCCTGCCTGATAATGTTTCAAAAGTAAAAGGTTTTACCATTCCTTAAAAAAATGCCAACTCTATTTGATGACCTGATTTTTATGGACTCTTTCCTCCGTCAGAGTGAGGTTGCAGTAAGTTAGCCTGCAGCCTCTGCGTCGAAACAGAAGGCTAGTACCATATGAAGATGATTCGCCCTGAGCTGAAAACATTACACAATGTCATCATGAACACAGCCTGTTCAGAGCCAGTTATGCAGGAGAGGCAGAAGAAGTGCAACGAGATTAAGGAAAGAGAAAAACACGGCAAAGTATTTAGCAAATAAATTCAGCACCATCTGCTGCAACAGCTCATCGGAAGTCATCCTACATTGAGCTGCAAGACTACCAGGAAAAGCCATTTGGATCTCATTCATTTAGCTTCCCTCAAAACGCACTCGTGAGTAAAAAGAAGCTGGTGTCCAGACAATTTCACATCTGCTAATTGTGAGCTACACTGATTCACCAGATTTCATCTTGAGTATGGCTAACGTGCCACAGTTCAGAGATTAGACTGGAAAGCTATCGGAAAAATGTAAAGAACTGTCGGTCATTCTGCCAGGAAAAGACTTACTTCGCTGTGATTTTCTTTTTGTTACTCACCTTGGTTGTTTTTGATGGTGAAGTTGGGGTTGTTGAGCATCTCCGGGACTAGACGGTAGTCAAAGTAGTGGCCCTGGATTGGGTCATCTTTGTCCACCGCGCTGACAGTCTGGATCACCTGTGTTGAAAACAAAGAGACACAAAGATTTACAAAGGAGGGCTCAAAGTCATTAGAGCAGTGGTGTCAAACTCAATTTCACTAAGGGCCACACTGGAAAAAGAGAATCACATCAAGGGCCAGACACTTTTATTTTTTCGGAAAAAGTCAAATATCTTTGACCGTTTTATTGCGTATATAGCTTCCACTCATGAAGTTTGTTCGAAATAAAGCCCTAAAAAAGTCAGCAAGAAAGTTCCTTAGCCATCATGGAGTTTAGCAAGTCAAGCAAAACAATCATTCTGATTGCATTTTTAAAAGTAGGCTACCCGACTCACAACAACCTGTTTTACAGGTTCAAATATGTAAACTCTGGTTTACATATTTGGATTTAGCCCAGGTTTCAGCCCAGTCTCATGGCAGTTCGTGAAATGGTCACGTTATTGAATCTATTGATTTGTGTACTGAACACGTTAATGTCGTTATTTTCGTGTGGTGAGCACGAATTTTAAAGTAATGTATTTCAATGGGAAGCATATTTCGTGATCGCAGAACGATTACGGTAGCGAGTAGTATTGATAAGGCGAAAATCCGGGCAGGGATGTCGGTCAGGGTGGTGGATGGGTCAAACAACACAGGACTTTCACCACGGAGACCGGGGATCGCGTCCCGCGTGTTGCAGTTCCTTTCTGCGTTATTCTCTTCCTAACCACAACCGTCCCGTTGTTGTCAGCGTCTCCTGCATGTGACGGTTCCTTTCCCCGTTCTTCTTTTCCTAACCACAACTGTCCCGTTGTTGTGGCCGGTGTGTGGCGTTTCATTTCACCATTATTGCGTGCCACAGAAACCGCGGATCGTGTCCCTGCGCCCGGGGATCGCGTCCCGCGTGTGGCTGCCCATCTCGTTGTTGTCGCCAGCGTGTGGCATTTAATTTCCCCGTTGTGGTGATTAATTTTCCCGTCGTTGCGTCCCCCAGAGCAGCCCAGTGTCATGGCAGTTCGTGAAATGGCACGTTCGAAAATCGTGGCGCTGGATTAGGCCCGGGAGCCTTGACTTTGACATGTGCATTAGAGAAAGGTAGCCTATTCATTACTATATTTTACAGATTGCTTCAGTCTAATACTGGCTGGATCACACCTGATGAAATACATGCCCTATTCATTCCTGGAGTTTGAGATTATTATTATTATTATTATTATCAATGAGGTCCTGTCTAGTCTGGCACACTTTCAGGCTCCTGGCTCTATCTGTTAATCTGTCATCATAGGTCTTATCGTGCTGTATGTCTTTATGATTGATTGGAAATTAGAATTCAGGCCCCGCAGGATGGTTTGCCTTTTTTTTTTTCGGCTCCCCTTTTTTCCCCCTCTCCTTTCAATAAAGCTCCCCAGTGTACACACAGGTCCCCTGAATGAGGTCGATTGATGAGAAGGAGAATGCTAAGTACTTGTCCAGATTTTTTTTGGCTGGAGGAAGCATTGTGCCATCTGGAGGAGGACATGAAAGACAGTCTTGAATTATGATCCACTCTGATCAATCCTGACTGCTCTCATTTCCCCTCTGCTCCATGCACACTGTGTCAAGGGAGAGGACTGTTGCGGGGGGAGAAAAAAGGACTGCACTCCCACCTCTGTAGTTTTCCAGTGAAATAAATAGGCTATAATTCACTGTGGCCAATCATTACAGGGGAGGAGTGAGAGACAGAAAGAAAGAAAGCGAGAGAGAAAGAAAGATAGATCACTGGTTTGATGAATGAGCCACTTCTTTTCCTACCTGTCCAGGTTTTCCATTTTCACACAGAAAGGCCTCGTATTCGGTGGCAAACTCTGGGGCGTTGTCATTAATGTCCATTACTCTGATGGCCACAATCGCCCTCGATATCTGACTGTGGTTTCCTAATATACAGAGTGAAATAAAGATAGATAGATAGATAGATAGATAGATATATAGGTAGGTAGATAGATAGATAGATAGATAGATAGATAGATAGATAGATAGATAGATAGATAGATAGATAGATAGATAGATAGATAGATAGAAGGGGAGAGACAAGAGGCGATACATAAGAAAAGACAATGAGCAAAATATAAAACTGGAAGAAAAAAAAACAATGTTACATGTGAAATCCCAGGCAAATTCTGTGACCTAGTTTTAATTTCCTTTATTTTCCATCTTTATTTCACCCTTCATTTCCTGAGCTGATGGGAGGACAGATGATAAGCCACATCAATCTACATTTCAGCCAGAATAAGCGATGCAAAGCAGGATTCGAGGCAACAGAAAAAAAGAAGAAAAGAAAATCCCATTCAAAGTGCTTTTGAAAATCCCCTGTACACTGCAATGTTTAAAACATGAGGGTTAAAGTCATGCATATTAATGAGTCATTGGTAGGTAACTAAAGTCGAAAAAAAGACAATACAAGGCAGTTTAATTAGATTAGATTTTGATTGTAATTATTCATCACTAGTAATTGACAGTCCCTTTCGAGAGTCCCTGCGAACAGTTGTATTTATTAATTAGTAGCAAATGGCAACTTTTAAAGCAATTATGTATTAATGTTGTCCCAAGAGGGCTGTGTCACTGTGGCCAATGACACTGGTGTGTTTTTATTTTCTCTTCTATTGATTGATTTATTAATTTGTTTTCTTGAAGCTTGCTCCTGCTGTCACATTATAAGAAGAATGAGTGGAAAGTGCATTGACTTGATGCTTAGACCACAACCTGAGATTTCCCGAGCAGTGAGGTTGTCTCTCATGCCAATTGCAAATGGAGACTCAAGGGTTTTATTTCCCTTTTAGCAAATGGGGTTTTAAATCAAAGTCATCTTGAGAGTGTCCACTGTTTAAAACTGGTTTTAAAGTGAGGCTGAACAGCAGCCACTGTAATTACAACATAATGGCAAATTGAATTTTCCTTCATTTCCCAAGATCCTCCTTAAAAAAGTTGTTTAATTGATATGTTTAAATGTAGTGTAGCAGGAGCACAAGCAGAAAAAGAGTCATAAGGTCAGCAACTGTACTCAGTCAGTAAGAAAGCGTCTATCTAAAGTATGCTAACATTAGCTAATGTTAGCAGCAACTGGTCGTACCAGACCACATGGAGCTGTAGCAGCAAAATCCTGAATCCTGTGTAATGAAATGCATTTGAATTCAATTTTTAAATTGCAAGAGGATTTGTGGTATTTCTTCTTTAAAATATCTCACTTTAACTGGTACTTTTCCAGACCAATGTTTGTGTTTTTGTCTTTATTAATTTGCCATCTGGCTACCACCCGCGCATTTACAGAAATTATGATTTATGAGCATTGTCCTAATAAAATAAATTAATCTTAAATTGTTCTTTTTTTAGTCTTTATTCTGGTTTATTTGAAATAAAACCTTAACATTGAGCAGTGAACAGGATGCCCCAGAAAACCAAAGCCACCAGACAAGCTAGGAGACGAGTTGAAAAAGAGGTAAGCAGTGAGGAGAGTGGAAATTGACAGTTTGATAGACAGTGGTAGATGGATTAGGGCAGAGAGAGAGAGGGACACAGAAAGCCTCTCTCTCCCACAAAAGTGACTTTCCTCCGGCAGCAGACAGGGAATAGAGTCTGATTAGTCAGATGTCAACTGGTGCGAGGCGGCAGAACGCGCCTCCGTTTGGGTGGCAAATGGCATCGGGATAGAACTGGGAACACATCTATTCCTCTTCACGCCAGAGAAGACACCGGCTTCCCTCCCATCCGTGAAGAATAGCAAAACTGCCGTATTTATTTTGGCAAATTCCCATTAGGTGGTCTCAGAGATGCCACTATCTCGAGCCACAGTTGCTTTGCCAAGAGGCATGAAAATATGCTTTAAATGTATGGGTGCGAGGAATGACAAGGCAACCGGCTTATCAAATGAGAAATATTCAATTCCTCCAACGGGCTGCTACAATGGTGGGATTTGTCTGTGCCGCATGGCCAAAACATTATGACAGCGTTTGGGCTTTCATTTATTCTGACAATTAATGTGTGTTTCCTTTGATTAAGAAAAGAAAGGAACAGATAGAGGATGAGACAGAGAGAGAAGGAAAGGGAGATAGAGTGGAAGAGGACAGGGATAAAAAGTTACAAGCTGTGTACATTTCTATTCCAATAGCTTTAAGGGCTACATTAAGCTTTATCACAACATACAGCCCCCCTGAAACAATCTGTATGTAAATAAAGCCTTACATCTGGTTTGAGCTGTTTGTAGCTCTGCCGGCAAGATTTTCTACGCAGTCAGTGAGTTTTGCGGTTCGCAGATGTTCTTTAATCTGTAATGGATGCTGGCGTTGGAGCAATCGACTCTGGAGCATGTCTTTAAAACTGTTTATTTGATACGTCTTAATGTTCTTGCACTTCCACAAATTGACTACTGAGCTGTTTAATTCAATCAAAACTCAGCAAATTAACGTATGTAATGCCTCTGTGGATTCAAATGCTAATTGTTTGTGCCATACTCTCGGAGCGATTAAAAACGTTTTTTTTACAAAGCGCTATACTGTTGAACAGAGGATTGTGTGTACCAGGTCAGTGATTCCTTTGACGGAGACAACCCAAGAAGTGGCTCAGGAGAAGGAGATATTGTACGTGTCTCCCTGCAGTTCTCAGTTTTTAAACCCTGCGTGCCAATGAATGCCTAGTGGTATGTTGATTTTCAAAACAGGACATTACAATTCACTAGGAACGGTGTTCACATCAGGGGGGCAGAGCAGAGTCAGGAGAGGTTACTTACTGACTTCTGTGGCCGTTACTGTTATGTTGTGCCACATGTCCGTCTCCCGGTCCAGCGGTTTGGCCAATGTGATCTTCCCATCATCCACGTTGATGTTGAACTGCCTCTCCAGGTCCGTGTGCCGATCAATGAAGTACCTGCAAAGACAATCAATCATCCGAATTTTCATTTTTTTAAAGATAATTTTAGCATTTTGGGCCTTTATTTGATAGGACAGCTTAAACATAAAATGGGAGAGAGAGGGGGAATAACATGCAGCAATGAAGGGCTGTCGGTCAGATTTGAACCCGCTGCTGCTGCTGCAGCGAGGACTGAGCCTCTGTAAATGGGACGCACGCTCCACCAGGTAAGCTACCCAGGCGCCCCCTTCCCATCATCAGAAATTTTAGCCAAAACTCTTTAGCGACCCACCACTGCAGCATCGTTTGCAACCCATTGGGTGTTGTGGCTAACGTTGCTATCCATCAAAAGATATTTGTAGATGAAAGCACGGCAAAAAACTGTTGGAAATCAATAGTTATCTAAGGAATAATTGCAGCCTTCACAAGAGCAGCAGGGGGCATTAAAGCCTGATAAGGTTTCAAAAAGCCCTCCCCTACAATCACAGCGACACCTCCCTCCTGCAAAAAAGACCATTAGTATGTGTTATGTCAGGGTAAGTGATGGGGTGTTGTTAACCCTGTTTGTGTGTTGTTAACCCTCTCTCAACACTCAATGACCCCCAAAGGCTTTGCATTAATGAGTTAGGACAGCATTGTGTCACACAACGGGGGGCGGGAGAGGTTGGGGGGGTTATGGATCTATTGAAGATGAACCAATGACCGGCCTGTCATGTTGGACCTTGTCTGACCTTTAGTTAAATGATTGTGTTTGCTTTTCAAGCCACTAGCCACTTTTTGGTCCCAGTCAACAAAGCCACACACTTTTAACACTAATCAAAAACTGTTGCAAAAGATACATTGGTGAAGCGTTCCTTATCCTGATTCTGTTTTCTCTGTGACCCTTCCCGGGACACACAGACTGTTTGTGAGAAAGCGTTAAGAATACAGCGGCAAGACTAAAAACTCCCCAGAAAAAAAAAAAAAAAAAAAACTCCAACAGTGAGTATGAAATTGGAATGCACATAAAAGAGAATTTTTCCATCGCCACTTGAAGCTGTGAAATCGCTCTTTCATGTTGCAACTCGCACAGCGCCAATTCTTGGGACAAGCCCACACAAAACTGACTAAAAAAAAGAATCTGTCATTATGGGTCATCTTTGGTTTCACACATTTCATTTGTCATTATGCGTGACTGTCATAAACATCCTACTCACCTAAAACACTGGGCTGCAGTGATTCACGTGAGCTAAATACACCGTGTACGGTGGAAGTGTTTCCATCCCTTCAGGACTGTCTCTGTTCCTTTCTCTCTCTCTGTCTCTGTCTCACTCTCACAATCTCATCCCCCTCTTACTCACTCAACAGTCAGACGTTTTTATTTTTTAAATTTTATTTTCCACCCAGCTGGGTCTCTAGCTCTTCCTAATCCAACCCCCCCATCCATATCTTTGCAGACCCCTTGCCCACACAGACATCCCTTGGCCACCAGGCGCCCCGCTCACACTGTCTCCCTTCCTTCCTAACCCTAGGTCTTGTAACAGTGGAACTGCTCATCCCTATCAGTGCAGACCTGTTGGCAGGAACCCTACAGTGTCTCTATGAGAGAAAGAAGAGAGAGGGAGGAAGGAAGGGAGGGATACAGAGGGATGGAAGGAGAAAAAAGAGAAAGAGCACCAGAGAAAGCCAAAGACAAATTCACAATAACAACAATTTATATGAAGGAGGGTGGCTGCTCATACAAGAATGATGGGAAATTAAATAAATAAAACACTGGCCCAGATTTCCAATTGTTGGGGAGATGTACCGAGCCGTGACATTTCCATTTTTGAGATGAAATGGTGTAAAATCCTCTAGACGCCGGGCTGGGAGAGGTCCATGAGGACCCCCCCCCCCCCCTTTCTTTCTCTCCTTTGCCCTGCAGACGCAGCGCACTTTCAAGACAGGCAGACAGCAGCAAACCACCTGGGAGCAGCCTCTCTCCTGCAGACTGAGTGCATCCCAGTCAAACTCTGACAGCCTCACGTGGAAGCGCGGGGAGACAGACCCTGAAATGTTCTGCCACCTGTCACTCAAACTGACAACATGATGTGAAAAGAATTAAAAGCAAATAAAAAATGATATCCAGCATTATACGTGCGTGGTTTTCCTGAGTGTGACGCGAGGATCTGTGCAAATGTGCGCACGCGTCTCTCGGTGTGCGCGTTGTCTCGTTGCAGCTTCACTTTACTTTTCACAGGCCTTTAAAGGGGCCGACATCAGCTAACTAACGGTTAAACATGGCGGAGAGGTCCTTTGTGCCAAATATAAGAAAGAAACAAAGCATTCTGACAACTGACGCGACAGACATCAAAATATAGTCAACCTCTATACGAAAAAATAGGCTAACATAACATAATAGGCTAATCAAAATGCATTATGTGTGATAGAAGCTGTTCCGTGCATAAAAAAAGATAACCATAAGCTGTAATCAGTGAGATCATTATACATTTTTTTCTGCTCATTTATGGTCCTTTGGTGCATTGATGCAGCGTCTCCGCACTGCATCACCCGTCAATCAAACAGTGTGTCCAGGACATCGTCTCTGCTTGCGTTTCTGTGGGTGGTAATCCTTTAGCCTCTTTAGTGCCGGTGGCTATCATTGCTCATGCTAACTACCCAGTGTTTTTTCGTTTCCTTCACATAATGTCTGTCAAAGGATTTTCTCTAGGAAAGATGTACCAGACCATTGGAGACCAAGTGTAAAAGCTTTCAGCAACTACATGTGCAATAACTTAACCCTTTGGCCCTTGTGTTGTCTTCTATTCGACCATGTACTTCTGAAAATCAAAACTTTTTCTGACGTTTTTATCTCTTTTATCAACACTTTTGTCTCTTTTCAATGTTTTTGGCTCGTTTTTATTTTTTTTTTTTACCTTGAATGCTTCTTTTCACTACCATGTATAAACACCACTAACGCCAACGTATTACCAGTTTTACATTTACTACATTTTTGGAATTCATGGTCAATGAACCCCATTTATAGGAAATTATACATAATTCTTGAGTTAAAAAAGCAGAAATAAGAAATGATTTAGACTCATATTAAATGAAGGATAATTACAGAAGGGTATATGTCAACATTCAGTCTGTTTTTAGTTTTTTCCAAATGCAATTTTCTTTTTTATAAAACACCCAAAAGTCAATGAAAGTAGAGATCTGATCTTTTGTTGTACTTGTGAAGCGCGATGTGTGGAATCATCCATGTCATTTTTGGGTAATTAAAATGAGGTAGTTAAAAGGAAACCCATATTTCTACTGGAACATAGGGTTAGTTTCAGCAAATATGACAGAAAGTTAGCTTTATAAGGCTTACCTACTGCACCTTTAAAATGTACATAGTTTCCCTTTAAATTAGCTTTTTAAAGCATTGTGACCATCTCAGCGATCGTAGCACATTACAATTGAGAATTAAACTCGTCAGTGATCTCTGATAGACTGTCTATTATTAATGACAACTATGGCTGGGTTCAAATAATCTATTATCCAATTAATACCAATCTTTGTTTGAATAATCTGATATCGAATAATACAAATCCTGAAATCGATCTTTTAACATATGCCTTTTCCCCTTGGATGTGTAAGGGCATCAGGTGACCGCCAGAGAGTTCCAATTTCACTGTTTTTTTATGTTCAATTTGCTTCAAATAGTAGGGTTCCTTCTTGCTTGTACGATTTACATCATATGTTCTCTGAGTCTTTTTTTTTTAAAGATATTTTTTAGGGATTTTCCTTCATTTAGAACAGCTGAAGAGAGAGAGGGGGACGACATGCAGCATAGGGCCTCGGGTGGTATTTCGAACCCGGGCCACTGGCAAGGACTGAGCCTAGATGGGGTGCGCACTCTACCAGGTGAGCTAGAGGCCGCCCCCTCTGAGAGTCTTTTTTATATCCATGCAAAATTGGTATTGTAACTTCAATTTTCCTAACCTAATTCATATTGAATCGAATCGGAAATGTAATCGAATCGGGACCTTGTAAATCGGAATTGAATCGATTTTGAAAATCATTGACGATACCCAGCCTGAATGATAACACTGCGTCTGAATGAACGCCAGAGTATTTTCGTCACTGCTGTACTTGACTTTCTTGTTACTACTATCAGCCGTCATGTACTCGGTACGTGCTGGGTTTTATCTCTGTTAGGGTGTGAGCGTGTGACCGAGTGCCTGTACAAGTTGGAGGGAGAAGAGGTGAACAGATCCAGAACAAATGTATCATTTTATTTTTTTCCTGCAGAGAACAAAATGCCTCTGTGACATTCCTGCTTGTGCTTGTTATCAGGTCAGTAATTCCACTAGGACCATGTAGAACTCATTTTTGCCGTCCCCTGAATGCTGACCACTTGTGTTTCAACACTACATTGTATTCAGGTTAGCCTTTTTTTTTTTTTTACCAAGAATGTGATTTTCCTTGAGAGTTCAAAGTAAATCATGAATAGCAAAATATCAATTCCTGCGTAATGTACCTTCTTGACATACAATTTCCATCCCCTTTACATGACTGCTTGTATTACCATATGCAGCGTGTTAGCTGTCAGCTATGCTAAAACAACATAAGGAAGTCTGCAGTAAGAAATGAGCTTCAGAGAATTCCATTACAATTGCCCTTAACCATGAAAGAAAAAAAAAGAAGAAAGGGAAAAAACAAAGAATGCATTTAAAATCCAGTGCAGATTTGTGGCAATGCTTGTGACAGTATCAATATTGTGGACTTAAATACAGTCACAGCTATACTATGAACATAGCAGTTTGTGTCAGACAGCCATGGTGACTGCCAGATGACACATTGCTTTTTATTTGTGATCAGTCAGGTAGAAAATGACAGAGTGCTGGCTCCAGAGAGAAGCAATACTGAGGGAGGATTTCACGGAGTGTACCTGAAATGTTGTTGGTTGGATGCATTAAGTACAGCTAAGGGCTTGTTTGTCTCCTGAGTGCAGAGGACATGGCAGACCACCAGAGCACTCGCCCCGAGTGCTCTAGACTCAGACTGGTTCAGTCTGGTCCCGCTGCAGGGGGGGTGGGGGGATGGAGAGGGATTCTAATCAGAGGGGTCGATTGAGAGATTGTTTGGCAGCGGTCAGGAGAAAGTCCACGCTCCATCTGCCATTACTGCTGCCACTTCTCCACTATAGACCCACCTTCACTAACTACACCTTTCATTCTTTTTGGGAGCACCTTCTCTTACCAGTCTTTGAAACAGAAAGTTAAAGAATAAGAGGGAGAGAAAAAGAGACAGGAGGGAGGGAAGAATGAAAACTGTAGGCTGATATAATTATAATTTACGTAAAGATCTGAATGGGTTGGCTGATTCGTTTTCTGGACAAATATTGAAATATATGCAAAATAGTTATAGTTAATAAAATACTTTCTTATTTTTAATCAGTTTCACAGCTGGACAATAACATCTTTTCTCCAGAAACAGTCCTGTACACTGTTTTTTATTCACCGTTTTTTGTTATCTTACCTAAATATAGACCATAAGACAGTATTTGCATTTAGAGCTGCGGCCATTCGTCGATTGATAAATTAGTTGATTGGCAGAAAAATAATCGGCAGCTATTTTTGACAACTGGTTACATCATTTAAGTCATTTTTCAATCAAAAACTCAAACAATTTTCTGGTTCCAGCTTAATTAATAATTGTTAACTGCAGCCCTGTATGTCCTGCAAAGTCTAATTATTTGGCTTATTGTTTATGGCTTATTGGCTTATTTGTAAGAGGCATTATTGAGGCTACAGCCTTCTGTTAGCCAGTATATCTGGAAGGATTACAATCTTCAAGAATGTAATCATTCTCTCAGCCTAAAGCTCAGAGTTATAGGGTAATACAAAAGCAGTAAAATCAAACGGTATTTGGTGAGGGTCATGCGCCCTATTAAAGCCCTCCATGACAATAGTTTGTTTCATCTCATCCCCCCAACAAAGCAAACACTTGACCTTTGTGATAGATCACGCTCATCTTGAACATTTGTGTGTGTGGGGGGGGGGGGGGGGGGGGGCGTTTGGCCTTAAAAAAAAATCACATGTTCCGTGCAAAGCAATTTGTTGTTACAAAATGCAAATTGGCAATAAAATGTCTGGTTGTGTGTGTAATCTTTGAGCTTTTTTCCCTCCATGCTGATCAGTGGCTTTACAGGAGTTGGCAGACGATAAATGCAGCATTCTCTTAGCCACTTACAACTTCCTCTTTTTTCCTCGGGAGAATAAAATGAGCTGCACTGAATAAATCTAAGAGTTCTTTTTTTATTTTCAAAAGGGTCTATTCTGTTTCTCAGACTGCAGTGGGACTGTTTGGGGCCTGACACGCACTAGGGCTGCACAATTAAATGCAATTTTATCCAAAATGCAACATGGACTAGTGCAATATCCAAATCACAAAGGGGACGCAATATTTGTTAAAGAACACAAACAATCAAACCATTCTGAATGAGGTATCGTGGTGCTGCAGAGACGTCCCGGCCTGCAAATCCTATCCTACAGACTGACGAAAAAAAATAAATTGTTTTGTACAGATCCTTTTCATCATTTACATTTCTTTCATTTTACTATTTTTCAATGACAATGAGAATAATGATACAAAAAAGGTAATTCCCTCCAATATCGTGGATCATATCGCAATCCCAATATCAGTCAAAATAAAGCAAATTACATATTTTCCTCACGTCGTGAAGTCCTAAGTCACACAAAGCCCATGAGCAACAATCGATTCTGAAAATGATTCAGTGATCACGCACCATAAAAAAAGGTTACGCACTAAAGCTTTAAAAACGGAGCACTTTGAGAGTAAGCAAAAGGAGAAATGAATAAGCAAGACAGAGAGATGTAGAGTGCAAAGAGCTGAGTGACCTGGTGCATAAAGACGGCAGCCTACAGTATGACAGTTCCACTGCATTGTGCTCAAAGCATTGAACATACGAGTAAAATAGGATGTTGATATCTGGACAGTATCGCAGCAGCAAATGTGTGAAGAGATCCTGTCAGCAGGGTGCTGCCATCTGCATGCACACTCATTCATTATTCACTCACTTTTTCTTTCAATAATGATGCACTGAAGGAAGCTAATAACAAGAATGTAGGCAAACGTAACTAGCTATTAATACTGCACACAATTCAGAAGAAAATGCTGAGGATGAAATGTAATAAGGCTAAACCAGGCTTTTTCCACTTAAGATTAACCCCCCCACACATTTACAATAACAGCCCTGTCAATGTCTGTTTCCTTCATTATATTTATTTAATTAAAGACCAAAAGATTTGCATTTAGAGCTGCAACGATGAGTTGATTAATTGATTCATTGATCAGCTGGTTCATCATTCAGGTCCTTTTTAAATCAAACACTAGAACAATTGTTTGGCTCCAGCTTCTCCAGTGTGACAACTTACTGCTCTCCTCTGTTTCATATCATTGTAAACTAGGGCTGGGCAATATATCTATATTATATGGACATCATAATATGAGACTAGATATCGTTTTAGATTTTGGATATCGTAAAATTGTAATATGGTAAGTGTTATCTTTTCCTAGTTTCAAAAGCTGCATTAGAGTTAAAGTGATGTATTTTTCTGAACTTAGCAGACTGCTCAGGCTGTTCTTTTATTTGCCTTTACCCACTTAGTCATTAAATTGACATATCTGATGATAATTTATCAAAAATCTCATTGTATAAATAACCTTTTGTGAAAGCACCAATTGTCAACCCTAGAATATCGTCGCAATATCGACCTTGAGGTATTTAGTCAGGAATATCGTGATATTTGATTTTCTACATATCGCCCAGCCCTATTGTAAACCTTCTTTGTTTCATATCATTGTACACCTCCGTGGCACAAGGTGCGCTCTGGAGTTACGCAGGGAGATCTCATGCACCTCATCCACTCCAGGTAGGTATATACCTTGGCATCATCCTCGTTCGTATGGCATTGCACACGCTGTAAACACACGGTGGTCTTGCTGACCCCAAACGTTTCACCTACCACTCTGTATTCTGCGAACGTAGCCAGTTGGTAGAGCGCAATTGTAATACGCTGCTCGATTGGAACCGGAGGGCCATGGCTTATCTGGGTCAAGGGACGGGCCAATCAAATTACACAACAGGTCAAATCCGAAAATGCTTCAATCAAAGGGTTTCCGTTAAGTGTCTCTTAACCACGATCTTCCAGAACAGTTTGGAGCGCTCTCGTTCCCAGAACACAGGCCACCTTCGTTGTCGTCGGGCATTTACGTGCATCTGCATCATCATAGCAATGTGTTGATAGCGTCGTTGTTTTCTTATTATAGCTTGATATGTCAGCTGGCACATAACCACTATTATAACTTGTGCAATATGAATCATTTGTAGGTTGATGGCGCGATCCATTTTGTCTGGCAAAATCTTTTGTGCGATTCAGTGCGAAAATAAATGGAAACACCATAAAATGTCTCAAATCAATTCGATATACCAATTTGACCGCAAAACAGCATGTGACGTCGTTACACACAGGTTTTTATTCGCTTTAAAGCCGTTGGATGGAAACATACTTTCACCAGCTTTATTCGCTTGAATTTCTGATAATTCGATTGGCAAGTGGATAGAAACTAAGCTATTGTAAACTATCTCTGTTTCATATCATTGTTAACTTTCTCTGTTTCATATCATTGTAAACTAAACATCTTTGGGCTTTGGACAAAAAAAAAGACATAAGAAGACGCCACTTGCACAAAATTCAGAAGAACATTTTTGTTAGATTAAATTTAATGATATACTGCATTATTCATGCATTTAGGATGTAAAAATAAAAAAAATAAAAAAGCAGTAATTTATAATACAAGCCCTCTCTGTGTCTGTTTCCTTCATCATTTTTGTTACTTCAACTAAAGAATGACCAAAAGACTATTTAGCATTTACAGTTTTTGCCTATTGCTTACACACGTTTTGCAGAATTTGGCTCATTATGTCAAAACTCTACACACAAGCCAATCAGACATAGCACTTGGGGATTACAGTTTTTTTCAATTGCTTACACACTAAAATTAAAACTTTCCCACAATTAGCAAAACCTTACACTCAAGGAGCAAAACAGCTGCCTAGATTTGACCTGTGAGCACATTGTCAGCTTCACACTTTGTGCATCACATCACACACAGTGATGTGCAAAACACTGAACACACTTGTATGCATTTGACACGGACATTTATCATGATGTAATTTCCTTGTAATTTCAAAGCAAAGGCTTTCAAATGAACACACCCATGAGCCAATTGGTTAAACACAGCCACCAGGTGTGCAAACACATGATTGCTTAATTGTAGACACACCAATCAGGTTTAAGCACTATATAAAATGCAGCAGGTAAGTTCACCTGCCTTCAAACAAAATGGAAGGAGTTAGAAGAAGACTGAGACTGAGAGGGGGAATCCACAGAGGAGGAGGAGGAGGAGTAGGAGGAGGAGGAGGAGGAGGAGGAGGAGGAGGAGGAGGAGGAGGAGGAGGAGGAGGAGGAGGAAGAAGAAGAAGAAGAAGAGGCGGAGGCCCAGCCAGAGGTAGAGGCCGAGGCCGAGGTGGAGGAAGAGGGAGAGGGAGACCTGAAGCTGGAGAATGTGCTCAAAGAAGAAGAGGACCAAATTTATCAAATGAAATTCTCGCAACACTAGTGGACCATGTTGTGAACTACGGATCGACGCTGAGGGAGGCTGGACTAAGAGTTCAGCCAAATCTTAGCAGATATACAGTGGCATCTGTCATAAGGACATTTCGACAAGAAAACAGGTAAAAGAAAATCTGTCTACAGTTACAGTAATCAGCTGCTTATTGTATGCACAGTATCAGCACTTTTGATACCCCTTCCTGTGGCATTTTACAGTAGGTTGCATGTATTATTTTCTACATACACACAAAAAAAATAAAAAAATAAAATAAAAAAAACCTCACAAAAGCAAGAAGGAGAGGCAGAAATATAATTGGCCACAGGGCTATAATCAATGTCCCAGGGCAACGTCTGGGTAACATCACGCTTTGTGCTGCCATCATACAGGATGGGGTCCTCCTCCGTCATGCCAATATGGGCCCTTGCAACACACCTCACATTCTTGCATTTTTGGACCGATTGCACAACATCGTCACAGCAGTTAACCAAATGCACCAGATGCAATACATTGTCATCTGGGACAATGTGTCATTCCACCGCTCTGCTCTTGTCCAGAACTGGTTTCAACACCATCCACAGTTTACAGTACTATACCTTCCACCATACTCTCCCTTTCTAAACCCAATCGAAGAGTTTTTCTCTGCATGGCGGTGGAGGGTTTACCCGGCCCCTGGCTCAGGTACCCCTCATTCAGGCCATGGAGGACGCCTGTGACCAAGTTTCATCTGATGTTGATGAAAATCTCTGGCCAGATCCAGCTAGGCGAAGAGATAATGTCTAGTATTTTCTGTACTTTTTCAGATAACTTTTTTTTTTTTTTTTTAATTTATTTATTTTATTTTTTTGTGATTGTAACCTGTACTGGATACCGTATTATGTTTGTCTGTTGTTTGCGGAGCTAACCGTGTTATGCACACTACTGTAGTAGCATGAAAACTGGGACATGTTGTTGATTCTCCATGTTGACTGATTGGGTATATGGAGAGAAATTATATTTTCCTCAGTCTGCAGCGTTGGTCTTGTGTAGTGTTTGGTGAACTTATTGTATATTTGCACTTTCTCTGTGTACTTCATATACAGTACTCTAATCAGTGAGAAGTAGAATTGCTAAAAGTGTTTTAGGTTAGCAACAGCAGTGTGTAACTGGTTCAAACTGAATTAAGTCATATGAAACGTGTGTGTTTCATATGGTAACAAATCTGTTTTTTATAAATGAGTGTATGTTTTTGTAAGAGTCTTTCATGTTGCTAAGGGTCTGAGGTATTCTGCTGATTGGGTGTGTGGTTGTGCTAATTGTGTGTAGTGTTTAGAAAAAAATGGTCCTTGTTTTTAAAATTGTGCTTAAGCATTTGAAAAAAACTAACAACTCACATCTATGCCAAAATAAAACCCTGCAATCAAAACTTAACACCATTTGAATTTCTCTTTCATATCACCAGCAACACACTGATGGGCTTTATATAAAACTCTGAGTCTTTGTGTTTCTATTTTTATTGTTTTCTCAGTCTCAGTCTTCTGGGAAACTCAGAAGTAGAATTTCTGCAGTAATCAAACAAGAGTTTTTACAAAGAAACATTCTTACAGAAATAAAGAAATAGAATCACATATCATCAAATTTAGCAACAAAACAAAAGTAAAAAAAACTAAAATTACTGGATAAATTGCTATTGAGATACTTATTCTGTTTGTGTGTGTGTGTGTGTGTGTGGGGGGGGGGGGGGCTTATGGATCCTGCCTTCTGTTGGGATCTTGCCACAAGACCTCGTCAACATCACAGGCGATGTCTCTTCCACGTGCGACTCCTCTCTCTCTTTGTCCTCGTCTTACTCTGACATGCATGCAAAGTTCTCAGAATGGCTTACCTGAGGCCCATTTGTATTGCTAAGGCTCAGACCGAATGGTGTTCTGTTTTCTGTGCAAGTGTTTTCAGGTGTGTATGTAAGTGTCTACAAGTACAAGATGAGTTTTGCATTTTGAACAGTGTTTTCCCAATGACAACAGGAGATTCCGTTTTTGAACAAAGTGTCTAATGTAAGAAAACATGTGTAGTGTTTCGCAACAGAATTGCAAACAAAGTGCAAAGTTGACAATGTATTTAAGCTATGGTTACACTGTGTTTAAGGTATGCTACAAGAAGTTTAGGTATTGAGGCTTTGGTCTAAGCATTGGTTTTTAGTGTGCAAGCAATGGGCAAAAACTGTAAGAACTTGTTTGATGAAGTTCATTATTCAAGTAGTTGATTGGCAGCTGTTTTGACAATTGGCTAATCATTTACTTTTTACTTTTACTTATTAATTCAGCTATCACCCTCTAACAAACACAGACTTGCTCAACAAACATAGGAGCTCTGCCAGGACACAATAAGGACAGAGAGAAGCAAAAGATGGCATTACACTTGAAATATAATTCTCTTTTTTTTACCAGGGTAGGGACATCATGCAACCTCAGGGCTCAATTCCTCCTGGCAATCTCATCACTAAACATGAGGATGCCACCAGAAAAGGGAAAAAAAAGAAAAAAATAGAATGAACCAGCCTTGCTCTATAGCTTCAACCAATCTATGAAACCCAGCCTACTCTCTGCTCGCCATGCAATTACACACAACCTGTTGAGTGTTGTCCCGGGAATGCGGTCAGCAAGTCGCTGGAGAATTAATGAAATGCCAAGATGGAGGGAGAGAAATTGCCTGTATAACCTATCCACAAGGTGCCCTTGTGGTATTTCCAAGAATAAGTCACACAAGAGGAGAATATAGCAGGGCTGGGCATACATTGGAAGTGAAAGTTGTGCAGCCTTCAACTCATAATCTATTTTTTTTTTTTTTTGTACATCTGTGGAAATGAGAGCAACCATTGGGTTGCTTCCTCATTGCCAAAGACTCTACCGTAGTTTCCAAAGGTCACAGTCATGAGGAGATTTAATTGCATGCCTCAGTGTCAACCCTTTTATTAAAACAACTCATTATATTCTGAAAAGGCTCATTGTTAACCTATACTCCCCATCACTTCTTGATGTTACAATAAAGAGCTTTTTCTTTCTTAATTATTATTTTTTTGTTAGATTGTATAGTAGGGTTGGGGGGAAAAAAATCGATACACGTATGTATCGTGATTTTTTTTTTTTGTGGGACGATTTTAAAAATCGATTATTTTCCCCAGAATCAATATTTTTTATTTATTATTTTTGAGAAAATCTTTGGGGCATTTCTGCCTTTATTTGATAGGACAGCTTAGATATTAAAGGGGAGAGAGGGGGAAGACATGCAGGAAAGTGCAGCAGGTCGGATCTGAACCCTGCATTCCTCTGCGTCAACCTCTATATATGGGCGCGCGCTCTACCAGATGAGCTCCCCGGGTGCCCATTATTTATTTATTTTTTTACCAATGATTCACCTAAATATTTTCTGCTTTTACGGTACGGCAGATGGCGACTACATCATATGTTTCCAGCAAAACAAACCACAAAAAATACATGTTATGTACTTCTTTACAAATAAATGTCAGACTGACTGAAATGTGATGTGCATTTTTCTAGAAAACAATTACTGTTTAGGAATGTTTCTGTAGTGTCTCTAGAATTGTATTATTTAGCTTTTGTTTTTGTTAAAGAAGGTAAAGAAAATCGCAATACTCAATACTATCCAATCGCAATACTTCTAAAATCGCAATGTATGAAAATCACAATACAAATCCAAACGGCACCCATGTATTGTGAAAGAATCAAATCATCCCAGCCCTACTGTATAGCTCCTGTCAATTACTAGCAAATATGTGAGCAGTAAAGGTTGAGCTCTCTGTATACTGCATCCACTCTCTTACCTGACAAGGCTTCCAGTAGAGTCTGGGTCCCTGGCATTGACTGTCCCTATGACCGTGTTGATGGGGGCGTTCTCATTCACTTCCAGTGAATACACTGGTTTGACGAAAACAGGAGGTTCGTCTGAGTCTTCTATCACAATCTTTACTGTAGCTGTGTCCTTGAAGGGCCCACCACTGCTGGGCTCCGAGCGGATGTTGGTGGCTTCAACCTTCAGAGTGAAGGCTCTCTTGCTCTCGTAGTCCACAGGCTGTAGGGGGGGACAAAGACACAGGTGGTGAAGGGCTGCTTCATTGTCCAGAAGAGGTAATATCCTGCTTCCTGACCTGTCCAAATCACACATGTACAATCTAGGCCTAGTGGTACATTTACTCAAGTATTGTACATGAGTTTAGGGTTGGGTATCGTTTGGGTTTTTCCAATACCGGTGCTAAAACAATACTTTTAAAGCGGGGCTGGTGCCTTAACAATAGACAAAAGACAATTGGAGACAATAAAGTTGTTTATTGCTAAGGCCATATGGTCAAATTTAAATAATGTGATTGAAATAGAGTAAAAATAGCTGTAAAAATAACTTATTTCACTAGTCAATTGATGTTAAACAACAAAAAACAGTGAAGTCCCATTGGTGTTTCTCCTTTCTCTGCAAAGTGCACACTGGCATCAGTGTCTTTAGCTGCAGACTATTGTACGTCTCGGTGTTGGAATCCTTTCCAGTGAAATACAGCCACACGTTAGACCGTGTTTAAGTCAGCCAGTAGCTAACGGTAGGTTAACATTACCTGCTGCCAAGTGTAATGGTAACTAGCGTCACATGCAGTGATGCTTCTGTAGTCTGTAACGTACGTTTCGGAGCACCAGAGAACAAAGCAGGCATTTAAGTGACACCAAAATAAGGCACCAAAATCTGGGTTGTCATTTGATCCGGCAGATACCGGTTGCTTGTTTCGGTAACCAACTCTACTTCAGTATATTTACTTGAATATGTTCGAGTCATTCTACCGTATACTTCTACTGCAATGCATTCCAGAGGAAAATAATGTACTTATACTCCTCACGTTGATCTGACAGGTAGACAGATTTTACATGCAAAATATAATGTATGAGCAACTTATAAAATACTATGCGTTGTTATATAACAAAGGGCACGCCACCAATTTTACAACTCAAGTTTAGTTATCGCTATTAAGTTTCATTATGGGAAAGGTGGGGTCCAATGTTTTTGGAGGTTGGTTTTCTGCTGCTTAGATTTTGACCTTTTTATAATTTTTTTTTTTATCTGCCTTTTGTGTCCTCTGACTTTATTAAAATGTAATACTTGGCTAGCACCCGCAGCGCTACCATTTTAGGTCCGGGCCCGCCCATTTTGACCCAGGCCCATTTTGACCCAGGCTATAGTGAGTAGTGAGTGATTTTCATTCTAGCAGTTCATCCAATAAGCAGCCCGAGAAAAGCTTTGAGTGAAAGCTTCTCAGCCAATCAGCGGCTTCTACCCCACGTGTGGACTCTTAAGCCTGCCCACAGGCTGCATCGTCACCAGCAAGTGATCCAATGAAATGAATGACGTTGCGGCGCAAGCTTTTCAAGCAAGCTCAATGAGACAGACACAGACGGTAGCTACTAGCTAATATGAAACGCAAAGCAAAGCAGCTTGTTTTCATTTAAATTCAGCAAGAAACGCTCCGAGGATCAGGATGAGGAAACTCCTGCCATTTTAAGTAACGCGGTTACAAGTGACGAGTTACCATCCTGCTGGGCCGCCCTCTCCCCATCAAGTCCTTCCGTAGCCGACCCCTCACACCAGCAAGGCAAGTAGGCAACAGTTAACGTTTAGCCGCTTTCCGACCGAGTAGTTACAGGAACGTAGTTATAGGAAAGGTCCACGTCTAAACAGATCTACTAACTACTCCCCCCAAAACAGTTTTTTTCCAATTGCATTCCCACTGGCCAAGTGGCCATAGGGACTGGTAGGAGGGGTAAGGGAAAAATAAAAGCGGTCTGAGAGACCTCCAGCTCACAGCGGGGTCAATTTAATGACAGCGGGGCCGAGCGACGAGCTAGCGGCCGGGGCAGGCACCTGCTGGCTGTCGCCTCACTTCATGGAGCTCCGAAAACTTTGAAGCAAATTCTCAATTCGGCATCAATTTTCGCAAGACTGCCTATATTCAAAATCTAAACAGTTAATTTCTCGCCTAAAACGTTGTTATAAGTGCAATTAGTGATGAATAAGATGGCGAAAATTGTTAAAATTGTCCCGTTGTTAGTCTGTCTGTACCGGATACCCGACCCTCGTTCACCTAGGTTCATATGCTGAAAAGAGAAAAGACCCTGCCCTAGGTAGGAGCTGAAAGAGTTACAGGAACTGCGACCAGAGGGACTTAAAAACCATAGACTGTATATAAGAATGGACCGTAGATCCCGTTGCTCTGGACGGAGACCAATGAAGGCCCTAAGAAGCACTTTTCCGGTGAGCGCTGAGCGTTGCTGCGCAGCCTACAACTGAGAGAGACGACGTAAATGTGCCGTGAGCAACGTGTCTGAAAGTTGGAAGTCTTCTGGTAGCTGTGCCAAGAGGAATCTCAATCATTCCCAATCTTGCAGAGACGGAGAGCGTAGGTATATGTAAGGAGATAACATTGGCACATGCTAATTATTGCTAACTAAAATGCTAGTTAACATTAGTAATTAAACTTAAACAGCTAATGTAAGTCCAAACTGCCTGCAAGCTTCTCCAGTACTATACGGTAATTCCTCTACTGTGCGACAGTAAGTCGCGTGGTTATGACACAATTGTTAGCCTATTTTTACAAAAACGTCTGCTACGGAGCCATAACGTGAGGTACAAGGTAATGGAGCCTTTTATACATTGTCGTGTTTCTTTAGAAATAAACAATGGACAAATAGAGTCTTTAAACGCTTCAGATGTAAAGTTATTCGCTGTCAAAGTGACGTCCAAATGAATGGCAGTCAATGGAATGCTAAAGTCGGGTGATCGCTTTTTAGCATCAAAATGGCACCATTGGAGATTCGCGGTCCGAGGGGAAGCTTACCCCCTTGTTAAAAACCCCCAAATTGGTCCAGTCGGAACACAAGAAAAAAAGGGTTTTAGGAATTTTATGTTCTAAGAACTGCAAAAATCCCTCCGGACGGAAAGCGGCTGTTAACGTTATTGTCTGGCTGTAATAATTCCGTTTCAGTCTTTTTGTAGGCTTACTGCCAAGGTGTATGTCTTTGTCCACTTCAGCACTGAGCTGAGGACAGCGACACAAGAGCCACACAGGTAGGCTACTAAGTCACTGTCCTCAGTTTTTTTTTTTTTTTGGCTTATTTTAACTGGGCCATCCAGTTTTCTGGAGGCCCACCTACAATCAAAATCCTGGCGCCGCTAGTGTTGGCAAGAGTACCATTTTAAACTACCCAACAATATATTTGTAAAGTAAAAGTTACCTCCACCTCAACCAGCTACAACATCACAAACAATACAACAATCTAAAAACGGCCATTCTGCACAATGTGTACATTTACTTTTTATACTTTAGGTATATGTTGCTAAAGAAATGCTTCTGTACTTTTATTTAAAACCATTGAAAACGGAGGAATTATACTTTTTTCTGTTATTGCTACTTTATTTTTAATATTTCTTTCAATGCTATTGAAATCATATTTATTTTTTGTTAATTTAAACATCATGAGGCATACTGTTTGGAGATGCATCTTCACAAAGATGCTACACAGAGAAATTAGCATTTACAGTAATGTGAATTGATTGTGTCATTGGCTGCAATTCAAACTTAATGTTGTGTGTTGTGGGTTATGTGTAACATTTGAACATTTCTAAATTAGGCGCCCCCCAGAGGTAGCATCCGAAATACCCCAGGCAGACAGTAATGCATGCTGCTATCCCATCCCTGAGCTGAGCCGAGTGAGCATCCAAACTGTAAAAAATGTTCTCATTTTCTACTTAGAAGAATTACGCACACAGGGGGCTTTAATCTGAAGAGATAGCGTTTGCGAGTGACTGTGATACTGTCTAATGCAGAAAACAGAATTTATTTGATCATCATTTTGATTTAAATCAAAGAAACACAATAATTGTAAATTTCAGAGTGGCACAACCTGAACATATTTTACAACCTTTATAGACATGAAAGAACACAAATCTCCCAGCTAATGCTCAGCAGATTATTAAAGCTTTCATACTGCTTTCATAACCAGCTCACATAAAATACAAACAGGTGCTTATTCAAGACTATCAACAAAAGGTGTAATTCCCCAAAGAGAACTAAAAACATTTTACACAGAACATGTCATTGTGTGACTGACATATCCGTTTAATCGGAATTTAAATTTCCAATTGCTATGCCAGTATTTCCTTAACAGATGGCTCATCATTAATATTTAAAAGAAAGAGGAGAGTCACAATTTTAGTCTCCAGGCATCTCCGAGGACATCCCGGAGTTTCACAATTTCATTCTGAATCACCTCTGGTCGCTCTCATACTACAAGAATAATGGGATCAAGTCACTTCCACGCTCCATAACCGGGATTTATAGGGAAATCAAAAGTGGGCCTTGCCGCTTGAGGGGCTAGGAGCTGGCTTTGGGAGAGAAAAGGACTGAGAGGATGGAGATGAACAAAACGAGTAATGTATTCAGTTTGAGAAAAAGGCAGAGAGCAAGAGGGTTTTGTCCCTGGGGTCAGACAGGGCCAGTGCTGAGAGCTCCGGGGGCAGAAGGGTGGAGGGGTATTTGGGGGTCCAACTATGACTCCTACACTCCTGTCATCAGGAAACTAGTAGGCAGACCAAGCCCCTGAAGCCTCTCCAAGCCCACTCCTCCATGGTCGGAGAAGCTATTTGGAACACTTTCATGATTAACCTCCCCTGCTTCTTCGTCTTTTTCTCCTCCTCCGCCTTACTCCTGACACCCAAACCCCCCTCTATTCCTTCCTTTTCTCTCTCTGATCATGCCATCTGTGCTGAGAAAGTACATAGTGTGGCTGGACCTCGAGCCAATGGATTACACTTACATTCAGAGGGTAGTGGAGAGTAGGAGCCTGTAAAAGATCGTGGCTGGATAGTCAAAAAGATTACATGGAAATGGAGAGCGGGACATCTTTTAGTATGAATTATTTGAAAGTCATTTACTTGTTCCGACATTGATTTAACTGGTTGGTGTCCAGCAGAGGTAAAGCTAACTATAATGTAAGTATATAATTTTAAATGTTTAAGCTGGTGACTAAAGTCACATCTGAATATTGTAATTCTAGCCATTTCATTGCCTTACTGATAGGAACCAACACTGGGCATACAAAGTGGTCCATTCTCAAAATTAAAGCTGCACTGTCTAAGGAAACTTATGGGGCAACCCAGCCTCACGGCAGTTCATGAAATGGTCACGTTATTTAGTCTACTGATTTGTGTACACGGACACGTTTATCTTGTTTTTTTTTCATGGTGGCGAGCACATTATTTAAAATAATGTATTATATGGGAAGCATCTTTCGTGATCACAGCACAACTACGGTAGCGAGTAGTATGAAATGCCGAAAACGTAAGTAGGTTGGTCGGGGTGGTGGATGGGTCAAACAACACAGGACTTTCACCCCGGAGACCGGGGATCGTGTTCCGCGTTTGACGTTTCCTTTCCCCGTTGTTTTTATTTTGTGTTCACTGGCATTACCACAGCATGTTTTTACCCCACCCATGGGGCAGCAGCATAAGCTGTAAACACAACACTGAAATACCGATGAATGTGTTGGCAGACAGTTGCCTATACGTCCAGCAGACACAGAGCAACAATAGCATTGTGTTGTGGCCACCTGAATGTAACCTGAATGTCCAACATTCACTCTCCTTTAGCTCTGTATTGTATACTCCTGAAAAATAAAATATCCGTCTCTCTAGCTGCTGAAGGCTGTGGGCCGTAAAATAATGAGCTAAAAGACTGTAAAACACTCAACAGCTGAGGGTAAATTCAGTGGGATGCTAAATCCTATGAGCAACAACTTTCACATTACACATAGTAATTTTATCAATTGTTAAAACAGTTGTTTGAACAACTTCATGAATTAACAGGTCCTTCATGAAGTAACAGGTCCTCCAAACCAGTACGACCACATAGGTTGTTTATTCTTACCCTCTATGACACATAGGAGTGTTTCATCAATTAGTGCTCCTAGCGGTGGCAGGAAATACAGGAGCGTTTTTTTCATCCTTATACCTAAACGTAGCGGTTTCAGTTTTAAACACATCGTTAACGTTGTGAAACAGTCACAGATGGGTTAGGTTTAGGCACAAAAACTACTTGCTTAGGTTTAGAAAAAGGGTTAGGGTTGTAGATTGGGGAATGGGTTAAAATCATGGGTTAGGGTTAGAGTTAGGGTAACCCATTTGTTACATTACTGTACTTCACTGTACTGTTCATACGTACATGAAGTAATTATGCAGGTGGTTTGCTCCGTAAAGTTAAAATGACTTGACGTTTAATTTTATCTTCCGATAGAACACAAACCCGAGTCTCCTTGGTGTCCACCTAATTAACGGACTTTCTTGCTCTTAATACTACGTAAATGACTTCCTGCTTTGCTCCAATAGAGGGCGTCACCTAACAAAACGTCGTAATAAGGTGCTAGTACAAACGACCTACGGGGTTGCTTTTCCGGGAGGACAGTCTCTGATAAATGCAGCTTTAAGAGTACTAGTAATTTTTGTGGGCTGCTTTTCACATTTACATATATAACTCACCATTAAATTCCAGGAAAAATGGCTTTTACCGTATCAATATATTTCAGTATAATTCCCACTCGACATGCATGTAGAAACAACTAATTTTATTTGTTTCCTAACAGAGAGGAGAAAGGGGAGAAGGGGACTCTCACTGTTGCTGCTGCTGGCATATTTAATTACACCAAATTCACTTGTATGGTTTAAAGAAAACAATGGTGAACAGCTTCTCTGATTAGCCTAGTTAAATTTGATTCATTATTTATATATTTAATATAAATTACAAAATCCAAGAGGGTGCTCTTTTAAATAGCGTATGCTATGCTGCCCATGGAATCAGAATACAAGTCATATTTTGACCAGCTCAAATGATTAATTCAATAAACGCACACAGCGCTTTGAATAAGTAATCCAGGGACAGCCAGTTTGATTTGTATTAGCATGCATACTGTTGAACAGCTACTGTTGACTATGAAGAAATGAATTGCAAGTGCAAAAGAAAAACAGTAGAGCTGTGTACCAGACATTTTGGAGTCGAGGTTGCATGGCCAGTTTCAATTCTTACTGTACATGTTCCCGGTAAACAACAAGGCTTAACCGAATGACGCTAAATCTCTAAATGGGGGACAACAACAAAGAGATATTCTAGTTTCTCCTGTGTAAACAACCCCTCACCATCGTGTCCAACCCCACATCACCGCTGTGTCATTTTTTCGGTCTCTCTCAAGCGTTAGCATCAAATCAGTATGTACACACAGGCCATTTAGATACTTCAAAGTTCAGCGTTTGCTGCAGGGGTGAAAGCTCAGCATCCCACTAACATCCCTCGACAGGCCTGGGGACTGGTAGATAAAAAGCTTAAAACCCAAACGGCAAAGAATCTCTCGCCTGGCTTGTGCCTCTCCAGCCTCAGTTGGATCAATATGTTTTTAACCTTGCCGCAAAGGATCTGTAATAATTTGAATTCAATGTTAGATGGCAGTTTATAGACTCATACAGCGTTTGACAGGGGGAAAGAGTTACACTAAGTCTTGTCTTCTGTCACCCTGGTTGCAGGATAACACCAGTGAGGATATAAAACAAAGGAGCAAAAGCACAATTCCCTTTTTTAACTCATCTCAACTTGAGACGCTGCCGTCTGGAGGGATGAAAATACAGTAAGTGTGGAAATGCCTTGCTACTTCTCCCAAAACATTATCATCTATCTTGCGTTAGTGATGTAGGCAACCAACTCGGGCCGCAGAGAGAAGAAGCTGAGAAGGCACGGGAAGAGCAAGTCTCTCTCCGCAGGACACGGAAGTAGAGGTTGCCTAAAAGAATAACACATTTGACATTTGCTTTGTCAACAGTTAGGGATTTTATGACTTTGTGTTGGGTTTGTTCTCCAGCACTGATGTTTTCTTTACTGGCAGTGAATCGTAGTCCCAGCAGCTTGCCTAAGCTCATACATTGCATACATTTCATGTCCCACGCAGTTCATTGTTCACACTTTGACAAAGTCACACCACATGTCCTTGGGGTATTGTCATTTTACATCACAACACAACAGCATACCACATTTAAATGATGTATAGCTTTTCTCTCCAGACACTGAACCAACCATGACTCAAGACTGAAGAACGCCCATCCATCAATCACGTATAATTCAATACATGCAAACATCCTCGACCGAGCCGAGCAGCTATAGAATGCATGCATTTATAAACAGCTATGGTATCTTTGATGCCATGTGTTCAAACCTCGGTTTGATTTTCCGCAGATGTCCTTGAGATACATCTATGTCTAAACTTGCTTGCTGGGTCACAGTGTTATTAAAATGCATTGCGGTTTTCAAATGTAAATTTCACACATTTTCCATATTGAGAAAAATAAGGGATTGTGTGCTCTAATTGTCTACTGGCAAGCAATGATATCCAGGCTTAAACCTCTATGGCTTTTATCCTGGAGGAAATATTCATACTGCATTTGTACTGCATATCTAGAAACCTTTTACATCAGGAGATCATGAGATTCTAATTCTATCAGCAGCAAATCATGTGTCTTGTTTATACTTCAGAATTAGCTGATTAATACAATGCTATTGATGGGAACATTTCACCAACATGATATTGTACCATGCCATGATATGCTAATGTGTTTGCCTCGAGGTTCGAGACTCAGGTTTTGTGACTAGCTTGCTTTCCTCAGGACCATACACATGGGAATATCTTGAACACATTTAATGAGCATTGCATTTTCTTCACTGAACAACTACTGCTAATGTTCCCTAAAGCAAGGGAATTAACCAACAACTGCATCACTGAAGTTACTTTGGGGCCAGTGGTAGAATAGCAGCATCACAAAGAACAACAGGCAACTTTAGGTGTAGTCCATCTGCTCTTATGGTGAAGGCAATGTGGGTGTCAGCAAAACTGAATTAAAGCAAAGGTAGAACGAGGGCTCAACCAATTTACAATATGTAGCAATTTGCCTTGAGCTAAGACAGCTACAGCTAAATGGGCAAAACTGTAATGTGGAAATGAGATTATCTTGTCAGAAAAAAACAATTCAGACCTCTTAGTTTCCACAGATTTGCTATATTTGCTTAAATATCCATACCCAGAAAGTCCAGCAAGAAAGCTCATACTTTACTTCAAGCAACAACCGTGTGAAAGTTATAGTTGAATTTGGTACTACTTTCTATCATAGATGTTTTTTTTAAATCAAAAGGGAGAAAACAAAAACAAAATGCCCCCCTTTAGATACTCATGCTCGCCCAGCGTCTTAATATTTAACGTTGTACCTTTGACTGAAGCCTCTTCTATCAAAGGCACATATTATCCCTGGAAGTGGTACTTAGAGGAATATGGCCTTAGTTTGGCCTATAGTTTTTGCTTATGTCTTAAAGAAAGTAGCTGTAGCAGCTTGATGCAAGCCAGGGCCGTATGTAGGGTCAGTGGACATAAGGGGCTAAGCCCTGAAATCTTTAAATTAATCTGGGGTCATGCATTGATAACTATTGCAATATAAATCACTGCTATATGAATACATTATTATTATTATTATTATTATTATTATTATTATTATTATTATTATTATTATTATATTATTATTAATTCAAACACTCCCTGACCGCTGTTTTTGGTACACCTATGCAATTGAATGCAATCCAATAGCTCTGCCACACACTTACACTTAGAAAAGTTCTAATGTTCACATTTCAGAGAGGTGTTGATTCAACTATAAGTGTATTAATGAGGCCATAGTTAGTGGTGGTGTTGTTGTACTGGATTGCAATTATAATGGAACATGTTTCTAATATGCTTCCCCCTCTCGTGTATGTAGATGGGCTTGACAACATTTCAGAAACACATAACTAAATAACTAATTTTTCAGCCACTCTGGGTTTGAAATAAGAACCTTTCAATTTTTCAGTTTCAATTTCCAATTTTAATTTCCAATTTTCAAATTCAATTTGATTTGTACTGTCAAATCACAAAATGAGTTGTTTCAGGACACTTTACAGATAGCGTAGGTCTAGACCACACTCTATAATTAACAAAGACACAATAATATCCCCCAATCCCCCCCCCCCCCCCCAAAGCATTTAGTGTGACAGTGGCGTGGAAAAACTTCCTTTTTACAGGCAGAAACTCTTGGTGGGTGGCCATCTGCCGCTGCAGCTTGGGACACAGAGACACTGATACAGATATAGAGAAATATGATTCATAATAATTATAGCAGTTGGTATGATGAACAGTGGCAATTATCCCCACTTTAAGTATATATGTTCTTAAAGCTGCACTTTTACGTGGCTCTTTGTAGTTTTGCTTATTTAAAGCTAATGTACTTGCACTTATTACTTGTTGTCTGGAGTTTGCACCTACAAGGTTGAAAGCACTTACTTGGAAGTCGCTTTGGATAAAAGCATCAGCTAAATGACATGTAATGTAATGCTGTGAGTGAGCACTTTTACAATGTAGCTGTCATGTGTTGTGTATACTTTACTTGCTTTGTTGACTGTCAGGACATAAGAGCTAGCCACTGGGCTCTCCCCTTAGCTGGTGCTCCCAATATCAGTGGCAGGAGCTGAGAAAAAAAGTCTGTAGGAGTAGGGGCTCTCGTTTCCATTCCTGCCACACTTGGCTCAGGCCATTCCATTTAAAAACGCATGGGTTTCTATGACTGCATTTAGTACAAAAAAATACCATGCATGATAAACTGTAAATTAAGCAGTATTGCTGGGAACATTTGGCCCTTGCTGCTGCCCATGGCTTAAGCTAACTATTTTTTCAGCTAACATTAGCATGTGCATCTGCACCTTGCAAAAACACATTACCGTTAGCTAACAACTGCTGTATGACACAGTCCATGGCCCTGTTGTGTTTGACTGTCAGTGACTTATGAGGAGTTGACTTTAGCCATTGGCAGCGGGCCTCAGGTTCTTACCTTTTTCAGTCGTAGAATCCCTTCTTGTGTCTGCATGTCTGTGACAATCTCGAACATGCCTTGGTCGTCTCCCTCGATGATGTTATACGTTGACTTGGCATTTTCGCCGATGTCTCTATCATTTGCTTTCACCTTGCCGCCCATTTTCCCTATGGGTAGGTCTTCAGGTATCACAAACTCATACAAACCTAGGGAGGAACACACATAGCTCTTTGGTTTCGACAAATCTTGATCAAACTGAACAAAGTTATGAAAGCATATTACAGTATTGCATCATCATTAGACTTTACAGCAGTTGGAATTAGTTTCTGAGGAGCCTGTTTTAATGAAATTTACAAAATAACATTTATTTTCCCTAATTATTATCAGAGAAATACTCATTGAAAGCAGCAGTTATTTGTTTCTCCTTCGAATTTGATTTGGGACGTTTAAAGTCATGGTGTTACGTACTTTTAGAGAACTTTGGTGGATTGTCGTTGATGTCCGTTAGTGTGACGGTGACAGTCGTAGTTCCAGACAAGCCCCCCATGTGTCCTCCCATGTCCTTAGCTTGAATGACCACCAGGTACTCCTCTCTCATCTCCCGATCCATCCCATGAAGAGCAATTTTTATGGTCGCTGGAGGTGGAAACAGTTCATAAAACATTGATGCAATTATAAACATGACTGATACACTCTGCACATCATTGTAATGATGCTCATGCGAGTATGCACAAGCACGCACAAGAAAAAGCCAGGCATACTGTTACCTTTACACCCCCCTTACTCCCCAGTTTTGTAGGTTGCATTATTTTAGACCATAACTTTACAAAACAAGGACTCCCTACAAAGCAGAGGTAAAAAAAATAAAAAAATAAAATCCCTGGCAGGTTTATTTACAGTCTAAGCAGAGCATGGCAAGGTGGCCATGGCTGAGCCAGTCCCAGTACCGAGAATCAGCTGTATTTGTTTTTTGAATGTGCCGTTCCGCCGTCTGCAGTCATTTGTATTCTGATTGAGTGTGAATTATGCTGTCTGTCTTGTATAATCTTGAATATTGTATGCAGAATGGACCTTATTGACTCTGCCACGGCGCTGAATATAAAAAGGGCTCAGCACCGGCATATATGGCTAATCCACTCAGGAAACAGAGGCCCGCAGGATCATCAAATGAATATAAAACCCCTCATAAAACCCAGGCTTTGGCATGACACAGTGCCTTGGTCCTCTGCTGCCTCACACAATGAGAATATGCTTGGCTATGATGAAAAAAAAAACGTAGGAGGGGTTAGGATGTTGTCTGTGCCTGCATTTTCCATTCTTGTGATAGACTTTCCTTGGAGATGTAGCACAATTTCAGGGTTAGTTTTGCTTTTGGGAGTCACGCACAACAACGATGATCTAAAAAACTAGAGAATGTGAAGGACATTGGAAACAAAATAGCCACCTAACTTCAACAGCAATACCACATTGGAGGAAGGAGCCATAACCTTGTTGTGTCACTTCCACCCCAAGCATTACATGTTGCCATTGCCATAATTCCCTTCACTCTATACATTAATAACATCTCCACAGTAATGAGCAAACAAGCAACTTTCTTGGCAAAAATATGCATGTGTATTTGGTGACTATGGGAACAGCCTAACATACCGATTTGGACCATTCCATTTTGGACATTATGAATATGAATACGAATATGAATACAAAAAACTTTATTGTCCACAGATGTGAAAATCTTTCTTCTGTTTCACCGAGAATACAAGAGAGACAGGACATTACAAACAGTACATAGCCAAGACGGCAAGACGGACAAAACAGACGATACATTTCATAAAAAGTGACTTTAAAAAGGTTACATTTACAAAACTAAATAAGTAAATAAGTATATAAATATAGCCTACTAAAAATGATTGCTGCAAAAACCTGCAACCCGGAAGTCTGCCTCGCCCTACATTCCATTCTTAAGTAGGGTAATATGCATTTGTGTTATTTAGCACCTTCACAGCATTGGGGATGAAGGATTTTTTAAAGATGTTTCTATTTGCTGTTGGTACTCGCTGTGTAATGGATGGGAGGGGTCACTAATCATTTTCTCAGCTTTGTTTGTAATGCGTTCCTCGTAAATACTGCTTAATTGCTTTTGTGGCTTCCCTATAATTTTTGAAGCCATGCTCACTATTCTCTGCAGTTTGTTCCTCCTTGGGATGGTTAGTAGCGCCATAGACCACTACTCCCAGATCCAGGACCATAGGTTTACTTTCACATTATGTCTCCATGTCTTGTCCATGTTTTATAGATCTTCCCATCCACCAAGTGAGGTTGATCTTGACTTTTGTTTTTTGTTGACTTTGGCTTTAGTTCATCATTGCTTGGATCCCACACACACCACTGCTATACAGTATATGTTAAAATAACATAACCTTTTTTTTGTCCTTTTTAAATACAATAAAAAATATGTTTATGCTTATTATATGTAGAAAAGTATTAAGGTGGTTACCATTTTAATTTCCCACGAACTGGGCTTGTACTGTACTTGTGATTGTATATGTCTATGGTCTATGCATGAAGTTATATATATATTGTTCAATCATCCACTGAAAGGAATAAAAGAAATGTCAAAGAAACCCTGTTATGAAAAGTAAAGTAAATATAAAAAAAGAAATGTCAAACACACACGTAAGTTGTAAGATATATTTGAATGTTACAGTCATATATAGATGCTGGGACCAGTGTCATACCATTGTGAATGCAGTAACAGATAAGGGACCCAACAACACATTGAACCCTTTAATTCAAAATGAATAATTAGTAATTGCACATTATCATTGTGCAATGATTATCGGTGTTGCCTTTATGAATCTGAGCTGCTGTCCTGTGTTTTTGGTTTGCTTGTTTGTTTCTATTGTTTGGTCTTTTGTACTGTTTCTCTCTCCTGGGGATGTCATAATGAATCCATCTTCTACTTGTTGTAAAACTGAAAACCAATACATTCATTGGCAAAAGAAATAGAGCACTGCAATAGACAATGCAACGGACAAGTGCTGAGTTTCACATGCAGTAAATCCAGAGAACCTTTAACCTTTAAATGCTCTTAAAGATAAAAATGAAACCGGGAATAGAAAAAGGTACTTTTTTTAAGCACCCCTAAGCTGAACCACAATATTCTGAAGTGTATCGTCTCACTTGTCCTTGTAAATGTGCATGGGACACACACAGAGCATCTGAAAGATGGACACAAGGCTGTCATCAAAAAAAGAAATGTGTCGCCCTTTTAAACCATTAAGATGCCCAATTAAATAAAGGATTTTAATCTAACTTTTCTCCCACCTTATTCTAATATCTGCTACACATAGTAATAATCAAACATATATGGGCGTTAGTTAGTGTGCAAAAGCAGAACTTATACATCAGGGCTTCTCAAAGTCCGGACTGGGGTCGGATCCGGACTGAACAGCAAGTAAATGTGGACACAGCCCATACCTTGTGTAATCAATACAATACGTTATTTATATACAGTACACTGTTGGGGACAAAAGTCTACCAAGTACTCATCTTGACTGGATGTTACTTACAAGTTATAAGTGAGTTGATTGTTATTTTGTTATTGCCAATCGTTCCGGACCTATGACTTTGAAAAAATAAAAATTAAAAAATCAGATGCAGATCTTTGAGTAATAAGATTGAGATCCCCTGCTCTACATGCTGTATTATGTCACTGGTCTAAGCAGAAAAAAATAGCTTTGACTGGCATCAACAAGGTAAACCCACCTCTCCTCCAGTCACGCAAACAAATGAACCCATAAATTAAAAAAAGGCAACACAAACAAGTCACTCGTCCTCCAGCTTCCACGCACACACAAACACACTTCATGCTAGACGCAACACTCATCTCTGTTGATCATCGTTAATTATTCAAATTAATTCCTAATCACTGAAAAGGGAGGATAGACAAACACTCATTTCCATAGATATTTGCCTCAATTTTTTGTTTTTTTCCCTCACCGACCATTAACCAAGTGATGAATTGGGGCATGATGTTTATTTATTTGTTGAATGCTTTTCATTTCCAATGTGGCATTGTAAGTGTAAAAGACATTCTAATGGTTGTTTTCCCCCTTACCTTTTATTTGTCATTAACATTCATTAAAACATCTGGCTCACTTGAATGAGCCATCTGCATGTGCACCGCGATCACACAAAGCATGAATGCTAATCCTTAAATTGTCTTTATCAACATGCTACATGCTGCAGATGCTCGGAGACGGAGACGCCTATAGTCCTGAGGAGGACCAGCCCGATGTTTCTGTTGAACTAAGCCTTGGTCCTAATTATGTGCATACATTTTGATACTCCCTTTTCTTGAAGCTTGTTTATTGTGCGCTGTTTTCCAAAAATTGTGAGCAGTCGATTTCCATCTCATTTCTTATTAATGTAATTTCCACCATTATTTAATCATATTGCTTACAGACACATGTTAAAAAGTCAGCTGAAAAAGAAATTAAAGATCCAATCTGGAATCTGTTTTGAGATAATTTTATGCATGGTGACGCTCCTGAAGAATGTGCCTTGTGAAATGAAGTAATTATTATTATTGTTATTTTTTATTATGAATTCATAACGCATGATGATGTTACACAGCAGCATATGAGTACTGGCCCATTTAGCATTTAGGACGACCAATAAGCTAATGGAAACACGCAACTCAGTGGTGCCCGTATGAATCTTATAATTCAGTAGTTTTACTAATGACTTTCATGCAACCCATTGTTGAAGTATACAGTGTGTTACTGACGATCAGTGGAACTAGCTAAAACAGGCCAAACATAATAGAGAAGCCATTGCATTTGTATTTATGAAGTCTCAATCAACGGAAGAACATTTACAGGGTAATTGCCTGACATCCTCACCTTCCGCTCTCTGTGTGTAGTCGTTCTCAAACTCTGTTCTTTTTTTGGGAAAGCTACACGCTGAAAATGGCAACTTTTGATGAAAATTTGGATCGTGCAACAAGGCAGACCTGCTTGGTTCATTCGGGCAATGGTTGTAAAGATTTACAAATAATAGGTTTACGGCATGTACGGCATTTATTATGTAACTGGGACGTTTGGGGACCGATTGGAGAAGATTGCTCTGGGCGAAGTACACACAGCGATACGCTGGAAGAGTAAATTAAGTTTAACCAAGTATCCAGCTTACTGAAATAACTCACGTTTCGGTATTGTGTCAACAGTTAACATAATTTAATATTCTATGTGGCGTTTTCTTTTGCGGGGTGCAAATGTTCCACCAAAACAAGTTTCTTCCTGTGACTATTTTGCAGAGCCACTGGGTACGCTTTAAGACGGCCTTCACAGAGGAGGGACAGAACAACTTCCGGTTCAGCCGAGAACCGAGGAGTTAAGGAGCTATCAAATAAGGGGCATGAGATGCAGCCGCTGTCACTGAGTCTGGAGCTTAGCGCCGCCCAAGACGATTGTGATTGGTTTAAAGAAATACAAACAACCCAGAGCATTTTTTCTCCTATCCCAGAATGTGTGTGTGGTGCAGATTGCTATGATGTATCCCACCGATAATTTTGTTCTCACCCACATAGCTTTTACTTCCTGTTGTGAAAGGCTACATGTGTATCACTCTTATTCAGCAGGCCCAGGGTGATTGTATTATCCAGATTGCAATCATGCGTGAGTGATATTGTGTGTATATAATATTTTCTATTAGTGATGTCAGTAGCTGCTGTCTGACGAAGATCTCTGAGAGATCAAAATGTTTCCTTATTAAATGTATTACTGTAGGAGCCACATGCACAGAATGGGGTCTTATTTCTGTTTCACTCAGCATGTGTCAGCTGTGTGGGTGCTTTTGTAGTTATTTATCCATGCAACAACATTTTTCTGCATTATTTCATTATAAATTTCCTCATTTTAAGCTATAGTGCCCCCGCTGATATGATTGAAACATAAGTGTGCAGCTGTAGAGGGAAGGGGTAGAGAAACGGAGCGAGGCCCGGAGCCCGAGTCATTAGCAGCCTCATGCAGTGATAATCTACAAGCATTTCAAAAAACAGATGGGCTGAGTTACCTGCAGTCCTTTTTAAGCTATAACCAACATTGTCAGCTCCCGTTTAGCATGCATTTGCTAATGTTGTCCCTTACAGGCTTGCCATAAAGAAGTTATGCAGACATACACATGGTGTTGAACACCACGCTCGTTAACAAAGTTGCCATGTTGTCTTCTGATTAGTGTTTTTTTTCTCTTTTTAATATAAATCTCTTTATTGCCCTTTCAGAAAATGTATGCAGGTTTAGCCTAATGCACAGCAATAGTGTGAGGTGACTTCAGTTGAAGCAGCAGGTGGGGAAGCTGTTGCATCTCCACCTGCTGGAACCTGTACAACCTGTTGCACCTGTGGGCAGTGCACATGTACATTAAAAACCACCCTCTCACTGCAGTCACATCTGGCTTTCTTTTTCATTTCAATCTACACAGCACGGAGAACTCTGGTGCTAAACTCAGGCAGTGTTATAAATGCATGTAAACTGGTTTACAAATGTCACATCATTATCCCACTGTTGGCTTCTAATGGCCGCCGGGCTGGGTGTGGCCGCCGGGCCACACGCCGGCCTGGGTGTGGCTTATCTGTGTCATGGAGCTGAAAAGCTGAAATGAAGCAGACTATGTAATGCATTTGATTAATACATTTTACAGATTATATTCACATGGCAGTGAATAATCTGTTTATAACTACAATTAAATTAAATACCTGTAGCCATCACACAGCAGCAGGACCAATACCACCGTCTTTGGTACGTGTGTACCAGTTATACAGTCAAAGTCAAAATCTTTATTTTTCAGAAAACCTTGTTGCCTTTAGGTGAAAGAAAATTGGTACGTGGTGTGAAAATATATTTTTAGTAATCTAAAGAAGTAAAAAATTAAATAAAAAAAAAAAATTATAATTGTGCACCCAAATCCGAAAGATTACGGATCTGGCATTGAGTAATGAAAACGGCCCAACTCGAGGGGCGGCGCCAAGCATGCATTTGAAAATCTCACTGCACGCAATTGGATAATACTACGACCAATCACAACGATACACAGGGTGACGTATCCAGAGCCCCATACGCTTAGCTACCAGCGGAGCTAACTGGTAGATTAAACTGTCGTCATCTGTTTAGCTCGCCTCTGGCCTGCTTATATCAGATACACCGATGTGATTGGTGCAGCTCGGCTACAAGGGCATAGTTAATGAGCATCATTACTCAATGCCAGAGTGTTTTCAAATTACGCTCTTCCGAGAACTCTGGATTTCCAGGGTAGGTCTGATACACAGTTGGGTCCCGAAAGCATAGGCCTCACAGTTAAGGTAGGAGCTTCCCCTATATCTGCATCTACAATAAATTAGACCCTTCTGAGGTAAATGTATTCCCGACAGTGAGTTGGGACATACTTACATTGAGGCTCAGTCAAACTGATAGCCCACAACTTGACCTGATGTGACTTTGTAAGCTTATTCTAAGTTGAAGCAGGTATTGAAAAAGTCAAATGTTTAAATACTGAAAGGTTCTGGCCTGATGTGCTGGCTCTGTCAAGGAAAAAAAGGACCACTGAAATAATCCATAGATGTAATCACTGTATCATTGTTAAGCCTATTTCTTTCCTTTTTGTCCCATTATGGGTGTGGCGTTCTTGCACTACATTTTGTACTTTATTATGTTCTCCATTGGTTAGAAACTGACAAAGCATTTGCATGCTGTATAAATGGCTCACATAAAATGTAATGAATTAAGGTTTCGATCTCAAAGAGATCTCCGTCAGGCTTTGTCAGGCAAACAATGAATAACACAAAGAGCTTTGCCTCCCCCACAGAGGTGTCCTCCTTTTGTGTAATACTGTAAAATAGTGTAATACTACAGCTGCTTACACTTAGCAACACATTGACATGGCCATTCTGCACAGGTAACTCTTATATCCAATGTGTCAAACATGTTTCAAAATGGCCTCCAGTGTGTGACACTTTGGCTTAAGGTGGAGGAACACAATCCTCACAGCTTTGTGCCCACAGAATAGACATTAATCTTAGCATTCTAAAACACCAACAACCAGAGAACTGCACTTACCAGAGTTGGGGTCTACAGAGAAATATGGTTGTCCCTCCAGTATGCTGTAGACTAGTTTAGCGCTGTTCCCGTACACTGGATCATCGGCATCTGTAGCTGTTACCCGGGTAACTGGGGTACCTGAGGGGCCAAAAGACAGACTTAAGAACTATACCTCTATAGGCAATCATCTCTACAAAGCTATGGCAATCAAGACAAGCCTACTCAACCCTATGTGGGGTTGATTTGTTCAAAAAATCAGATCCCATCTGTGTCAGACAAGCTTGACAACACATTTTAAAGTGTGTTACTCTGAAATATTAGCGATTCATATCAGTATATTTTGCATTCAGTGCATGAGGGACAGTATGGGAATTATTGGGATAGGGAGGGCAACTGAACCATGTGGTTCACTTTAGCAAGGCCCTCCATAGCTTTATCAAACATTTCACGGAGAACTTGATATAGAAAAAAACTGCAAAATCCCCCCCACCCCCATTTATGTCAACAAAATATACAAGTGTTGAATTGGTACAACCTTAATAATGCATATATTTAAAACTGTGTACTTTTTTTTAAAGGTAATATGAAAATGGAAGAATAACTTTATTTCAATTTATGGCAACTTTGGAATACATCCCAAGCACTGCAGCCACTGAACCAAGAGCTACTAACTGAACAGACTGTCAGTGAGTAAACAAACTGGGCACAGGCAGCACTTTTGTGAAATTAAAAAAATATATTAATATAGTTTGAGATAAATTTAAAAGACCCTCCACTGCTCTTCCAAAAATGTTGCACTATCCTCACAGCAGAAATAAGACATACACACATACTAATAATTGTTGTGCAGTCCTTACACACAATAATATAATTAATAAACTTCTGAGTCATTTTTAGTCTGAACTAAAAGCAACATGATATTTGAAAAGGCATGTGTACCCATGAACAAACTGTATCTATCATTGTGTCACCCCAGTCCCTTAATTCATTAACAGTTCTGGCGCCATAGTGTCAATTACTTGCGGCAAATGTGACGTGACTTCAGATTAAATATTTTATAATGGGTGTTTGGCCTAAGTGAGCAAACCAGTCATGTCAGTGTTGATTAGTCTTGTAGCCTCTTGTAATGCTAGCTTCTGCTGGACACGTTAGCTGGTGTGCAAATCAACGTGACTGAGATGGATGTGTCACATCCTTATTTTGTAACACAGCGGGTAAAGTAACCTGCCAATCAACTGTTGGCCAAGTTATGCATTCACAACTGTTGGTCTTGAAGAACTGCAGACCTCTATTGTACACACTAAAAGGTTGTGCGTCCCTTGGAAACACTCTGTGAAGGTTATAAAATAATCTAATGAGCCGAGCACGAAGAAAACACGTGCTGAGAAGAGGTTGCCCAATTAAAAGTTTGCCTATGTTAATGCAACCGTTGCCACATGTATTCTTAAAATGCTAATCGGATATCACTATAGCACTAGAGCAATTAGCCATTACCTTCACACCAACAAAACTCAATGTAGCAGAAAAGAGGTCCTTTATTAAACCAGCTCTTTGTTTGGTTTGCAGGAAATGTGCAGGAAAGGGACCTTCAACAACGCCACTTGTGCCATTAGTTTTTTGTTAATGAGATTAGTGCCAATTCAGTCCACCAACGGTGGCTCCATTATGAGGTATCAGCGAAAAAATGCATTGGAAAAACTGAATAGAAAGAGACTATTAATGCAATTAAACTCATCTATTTTAATTCACAGTGACCTAGCTTCTCATCAGTCTCAGTGTGAGGGAGAGTGTGTGTGTGTGTGTGTGTGTGTGTGTGTGTGTGTGTGTGTGTGTGTGTGTGTGTGTGTGTGTGTGTGTGTGTGTGTGTGTGTGTGTGTGTGTGTGTGTGTGTGTGTGTGTGTGTGTGTGTGTGTGTGTGCGTGTGTGTGCGTGTGTGAGGGAAGTCTGGAGAGCAAAGAAGCTGACATGCTGACAGTGAGCAACATGCAGGCAGTAAGCTACAGATGGTATGGTAATTGTTTCTGTGAAAGCTGTTTAGAGGTGTTCTGACAACAAAGGGAGGCGTCCCTTGTCGCAGACGGCACAGGTCCTGCCGCAGGCACCTAAGTCTGCCCACTGCAGATGAAAAGGCTAGTAGTCCTTTGACTCAGGAGACTGGGGTTTGTGTCCTGTGTGAAACCAAAAGTCACCTGTCACTTTTTGAAATTAACCAAGTTTTACAGACTAGTCTGTGACGTAGTGACATCTGTGAAGTCATGTTACATCCTCATTTTAGTAGTGGACTAGTTACGTGATTTATTTCTGGCCAATCGCTAACTAACTAACTAACCCTAACCCCTAACCCTAACCCCACTAACTAACAAACTCACTAACTAACCCTAACTAAGGAATTTGTTTCCTAAACTTAAGTAGTTCGGTTTCACAATCTCCACTAAGTGTTTAAATCTGCGCCCATTACATTAAACAGAACGGTCACATGATTAACATTTCCACTGCGGTCATGTGTTACAGTCACTTGTTTAAAACGGCCACCATGCAGCAGTAAATAGAACGCTCATTGACAATCAACCTATTCTGTCGTTTAGTTATGAGGATGTGTTGACCAAAGATGTTTTTCAGATTCAGATTCATACAGACATCTCCCTCTGTATGATGTCAGCTACACATGTCAACCATTGATTAATAATCAGCACAGCATCTCTGGTCTTGTAACAGCAAAACAAAGCAAAAGCCACCTCTACACTCTAACTGGAAGAGCAGTCTCACTGTTGCAACCCAATTATTTCACAGTGAGAGAGCCTCAAGTGGTCCTCCGAGACATCGGGTGTTCTAGTAATTTATAGTCTTATGATGGCCCATGCTGTTGTGTTGCCAAAGCTTACCTTGTAAATTTCATACTGCTTGCTACACCCCTTGCCATTTGCAGTGTTAAAATCACAGCAAATCAATGAGCGCTCTTTCTTCCTGTGTTACTGTTTCTGTTAGCTGCGATAGCGCTAGCAAAAAAAACAACATAACTTGATGTCAGCTGCTGATAGACTTGGGATTTTCTCTACTTTAATCCACTAACTGACACTTGAATCACTTGCTCTCAATTGGCATGAAAAAAAAACTGTGAGCATAATATTCCATTAAATTAACTGTACTCAACATTAGCTGCATGTGTCCCAATACTTTAAATCTACACACCACATTGGAGAACACCTCAGGATGAGGTTTTCCATGTCTGCTATTCACAGTTCTGCGGTTATGTGTACGTTTCCCACAAACGTGTTAGACGAGTAAATAAAATGTTAAATAAAATGGGTTGACAGAATGTAAGAAAACATAATTATATAAATTGTATCCCACAGGTGTGTGCAGTAATCCAAATTGGTGTTCTCATGCAGAAGCAAATTATATCCTGTTTGCCATAGGTCTTTGCCAATTGTCAAATGAGCAAAATGAGAAACAGCAAAAAGAAATTGCAGCTCCTTTTATTCAGAGATAAAGAGCCTTATCTGCCTGAAAGTTAAATTACTGCTACTACAGAGGGAGAAGGCGGCCATCAACACATCCATAATTATGAAAAGTACCTTTGTGATTCTAAAAGGTGTCTGACTATTACAAACAGGCTTTCTAAATTCAGTTACACTATGGACTGAAGTGGGGGAAGAAGAGGGTAGGAAACGAATCTTCATAAAAACAGTGGAACCGCTGGAGCATTAAATTGCTCCCTCTTTCTTTCCCTCCCACAGGGGTAAAAGGCTCCTCACCACCCCTGATAAAAAAAGGAGGGATTAGGAAAGCCAGTGTTTTGGTCCTGTTTCAAATCAGTGCAGATTAGCTCGTCCTTCCCCTTGATAATGCTCCGAAATTTCAGGGACACTGCAGAAATAGATGCAGCTGTAGGCCAGGCAATGGGCACAGAAACGCAATTGTAGGAGGAATATTGTCTCTAGCTTTTATTTGAAGCCTGTAGCATTGTGGCGATTACAATAATAGCAACACCTAGAAACATCCAGGGATAAAACAAAAACAAAAACTGAATGGCTGCAACAAAACAAAAGCAGTGCAGGCAGGAATTAGGTATGTAAAAAGCCTCCAAATGCAACCGATGGCAGCTTTTTTACCTAAAAAGTGTTGCTGACACACCATTCTTGATCAAACCTGTTAGGGATATGGCGGTGCAATCATGCAATTTCCTGTCTAAATGGATTTGTCTCACTTTTCTCTTGCTGCCGAGCAAATGCCCAGGCACTGAAAGATTACATATAACTGTTTCCTGAAAAGCAAATCTCCTTCTGTTGGTTTGGGCAGTAGCCCACAGAGTGACACGCGTTAAGCATGTATGAAAATACAGCCTGCATTTACACTTGTTTTCCCACGCTAAGTGTAATCTCATTAATCACATCCTGAAATTCCCGGGATTAATACCACACTATTCATTTAAACACACATCCTTTTCAATGGTTGCCATTACCGTAGAGTACATGAGTCATTAATACAGCTGTTGTTTTTTGATTGAAGGGCCTGGGGTTTCTAAAGGGGCCCCAGAATAAAGACATGGGGGTCTAGCCTCCTCTTTTATCAACGGACGGAAATAATAGGGCACACACTTCCTATTTACTCTGTATACTGCCTCAGTGATGGGAAATCAATAGGAATCTTCCTTGAACCAGAGAGGGGATAAATTGGGGGCTGCAGCCCGATGTGACACACAATGGCTGTGGAAGGACATTGCAGCTTATTTCTGTAGCGCATTATCCCACAACACAGCTCCGTCTGTATATAGCCTGCTTATTTCCTTAGAAGTATTGCACACATAATCAAACAGTGGAAGGTCATAAAGATGTCGCTTTGAGCCATCACGAGATGCTCATTTGCCGACTGTACACTGCAGGGTGGCAGGAAAAGGAAATGAACTTGAACACTACACTTGCCTACGTGTACAAATATGAATAAGCATGATTAAGTAACCAATATGTTAAAATTCAAGATGCTCATTTACCCCAGTTGGTATCAAAAAAAATACTGCTGGATGATGAAATGAAAATGAGGAGTACTGTATTTTTCTTTTTGTATTTTGTCAATCAACACATTATTGTATGAAAATGTGTGTGATGGGCTCCTCCGCAATTAAGTGCCTTGAAAAACTATAAAATAAAACATGAACTACTGTGAAAAAGAAATATTCTGCAAAGGAAAAAAAACTGCATTGCACAACACTATTACAAAGTCTTCATTATAATGTGTATGTAGACAGAGGTTCTATTTTCCAGTTAATCTAACAAGAACATGATCTGCTTTTCTCCCCCATTGCCCAGAATTCACCCTCAGCATGCTTAGTGCAACTCAGCAAACCGCACCACAGGGAAGCAGTCTCCACTCAAGTGCCGTCATACCTATCTTTGCTCAAAAGAATGTGCCATTACAGTTCATTTACTAGTGCTGGAAGGCTAGACTTCTCCTCCATACCCCGACGTCCAACAAGCATGGCAGCTGTGTAACATCTCAGCTCTGCTCGGCTTGGACCAGCTCAGAAGCGTGAAGGGTAGAAGACAGGGGCCATTCATATGCATGCAGGCACTGAGCCATAGAGAAGGGATATCACTGAGGCATGGGGAGAGCTGTGGGCTGCATGAGGCATGGGGCTAACAGTGCCCTGCTGTGAGCCCTACCCGGGTAAAACAATACTGTTTATGTCTGACTGGCTTTACACTGCGGGGGACAAAAGACAAAGGGAGAAATAAAGACAGGAGGAGTAGTATGCATCGCAGCACTGAATTCCTGGCAGTTTATTGTAACAGTAAGGTATGCAAAAAGCAAATATTAGATATAAGAAAATGTTCTTACAACAGGGAGCTTTCAGGTGACACCAAACCCTTTAAGTAGCCTAAAAAAGTAAAATGCTGCTGTCTCAGAAGAACTGATCAGATAGGGTTGTTTTTGACCATTTCTGAAAAGAAAAAACTTATTTTGGATTTATTTGAGATCAGCTCGTTCGCTACAAGCTACTTTCTGCAAACAAAATTGCACTAGCTGCTTAAAGCAAGCTGCTAAAACACTAACAGTTAGCTATTTGCTACAATAGAGAGCCGTAATTTCTAGGTTTTCTAAATGTCTGTTGATGATCAAATGTCATTGTTTGTTTGATATTTCTGGTTTTAGTGGCCTTTCATAAACACCATTTCCCAAAAGCCCTAGATCTTTTCCGGCTAAACATCACAGCTTGACAAAAAAAGCAAGTCCGTGGGTGAGCCAAGGGGCTGCAGTTGGCGTTATTACAAAAATCTTTGTCTATTATAATAATAATAATAATAATAATAATAATAATAATAATAATATTTTTCAGAAGACCAACTATAGAAATGCGGAATGAGAGAACAGAGGACTGGAACAGACGCATTGGCTGCTTTGCTTAATGAACCTGCAGGCTATATGAGCTGTCAAACAAAGCTAGCTGGTCTCAACCTAGTATTGCAGTAAAAGCTTCTCTACCTACATTTGTCAGGCCACTTAAAGTATGACTCCAAATTAATGTTAAAGTGCTCATATTATGCTCATTTTCAGGTTCATAATTGTATTTAGAGGTTATATAAGAATAGGTTTACATGATTTAATTTTCAAAGAACACCATATTACATATCTATCTATCTATCTATCTATCTATCTATCTATCTATCTATCTATCTATCTATCTATCTATATATATATATATATATATATATATATATATATATATATATCTATATATATATACAAAAAGATATATAACACAATAAAGGACAAGTAAAAAGCCAAATATGCATAATATGAGCACTTTAATCCATGTATGCTAGACAGACAGGGGGTAATCCCACGCTCCCCCCCAACCTCAGAATGCATCCACTGGCCAATTGGAAAATTGTTCAACAAAACCATGTCATAAATGATGCTGAATGAATAAGGAACTGCATACTGTAGCTGCTCCCCTGCCAGTCAGTCTCAGACAGTCTATCTGTTGGCCAGTAAATATTTGTCTGGTCTCATAACAGCCCCTTTTCTTACAACAGCACAGTGCAAACTAATGTAATGAACCCAAGCATAGTGAAAATGTAATAATGCACCCCATGGCAATGACTGTTTAAGTTAGTCCAGAGTTCACTTAGCCATTGCTCTCCCCCCCCTCCTGCTTTTCTAGGTCAGAATCATGGCATGCCAAACCCTTTTTTTCCTAAAATGGCTGGTCTGTCCCCTGACAGCGCCATTGCGGTGACAGGAAAGTGATTATGTATTGATCATGATCACATAGAAACTGGTGTTGCTCTCTCTCCTGTCTGTGGGCAGAGAGGATAATAGCTCATGATCAGACAGGGAGACAGACAGCCCATCTCTCCAGGCAGTGCTGCCAGCACTATTTCTGGACAGTACCACTACCACCAATTTGATTGAAATGCATGTGCACGGATGGGGAATAACGCAAGAATTAAGAGGCGATTAGCTCTCTGAGGCAGAGTATTGTCAAACACGAAGTGTAGCGCTGTGCAGGCCAAAGCTCTTGATAACACAGAAACGGTTGTAAAGAGGTGGAGAAAACAAGCGTGTCGAGGCATCCTTTCATCCATCCATCCATCCCTGTCCGTCTATTCTCTCAAAGGAGAAGATGACATACTTGGAGCAGCGCCAGTAGATTTTTCTACAGTAGTCAAAGCCAGTTTTAGGTTCATGGGCTGCAGATGGGCATTTATCGCAACATTACAGCTGGACAGTGAGGGATACCCTTAAACAAATAATCACTTACTTTTTTTCATTTTTCCAACGCAGCCACAAACCTCCCACCCATTCATTTGTCACCATTTCCACCAACACTCATATGATCTACAGCCCAGGCTGTGACTAAAAGTGGTTGCTCTCCTCTACCATGATGCTTTATATTTATATCTGAAAGATATAAGTATTTTGGATTACATGGAGGCACAGTAAATAATTGCAGGGCAGGAAAAAACATGGTCTCTCTCAGCCCATTAGTCTTCATAACAGGACTAATGCATACTCATGCTAAAATGCATGTTTCAGCAGGGCCGCAGGGCCACAGAAAGCAGCTGAGGAACAGGGCAAATGAATGAGGAACACCCTGCGGAGGCTGAAAAGATTAGGATATATGTGTTTATATCACGATGTAACACACTTTTCAAAATTAGACTTGGCCATATACAACATGGGCCAGAGGAGGGCTTACAGCAAGGAAAAGAAATATATTGAAGATAAGATATGGTTGTCAGCATTTAAGACATTGTTCCCAAGAGCCAGTGATAGATAAGGGATGCTGCACTTTTGAAGAGTAAGGGGGCCGTCACACTTAAGCACATATATTGTCATTGTTGTAGTACAATTACTAGTCTTTCATAAGACAGAGAGGGAGCCGTCACAGAATAACCAGGGACATTGTTTGAGTGTGTCCGTGTGCTTGTACATGTGTGTATGAGTATAATACATGTCAGTGTATGTGACATCCCTATTTCAAGGAGCCGGCTACTGAGTCTACTGCCTTGACAAGCCGTTTACAGGAGCGGCAGGAACCAAATAATTAAGAGGGTCCTTTGTTCCCCGCACTGACATGTGCCGCCATTTTAAAGGGTTCTGTCATTGATTCACTTTAATTAGTTCATAGGAAATGTGTGCAACATGCAGATAGAGTTCAGGACTGGAAGTCAAGGACGGAAAATTGGGCACTTCACAAGTTTAATTGCTCCCAAGGCATTTACAATGGCAAGGTAATAACAAAGAATAAGGCAAAGTCTATTGTCTAATGAACAACTTTATCATGGGTAAATGAACAAAATGTAGCTTAATTTGAGAACTCTCACAGCCACAGGGGCAAGAGTGTTTAATGTGAATTATGCTTCCTCAATAAAAAAAAAATAAAAAAAATGAAATAAAGAAGGAAAAAAAACAAGTTTCAGCATAATACAAAACTGTGGTTGGAAATAGACTTGCGGTTAATATTTTTGCCGCACTACATCAGCATTAGCTCCTCAGAGTGGTAAACCAGAGATCAAAGTTATTACTTAATTCCAGAAATGAATTACTTATGTATACACTGTTGCCAAAATGCCCTTAACAAGGCGTGTAGCCCACTACTGTTCCAGCTGAGCTGCTCAGAGGCCAACAGTAGACAACTTTGAGTGTGTGCGCTTGTATATTTCTTTGTGAATACAGAGCAACTGTGCACCATGGAATAACACATGTAATAAAACTATCCCTTTTTTGACAGATATATAAAACAAGGAGGGAATTAGCAGTGAAATAAAAATACCATGTCCTGCCCACTTAAAGCTGTAGTGCGTACTTTCTGTCTCTCCCATGATGAATTCTACGTAATGACAACAACACTGTTGAAGCATCCACATGGCGCAAGCCTTTGGTGGTCGCGCACCACCCCCACCCCTCCTCCACACAGTTGCTAACACGGAGGACGAAAAACGATGGCCTCTTCAGAGTAGGTCATTTTCTTGTAATTTTTATGTCCTCTTCATCTCCAAAGCCGAACGCTGCTGTTGTCCTTTCTTAGCGGTGACGTCAAATGCACCACTCCGGCTTCTGTGCACGAAAGTCACCCGACGACACCATTTTGTAAACATAGCCGTACTGAGTAATACAGGAAGAGAAGAGTTTTGTGGAGCTGATAGGCCTAATACGCTTTGTATCAACTCATGTGGCAACGCCTTGAATGTAACGGATGTTCATTAATATAAAATAGTCCTAAAGCTTTAAGCCAGAGGTGTTATATTTTAACCACACATACGCGTCAACCAGCCTATGTACGTGTGTTACTGGAGGATTCCACTAGAGGGCAAACCACAGAACTCCGACCTTATAGGACTTTCGGATTTACTTATTGTTAATTCTGAGATCATTGCAGAAAAAGTGTCAGCGGCGCCATAGTAAATGGCATGTAGCCCATAAATCAAGCATGGCAATTGTTGGGTCTCTGTAAATTGTAGACTGTGGTTAAGATGGTACTACTCTGTCTGAAAAGTGCCATGACACTGAATAAAATTGAAATGAAATGTCAGGACAATTCAATTCTATGTTTCTCTCTGCACTGCCCCTACTGTCCCTGTGTGTATTGCATTTTGCGGAGGTGCAGCGTTCAGGACACGCAAACCCAATGCAGGACATCTGAGGCAGCCATCATGCCCATGCATTTCTCTGGCTTCAAACTTCCTGTTTGAGGATTCTTGTTTAACTTAACTGTGTAGCTTCCCTGCCTGTCCATCACACGTCTCACAGCGAGTTAGCAGCAAATGTCTTCAGTGTTAAATCCTTCTGCAAACTATCAGGCCACATCAGCAGGGAGAAAAAGAACACAAGATATATCAGCAAACTTGACTTGACAGCCAGCACTGTGCAGCCTTTCCGACACTGAACATATATGTTTTTAATGGGTTTCTTATTGGATGTTTTTTGGGGCCCAAGATGAACACAAAATAATCTGCTAAAGTAACAATTGTGTAGAATAGAGCCTATTAATGAGTAACCCTCTGCTTACTTTCATGGCATGGATCCACTCATTTTTACCTGACTTCACAAACTCCTAATCAATGGTCTACTCTGTAAGTCCCACCCACTTCCGTTGTTCTAGCTGGCAGCAACATGAAGCAGCATGTGAGGGCCCTCTGTGTCTCAAATGGTTGTGTGATTAAAAAAAAAAAAAACACACCTGTCAAGCCTCACCATCTCCTACCAGTCTTAATGTGTGCCTAGTGACAACAAATGGCTTAAACAGAAACCTCAGCTGGCCCCTCCTACATTGTTATCGGTGACGATGTACCACGGTGATGCTCCATGTCCTGTGAACCAACCCGCGAGATAGATTCCACAAACTGTTTTAGTGCTAATTTCACATTAGATGCATGTTTTTGTCTGCCTTCTTATCACTGGTTACAAGTGGGCAGGGCTAAATTATAAAAATGTGATGTCCCATTCCCATGTGCCAATCAAAATTCAGTGCTATTTGAATCGGATTCTGATAACTGTTGGTGGGTTGTTTGCTCACTATACTAGACAGGCCACGGTCAATCAATTCTGATCGTACCACAGCCACGCAGTCTTGATAAAAACAGATGAGTTCTTTACTGTTATTTTCCGAATAAATAATACAAATAAAAAATCAAGAATGTTTAATGCTATTGATAACAACTTTAATACTGGACCTCTAACATAATGAGCATGAAGTAATCTCAGATCTAAGTATGTGCATTAAAAATTCAGCTATCTGTAACAGACTACATTTTCTTTAGGTGCTAGCATGAACATTGACATTATCTTAGAGTGTGCTATTTCCATGTTCTGTGGGCAGCAGCAGCACTGGGGATGACGTTGCATTAAAAACCAAAGGACAGAGTTGGAGGGAAGCGTTTCCATCCCTCCCTCAGCAACGTCTCCCCCAGGCTGCTGCAGTGCAAGATGTGCTCTGTCAATAGTGTCTATTCTTACAGCCTGCAGAAGTAAAATAAAAATGACAGTGGTAGCCTATAACCCCAACAATTGGTCCATCTAAAAGCAACGTGTTACAGAGGTCTCCCACCTCTCACACAACTGCATTAAGATGCTGAACTCCACTGAATCCAGCCATACAGCGGGTTTTAGCGCCGGGCACCTTCCAAGTAATACACTCTGTCATCTGACAGCCGTCATGGAGCGAGAAGGGTTAAAGCGTTTTTCCCAGAGGAATGTTGAAATGTACCACGTCTACGTGACTGGTGATTTAATGTCTTCGTCAGCCGGTGCTATGCTGCCGTCTGACAAGCAATCCATCACAGAGAACACACAGACAGAAAGCTGCACGCCGCCACATAAAGACAACGCCCACGGCGCGCACCTATCGACACACACATGCACGCTGTCTCTACCATGTAGAGAGAGACATGCGCTTGTGCACTTGTTAACATGCTGACAGTCATAAAACACAGGAAGGCAGACATATGCACAAACACCCTCCAAATACTGAGCAAACACCTAACCTGCCCTTTAACTCTCAAAGTAGGTGGCTGAAAGCAAAAAAAGGGAAGAAAGGGAGAAGAGGAGAGCGACAGGAATGTTGGAATGTGGATTTACACCCCTAGTAATCCCAAGGTTTGTTTACACTCCCAGAAGTGAAGTGAAATTTTAAAGGGCTATCTCTGTAGCGTGCTGGAGAGCAGATTCACCCAATTACACAGCAGCCCCCAGTGTGACATAGTAAACCTGATGTAGGATTGACTGTGCTGTGTGTGCGCGTGGCTTTGTGTGTGTGTGTGTGTGTGTGTGTGTGTGTGTGTGTGTGTGTGTGTGTGTGTGTGTGTGTGTGTGTGTGTGTGTGTGTGTGTGTGTGTGTGTGTGTGTGTGTGGATACCAGACTGTGACTGTGGTAAAACCACAAAGTGACTAAATCCATACTGCAGCGTTGAGAGCAATACAGCTGCCAATGCTCCAATACACAAACAGCGAGCGCTGGAGAAGGCTGCATGATGCCACAAATCAGCCGCCTGCATGACAACAAGACAGGAGGGTAACACAAACAGTAGCCAGACCTGAATTTGATATCGTAAAATATGATTAAAAAACAGAACATTTAAAGTACTACCTGAACAAGAAATTTAAAAAAAAAGGTTACAAAAAAACTAGATTACGAGCAAGGCCATAAATTCTGATGACACAATATAAGCAGTGAAAGCACGGCAGGGCGGACGAGTCTTCTTTTTTTTCTACTTTCCCTTTATTGTATCAGACAGCTGAGGCATGGCAGTGACTGTGCGAGGTGAGCCAGGCGAGGGCTTTAGTTAATGGGGACAGACATCAAGAAGAGGGCCTCGCCCCGTACTGGAGATTTGATCCTTTCGTCTTATCAGCTTCTTTTTCAAATGACCTTGCTGTACGGACTTTTATGCCTCTCCCCTTTTATTCTCTGCCGGTGATTGGATGGGCTTCTCTAGTCTCAAATCTCTGCCACCTTGATGAATGTGTTCCACCCCTATATATGTTACATTGACCAACGCCGCACCCCCCCCCCCCCCTCTCAACTGCCAGCTACCGTATGGCACATGAATCTTAGACCTGTGGAAAATGTACTTACACAACACATGACCACATACAAAAACACTGCCAATAAAGATATTTGCTAAGCCTCTTTTTTTTTCTCTCTCTTTGTCATTTTGGTCTTTTTTTGCAGTTAAATCTACACTGTCTTTGTGGGAGCAGAATGTAACTTTAAAGAGTGTTATTATGTCTTTCAATGGGATGCAATCGCTGCTTTTAATTGTAGGTGCTGGGTGCCTGCAGTGTCCAGATAGCTCTGGTTGGTAACTTAGACATTTAATAATGCAGACATGGAGGGATGAGAGTACAGGGGGATCCTGTTCTTGCAGCTCAACACTGTAAAATCACCTGAAGCATGAAAACGGAGAACAGTCTCCAACACACATACACACACACACACACACACACACACACATGCACACACACGCACACACATGCACGCACACGTACGCACACACACGCACGCACGCACACACACACACACACACACACACACACACACACACATACACACACTCATGTGTACTCTTGGCTGCAGAGCAAAGGTTCTTGTCTTTTTTCAAAAAAGCAAAGAGTAAGTGAGGATGATCCACACAATACAAGATACAGCAGGAGGGAGATGTGAAAGAGCAAAGAGGGATGAATACAGAGCAAGGAAAGTGCACCCAAAAAAATTAAATAAAGCCCTACAACAAGACATTAAATATCCACAACAATCTTCTTCAATAATTAATAGGTAAGCCATGGCCGTGTACTGAAGGATGCGTATGAGAAAGCATCCTGGCGTCGTAGCAGCTATGAGTAAGCACTTGCCAAGTTGGCGGTGTGAACTAAAGAACCTTTTCATTTTGCCTGTTGTTATAGTGGTGATGCAGAGGACCTCCCACTCCCCAGCGTGACATCAGACAGTCCCTTGTCACTATTGGCTGATATATAACACAGCTGATAAGGACACCACGCAGACCCCACTCACAGGCACGCTAGATTACTTTGAAATAGAGCTTTTGTGTCATATTGAAGGATAAGGAAATCATATAAAGTCCATAATATGGGTATTATATATAGGTCTTAATCATCTGAAATGGATCTCTCCACAAGTCAATAACATTAGATATAAAATTACAGAACTGTACTACTCAGAAATAAATGAAGAAACAACAACAATGTTAAAAATAGTCCTCTGTCTTAACATTATAAACACAAACACGTCATATACTGTAACTGTACAGGAGAGAGAAGGTGTGGGGAATGATCCCAGCTCAGTGTGGCATGTTTAGAATAGGGGGCAAATTAGTAAGGGAGAAAAAAGTGTTTGAGCAGAGCTACACCGGACCTATATCCACGAGGTTTCACTGCCAGGATTGTTCAGGTGCCGCTGGAAATTCCGCCGGATGTCCGTCCCCTTCCTCTTTCTTTGTGTTGGCGTTCTAACCTCTGGTGGATTTCTGAGGACTATGGTTAACTGCTCCTCAGATCTCTGCAGGCTAAATCCAGACAGCTAGCTAGACTATTTGTCCAATCTGAGCTTTCTGTTGCACGACTAAAACAACTTTTGAACGTACATAAAAAAGTTCCTTCCCGAGGCTATTTTGAAGCTGCACTGTGGCTCTGTCCAAGTGCAGCCCAAGAGGATTGTGATTGGTTTAAAGAAATGCCAATAAACCAGAGCATGTTTTTCTCCCATCACAGAATGCTGTGTGGACTCTCCAGACCCTCCTTTGCAGCACTGTGGAGGAAGGTCTTGCGATGCGAGACTGCGAGACTACACCAGACCTGTCTCCAGTATGATGTTATTTGTACCCGGCCTAATCACTGCAGGCATTCGCAGCAAACTTCACTGATCTCAGATCAGACTGTTCCATTGGCGTAAATCTGATCTAACAGTAGGGGGGGGACAATAAACATAAAATCTCTGAAGAGCAATTTTTGAAGGGGACACGAATAATACAGCCACAATTATACTCGTAGAGGACATGTGTACACAGAGGAAAACCTTAATACTATCATTAGTGTAGCATGGAGACTGTACCATTATCCTTCTTTTCAGTGTTTCTCTTGATTCAATGAAAAAGCTGACTACATTGACCAAAATATTTTTCTTTAAAACCATGTATTTATTTTTAAGTTGTTCACAATCAAACCACAAAAATACCTTAAAAAATAACATTTCAAAAAGTGTCCCCATATAAAAGAAATACAATACTTTTGTAGACTTGTTAAATTAGCTGAACATAATGTAAATTAGCGAGCCACTGGTAAAGCTCATCTGCTAACCCTGACAGCCACACACCTCCAAAAATATGAACTGAGCTCACTTACCTGAGACTCTCCACCTGACTGGCCCTGGTCTCTCTGAGACTCTCCACCTGACTGGCCTTGGTCTCTCTGAGACTCTCCACCTGACCGTCCCTGGTCTCCCTGAGACTCTCCACCTGACTGGCCCTGGTCTCTCTGAGACTCTCCACCTGACTGGCCCTGGTCTCTCTGAGACTCTCCACCTGACCGTCCCTGGTCTCTCTGAGACTCTGCACCTGACTCCTGAGACTCTCCACCTGACTGGCCCTGGTCTCCCTGAGACTCTCCACCTGACTGGCCCTGGTCTCCCTGAGACTCTCCACCTGACTGGCCCTGGTCTCCCTGAGACTCTCCACCTGACTGGCCCTGGTCTCCCTGAGACTCTCCACCTGACTGGCCCTGGTCTCTCTGAGACTCTCCACCTGACTGGCCCTGGTCTCTCTGAGACTCTCCACCTGACCGGCCCTGGTCTCTCTGAGACTCTCCACCTGACTGGCCCTGGTCTCTCTGAGACTCTCCACCTGACTGGCCCTGGTCTCCCTGAGACTCTCCACCTGACTGGCCCTGGTCTCCCTGAGACTCTCCACCTGACTGGCCCCTGGTCTCCCTGAGACTCTCCACCTGACCGTCCCTGGTCTCCCTGAGACTCTCCACCTGACTGGCCCTGGTCTCTCTGAGACTCTCCACCTGACTGGCCCTGGTCTCCCTGAGACTCTCCACCTGACTGGCCCTGGTCTCCCTGAGACTCTCCACCTGACTGGCCCTGGTCTCCCTGAGACTCTCCACCTGACTGGCCCTGGTCTCCCTGAGACTCTCCACCTGACTGGCCCTGGTCTCTCTGAGACTCTCCACCTGACTGGCCCTGGTCTCTCTGAGACTCTCCACCTGACTGGCCCTGGTCTCCCTGAGACTCTCCACCTGACTGTCCCTGGTCTCCCTGAGACTCTCCACCTGACTGGCCCTGGTCTCCCTGAGACTCTCCACCTGACTGGCCCTGGTCTCCCTGAGACTCTCCACCTGACTGGCCCTGGTCTCTCTGAGACTCTCCACCTGACTGGCCCTGGTCTCCCTGAGACTCTCCACCTGACTGGCCCTGGTCTTCCTGTTCCTCAGTTCTTTCTGTCTCCTTTGCCTGTTACATAGTGACGTTATTATTTCCATAAACACCCCTTCTTATAAAGATGTTACCAAATTGTCTTGATATGAGGACTTATTGTACTTACTTGGCGTTTTGGTGTAGGCCTACTGAAAAATGATCTTATGCCTGTTTTCCCTTTTCTCTGTCATTTTATCTAAGCAACAACAACACAAATCTTTAATAGAAGATGTCTAAATATGTGTTAGATTCATAGGTTCACCACGCGGTCATATTATAATTCTAAAATGATCTTGCGTCCTTCACATAAATATTAGGTTTCTTCTGGGACAGAAGATATATATTTATCTGATCAGCCACTTAACTTCATATTGAGCAAAACACAACTGTAGAGCTTCAATATTAACCTTCATTTTAATTCACACACATAACGTTAGGCTTATCGCCGTGGTAACGTTAGTTGTAGTGGGTGCATTTCTATCCAACAAGCTATTAAACAAGCTAGACCACATTATATTACACTAACATAGTGGACATTTTGTCATAACTAATTCATTAATTACTCAGCATCATTTCTATTTGAGAAAAGAACAACTTTATCCGATGTTTAATGTGAATAAAATAGCCTTGAACCACCTACTTACTACATTCCTGTCACAACCCGATGTGACTGTGAGGCTAGTGCAGATCCAAACGTACAGCATGCAGTGGACCAAACCACTGTGAGGCAAGGGAGGGGAGACTCAAAATGTTTCTAAACTTAAAAAGCATTTCTTGGGGTTTGTATTGTTTTACTACTTACACAGATATTTTAAGTATACATCATTATGTTCTTTACAATACACAGCATTGTTGTAATGATATTTCTAGGGGGGGACAACTCTTAGATGGGGGGGTCCTGACCCCCCCGACCCCCCTGGGATTTACGCCGTTCGCTCATTCACCGTTCATACTACCGTTCATATCTATGAAAAGTAATACCATTAGGTTGGCAGTGAATTGCTGTATATTGTATGAGGCTATAAAGGACTTGCTATATTGTGTGGTAGTGGTGGGTGTGGCTGGGGGTCACAGGCTGAAGCTGCTGTAGATCAATGCTGGGAAACCACACCGGTGTTTCTCATATTTTTGCTGTTGAGAGGCTTTAAAAATAAAGTTTTGAACGCTTTATTACACACAAAAAAAGGACAATTTTACATTAATGTTACGTTAAGGCCATTTACAAGTCATGGTAAGAACTACACTATTTGTGCAAATGTTGCATAATGGCCTCTGTGGCTCTGGAGGAGTTTTGTGAAGACTAAAGCCGTCCACATGTGATCAGCGGTAACAATCACTCTGCGCTGGCAATGCCATTGTTTTCCTAGGGGGAGAGTGGTTACACCCAACTAGGCGGGAGCGCTACCGTTGGAGTTGCACAACGCTCAAAATTGCCACCGCACACGGCGCTAAAAGTTCAATTCATTTAAACTTTGACCTCGTTGACGCAAATCTTTCAAAGCGCAACCATTGAAATAACAGCTGTGAGGTAGCCAGAAGCGGTGATGACTCACTCCCAACTCGTCACATACTGACGCTTGGTCAAGTGGCTGTCAGTGTCAGATAGCAACGCTAAAATCACCCTTTAGGGTCTGTATGGGACGCACCGGGCAGAGCAGCAGCTCGACTGACGTAGTATTTATTAAGAGTAGAGTACAACAACCGTAGCGAGTAGTGCAAAAGACCAAAAGGAGGTTGGTTGGGGTGGTGGATGGGTCAAACAACACATGACTTTAACTCGTTCTTGTGCCGCGTGTCACTGAAACGTACATTTGAAACCCCACCCACCATCTTTTCCTAAACTTAACTGTCCCATTATTGTGCCACTTAATGTAAAGGAGTCACTTAAGAGCGTCAAAATGTGATGCCAAGAGTCCAGACCAAATGTGTCTAAATAGGGCTCTAAAGGAGACTTTCTGCGGCAACAAACGCCAAAGGCACCTGACCAGGTATCGCTTTTTAACGCACTGGGAGGGAGAATGTATGTTTTTTTTGGAGCTAGACCCAAATTAGAGACTACAAAGTAGGATATCTCTTTCTCTCTTGAATTGATTTTTATCATTCTTTGTTTTATTTTCCCCCAGCTTCATAGAGGTGCATTGCTGAATGAGTGTTTTTAAATTAAACATACTCATGATAAATGTTCCTTTCACAGCATTAAGTTATTCTTTCATTCTGGACAAGCTGTCTCTGTTCCTGCGTTACATCAATGGCTGAATGAAGCACACAGATTGAAATCAGAGCCAATAGATAACAAAGGCTTTACCACCCACTTTGGCCCAGCAGAAAGCCATGGATGGCTACAGTATTTTCATTATTGACTCAATCTGTTTCATTCTCTCAAGTAATCCATTAACCAATTAATCATTTGGTCAATTAAAGGTCAGGAAAAAAGTGAAAACTGCCCATTACAATTTCCTAAAATACAATGTGACATCTTTAAATAGTGTGTTTGGACTGTTGGTTGAAGATGAGATGTCCAAAACTCAAAGATATTCAGTTTACTGTCACTGAGGAGTAAATAAACTATTTTAAACTACGAAAAATATTCACATTTGGAAAGCTTGACTGCTTTTTTCCATTAAAGAATGATTCAAACATATTCATTGATTATCAAAATAGCTGGGGATTCATTTAATAGTTGTTAACTAATGTAATAACCTGTTTAAATCCACCTCTTTTTGCTTGATTTTTACCTATTTGCCATACCCAAATGGAAAAGCTTATAACAGAAGAACTCCAAGGCCAAAATGCATGTATGAGGCTTCATTTGGAACCGAAATTCTTCTAGTTTCTGGACATGTCATTAAAACACAACCTAAACTACAGCAGTTCAAATAGCGTTCAATACTGTTTTTTTGGTCCTTGTCTAAAAAACGTCATTTTTGAATAGTAATAACTAAGACATGCTTTATGCCAGCCTAGGCAGAACACCACATATACCTTCTACATCTGGTCAACAACCCCTGTATGAAGTTTCAGAACTCTAGTCCTAACCTAATTGGAGCTAGGGAGTTTTCATTATTTTGTATCGCTGGTGTCACTGGTGTCCCCGAAATCTTTGCAGCTCTAAAATACTCACTCAGTCACTCAGTCACTCAGTCACTCACTCAGTCTCGGCCTACCAGTGGCCGTAAGAAGGCATTACAGTATTTTCAGAGGATCAGTGCATGGCACTCCTCCCCTGCAGCACGGCTGAAGGGAGGATGCTGTGTCCTTGTTTTCACTCTCAGATTGATTAACTGACCTTGATACAATGATCAGCAGTGTGTGACAGTATGACAGCGAAAGATGAGTCTTACATGCATTTCAAGGCTGCAAAAATGTTCATTACAAACATGTAATTAAACAGGACAGTAACCTAGGACGTGACAGGTTGTGTGTTTAAAAAGAAAAAACAGTGCAGTGGCATAAATGTTTCAAAAAATAAATAAATGCATTCTGCCGAATTTCATTCATAACCTTTGTTTCCCTCATGTCCCATCGTACCACTGTTGACCCTGTTGCATGAAATCCATTTAATCACATCCACTTACATTTGTGACGGCCCCGGCTATTCACATCCTTCTCCTCATTGTTACGAGAACAGGCACACAGCGGCTTGAATACATGCTCTGACACTCGACACACTCTCTCATTTACCTTCCCTTTTTCGTTTTTCTTCTCTGTCTACATCACAGGCACGGCACACACACACAAAAAAAGAGAGGCAACTTTGTTTGAGAAACGGCACTGTGGAGAAAGCTGCTTTTTGTCCTTAGTCTAATTGAAAGTCTTTTGCTATTCATCGCAAGGCAACCAGGCCAGCAAGGGAGGCAATCTCATGCAGATCACATTGAAGGGCTTCATTACCTAGAAGCCGGCTACTTTTTTTGTTCTCCCCTTAAGGGAAGACCGAGAGAGAGCATTACTTCGCAAAAAAAAGCGATGGCGAGCAGAGGGGAAGAACGAGGGAGGGAGAAGTACAGAGAACGAGAAAAGAAAAACAAAAGTGTGTGTGCATAAGAGAAAGAGAGGGAGTGAGTTACAAAGAGTGAGTCTCTGCAGGCTACACAGGGGAGCAGGGACAGATTACACCTGAGTAACAGCATTTTTACGACGGCACGGCTTTATGCTAACACGGAGAAGGTATGTGTTTTAGTGCACATGTGCACGTGTACGTGTGTGCATTTACATGTACAGCGTGTGCACGTATGTCTGCCTGCACGCTTTAGAAACAAAAGAATGCCCCATGAGGCTCTAAAGGGCTTATATTACTGTATCTGGACCAGTGACTGATGATGTTACATGCATAATTCAGAGGTACATTGGATAATAAATAACATTTGATGAATTAGTAATACACCTTGTATGTGATATTGAGCAGCTGTGACTGTGCGTGTGTATGTTGTGTTTCTTTCCTTTCACTCCTGAAGAACATATGTGTTAGCTATGGAATATCTGGCTTTCCCTTTTTTTTTTCTAATTCACAGTAATGCGATGGGTAAGCGTGAAACAAAGAGATGCTGAATTAGCAATGACTCTGTATCTGCTGCTACAGGAGAAGAATGAATGTACACGGAAAAAGGAGTCACTGGCTTATTGACAGGTGACAAGTTTTCCAGACACGTGTGTGAAGAAAAACAAGCCTACAAATAAACCCACATGCACATACCAGTGGTGTAGTCGAGTCACAAACTGTCGAGTCCGAGTAAAGTCTCAAGTGACCAACGGTCGGGTCTGAGTCAAATCTCGAGTCCCAAGTGTCCAAGTCCGGTCCGAGTCCAGTCACCATTACCTGAGTTTGTGTCACTAGAGAATAGCGACTCAAGATGGACTCAAGTCCGAGTCCAGGACTCGAGTCGAACTCTAGTCCGCGTCCAGGACTCGAGTACTAGATCACTGCCTATTACAAATAAAGAAGAAACATCATCCAACACGAGAGTCCTATTTCATGAATCCTCGAGTCCAAGTCATCAGTGCGCGAATCTAAATCGAGTTCAGAGAATAGCGACTCATGTCCGTGCCCAGAACTCGAGTACTCCATTACTGGCTCACACACACACACACACACACACACACACACACACACACACACACACACACACATACACACAGACACACACAGATCACAGATGCACAAGTGCAGATGCTGTTGCCAAATGAGGTGAGATAGATAGGAGTAGCAGGTTATTTACAGAGAAACTGCAGCATGTCAGTTAAATCCTTTCTGCCTCGGAGGCCTGTCCTATCCCCATTTAGCACGGCCATAGAAAAGGGCAGGCTGGCATCCACGCTGCTTGGCAGTTAGACAGGCCTGAGAGAGCCACAGCCTTGGCCAGGTTCACTGCTCTGACCCCCTTTCACCCCTAGCTCAGCCTGTGAGCCGCCCACTACCATCAGCACGGCCCCGGTCTGCCACGTCCCTGCCCAGCCCCGGAGCCTGCTCGTCAGATGTGCCCCGGCCCAGCACTGGCCCAGCTGCCCACTATGTTAAAGGGCCAGGGGCCCCCTGCCACTCAGTCCATCTGCCAAGCTGCAGACCAGAGTCTAGGATCAGAGAAGAGAGGGACACAAACACCAGACAACCTCGCTCTTAGCTCCCTGCTCAAAGCTCAACAGAGATACACCAGATAAAAGATGCACAATAATTGGCTTTTTCTTTTACTTATGTGGGTTGCTGTGACCCTGAAGTACTGCTAAGATTTATTCATGTTAAACTGCATTTAATGCATTCAGAGTCAGATTTACCAAGACCAAGATATGTTACAGATTTACTGCAAGATCAGCATAGCACAATAATATGTTTAGGTATATCAAGGAATGGGATTTTTAATAGAACATCTGGTCCAAGTGGAGCATGAAATGCTCTGAAAATAGCTCAACTTTCCCCGTATTGATCTGAAAGACAATGCGTAGAATAATAATCTATGGGATTCGTATTGCTCTTCACAAAGAGCTATACAAATCAGATAGATGAATGGATGGATGAATGGATGGATGGATGGATGGATGGATGGATAGATAGATAGATAGATAGATAGATAGATAGATAGATAGATACAGTAGATGCTGCAACTAACGGATATTTTCATTGTTGATTATTCTATTATTTTCTTGATTAATGGAACAGTTGTTTGGTCTATAAAATGATGAAAAATGTTTAGGGTTAGGGTTGTGTTTTCCAAAGCCCAGGATGACGTCCTCATATGTCTTGTTTTGTCCACAACTCAAAGACATTCAGTTCACTTTCACAGAGGAGAGAAGAAACAAACAAATAATGACATTGAATAAGCTGGAATCAGAGAATTTGTACCTTCTTTTTTTTTTAAAGAAATTACTCAAAACGAATTACCAGTCAAAGTTGCCAATAAATGTAATAGTTGACTCTAAGAAAGATACATAGATAGATAGATAGATAGATAGATAGATAGATAGATATATGTTACACATGCTTTGGTGAAGTATACTGCAGTATTTAATGTTATCCTTCATGCAGGATTATGTAACAGTGTATCACTTATAAAACTGTGTGGTTATTAAGTCATCTGTGATCATGCAGTGCGCTTTTCTGCTGCACGTTGGAAACGCGAGACGATCCACTCTGATAAAGGTCTGCATCTTGCTCATTTCCATACGTCTCCCCTTGATCAAGTCTGCTCATTTATCGTCCAAATCTGTGATGACAAGCCTTTACTTATTTCTCCCAGCTGCCGGTGGTGATGAGAGCGTAATCAGAAACATCATTAAGGCCCCTACATAGACGGCTGTGCCTGTTAGTCCTGTTACCCACACCCATAATAACTCTGAAAATGCAAATCAACTCCAGGTAATCTATTAATGTCACTTCAATTTTATGTCTGCGCTCCAATTTAGCAGATCTTGACACATTTGGCGGGGATCCGTGCTTCCGCACAGGTACTCATTTTGCTGGGGTTTCAGAGAGCACGGCCTGTGCGAAGAGGAGACGGGCCATCTGTCTACACGTCCGTGTATTAATCGTCTTGATAATGAAGCACACTCACAGTCTAACACTCCTGGGGCAACTCTCACACAAGCTCCATCCGGCAAAACAACTTTCTGCAAGTTTGTTTCGCAGTGTAGCAATTATTGTTATTCTCACCCCCCCCCCCCCCCCCCCCCCCCCCTCCAGGGAGGCTGGTCTTCATCCTAATTACCTGAAGCGTCACTTCAAGCAGACTTTGTAATTTCCAACTACATCACAACCCTCTTGTTAGTTGCTGAGGGTTAGCAGAGCCTCATAATGCCTGCATATGGTCGACAGACATACTGGGGAATTTGTCAGCTTGTACTGGCCTAAAAGTCAAATACCCCATTAACAGGAAAACGGGATCCACTAATCCTGTGAGATCTGTGCAATCCGTGCAAATGAATTAGAATTCTTATCATGGCCAGACATTGACAAACAAGCATCAAAATGAAAAAATTGTAATTGAAGTGACAGGGAAACATAATTATCTAATGAATATACGTATGAAAAACTCAGAATATCTGAGAGATATGGAGAGGTGGAGTATACCAAATATGAATTGGATTTGAATTCTTATCTTTCAAATTAAAAGAAAAATACACATGGTACTTTATTGTCGGAAGGTTTATTTTTTATTTTTTTAGATATTTTTTGGGGCATTTTAGGCCTAGGACAGCTTTGACTTGAAAGGGGAGAGAGAGGGCGAATGACATGCAGCAAAGGGCCGCAGGTCGGAGTCAAACCTGGGCCGCTGCCTCGAGGAGTAAACCTCTATTGGCGCCCACTCTACCAGGTGAGCTAACCAGGCGCCCATTGCCTGAAGATTTGAAGCAGAGGAAATTACACAACCCATGGATTTATAAAACACATACAAAAATCTATTAGATGATCTAAGAAAAACACGTGATTAAAGCTGAGCTAATTAATATCTTTATACTGACAATGGATCAAATGAGGACTGTATGTGTAATGTGGAAAGGGTTGTTCATAGTAATAAACCTACAGAGATCTGCAATACCCAACAATACTACACAACTGTATCCCAATAATTACATTTATATACTACTAATTTGCAACAGCAAATATGTTTGGGAGGGAAAATATGTTGTGTATATTGTGTTTTATATTAATATAATGTTGTTAATTATCGTATTTACCGAGTCACAAAGTGTTGATACGCAACTTATCAGTAAAATGTTTTGTATGTATTTTACTAGTTTGTGAATGTGAGATAATACAACATCTGTTCATAACAACTGAACCCTTATGAAACTTTTTATAGTTATGTTTAGGCACTTGCAGCACCAACCCGTTCTCACTCCGAACTCGTAAACTATGGACGTTTGTATAACGTACCAGGGAGAGCAGCAGCTACACAAGCTTTAGCGAGTACTATGTAAGAGATAAGAAATTCCGTGTAAGGAGGTTGGTTGGGGGGGTGGATACGTCAAACACAGGACTGTCACCCAGGAGACCGGGGTTTGTGTCCCACGTGGCACGTTTCCTAAATTCGCATTCTTCTTTAACCGTCCTGTTATTCCTGCACGTTACAGAAACGTAAGCCCACCCACGACCTTTTCCTTAACATAACTGCGTCAAAAGGGCGACCAATAGTCCCAACCAAGCATGTTTAGATAAAGCATATATGATGCTAAAGGAGACTTTTAGCATCAATAACAACGACAAAGGCACCTGACCAAGTGTCCTTATTTTACGAGATGGGAGTGAGAATCTGTTGGCAGCACTTGATCAAGGTTAGGGACAGACTGGGGTATTAATGCAGAAGACGTCTGCAGTGACTTAATGCATGAGACTCAATGTGTTTATTAACATTTGACTAAAACCACAGTTTTTTCCTAACCTCAACCAAATACCTTTTTGTTACATAATCCTACCCATATTCAATCAAAAAAAACATTTGCTGTCAATTTAATACAGGCAGGGATTGTGTTTCTCATCAGAACACAATCGGGACACAGTGAGTAGTATGTAAAGGGAATTTCTAGGAGATAGGGTTGCACTACAGAGCTTTTCTACGGTGGCCAAAGAGAACTAAACACAACTTAATAAAACACAGGCAAATGAAGACACCTCAACCATTTTGATGATACATATGTTGCATTAAGAAACAAATGCTCTATGCGCTGAGTCTAAAAGTCGTTACAACAGAACAAAGTCTCAGGGGGATACGCTAGTGTAATGCTAACACTAGTGCGTAGCAAATAACTCAGAATCACAAAAGCGCAATGTTACAATGACATAGTTAGCTTATTTTTTTAACATTATTGACAAGTCTTCAAATTCATAATTTTTCATTTCATTACATTCATTCAGTGACCATGCATTTCCATCTTGTTGTGTTGGACTTATTGTTTCTGTATTTGCAGCTAACTTCTTGTTGCCATGTAGCCTAGATTTTGTAAAGTTAGGGTGTTGAGCTTTCCAGGTCAATGTACTTTAGCTTCTGTTTATCTATTGATTCGGTGTCACCCCACAACCTAATTTCCAGCAATGTCAGGCAGCTGTTTTCAAAATGGCTGACATACAAAGTTAGCTCCTAGCTTGCACACGTAGTAGAGCAGTTAGCAGCAAAATAGCATTTTATTTATTTATTTTTTCAGGAAATGGTGCATAGAGAAAAACAGAGCTAAAAGAAGAGTGGCTAGTTTTGTCAGGCGGCCAGCAATGCAAAACAAAACCTAAAGTTGCTCTGTGTCTGCTAATGTATAAATATGTTAGAAATAATGTTAGTGTTAGTTTGTTTTATTGCCCCCCTTAAAGTGAGAACAAGGCTGTTTTCCCTCATTACTATAAAGTTGACATTTTGGACATTTATTTCCCTCTGTGTCAAACAGAACCATATGGTAACACCCAGTCGAGCACGGCGGTCACAAACCCTCTACTGACATCACGCTTATCCTGGCTCCTTACATTAATGAGATCAAACTCTATTCTGACTGGCCAGCTCTCCTCCAGCACAGCCACCACCTTTGCTCTCCACTTCCTCTCATTGTTAAACTGTACTTCGCGAGACGGTCTGCCAAACAATTAGAACTGTAGTCACTTCCACTCTCAGCCATTCAGGAAAATGAAAGTCACAGAAAAGTCACAGAGAGCCACACGTCTTATCCGAATGGCCCCTTTTTTAAAATGAAGAACAAAAGGTCTTTCTCCTTCATTTCCCATTAACCTCAATGCTCCTTCACACACAGGAAACATGGCGACATCAGCGGTCTGTGTCACATATCTCATCCGGCTGTGGGGGCCGTTTCCTATATGGGGGGGTGGTGAGGTTCAATGAGGGGGGGGTTTCTACACAGGTATCTCGCCGTGGTCCTTGGCAGATAAAAGATGGGCGTTGATATTTGTCCCTGGTCTCACTGATACACTCTTGATAAGCGAGGAGCTGGTAAGACATTCATGAAGTCTGGAGTGGAACTGACAAGCTCTGTAAGTGGATAACATTGTCAAGAGAACCAGCCTGTTATGGTCTGGATTAGATTTTTTGGTTATTCCACGCAGGTGGGTTCCCCGCTAAGCAGAAATACATCAGCACACTCAGCACTGTCTGAACTCAATACCAGGAGTGATGCAGCATCTCTTACCATGTGCAGTAATTACATTGTAACGCTTCCCAGTTTCTCGTAGTGAGGGGAGATTTGCTCATATGCAGCAGACCTCACCAACATCTGTTTATTTCCTACTCCCTTTCCTGTGGACTTTATTAGTTATCCACTGCACAGCACACACTTCCACTAATTCACTGAGGCCTGCACAAATTCTCATTTTCAATGTGGTAAATATGAAACAGCACTCTGAGAGAAACTGGTGATTTATGAATATGAGGCGAGAGAGATGAATGTTTGCTTGTCCGGAGCATCAGATTCTTCCCCCCATAATGCCGCAGCACATGAAAACTTAACAAGAGGGAAACTAGTCGCAGGAAAGAAAAAGCCTTTCAAGCAAACAACTGAGCAAACGTGAATGTTTAATTAATCAGCAGTGACAAAAGGGAACAACAATCAACAAAGAGATGCCGATTTCCATTGCTTATGCATTATTCCCATTGGCAAATCACAGTACTGTCAACTACCACTTTGCTCTCTACCCCATCGCTATGGCTGTCCCTGCACTGCACCGACAAAAACCCTCGGAGGATTGCAATCCGTTTCAACTGAGATCCAAAACAATGAGCAGCAGGGATCAAGTAACCGAGTTCACTGTTGTTCCGTGTTTACATGGATTCTTTTGCACTGTTTTGTTCCTTTTTGCTTACACCGCCGCAGTAGTGGAATCTAACAAAGTACATTTACTCAAGCATTGTTCTTTACTTGAGTCTGTTCTTTTCATGCCACTTTCTAATTCTACTGCGCTACATTTCAGAGAGAAATATTGTACTTTTTACTCCACTACATTAATCTGACAGCTTTAGTTACTACTTACTTTACAGATTCAGATTTGTGCACACAAAACACATGTAGTTTAATAAACTACCCAACAATAAACCAATCAGAGTGTCATATCCCATTCCCTTTAAAAGCCAGGCGCGTTTGTACCTTGGCGCATTGCTATTATGATGGCGGATTTGCTGAGTAGGAAGGAGAGCTTTTCAGGAAAAGGAACTGATCTGCCTTGTGCATAAAATGAAAGCGTGCAAGCAGATCATATCATATTATTATTTCACATTGTAATATTTTTATTTTTTAATCTTTTGCATGTTTGTGTGCTGCTGCGCTTCCCTGTGTGTGTAACAAGCATAGTGTGGCCACGCTGTGCACGAGCCTAGGCACATTTTACTAATGCTCTGTTAAAATAACAGTGAAGTGCTGCGTTACTGACTTCAGACCAGGTTTTTGTTGGTCAATGATCACTTTCCGCTGCCTCAAGATAGCAATACGCCCAGAATGCACCTGAACACACCTCCCTGTAAGACCAGCACGCCCATGGCCGCACAGATGGGCGCAGGTGCATTTGCTATTTAAAAGACATGGGCACTGGACGGGAAATTACTTTCTTAAACTAGCAAAGACACTTGCGTCGGGCTCTGCGCTGTGCCGGGTGCTAGATAGGGCCCTGCGTTGATTGACAGAACGGTTTTAATTGTTTCCAGTTTGTAAAATGTGAGGGTTTTTCTGCAGTACTTTTACTTATAATACATCAAGTACATTTCCTGATGATACTTATATACTTTTAGTAAGTAAGTAACATTTTCAATGCAGGACTTTTACTTGTAACACACTATTTTTACAGTGCGGTATTAGTACTTTAACTTAAGTAAAGCATCTGAATACTTCTTTGTTGCCGCTGCAGCAGCAACAGCGGCTAATCAAAGTCGTCATCATCATGAGAAGCTGAAGCTAAATCGCCGTTACCTCAGAGAAGTGACGTAAAGGCTGCAACCTACAGATGGGATTTACCAAACAGATTCTGTTACATACCTAGCACCATCTGTCCTAGCATGTTATGTCAGCTTTGTGACAGGTAACAAGAGGACGCTCGATGAGAAAACACAATAACAAGCGCATAACGCCATACAACAGACCTCGGCACCCTCGCTGAACTCCTCCAATGTCAGAACGGCATAAAGACACACTCTGATCTCTTTCCTGCTACTGATGGAAACATTTTCTACAAGACTCCTGCTGCTCTGGGGTCAGCGGTGAGGCTCCCCTGAAGAAAAAAAAGAAGAAAAAAAACTGTGTACTGATCCACTTAGAGGCTTCTGCCAATCCTACATGAGCTGCACATTTAAATTATGTGATCATCCTGCAGTGGTCATTTAAATGCATGGATGGAATAATAATGTGAATATATGAATATATTAGCATACAGTGGACTGGAAAGTGTTTGCGGCAGTTTGTGTAACAGTTTGTGGGGGGGGGGTTTGATGGAAGGCAGCTCGTGGCGATTAGCATCAGTCAGAGTTGACATGCTAAGTGACAGTGTGGCGAGTGTAAATGCAAACCCTTTATGCTTTCATTTAGTTTAGTCTGTGTCATCTCTGATTATACTAAAAACACTTGAATCTTGAATAAAAAACTAACCTAGCACACGTTTTTCTACGGCGAGGTCTGTTAAGCCAAATTCTAAATGGCTTTGATACTAAATAAAGTGCTCCACAGTAGTTTCTGCTTCTAGTCCCTTTCCCACAGATTTTCCAACATATTACATCCTTAACTCTTTTCTAATCTTTCCATAAATATTTGATGGTAGTGATCACCAGCGCATACCACATTAGTGACTGCACACATAAAAATGTTCAAGAATGCCATTAAAATTCCACATTTTCCACAAATGCGCCACATGATGAGATATCGTGGCCCTTGACCTATGCAAAGTGGAGAATAGGCTTTTTTTTTAAGCGTGCCAGAAGGGCAAGTGCTGTATCTTCATATACTGATATGGCTGTATGGTAGCGTCTCTGAAATGTGCTTATTATGCTTTTTCAACTTCTGTAGAACTCAAGTTGTGCGTGGTAGAGTTTTTAGTATGGCATTCCCTGCGATCCTGATGTGTTCACAGGCGTAATTTACTCCCCTCCTCCCCCAATATTCAAAACTGGCCGGGGTAATAAAATCAAAGAGTTTACATGCTGTGGCAAGAAAATATTTGTTGTTAAGATGAACATCATTCCTAATAAAACATCCCGAAATGTGTAATGTTTTGAATCTGCAGAAAGTTTTGAGCAATAAAGGAGATTGATTAATTAATAATAACAATATTTTCATAAATAAAGACATTTGCATGCAGAAAAGGCACGCATTGTTGCAGAAAAATTCACCAGAATGCGGGAAATGAAGCGTTTGATGCTCAAAATTTCCTGGGGGACGATCCAGACACTCCGGTTATAATTTGTCCCCCCCCACTGTTGATGAATTTGAACCCAAAGTTACGCCCTTGGATGTGTTTATGAGTTTAATTTTGCTTAGTTTTTTTGCATTTTGTTGGTTGGACTTCTTTGTTAGTGGGCTGTTTTGTAGAGCAGTGGTTCTCAACCTGGGAGTCGCGAGATCATTCCTGGGGGTCGCCAGATCGCTGGGGAGAAAAAAAAATTCAATAACATATTGTAGACTGGGGAATGGTTTTAACATTACTGTGTGAGTTCATGTTTTATTGAAAGCTTCATTTATAAATCAGGAGGTCCTGGAGCACAGAAAGGGGTCCGAAAGCAGGTCAGGGGGAGAGAAGAAGTTACAAACGCATCAAAAATCCACAGAGCCTGGAGCACATTGGACAAGGTTAGGTGCTAGTGTCATAAAAAGCATAGCATTATTTGTTTACATGTATTAATCAGAGCATTCACTAAAATCAACCAAAGTGAGCAGCTCTCTCTCTCTCTCCCGTTGTCGAGGGTGGGTGGGGGGTTTGCGAACACCAACCTCATTATTCTTGCGGGACGCGACTCGAAAAGGTTGAGAACCACTGTAATGTAGAGGATGTAACATTAGCGTTACGCTGCCTAGCTAAGTGTATGTTTACGCTGGCAGCAGTTGTTCACTGCAGCGCTGAGCTATGAGTGAAGTTCTATCGTTTTGATTTATCCTTATTGCACAGTGTTTTCATTTGCCAAGATGCTCATAGCAGACAAGCATGTAAATAGGCACACTCATTTCCCCTAGTTCCTATTGAGTCATTATTTTGATGCAATAGCCCATTAGAGCCTCAGAAAATTTCACACACTGATTAGGCTGCTGTGTGCGGTGCAGACCAGAAAGGAAGTCTATTTGTTGTGACTCACCAACAGCAGACATTTCTGGAACAGAGGCTCGGTACGGTCCTTCGTTGAACTGCGGCGGATTGTCGTTAATGTCCTGGACTTTGATGATGAACTCAGACGGCGGCTCCAAGGGCTCGTCCGTGTCGGCGTTCACCACCTGGGCTGTTAGCGTGTACTCGGCCTTCTCCTCGCGGTCCAGCCTCTTCATGGCATGGATGTCGCCCGTTAGTTCATTGATGGCGAAGATGGTACCTGCGCCCTCGCCCGCTAGGACGTACTTGATGTTCTTGCCACCCACATCCAAGTCCGTGTGTAGCTGCAAATTAAAAAGGAAAAGAAAAATATTAAATGCAGGTGAACATGTGAAGTGGACTCCTTAGTTTGATCCCACTGTGTAAATGGACACAAGGATGGGTTAATGAATGCAAGTTGATATGCTCAGCAGATTCTAGAAGTTCTCACTGTGTAAATGCAGATAAGTGTACGGTGTGACTGTAATATGTTGTTTTTGCTGCTGTGCTTTGCGGCAACTAGTGTAGCAAGGATACTAAACGTGGCTCAACATAGCCTACACTTTGCTAAATGAGGCCCGCTGGGGGCAATAACTTTATAAGTAGCACAGGAAATGGACCTTAGCCTACATTGTTCCTCATTATACATCGCAAATACATCATACAAACACACATTGTGGGGGGATATTGCTCCCTACAGTGTGAAATTCACTGAACAAAGAAGCTGGAAGTGCTTTGAATGTGCATTCCATAACACGGCGAGAACAGAAAAGTATCAGAATCCATAAAAAATTAAAAAGGAAACTCTGCACATGACGATCCATGTTCACAAATAACTAGCCCTAAGTTACTGGGCGATACTGCATGTCCCTCATTATTTTGTAATTACAGTTTAATTAGTTCACTAAAGCTGCATTACAGGCTAGGCCGAGTGGTTGGCTCCCATTTGCAGAATGGGCTGAGTATAACTAATGAGTCTAACAATGCTACATAAGGCCGATGAAACATCGGTGGACAGAAGAACAGGCAGAACCTTCAAAGGTAAATCTGTGCGGGACGAAAAGAGGTCAGAGAAAAAGAGAAACACCAGGGCATTGACAGGAGGAGAAGCAAATAACTTCACATATACAGAAAGAGCACTTCTTTTACTGTAAGTCACCTTTCATATAAGCCTCTTGATCCCCAAGGTGAGTGACTTTCAAAGGGGAGGAGAGAGGCACCGAGCAGAACATTTACAAATCCAGCAATGTTGCAGTGTTGTAGTGACACGGCTGGAAGCCCTCTTCTTTTCAGTATGTATGTTTATTAATGTGCATGCCTCTAAAAAACACAAAGACACACACACACATGCACACACACAACTGAGCACACAGGCATGCATCACAACATCTGTATTCAGCAGCTTTAATTTCATTTCCTGCCACAGTGTTTCAACAGAGATCCCCGCGGGAGCGTGGTTAGGGTGCAGACTAGCAAGGTAAAAATCTGTCGGTGAGAATTCTGACCTCTAAACCCCCCCCTCCCCCTCCCCCCACCTAATGTTTTTTATACGCCAGCTCTTATGCATATACTCAAAGGTGTTGTTTGCAGACACTGACAAAGCACATTCACTTAAATTGTCACACCTTGCACTTTTGTTTTCCTAATTGTGCCATCATTTTACATGAATGATGTAGCTCATTAACACAAATGCCTCGCAACATCCTGCACACTGAGAATCTCCTTAAATGAGCTCAAATTAATGATCTGGTCTGTCATTGTTTTTTTTATCCTGTGTGACTTCTAGTGTGTAGTGGTATGCCTGCAGCTCGGCATGTATGGCTGTATATTTCCACCATAGGGGTGCAAAAGTACGGAGCCCCGGAGGTGACATGGAGGAAAAAAGTACTGTACTGTACAACACTGACTATACTTTTGCGAGATTTTGACTTTGTTTTTCAAGATATCAAGTTTTATTTGCGATATCTCGAGTTTCATTTGCGAGATCTCTCAAATCCAACAACCGTAGTAGCTAGCTAGTGGCGTTAGCTAGTAGCATGACATAATGATTACATCTCCTTGGTTGTCTAAATACATCCATTGTTTATTTTGATAAGCATTACTAATTAATACAATGCCAACGTGAAGTGTTATAATGAACATTGTCATTGACTGTTGATGTCAACGATTGCAGGCTAACCTTAGTAGCTAGCGCTACTAGCTAGCTACTAAGGTTAGCGTTATTGTTTGTTGGATTTGAGAGATCTTGCAAATGAAACTCAAGATATCGCAAAAGTATAGTCAGTGTTTGTCCCCAGTAGGCCTACATCTTTTTTTGTTTTTTTCTACGTTTTTTTTTTTTTCCTCCATGTCACCTCCGGGGCTCCGTACAAATGGACTATTTTAGCTTGCATATGGGTTTTGGTTGTGCCATTCCATATATCATACATATATGTAGCAACCCATCAACAATTTGAGCCTTAGTGTACACTGGTGTAAAAAAGTAATGCACAATAATATAGAAATAAAGTGTAAAGCTTGACTTTTATATAACAAGCGCGAGGACCTAGAGTTGTTTTGCCAACTGCTGTTTTTAAGGTCAATAATAAACTGTTAAGCACAATAATGTTGATTAAGTTGCATACCTATATAATTCCATAGAAACTGATTGAATGAGAGTGCACTTTTTGTTGTTTCGTTGTTGATTATTTGGCTTTGTATTTGTAATCTTATCAGAAAAAGGATGGAGATGTACACATCCGACGAGAGGCCTTTGTTGCATGTCATCACCCAGCTCTGTCTCTCTTCCATCACTTGCTGTCATCTCTCTACTTTAAACTATCAAATAAAGGCATGGCCCCACAAAGTAATAAAAAATAAATAATTCATTTTAAACTCAAGGTTGACTTTCTAGCTTTTGAATGCTCAAAAAAGCTAGTGATTGTCACCTTGAAATTACAATAGTTTACCACATTTAAAATGTGTTGGTTTATTAGTATGAATTGCTATATTCATTAGTTAGACTCCTTTACTTTCTAAAAATCAACATAAATATATAGAAAATATAAACATGAAGTCATAAAACCATTAAAACAGATAACAGAAAAATAAATGAAATAATCAAAAAGTAGGCTAAAGAAGGAAGTAATATAGTTCAATATCATCACTTTCAGCTGCTCTTAGATCCGCTGGCAGGCCGTTCTCAACTAAACATTTTGCTCTGCACTCTGGAACAACTAAACAACTTGGGCCAAATGAACTCTTACTTGTATCCACTGATATCCAAACAGCATGGTTTGGGTCCTTCGAGGGCAGGGCCTTGTACAACTATAAAAGGTGGAGGGTCATGTACCAGCCAAGCACTTTCAGGCTACATGCCTGAAAACAACACCAATGCATATCTACAACACACAACACGCATACTGCTTTCATTTGCTTTGGATGATCAATTCCTCTTCTTTTAACATCAGTTGCCACTTTGTATGGATGTCTAGGTAGAACAAGCCATGGTGCATTCTGGCTGACGAGTTAACAAAAATTACGGATGGATGACTAAATCCTCTACTTTATAAAAATGTCACATTGTGTGCTTTCTTTTGAGAGAAAAAAAGTGTTGTGCAATCAATCATCACTTTGCGAGAAACTGCCACCTTAACACCACATTTCCTTAGTTGAGCAGAGGTGGCTGTAACCAGCTGCAGTTCTTAACAATGATGTCTGCTTTAAATGCCCTGGTCGCCCACTTCTTAGACAGCCTTCGCACTGGAGTGCACAGGAGACCATCAAAGAGTACAATTACTAAAAGGGGGGGGGTGTCATGGGTCATTAGCTAAGTTGCCTGGGCAACTAAAACAGTCCCATGAGTCACTGACTTTGACTGTAGCATTCAGGAAACATGCAGCATACGGTACTGTTGCCATGATGATTATGTGCTAATACATAGACTGGAGTCCCAAAGCACCAATACAGTATTCTGAGCACAGGTGGTTTAGACACATAGGCTATTGCCCTGCCAATTTCTTTTTTGTATTTGACTAGTTACAGTGGCAGTAGTCTACATCGATAACATTTCATTTCCGCGATGGTTCAGGTGCCGCCAAAAAAATCAGCCAGATGTCCCTCATTTAGGACGGCTGTCTGTCACCTTCCTCTTTCTTTGTGTTAGCATTCTAAACTCTGGTGGATTTCTGAGGACTATGGTTAACTGCTCCTCAGATCTCTGCAGGGTAAATCCAGACAGCTAGCTAGACTATCTGTCCAACCTGAGTTTACTGTTGCACGACTAGAACAACCTTTGAACGTACACGTTCCACCAAAATAAGTTTCTTTCTGAGACTATTTTGCAGAGGCACCGTGGCTCTGTCCGGCGCTTAGCACCACCCAAGATGATTGTTATGGGTTTAAATAAATGCCAATAAATCAGAGCACGTTTTTCTCCCATCCCGGAATGCTGTGTGGACTAGCCAGACCCTCCTACGCTGCACTGTGGAGGAAGGTCTGGCAATGTGAGACTATAGTGGAAATAGAGCTCTTAGTAGCTTTTTTTCACTTAACAGGACGAGTCAAAAACATCTGAGAAGCTGTCATTGAAAACTATTTGAAAAAGGCAGGCACTGTCAAGAAAAAAAACCTGGCAGGTGATTGTATGAACCATCTGTCCATTACGTCCGCCATTGTTGTTTTGAACGAACAGTTGCGACCGTCACCAACACCTAAACAACGCCGGTAGCTGCTACAGCTGCTCACCGGATGCTGATTGGTTCGGTTAGCTGGTAGTCCAGACACAAACGCAATATTCATTCAAGCCTGAGAGAATACATTTTGGTATAAAATGTGATCCTATGCTTCTCACGTGATCTTGTGATATCGCGAGAACCGTGCAAGGTAAGTCTTCACTGGCTAAGTCTAAAGAAGACCTTTCGACTCCTCGAATGAAACTGAAGGGTACTACAGCTGTCATATGTAGTTTCCTTGTACTTGTTCTCAAAGTAAACAGTTGCTTCATTGTATGAATGTAAACAGAATATATCATCAAGAGGTAATAATGCCATTAGTGAGTGCAGCGTGTGTGTATATACAGACTGGGGACGTTATTATGAGTCTTTCCTTAGCCACTGTTGACATCCATATATTTTGAAGCTGCAGCTCAGGGTGATAAAGAAAACCTTGGTTGCCTGAAGAAATTATCTTGTGGCAGTACTTTACAGCACTGTCTGCTTCGTGCCAGAACTGTTGTGCACGCCCATGCACACGCACACACATACACACTCACATGCACACCTCCATTTGCCAACCACAACTCCCAATCAGGGTCTGCATGGGACTGCTTATCCTGTCAGCGGAGGAGGAAATATGTCAGTCCCTGCTGAAGATGAGCTTTTACGGCAATCACTTGAACAATCACTGTGTCCTAATGAGAAAGATTCTACAGATTCTACTCCCACCCACCTATCCCCCCCAACCCCCGCCTCGGGCCTGGCTTCCACATACTTAAGTGTAACCCGACAGAGAGAACTAATGATTTTGCTCCTTGTCAGGGCAAATGGTAGATAGGACATGTGCTCCTCCTATGTATGTACCAGTAGGACTGGAGAAAGAGAGGAAGACTGCAGCGAGGAGCGAGAGGGAGGAGATGTTGTCACTGTGATGCAACTTGTCAGCTTCTGTCTGCTAGAACAGACTGCACACAGTACGTCCGACTGCCTTTTCCAAATTCTACCTCAGTTAGTCCTCGGTAAGGGTCACTACGTTTGCGGAATTTCATCTGGGAAAAAACAGTTACACACATATACTGTATGAATATTTTTTATCATTGGTGAAGGATGTATTCAGTTCCTTTACATGAGTACACAATGTAAAAATGCACCATTCCTGCATTCAAAATTATATTTAAGTAAAAGTATTATCAGCAAAATGTACTTAAATGGACAAAAGTCAAAGTAGAAGAAACAAGTACTTTGAGTAATACAAGAAAAATGGCCGCTGTGACTGATATATTGTTAATACAGATGCAACAATGTGTAAGTAGCATTGTACTTTTGTAGCTGGTTTGGTTGTTGCTGTCAGGCTTGCTTTGACTATTTTACATATACATTTTTTACGTCCTCATACCTAAAGGACATTATGGGTTAATTTTCAAAGACTCACAAAACGATTTACTGCCGCACTGTTGCGGTTTAATCATGTGACCGTAATAATGTGATCCTTCTATTCAACATAAGAGGTGCAGTTTTATACATGTGAAACAGAATTAATTAAGTGTAGACAAGAAAAATACTTAGGGTTAGGAAAACATCAGGGACTGGCTTAAAATGAGTCACATAAAACTACTAAAATGAGGAGGTAACGTCACGTCATTGTGCAACGGACTAAAACTGTTAATTTCAAAATTGGTTAATTTTAAAATGACAGTTGACTTTTGGTTTCACATGGGACACGAATCCCTGAATTCTGAGTGAAAGTCCTGTTTGTTTGACCCATCCACCACCCCAACCTACCTTCTTACATAGAATTTGGCTCTTATACTTTGTCACCTCACTTCCTCATTTGCTCTCTCGATAATTACTTCAGCCACAAAAGGTCACCGCCTAACAAAATACTTAATTTTGTGTGTGGTTGCATATTCAACCCATATGGTCGTTTTCTGGGTGCGGACGCATGGTTAAGTAGTAGTTCAGTCCAAGGTTCCAAAGGGTCACAATATAAATCCAAGGGACTGTGAGATGATAAATGGGGTTGAAAAGAAGATAAAACAAAGTTCAGCTTTACAGATTTGTATTCATTTTTGGACATGTGTCTTATCTTTGCTTTATTGTGAAATATTGGACAATTCTAGGTCAGTCTTAGCTCCTATCTGTTTTTCAAATGAAAACGTAAGATGTTTGGAGCAACTAATACACATATGAAACATGTTACAAGGGGACCCATCTACACACTGCTTCTATGTAAGCATTTACAAATGTGTACTTAATTACAGTATGTGAGTACCCAGTCATTCCTCCACTGCTTTTTATCACAATATGTAGCATTTTATGTTATTTAATGTAGCAAATGATGGAAACTGGCAAAGACATAGCACAGCATGAAAATGTGCTGTATGATGCATCATTGTGTTGACTCTAAATGTCATGTTTGGTGAGATCCTAATGTGGTGAAGACCACAGACTTGTTTAACAAAGATTGCATGACCAGACGAGACACCCCCTACTGGAAAATGTCATGTTTTGCATTAAATATGTAGTAGATTGCATGATGTTATGCAAAATGTATGGGAACCCCAAGGCCATGTGCTGTTGGACTAGTTTACATAGCACCTTTTTGTAACAGCCAGATGTTGACCTTTTTCTATCCAGTTCAGTCGCTTATTATGACCCAGTTCTCTTCATCTGGCCAATGTGACCCAGTCTCACAAGAACAAATCCATAGAATTCATTCAAGAGGGCCTAATTCTGCAAGGGGTACAGTAATTCATTGGCAAAAGTGGTAAAATTAGCGCTACCATTTTTTTCCCCATCTGTACACCCCTAGGCAACTGTAGACTAAATAGTTACTCCAGATAGATTCTGCTCAAACATGTCTGGAAATGAATTGCAGCTTCCTCCCATTTGTTGGATTTTGACTCTGTTAATTACACCTACATGAATAATCTGTAATTCTAAATATTGCAATAACATTTTGAATATACGGAACAGATGGCGCGATGCATGATATATGATACACTTAGCTATTCTTGGGAACATTTTCCCTCCAGTCTGTCTCATGGCACGTAGTGTTTTATCAAATTGGACAGAAAAGTTCCCTTCTGGTGTGAACCATAACATATTTCATCAGAGGAAACCATATAGTGAACATAGGTAGATGCTGCAACATTGGAAATTAAAAGTTTAATTTAGAAATATTGTAACCTGAATTATTTTTATTAATAAATGAGGACAGATTTTAAGTGTCAGCGTATTTGCTGAAATAGCTACAAGATCCATTGATTTTTACTTTCGTATACCTTTCTTATACCTCAGTGAGAATACAACTCTATAGGTTATATTGTTGTTCTCTTACACTGGCCACACAGGATTTAAATCCATAGGGCTTTGTGGACATTTGTTGCAAAAATAAATAAATAACATTGCTCTTTTGAGATGGCAAACGCCGTATTCATTATTTCAAGGGGAAAGAGCACCTTGAATATTTCCCTTTTAATTTATTATCACTGCAGACACTCTTCCTTTATTGAGACAATGGGAAAGAGATAGTGTCACGACCCACATACAAGCAAAGGTGCCGCTTTGTAATTGAAGCCAGCTCCACTCAGAAAAGGTACAGTAATTACAATCAGTACAGAGACTCCCAGTCTTATACCTTCTCCACACAGCTTGTTTTTTTTCTGCCTTTTAATGTCGAGAGAGATCATCGGCAAGCTTTCGCTTCCGCTTTCATTCCGTTTTATTTTCCTCTTGGACAATCATGAATTGATGAGACAAACACAAAAAGGAGACAATTTGAACTGGATTTGCGTGCAATCTGTACCAGGGTCAATCAGGGCTAATGTGTTCCGTGTCCATATCTGCACTTTGAGCAATGGCACATGTGTTACATTCACACCCAGAGGCACATTATTGCTTCTGGAGAATAAGTCAAAGTCAAAGCAGCTACCTTTAGTACAAGAGGGCAACACAATTAGATTTAGCCACCCATGAAGAGCCTTTTGTTTGTGAGTGTGGATGCATGGGAGGATGCATTTTAATCATAGGAGGGTACAATGTCATCACAGAGAAAGAATGGGAAATAACAAAATAAAAACAACTCTGCATAATGCACCCAGCATGCAAGCATTTGTCACTATAGATTTTTACCACCTGCTCATTACATGCCTGTTGTTACAACAAGAGAACACTGGACAATCAGTCTGTTCATTGGTGTGTGCCCAACCTACAACGCCAGAAAACAAAGCTAAGCAACGAAACACCACTTCTGGTATGAAGCATTTGTCCAATGCACGGGCAGCTCCACATGTGTCCTGGAGAAAAATCTGTGATTCAAGCAAAGCAAATAAAAAAATAAATAAAATAAAATGACAAGAAAGAAAGAAATGTTCTAAACAATGAAGAGACAGAACCGTGAAAAAAGTGTAAATGAGCTCGGCTACGAAGACTGTGGCGCACATGCTGAGTGTTAAATAGAAGGAGATTGTTTAGCATTAACCTCGACTACTGTCATTACCCTACCTGTGGGCCCCAAATTCATCGGTATACACAGCGTGCTGGAGGTGGGTGGGTGGGTGGGTGGTGGAGGGGCGCAAAACAAAACAAGCTTAATCAAGAAGCACAACAGTTTTCTTTTTCTTCAGCGTGGCTGACCTAATCAAATCAAGGAATGAGATTGATTTCACGAGGTGCAGATGGATCCCGTAGCAAGTCTAATTCAATGTGCCGGCTCTCCACTATGATGTGTGTTTTCTCGGTCCAGATGGTGCCGCTCGGGTTTGTAATTCATATTTCAACATTTTACTCCCCCTCCCTCCTTCTTTCGCTTCCCTTCCTCCCTCCCTCCTTTCAATCTCTCAGAGGCTTTATTTTCTTCTTCATTTTTGTTCGTGGTTTAACCACAGAGTATATGAGTGTGGATGTGGAAGTATCACAGACTCATGTGTCGTGTGTGTGTGTGTGTTTGTGTGTGTGTGTGTGTGTGTGTTTGTGTGTGTGTGTGTGTGTGTGTGTGCGTGTGTGTGTGTGTGTCATGTGAGCTTGTTAAATGTCACAAACAACACATGCCGACTGGTGAGTTTCATGTGGGAAGTGTTGTAGCTCATGTTTAGGAAAAGTAAAGCAGGAAAGGAGAGTTCTCATACGTCCATACTCAGAGAGTGTACAAAAATGAAGAGGAGGAAGAGGATGTCAGAAAAGGGGGAGTAATTGTAATTTTTCTTTTGACTGAAGGCAGGGTGGTCTGATTTTTTTAAGACAGCAGGGGAGGTTCTGTTATTATTTTTCTCATCCTAAATATATATATATATATATATATATATATATATATATATATATATATATATATATATATATATATATATATATACAGCCTTCCTTTGCAGTGTAGTAGAATGGTTACATAAATAGATTAAAAAAAGACAAGTTTCATCTGTGCCATGGTTGCACTTTGCAGTGGACAAACACATCTGCCCCTGTCTATCGATGTGTATGTTGGTGGTGGATATTAACAGCTCCATTAAGATATAAAGGTTTCAATTGGGGCACATGATTAAAAAGTTGAATTAATTACAAATATAACTGTTTTGTCACGTTATGTGGAGGACTTTTTTTTCTCTCTAAAAATCAAGAGGGGTGTTTACAGAAAACAAAAAAACCTTGCTTTTTAACAAAGTAAAACATAAAGTTCAGCCCCCCTCATGACCTCGATAATTTCTCTACAGTCCCTAAAAGCAGCAATACCACGCTATAGAAATTCTCCATCACAAGTACAAGTCCTACACTTCAAATTGCACTTTAATAAAAGCACAGTTATTATCAACAAAATACTACTAAAATACTTTTACTTTTGATACTAGGTTTTGTTAATTAAAAATTGTTTTAATTTTTTTTTTATTATTTTATTTAAGTGCAATTTGAAGTGTGGGACTTGTAATGGAGAACTTCAATAGTCAATTATAAATTATTATTTTTTTGATATTAAGGTGGTTTAATTTATTGGAATCATATTCTTTAAGCAAAGGTTTGTATGGTTTTACTCAATATAGTAAAAAGTACTTAGTTCATTTCCATCTTTGAAAACTGACCTTGCCAAACTATAAATTAGAAATTAAATAATAATTATTAAAAAACAATATATGTATATAAATTAGTGAACACACCTGAGTCGTAGTTCTAATTTAATTTGCATTGCAATCAGCATGTCTCAAGAGCTGTTTCATGTATAGTATATATAGACATGCACACATTTCCATAATTGGAAGAAATGAAGTGCTGGAGCCATTCTTTGGGGCTTATTCCTGCGGAAAAATGCAGATGTGCTCCACAGTGCCTGCTCGAGCTGTCATAGTCATTGTTCTCAACCTGAGAAGCCTTGCAAATTAGCCAGTTTCAATGCCAACTGCCACTGCTGGGAAGGCATGCATTGCTGTCTGTTGAAAACTCCTGCAGGTATTCCGCAAGTTTTCTGGACTTGAATAATGGGCTCTGACAGCTTTTGCCGAGCACTTTTGTTTGTCCTATAGCAAGTCTCTGCTGTGTTTCTTCCAACCACGCTGCAGGCTCTATAGCTTTATTACATCAATAGTTAATGTGCACTAACTGCACGTGATCAGTCAAATATGTGTGACTTTGAATGCCAAAAGCTGTACGATCATAGGACAACTATGAGATTAATGGAGCCAGTCCATTCCCTGCCAAAAAAAAAAAACATATGTGTTCTGATCTCATCTCCAGTCAGATCAATATCCCAGCTACAGTAGCTTTCAGTAGCTTATTCCAGCATTCAAACTGACAGAGAAACACACAAACGCTTTGCACGTATGTATCTGCTGTGGTTTCTCCACACCCAAAGCCAACATATATCTCTATATGGGGTACGGCTTTTACAGTAAAAGGCAGGTATTGGAAAGCAGTATTTGCTCAGGCCTAAGAACAAAAGGCGGTGCAAATGAGGGCTTCACCGGCTATATTAATAATCATCTGTGCCTTCTCCTTTGAGAGGCCTGTGATATCAAGTATCATTAGACATGCAAATAACAGCTCCATTTTCCCGTCCCTGGGATTAGGAAGGAAAGAGAGAGAAATGAAGAAGAGGCATGGCTGTGGCAGAAACAATTAAGCTATCCTCTTCTTCGCGGAAGCACTTGGCAGCCGGCTTCAGAGTGCTAAGGGAGGGGGGGTGGCAGGATGGGTCCTTTGGCTAGGCAGCGACGTCAACACGCTTGTCTGAGCGAATGTGCAATTGCGCAGAGCATCGCTTTAAGATGTCAGATCACCTTGGAGTGGACGGCAGCTACAAGCACAAGCACTCCCTGTGCGTGTCATGATGCCACTATACGTGTTTCACACTCTGTCTGGAACACAGATCAGGAGACGGAGTGTAAGGAGGGAAGGAAGGCAGGAAGGAAGGAAGGAAGGAAGGAAGGAAGGAAGGAAGGAAGGAAGGAAGGAGGGAGGGAGGGAGAACAAAAGGAGCTAGTAGCAGGGAAAAAGTAGACAAGAGAGAGGAGACGGTGTCATCTCTGTTGTTTTAACACGATGGAAAGTGATGACATGTTCCTTTGATCCCTTCACTCACCCCCCCACACAGGCGACCTTTGAGTGAATTACTATGTCGCTCGGAGACCCTCAGACTTCCTCCGCCACATTAGACAAATATCCAAGGCCTCTCTCGCTTACATAATCATATCCTTTAGCTAAACAGGGACACATTTTCTGTCCCGTTGCACCACTCCAATAGCACAAAACCAAGAGAAATTATAACAAAGCCATCCTGGAATGCTGTACTTGACATGAGGTAGGACAAAATATGTTCTCACACTAAAGTAAAAGTCATTTACCCGTTCCTTCGGTGCTTGGAAAGAGAAAGTGGGCATGGAAATTGCCTTTCTTAACCTATTTCCCTGATTCCCTTGTTACCTTCATTTCATTTCCAAGTTATCTTCTTGCTATCACATAACAAATCTACCAGGACTGGGATAAAAAAATAAAATAAAAATCAATCTTTGTCTGTTAAAAGGTTACCTAAAGAAAAGTAAGAAAACAGGTTAGGCCTACAGGGTATTATAGCTGTAAGATCCAGCAGCTGAATTAAAGAGGATTTTTTTTTTAAGACCAGTTAAACAGGTTGTTTCTTTGTGTCAGCCTATAAAAGAGAGAAGGGAAAAAAATAACATGGCAAATCTCAATGAGAGGCTGAGGATGAAAGCGTGCAGCAAAGACGAGACAGGAAAAAAAAAACTAAAGACTAAGAAAGTCAAAAGTGACTCCCTGAAATGCTCACGTCTCCTCACATCTCTCTCTCTCTCTCTCTCTCTCTCTCTCTCTCTCTCTCTCTCTCTCTCTTCCCTCTTTATCACTCTCTTCCCCAACTCCTGCTCTCGCTCTGTGTCTTTTTCTGGAATCGCCCGTCGGTAATGTCAACAGAGATTTCACGGCACAGTGCTGGTGCATGAGCCGGGCTCACATTTCCCCTACCTGTGATTTACATCAGAGAAGAGGCTCATGGGGGATTTTCCATGCCAGCGAAGGGAGGGGAGCGGCGGTGGTGGGTGTGGAATAGGGTGGAGGGGCAGTGGAGCTTGTACCCTGGGGCTTGACGCAGTAAGGCACTCTAACAATGCCAGCGAAGACCGCCCAGCTGAGGGATGCTTTTACTGCAAAAAGAACCTGCATGACTGCATTCAGGCCCTGCTCCTTAAATGTCACCATCTTCCTTGTTAAGCACACAGCTCGGACTGAGTTATTGCCAGAACATTGGTTTTTTAAATGCTAAGTGTTCAATTTAAAAAAAAAATTGTTTTAAATGCTTAACCCTTCTGTTGTCCACAAGTCAAATTTGACCCATTTTCAAAAAGTTTTTATATCAGAAATTTGGGCTTCCTTCAACCAAATTGTAAAAAAAAAAATAACATGGATGGTTCCATACAACGCTTTTCACAAGATAAATAAATGATCAGTTCACTATTTTCATTGAATTTGGGTGTTTTATTTAATTTTATAGCATTTGAAGAAGAAAAAAATTGATTAAAGAATGTTGAAAAAAGTGACAGAAATGTAGAGGAAAAAAGAACAAAAACAAAAAAAAATCGACAAAGACATTGGAAGGAGTGACAAAGAATTCTGGGAAAAGTGAGAAAACGTCAAAAAGTGACAACATTTTTTTGAAGAAAGCTTCAAAAACTTTAAAACAACAACAAAAATGTCCCAAAAAATCGACAAAGAACTTCGGGAAAAGTGACAAAATTGTCTGGAGGTTTTAACTTAAAATTTTGACCCAGAAAAACTAAAAGTTGCATGGTCTATGGGAAGACAACACCAGGGTTAAAGTGATATTATTTTGGTATGGTAAAAACTAGGGCTGAACAATATATCGTTGTTTCTATAGTCAATGCAATATCAACTGGTGGAATAAACAACGCTAAATGTGACATATAGCGAAAGACACTCAGAGATTTTTGTGTCATTTGAAAGAAAATATCATTAGAAAACTGCACTTTAAAATGTAACTGTCATTCTATTTTTAGCGCTGCCTTTTAATATTCAATTAAACGTTCAATTAGTTCAATAAAAGAGCATTGGACATGGTTTGCTTTTGTTTGTTTTAAATTCAAAAGTAATTTGTTGTATTTCAGCAAAATACTGAAAGCAGTAGAAATAAGTATACTTTATTATCTGTTTATTTATCAAAAGAAATATGGTTATAGCAATATTCAAAATCCTTGCATATATGCATATCGCATATTTTCCTCTATCTTTTATATTATACTTGTTGTACGTGTCCTTATGGCACCGTGGGTCAGAGAGAAACGTATTTTGCTCTGTATGTCTGTCACATATTGCAGAATTGACAAATAAAATAAAGTATACTTGATATCCTTCAGCCCTAGTAAAAACCCTCTGAAACCATCTAGACCATCATGTAATATCAAAAATCAAGGGTAATAAAATCAGTACTACCTCCTAAAATTCAAATAAAAATAAAATATAAACATAGATCAACATGGGAATCAATTATAGGGAACACATTCACTATTCTTCGCTGTGAAACGTAAAACTTAAGCCACTTTTTTGAGTTAGTAAAATACACGTACAAACTTTACTTCATAGTGTTGGTTGCAAAGGAAGTTATGTTCCTTTTTCCAGAGAAAATCCAATAATTCTGTTCACTTGACCCCCAAAAAAATCATACACAATACATACAATTGGGAATTTGGAAGGGGCCGTGTTCAAGATAAAATGGGGTGGTAGGTCTCTATAAAATATATATCACCGGCTGCATTATAAGCTCTTGTTACAGGGCAGACTGGGCTTATATTCAGCTCAATCTAATAAATGTAATGCAGGAATTTCCACATATTTCCTATTCCACATGTTCTAAGAAAAGTACAGAGATCCAGATATTTTGGAGTGAAAGATTAAGTCTTCCCCCATAATTAGATATGATTTGGAGTCAAGACCCAAAATAATCTTTACACATATATATCTCTCCGAAGAATAACCACATGTGGAAACATAGTGAGCCTCATTGGTCTGGGCAGGGGTTCAATACTCCCTGCAGGATAAGATGACATTACACAGTGGTTCAACTGTACTGCATAGCTCTATTCTCCTCGATCGAGCCGAGATGGACACACACACATTTAGAATTTATAAAGATGCATCTCCAGTGACAGATTGGTCTAAAGAGGTGTTGAGAAAACTTATGATAACCAGTCATAGACACCGTGGATCCCTCGGGGCTGGAATTAAGTGTGTAGGAGTGTAATACTGTACCTGCTGTGTTTTGAGTGTGTTACGATGATAAATGTGGCTCTATGTATTTAGGACTGGATTGATGCATTTTGATTGGAAGTTAATACCATTTCCAAAAACAATGTCCCGGCTGCTTTAAATAATCCTCAGAGCGAACAGGAGTACTGTATCATGGACATGTTGCTCTTTTTAATGTAATTTGGGTATGCTGTAAAAACTACATTACAAGTATTCTTAATTATACTGGGAAACCTGGGCACATAAATCCAAATCTGCCTGATTCCACTAGTGGTGATTGAAAAATGTGTGTTGTTTTTGGTTTTGTAATTTGGGTGAAACCACCCTTTAAGGCAGTGTGACCTTACTGTAGGATACATGTCTATTAGTGTCAATTTAAGGGAAACATAACTTGAATTAAAAAATTTAATTATGGCCAGAGAGGAACCTCTATCATACCATAAAGGCTAACATCTATATATTAATTAACTAAAACCCCAAATCAGCCTGATATATAACACCACGTGAAGAGGATACAGTTAAGCAAAACATGTTCTGATGGTTGTCTTGTCCGGAGCTAACGAGCGGGGACGCGGTGTTTGTCTGCCATAATAAGACATGAACGCTCGCAGACATTTGAAGGGAGTCAGCATCGCAAAACAACTCCTTCCTGGAAACACACATAGTGGAGCTTGCCAGGAAGGCTTTTTTTCCCCTTCTGAGTCAGTGTGTGTGTGTGTGTGTGTGTGTGTGTGTGTGTGTGTGTGTGTGTGTGTGTGTGTGTGTGTGTGTGTGTGTGTGTGTGTGTGTGTGTGTGTGCAAGCCGGAGTGTGTGCATACTTCACTTACAGGCCTGTGTGTGTGTGACAGATATGTGTGTGCATCCTTGCTTGCTAAAATGTGTAGAAAACACAGGCTTTAGTGTGCGTATGTGCTTGCCTGTGTGTGTGTGTGTGTGTGTGTGTGTGTGTGCGTGTGTGTGCACGTGTGTGTGTGTGTGTGTGTGTGTGTGTGTGTGTGTGTGTGTGTGTGTCACTGTACAAATGCCCCCTCCCTATTACAGCTGACTAGTAGATGGATGCTGGCTGTCACACCTGCCTGACTTTGTTCCTGCCAGATGCGGTAGGGTCACAGGGAAAGCTCCCAAACACTCATCAATCTCAACCATTGTCCAACATTCTCTCGGCTCTAGCAACAGCTTCCAATATCCATTTAGTCGTTCCAGATGCTGGCAAAAATGCTTACATACACAGAAACGGGGTGGCCAAACCTATTGACCTGCGCCATCGGTACGGGTGGATGAAAAAACAAAGGACGTCACAGGATCAGGAATAATGTCTAAGAGCTTGTGGCAAACTTAGCATTTTACTCTGCGAGGTCGTCATTGTCATTAGGCTGGCAGTGAAAGAAATTGAATTTGGTGTGTTCCCAAATGCCGCTGTTGAGTGTGATGCTGTGAGCAAGTGCCAGTATCCTCCCGGCAACCTGAGGTCTTTTCATTTAATAACACCAAAGCCAAAATGGAGGAGCTTGGGAGTCACATTGAGAGGAAGGCTGGGGGGATGGGAGAGGGGGGGACTGGAAGGTCTAAAGGACGCAGGTATGAAACAAAACCAATCACAACATTAACAAACAGTTCCGGAGGGGGATTTTGGAAGCAGGTGAATGTAGCTGTGATAAAGGGTTGGCGGCGTATCCAAAAGTGAAACAATGTGCATCGTTTTGGTCGCTAACACATCATTTTGCCTTTGGGAATGCACCAAACTCCATTATATTTGAAATACACTTCTGGCCTTATAGTTGCACCACACAGGGAAGCCAGAAAAGTAATTTCTATCATTCTGGCTCATGTAGAGTTTTGCGGTTCCCTTGATGGGAAACAGCTCTTAAGTAGCCAATCCGCTAATCGAAGGGAGGGAAATGGAAATAGAAAGTATAAATCCGAAATGCTGGTGTTTTTGCATCCTACCCCTCCCATTACAATATTTTTGATGAGTTTGTAGCCTTTGAAATATCGATGGCAAAATATGTAAAAGTGGAAAGACAGAAACTGAAATATCTCTCAGCAAACACAAGATCCCGTAATGTCTTTAAGCATTCAAGTTGGGTTTACAGTTTGGTGGTCAACTGCTTCTGCTGTGGGTCACGCTGTCATTTTCCAGAAAGATGTTTTGATGGAGCAGCACAGCAGCACAACACTTTCTTTTTTACATAGCGTAGTTACTCAGGGTGCTAAAACGCTCTACAAACAGTGATGGTGTTAAAATACAGCCCTCTCACACTCTCCCCGCTCTGCTTGCCTCTCAGCAGCGTTTTCTCTTTGTGTCTTTTCTACATTTTCTCTTTCTCTCCCTTTTTAATTCTCCCTCTCCTCCTCTGGGCCTCCTGAGGGTTGGGAAATAATGTACACAAACATAACAGGGGAACGGGATAAGCGCTCATGTTGTTTACGAGAGGAAAAAGAGGAAAAGGAGGGAGACAAAAAATTAATAATACAGCAGGAAGAAATCATCACAGCGTGCGTTTCCATTCCCGTAGCCAGCTTTTAATTGTGAAGAAATCAGAAAGTTGGGAGCATTCCCCGCAGTAAGCAGATGCACTTTGATGCTGTCACTCACACGGTGTGGGGCTTTTGATTAGGCCTCGTCTGTGCACCCGAGGCTCATGACCACACTTGGCAAGCAGGAGCCATTAAAAATCCCAGCAACTCTGGCTCCCCCCTCAGTCTCTCTTTGTCTTTCTCCCTCTCCCAACTGGGTCACCCACTGCGATAGACTTGATACTGAAGGTAACTACGTTAATAACTAGGTGCTTGTTATGCAGGAAAGGGGGATTGGAAGTGTGCTGGTGGGGAACATTACAACATGTTATGGAGTAAGTAGTCCATATCGACGGCGTTTCATTTCCGGGATCGTTCAGGTGCCCCCGGAAATTCCGATGGATGCCCCACATTTACGTCCGGATGTCCGTCACCTTCCTCTTTCTTTGTGTTGGCGTTCTATCCTCCGGTGGATTTCTGAGGACTATGGTTAACTGCTCTTCAGATCTCTGCAGAGTAAATCCAGACAGCTAGCTAGACTATCTGTCCAATCTGAGATTTCTTTTGCACGACTAAAACTACTTTTGAACGTACACGTTCCACCAAAACAAGTTCCTTCCCGAGGCTATTTTGCAGCGGCACCGTGGCTCCGTCTGGCGCTTAGCGCTGCCTAAGACGATTATGATAGGTTTAAAGAAATGCCAATAAACCAGAGCACATTTTTCTCCCATGACTAGCCAGACCCTGTGAGACTATGGAGTTAGTTAAAGTTCTGCATAGATGGATGATTTACCCTTTGAACCCAGTTGATCATTCATACACATACTGAGGGCGTTAGTATGACTGCTTAGGTGGAAACTACTACTAACTACTACAGTAAGTACATTTAGTACTGCAATTAAGGATATTTTTGAGATACTGTACTTAATTTATACAGTTCCTCAACGTATTTCCAATTCATGCCACTTTATCCATCTACTCCAAAACATTTCACATAGACATATTGCATTTGATTTACTCCACTACATTTATTTGACAGCATACTTACTTTATAAAAGAATTTACATACTAGAACATATTGTATCATTCAAAATCAATTATGTTATAGATTAAACTAGCCAGTAGTATATAACTATGAGCTCCATTAGGAGATTAAAATGCTACTTATACATTAATGCATCTATATTAATATTACAATGATATAATACAAATAATATCTACTCTGAAAGGGACCATTCTGCATAGAAAGTACTTTCATTGCTGATACTCAGAGTACATGTTGCTGCAAGTACTTCTGTACATTTACTTACAAGTGTATGCAACATTTTAAATACTAAGAAATATGTTTTACTGCTGTTACTGCTGTTGGTAAAGGATGTAAGTACTTCATTAGAAAAAGATAAAAGATACAAAATACAAAACAAAATACTTTGATACTTTTTCTCCATAAAATGCCTCCTCCCTCTGTGGCTTCCCAGTAATGACATGCATAGCACATAACCACAATGTCCCCAGTTCTACTGCTGTGTTGGATCTTTGTTGCACGCCATCCCTCTCCTCTCTTTCTTTGTCTATGTTTCCCGTCTGTGTCTCTTGTCAAGGAAGGCTAAAAACCTAATTTACAAAAGTGACTTAGAAGAGTTAACCTGCGTCTTATCCCTTCGATAGATGGAATTGTTTTTGGAGTGGGTTCTGCCTCCCAGGGACTCACAACAATGTACATCACTCAATCAAATTGTATACTCCATTACATTAAAAGTACTGTTCTTTTCCCTGAAAATGCACAAACACTGTAACCGTTGTACCTGACAAAAAGCTAATTTGGGCTCAAAACAGTAAAGTCACAGTACAGTCATGTCTCATTTGTACTACCACCACTTGGAGTGGCCAAACGTTTCAACTATTTATCTGTTATTTTCTTCTCATTTGCTCCTTTTCAAGTCCTCTCATTCTCAACATATTGGTGCTAAATATCTAACCTGACGAGCCAGATGGTTTGTTTCACAGAACCATCCGAGAAGCCGTCATTGGAAAGTATTTGGGAAAGGGCAAAAATACCTGGCAGGTGATTAGATGAACCATCTGTCTATCACATCCGCCATTGTTGTTTAAAACAAAAAGTTGCGGCCGTCACACAGACGTAGACTACGGCCGTAGCTTCCTGTAGATCCTCACAGGATTCCAATTGGTTCGGTGAGCTGGTAGTTTAGACACAACGCGTTACTTAAAGCCTGACAAGATGGACTTTTGTGTGATATGTCATCCATGATTCTCACGTGATCTCGTGATATAGCGAGAATCCAGCTGCTGTGCAAGGTAAGCTAAAGATATTACAAGTGACATTATACAGCATAAGACATGCTGGGACTGCCACGGGCCTTGTAGAAAAGAAGTGTCAAAGCAGCCCAGGGTTCAATGGGTTAAAAACATGTTTGTGCATTTGTGTGCTCGAACATTTGGAAAGCGAAGACACAGCGCCCATGTGCCACATACAGACAGGGAACGAGAGACAGAGTGACACTTACAGAGAGGATGACACTTCCACTCTGCCGCCCACTCCTCTGCACGACCACACTTCCTCTCTGCCTTGCCGAGTCCTGGGGACATCTTCCATGCACGCTGGGTGTCACAGCAGACGGATGACTAGCTTCAGCAGCACAATGCCATTTCCCCTTCTCACACTAAACTGTCACACCCATCCTCCTCTTCTCCACGCCTTCCTGGCCTGCCGGGCCTTACTGCTTCTTGGCCCGAACTGCGATTCACACACACACACAGACAACAAGAAGGACACACACACCTATTCATACGCGCACACTCACACAAGTGCAAAAGTTCATGCCGCTCTCTTCCTTTCTGTGATTAACACTCAGTGGGAAACTGCGCGGCCAGTCACAATCATCCCACTAACCGGCTCCGGGAGCCTCTTCTCTCAGGCTAAGCAAGGACCAGATTTCATTCGCGCTGAAATGCTAAAAGATCTTACCACACAGCCCTAATGACTCAACACAACAGCAGCCTTTGGTCGCCACCGTCGGGTTGTAAACTGTTTTTCTGAACAATGTCAGAAGACTTTACATAATATGGCTTTGAATCCATCAACGCTTTTTCACAAAATACACTCTTGACCTCACATAAATGTTACAACACTTGGTGAAGTAAAATGACTTATCACCAAAGTAAGTTTTCACTTGCAAGGAATTTGCCTTGGTGTATTTGGTCGACGCGTTCTTATGTGATAAGACGTGTTCGTGTGATAACGTACAAAAACAAAAATTAAAATGAGATTCTACAAAATGATGGCGACCGCCGACCGGTCACGCGTCAAGCTGTCACATGACAGTTAAGTTTAGCAGTCTTTACAGTTAAGTTTAGCCGAGAGAATGTGAGACAGGGTAACGTGAGGTTACCGTGGTTTCAGCAGCCGTTGCAGATGAGTTTAGGCACCAAAACGACTAGTTAAGATAGGGTTAGGGTTAAAAGACCAGCGCCCTTAAGTAGTACTGGCACACAAACATCCATTTCCTGGGTCAAAGTCTTGTGTTTTCCTTTTCTGTTAACCCGTTTGAAAGCACTGTGTTTAGGACCCATCCGTCCACCCTTACCTGACCCTGTGTGGCTCTTCGCTTTCTTAGACAGCAGCAGTCAATGTGGTGCATACAGTAATAAATATATGGAATATATATGAATTACAGTGCAATACTTTTCATAGCTATATGTTCTTTGTACGAATGGTTCGTGAGAAAAGCCTGATTTGGTGCATACTATGAACATAATAAAAAGGGAATGAACAATAAGGCAAAGTACTGCTACTGTCATGGACATAAATACAGATATTCCAATAAAAAAGTATTTAAAAGGACACTATAACAAAATAATAAATATGTACAATATAACTGTTTTAGAAAAGGGTAATGCAACAAAAACACATTCCATCCTGTACACACACACACACACACACACACACACACACACACTACCGCTCCCACTACCAGTAATTATTATTTGGACAGTTGCAACCACTGCCAGGAAATAAGCGTAAGCAGCCTTTCCTCTGCCTTCTAATGATTGGAGAATAAACTAGAGTAAAAACTAAAAAGAACGTAAAACAAATGCTACCCCCAAGACAGTACACAACAAACAGAATATTCAAAAGAGGAGAATACTATGGGCAGGGAAAAAGAAAAAGAAAAGTCTTGCCCGGAGAATTCAAAATGTGCCAATATGAAAGCAGCACGATCCCACAAATCCAAATTTGTCACCAATTTGCTATTGTTGAGGTTTCTGGAGGGGCCGGTGGCTTGTTTGTGTCCCCTGTCAAAGTCAGGAGGGTTCTGAAATGAAGCCTGTGACGAAACATGCACGTAGTACTGAAAAAAGAGGCTCGACCAGCAATGCAGACTACCATTAATTCTTCTCAATACTAGTGCAATTGGGTTCATTTAAAAAACCGCATTAACGCCTCTGGTTAAATCTACCCCTCCTCTGTTTCCCCTTTAAAATCGCTCATGAATCTCAGAGCATCCCTTCTTCTACCAGTGTTGTCGCAGAGCACCACACTTTTCAATTTCTGGAGTGAGAAAAGGACAGGGGGTAAAAAGCCTCTTCCAGTATTACATCTTTTCTACTTTATTACCAGTCTTCTGGGAAAATGGGGGCAGCTTTTCAGCCTGGCTATCTGTTTACATTTTCTTTACAAGACTATATTGGAATTATAATTGTGTTGTATGGTGCCTTATTTTGGTGCCTTGCTCTGTTTAAAGGTCCTGTGGACCTGGGGAGATGAAGAAAAATGGACCCCTTTTGAGGGATTCGATTACTGAGGAAGAAAATGCAGCTGCACACCCTTTTTTTTTCCCCTTTCCCTTTTCAGTTTTCCTCCAGGTGCCGATCTCTGGATATGCTCAATATTAGAGCAGGAATGGGGCAGAAGCTAACACACAGGTATCATTATATATATATATATATATATATATATATATATATATATATATATATATATATATATATATATATATATATATATATAGGGAAATAATTTCTTTCGGTGGACATAGACAAAAGGAAATATAACTGTGAGGTCATTATGAATTAAATAGTTCAAAATGAGTCTAATGTTTCTCCGACTGATCCTGCTGGACTGATATTATTTGATTTATTGACTTGGGTGACCATTTTTTTCCTGCTTTTTCTCAAGGTTAGCAGAGGCCACAGTGTTGAAGTGCTGCATGTTTCTGGTTGCTTTGATGTTGCCTTAGCACTGGGCTGAAAAAGGGCTTTGAAATGATATATGAAAAATAACAAAACATGAAATGCATTTAAACAGTTTTTGAATCCAGCCTTTGATTTATAATTCAACAGAGGCAATTTTGTGTTGACACAAACTGAGCACAAGTAAAACTTAAAACTCGGTGTCCATCTAAATACAAATAACGTTGAAAAGGCACCTTTTCCAGTCTGCAATATATTGCTGTTGCTCTTCGGTTTCACCATGTAAAAAAATAAATTAAAAAAAGCTTTATCACTGGTCACAACACAATGTGACATGCAGGTTACACAAACGCAGCACACATATTTCCTGACAATATGGATAACCAGGGCTGTAGCCAAGTCCACCTTTGTCGAGTCCAAGACAAGTCCAAGACCAGGACAAGTCGACTCCAAAAAAGTGTGAGTCCAAGTCAAGACCCAGTCCAAATAAGAGACAGTCAATACCGAGACAAAAAAAAAAACTTCTTCAAGAACACTCATTTACAGTACCTGTTCATAATTGAAGTGATGTGAAAGAAGTATATCTTCTACTTTTAGATAATTTTGCTTTATTATTTGTGATAATCAAAAAGCAAGTGCAGAGTAACGCACTTGCTAATGCCCGAGTCCGAGACAAGTCCGAGTCCAAACACCAACGAGTCCGAGACAACAGAAAAGCGTCTTGAGTCAAGTACTACAGCCCTGTGTATAACTGCTGATATTCCTGCAGCTCCACTACGTTGTGTAGTGCAGTGGAGCGAGACAATGAATTTGTAACTTTAATAATGTTTGGAATGAATTAAAATGCAAAGCCACATCCCAGAGTGCACCACAGGTGGCGGAGAAGAGAGCGCAGCGAGAACAACTGTGACGATTGCAAGGCTCCATAACTCATGTCCATTTATTTCCTGATTTCTAATTTTATTATTCTAATTCTTATTATTTTTTTGCCAACATTTCAATGAGATGAGATTGCCATTTCATACAACAATTTCCTGTGTAATATCATTCTATCAATAAGAAATTACTTGCTTGGCAAATTCCTGTGCAAAATGTTCATCGGGAGGGAGAAGATCCATATCAATTGTTTATTTGCATAATGCAAATTAATCCACCGAGAGGAAAAAACAACTTTGCTGCCACCACTGACAGTTGGAAGCCAGCACTACTGCTGGAAAAGCATAAGTGCCTATACTACAGAGCAGCACAAAGGTCTACAGCATTTTGCTGTTCTGAGCAGGAAAGTAAACTGAGCCCAAACCCCAAGCCGATGGAACAATTTTCTTTCTTGTTTTTGTTTTGTACAGATACAACTTCAACTGGCGGGAGAAAGAATGAGACCAATATTTGACGAGTTGCTTGGTTTGTGAGCAGTTGTCCATTTGTTAGAACTCAGGCATTAGCAGAGGATGAGCTCCCCGCCACTCCATTAGGCTTTCCCCTGATAGAGTAACACCATTTTAGCCCCCTGTTTACTTAATATGCAGGATCCGGCCCCGTCTATTTGCTTCTAATCAACTGATAAGACGCAAGGCCTTTTCTACAGCCCCTGGAGGATGAAAACCAAACTCCTAATGGTCATTAGTAGCAATTATGTTCTGTAACTGGCACACCCCTCTCTGCTTTTGCTGCGTCGGCTGCTTAGACACATGTGGATCCGATGTAGATATGAAGGGATCCTGAACGCAGATCCGGAGTCTTTCAGGATCCACTTTCATAGGCTGACCACGGCTGCCATTTCATGATGGACACATTTAGTTTCCTGTCTGATTGCCTGCTGCGATTGGGATTAAAATGCTATTTGTGTACACATTATTCAGTGTGTGTGTGGTTGTGCGTGTGTGTTTTCTCTATTTGAAAGCATGGCGACAGTGTGTCAATAGATGCATGACTCGAAACACATCTCTACTCTCCTCCACTCTAGAAGCATCATTAACACAGCACTCTGACTTTACTGTAATTGTGGCGTTGTCAAAGGCATCTTGAGGTCTCTACATGAAGCTACAATGTGTCCATCCCAGCATGCAGCAGCACCGCTCAATTAGCTAACTCAGCTCCTTTGCTTCAGGATTCGGGAGACTTGCGATTTTTATGCTAAACCACCAAGATCAAACGGCCTCTGCCCTAATCCCCGGAGTCGAACCTGGGGAGTGTGATCCTTATCGACAAACGCAGAGCTGGTGCAGAGTAGGATCCCATTACGTATGCACAGACACACTTCTGACATGCTTTTTTTCCTCCACGCCGGTGATGCAACAAAGGCAGGAATCCCACTCCTGTTTTTGCATTGTAAATGTTCTCACACATATTGTGTGGTATTTGTTGTAGTAATACAGCGCACTGAGGTATCTGTTCACTTAAATCCCTCCATCCTTTTTTCAATCCATCCATTCCTTTTTTCAATCTCTGTGTAACGTGGCTATATGATCTATTTATGAATCCCCTTAGATCATTTCTAAGGAGCTCCTGGAGATGAAAATCTGGATAATACATGGAATAGTATGGATATTATGACTATTGTTGTGCTAAACTGACATAAATAGAAGCAACATGACCCATTGTCTTTAGCAGGTGTGTGTGTGTGTGTGTGTGTGTGTGAGCAGCAGCAGCAGCCGATGCTTTAACGACTGGTGATGTAGGATTCAGCTGTGTAAACAGGACAGTACAAAGATGCGCTGTTTGTTTTTTTATGTCTGCATTTTAGAACAAAAAAAACCCAATATCATATATATTATTAATATTTGTATTATCTTAGCAACATTTCACATTCACAAAAGTAAATTCCCTAACAGAAAACCTCTATTTAAAGTTCTTATGAATGAAATGCAACAATACATACAAACTATTCAGCACTCTACAAACCCTAAAGCCTTAAAGACTCCTGGTATATGTGGATTTCTCAATTGCATGAACTTTTGAAATTTCTGTTATATTTTTTATTTTCTCTTTTTTTCATAATTTATTTACCCCTTAACCCCTGGTACCCCTGGTATGTATGCATTTTGTCATTTGTCATTGTACTTGTCTTGCAATAAAGAATGAAAAAAGAGAGAGAAAAGCCTCACACACACACACACACACACACACACACACACACACACACACACACACTCAGCGGTGACTAGGAAGGCCATTGTCAGAAAACTAATAAAGAGGCATCGTGTTGATGTGGTGCAGTAATTACACATCCCAGGATATCACCACGGTATTTACAAAAAAACACCGGGCATCTACAAAGAAGAAAAGGTCATCAAGGCAGATATGACATTAGCATTTTGACTGCACACACATTGTGTGGACACATGGGTGCACACACACACACACACACACACACACACACACACACACACACACACACACACACACACACACACACGAACCAACACACAGGTACACCAGACACACCGAAAAGATAATGTCATGTTTTCTTATCTGGCCACTCAATGAGACACAATGTGTGTGTTTGTGTTTGCATGTGCATCTGTGTGAATGTGCCGGCGTGTTACTGTGTGCACAGAGAGACACTGATAAACATTCCATATCTTGGCAAGTGGTGATCCAAGCGGGCGCCGGCTGTAAACACTGGGAGTGCTGCACAGATTGAGATGGAGGAAAATGAGGACCTGTGTGACTGCTTCCATCCAGATGGAGGCTACAATGGTGTTGGGGTTGGCCCAGGTCGTTTCCCCCGGTGACAAACCATTGAAAGATCTGTGGAGCTATTAAAATATTGCTGCCTCACCATAGCTGCTCCTCGTCTTCATCAGCTAACAGCAGCAACGCGGCGGCGTCATGATGCAGAAAAGAAACACAGAAAGTAAAATAAAAGGGCACCGTGCCATTTGGCAGTGTTCCCTTTTCTTAGAGGCGAGGAGAGTCATCTCGGGAGACTCGGACGGGGATCCCCCTCCAAGGCACAGCACTCCTCGTTTTTTGTGAAATTTAAAGTATCTTTGTGCTTCTTGTTCTCACTGCTTAGTACTGAAAGAGAATTCCCTCAAAGGATAATATTGTTGACAATGTTGTATTTTTGGATTTTCAGTTTAATGCATTACTTAACTGGCATTCTTAATGGCACCAGTGAATAGCAAATCAAGCTTTAATTTGATCTTAACTGTCATTCAGCACTATTTATTGTATATTGAGACAAAAAATACTACCCTATAACAACATTAATTAATAAAGGCTAATTAACAGGCATGCAGTGGTGCTGCATGCCTGTTAACTGGTGAACTAGAAATTCTAAATTGCCTGTAGGTGTGAATGTGAGTGTGAATGTGTGCTGAGGCCTGTGATAGATTGGCAGCCTTTGAAGGTGTACCCTGCCTCATGCCCAGTGCATGCTGGGATAGGTGCCAGCCTCCTGTGACCCTGCGCAGGATAAGCTTATGGATAGCTCTGATTATGACAACGTTGTTCATGTGTTTACATATAATTATTACATTGATTTATAGCCACAGTAAAAGTTGTAGAATACATATATGCACTGATGTATCACTTTAGTGGGTTGAATGAGTAAGAGTAGTAGGTTGAAGAAAGGAAAGGGAATGGGGAAAATCAAGTTATCTTGTGTTTTTTTTCTTTGTCTTTGTTGTAATTCTGTATTTTTGTACCAAATGTTCTATATAAAGATGTATTGAATGCAATCTTACTTTCACTATCCTACAAAAAGTCTGTACGATAACAAAAAAAATTCTAATTCTTTTTTTCGGTAACACTTTACTTGAAGGTACTGACATAATCGTGTCATGTCACTGTCATAACTATGACATGACACTGTCGTGAACGTGTCATAAACGTTATAACCAAGTCATAAACGTTTATGACTTCTGTCATTAAGTGTCATTCGGTTTTTGTCATGACAAGTTGACATTGTTTGGGTTGTCTTGAATATGACAAGTTGACATTAATCAAAGTGACATTACCAGAAGTTGTCTTGGTCATGACAAGTCAACATTAAATTAGTTTGGGATGTCTTTGTAATGACAACTTGACATTAACCAGGATGACATTACCAGAAGATGTATTTGTCATGACAACTTGACATTACATTTCTTTGGAGTGTCCTTATTAAGACAACTTGACATTAAACAGGATGACATGGCAATGTCATCCTGGTTAATGTCAAGTTGTCATTACAAAGACATCCCAAACAAATTGAATGTCAACTTGTCATGACCAAGACAACTTCTGGTAATGTCACTTTGATTGTCAACTTGTCATAATCAAGATGTTTATGACTTGTTTATAACATTTATGACACATTCATGACAGTGTCATGTCACGATTATGTCGATACCTTCAAGTGAAGTGTTACCCTTTGTTCTTGCACACACAGTATATTCTCTGTGACTTGACTTGTGTACTTATTTGGTCAAAACTATTATTAAAGAAGAGGAAATTAAAGTTTTACAGTATATATTCTTCTGTGGTGGCAGAAAAAGTCCAATAGTGTTCTCCAGTGGGTGTGGATTTTTGTTTCTGACTGACAGTCTCAGTACTGTAATTTGATTGGTGCAAATTCTGTGTGGGTGAGCAGTAAAAATAATTTCTTATCACTTTACTGTAATTCCAGTTGCCACACATACAGTTAAACAGCTCATTAGCTGACATGGTTAGCCGTTGCTCGGCCCCATGTGTACTCTGAGCACTCTGTACGTTACTGCGTATAATACTTCAATCACTGAATAACATACCGAGTGCTGAGGTTACAGGACAACTCATCGCTGTGTCCGGTCAAAAGAAACAGCTAACACTAGCTAAACTCCATAAACTGCATAATGTGGGATGAACACAACACTAATGCAACAAAAATTGCGCACTTCTGTACTTACACTTGCTATTTTAAGTACATAGTGCATTCACACTGATACAGTGCAGTGCACTACGAGTACGCAGATGTTGCACTCAAAGCGGTCAAAATGTTGAGTGTGGAACGCTGGACACTACTCGCATCCAACGGTCGCCATCTTTGCTAAAGAACAGAAGCTACGGGACCAGCAACGTATTTTCCAGTTAGTGAATGCGGCGGCGAGGAAGCTGCAGTGGTTATTATAGAAACGACAAAACACAAGCTATACAAATGTAATTTATACATGTTTTTTTCGATAAGTACCACTATACTGCTGTCAGTTAGTGAGATAATGCTCCACCTGCTGGCTGCAATTTATAATTAAACAGGAGTGGTATTTTCCCGTCAGTGCATATCGGCCGTGCGCAATTTCAGACAACACCACCCTATTTAAATGTACGCACTACACACGTGAGTAAATTGTGTACACAGTGTACTACATGTAAGCATGTACTACATGTAAGCATGTGTTCATATAACATGTTTGCAAGCTAGGCTTCCACTTTGTAAAGTCAAGCTAGTTTGTTACTTTTCTGATTTGACCCTATTTTGAAAAACTTAAAAAATATGCATCATAGTTTTTACATTTCCTTTCACAATAAGTGCAATCCAAACTTCAGTTCAACTTCCTTGTTTGTAATTCTTAATATAAGCACTCCATAGGGGTTAATTTTGAGGTTGTCAGCGCGTCATAAGCAATCAACCTCCACCGCCCTACCACATTCAAACACTTTGATAACTTAACTAAATGTTCACACTCCAACATTACACCAGTCTGGTCTTTCATCAAACTCATCTACGATGATGTTACACTAATTGGATGTTCTATTATTCATAATAGCAGAAGTTTTTCTTGGATCTCTGCCTTTCATTAAAAACACAATAGAGAAGACCGGATGTTAGCAAAGATTTGTTAATATTTCATCAGATAGACGGTGCATGTCCAATCCACAAGCACAACAACAGTCAGTTGCGGCTAGGATAGAGGTAATTAGCCAGACTTCGATAACAGACGGCCTCTACCCTCTAAAAGCTTTTCACATGTTTCTGGCATTCTCTATTCACTGTCCATCAACACCTCATTTCGTTGCCATCGAGAGAGATGGAGCAGCTGAGAGAGGCGACGTAACATGCAGTGTTCCTCTTTGTGCACGCGGCGCTGGCAGACAAAGCACATACACCCAGGAATCTTTGAGAACAATTTTAACATCCAGTACGCTCGGCTCTGATTCCCATTAAGCATTTATGATTCATCTGGATTTTATATTATAATGTTGTGAATTTTTCATGCACCTACTCCCCCCTTCACTTCCCATCCCTTTTTCTGATCCGACAGGAAAAAAAAGAAGAATTAATCAAACATTGGAGGAGGAAAGAAAAAAAAACATCCAAAGTGTCACTTTCACACACAAACAAAGAAGTGTGTGTTCCCATCATCACCACCTGCTTGTTACATCCAGGGTGTTTTTTTTATTATTATTATCTTGAAGTCAGTTCATTTCTACGGTTCAGGCTAGATGTATCACATGCACCTTGGAAACACAAACAGCAGCAAGAGGCATTATTAGAGGGATACAGGTGTCTTCACAGGTAGAGTGGAAGTAAGGTTGGAGAATAAAGTATGGGGGGGGGCGGTGTGTGCTGCCCTTTTACGTTCCCACCTCTCCTCCCGTGGCTATTATTTCAGCTATCTTTTTGTTCTTTCTGCAGAAGGGATCATTAAACCGAAATAATTCATTTGTGAGAAAGGTCAAAGCCACAGTCTGTTGGCACACAGATACCAGAGTTAGGAGCGTTTGCAGGGAGGGAAGTGTGTGTGTGTGTGTGTGTGTGTGTGTGTGTGTGTGTGTATGTGTGTGTGTGTGTGTGGTTGTGTGTGTTTTTTTTTATTGTCACGTCAGTGATTGAGGTGAGCCACCTCCTGCCTTCCACTCAGCAGTGATAATAATCATCATCTTTAATACCTGTTATAGGTGAAGACACCGATCTTCAAGTAAATGTCACATCCACTGTTTACTGAGGCTGCTTTGTTGTTATTATGTTCTATGAGGCGGGTGAGGAAGGAGCTGGGGAAGGAGTGAGGAGGGAAAGTAAAGAGGCGGAGGAAGAGCGTTAAGGACTGTCATCTTTTAAGTGCCAGAAATAGGCACTCACCCCGCCGATCCAAAACTCCCTCCCCATTGTCTCTGCTGCTCCAGCCTACGTGTGCTCCCAGCTAACCGTGAAGCAAAAATGCACATCCAGTTGCACAATAACAACATCCATTCTTAACAAGATTACTCCGGCAGTCCCAGTTTGGCTGATGGGACGTGTATGGGAGCAGAGGCGCAGGGATAAGCCGCCTGCATCCGCCTGCAGCATTTAACATACGCTGGGCTCTATCCATAGGAGAGGAGCTGCCTGGGGACTGGAGCCAAACATTGAGCCCACAAGAGCACACTGGCACAGGGAGCAGGAATCTTTAGCTCCTACCGCTGCTGCTGCTGCTGCTGCTGCTGCTGCAGTGGCTTATGCCCACAACTACTGTGTCAGAGGCAAGGGCCAATTAGCAGGTTTCAGATAATCATAATCTTTTGATTTGAATAATCAGATTTGAATAATTGTAACCTAATTTACTGCTACTGCTGCTTGGCCAATGTTTTGACTGGAAAACACAGCACAGATTCATAAGTAAGCAGAATGTCCAACATCACGCTCTCTAATGCTGCCTTAATTTAGTCGCCTATTGCCGCCTGTTTTCAATACACACGGACCGGCAATTTGTTTAACAAATCAGCAATCATTTAAATGTCCGCGCAAGACAAAGGACAAGTGGCTTAAGCCTGTTAAATTGCAAATGTATCTCTTGATGCTTTGAGAATGATATAATTCAAACAAAGCTAAATCCCCTATTTTGAAAAGAAACCAGACTAATTTAGCCAAAGCGGCACACGAGCCAAGTGTTTGCGGTGAACCACTTTAATTCCTATAAATTAGTTAGAGCAAAGTTCAAGGCGGAGTGCCAGATGATTTAGCCTGCTAAGCGCTCCACCTCCGCACAGCCATCCCAGGCCAAGCTCGGTGAGCCACGGAGTGTGAGGGAGGCAGGAGGAGAGGAGAGGGGAGGGAGAGCCGTTAAAAGCGGGCTGTGGTGGGGGATTGTTGGACTTAATTAGAAGAGAGGGCTTTTCTGGATTGCCACTGGAAGAGTTTGACACCATTGACTGACAAACACTGACATGGGAGAGAGCTAATCGCGGCGACGCAGTCCAAGGTGAAACCATAAAGGGGCCATTTGCTATGAATTAGCGCTGCTGTAGAAGCTGAGGAAAGTGGTCTCCGTGTGAGCTACTCACCGTACAACATGGATTTAATCACGCTGAGCCACAGATGTGAGTGATAGCAGCGAGCTTGTTATTTTGCTCAGGGACTCTGAAACCATGTGAATGGATGTGCTTTCCTGTTAAATTATAATTGCAGCTGATGCATGTACACAAGAGAGCTACCAGGGATCGCGGACGAGACGCGTCATGTGCCTCCTTGTGATACACTGAACTGAAACATGATTTCAGCTCCCTTATGGCAATGCAGTATGTGAGTTAATGCACAGCAGTCACTCGGCACATGTGAGAGGAGAGACAGGGCACTGTGAGCTGTGTATGCTCCATGGTTATCCGGGTGGTTGTGTTTAGAAAGACATCACGAGGGAAACAGAATAAGTGATAATTCAAAAATGACACATCATGACATTGGTACAATTTAAACATACTTTACAGCACTTTCAATAACACTTTGTTTGAAGTGGTGTGCATAAGACTGACATGACACCTTCATAACCATGACATGACCCATGGCATGAACACAAAGCAGTCTTTATGATTGTTGTTGTGTCATTCGGTAAATTATGACACTTTTGATGCAAAGTTAGCATTGTTTGAGATGTTTGTGTTATGACAACTTGAGATTAAGCAAGACAGTATAACCTGTCAATGTCTTTGTAATGACAAATTTACATTAACCTAGACTACATATTCTGTTATGATAATGTCATAGCAGGCCTAATTATCAAACTTTAAGAAATCATTACACGGTTGGTTTTTACATTGGCTGTCATGAGAACATTATACTTAATATTAATATTTTCCTTGACATCAAGTAAAGTGAAACAATCTGGACTTGTCGTAAAGATGTCATAAAGGTCGATTACAATTGAGACTTGTCGTAATGATTTCATAAAGTTTGATTACACTGTCAAATGCTTTTATAACGGTGTCATGAATTATTCCCTTGACCACAAGAAAAGCGATGAGACGAATGACACTTAATGACAACAGTCATAAACATTCACAAAGACTCATTCGTGTTCATGAGAGGTGTTCATGAGATGGTTATGACAATCATGTCAGTCATATGCACACCCCTTTGAATAAAGTGTTACCGCACTTTCTATGAAATGAGCACTGACAGGCTGGTAAAACAACTCGGCAATAACATTTAAGATACAGGCAATGGCGATATGTTTGCTTCAAAAAGTAATAATGCCAGTGAGGATGAGGTCAACAGTAAATTGGAAATACCACAGAATTCAGACTGCAGTGTCTTCTCAAAACACATAGAGAGCAGTTTAGAGAGAAATCTTTCATGACTATGACTCCGCTGACACTCCAGCAAATGTTTGCAAAGATACAACAGCTATGAAGCTTCATGGACATGTATTTTCTGGAGCACATATAACCCTTATGTCTAAATATACTCCATCCAAGCCTTTGTCTGCTCATCTCATTTTAGTCCATAACAGTCCCGAATGGACTACTGTACGACACACACATGCACATGCACATACACAGCTTGTTAATGGGAACCAGGATGACGACACAAAGCCATAGACAACCTGTCAAGCTTTTCGAGGGCAGCACTAATGTGATCCCACAGCTCTATCAGAGCCACCGCTGGGCCCAGTGTTTTATTACAGACTGGGAGGGACAGACAGTGGGAGAGATTGGAAAGGAAGAGCTAGACCATGTGACCATGGCCCATTGATATAATGGCCCTGCCGGCATTAGTGATAAACTGTACAGGTGAGCCGCAGGGAAAGAGAGGAGCGCCGTCACAGAGCAGGCAAAGGAGGTAGAGGGATGTTAGCATGTTTTTTTCTTCTAAATTACACAAGAGGAGGGGATGGAGATCTAAGGACTGAGAGACAGAGGAGCTGCTGTTAGACTGCAGCTCAATACGGGTCTTTGTGGTGCTGCCTGGAGAGAGATTACAGAGCTGTATTCCAGGGGCTGTTGTGGGTGTGAGAACCCAAATGGAATGAAATGAAGTCCAACAAATATGGATTTAATGACAGCTTTTTTGGATTCAATCCTCTCACTATGGCACTGGAACCTGTGTCTAATTTGGGCTATATTTCAGAATGTATTATATCCGAGCCAATGCTTATAATTTATGTGTCGTAATGGCTATCAATCACTGGCAATAATTCGACTAATATTCTCGTTAACTCCCACTCCTCATCCATCAATCAAAGGCAGAGCCAGATATGCGCTCAATTGTTGGAGCCGGGGTAAATGCAGATTAAGGTGGGGGATCCTCGCTGATCAGAGGCCGCATTGGCACGACTCGGTCAAGAAAGCCGGGGTGTTTGGCAGCTGCATTCAGGACTCAATCTCGCTTTAGCTTTGCCTCGCTGCCTCGCAATGCCAAAGCCAAACACTTGGAGAAATTCTACCAATGTCATTGTACCACACCCCATCGGCCCTGGAGGCAAGCTTACTTGGGCTCAAGAGTCAGTCTCTCCATAATCACCCCGTCACAGAGAAGGAGAGAGGTGGGGGACAGAGAGAGAGAGAGAGAGAGAGAGAGAGAGAGAGAGAGAGAGAGAGAGAGAGAGGTAATCCAGCGGAGCAGAAGTAGCTCGCATCAGTATTTATAGACATCTTGTTCTGGCAGTGCAAAGTGCAGAGAGTAACAAAAGCTACAAAAAGTTCTGAATTGAATACAGGGAAAAAAACATCCTGGATAAAGATGGTTTACTGATGTCCAGGTGGTAAACAGACAAAAGAAAAGTTACTGCAATCTTAACTTGTATCATGGTGAACAGATACACCATTCAGTAAATAAATCAATTAATCAATCAATAAATATTAAGGGCACCTTATGAACCCTAAGAACCAGTGAATCCAAGCTGTTGTCTCTTGTCAGTATCACTTGAAAGCACCTCGAAAGGGGAAAATAAGAAAGACGGATTAAAGTATTTCAGACAAGTCACTACTTAATATTTCAGACAAGTCACTATCTCGATTGTTAGGGCAATGCCAACATCACTTATATTACACAATAACTCCTCTTCTTCAAGCTAAACACCCTGCAGACTTCCATTACACCTACAATCTGAGGCTACTGTGGCCCTTCTTGTTGGGAATCCTGTCAAACAGCGTGTTTGGAAGAATGAAGCTTGTGTTTCATTCCCACAGCGCACACACACACACACACAGACACACACACACACACACACACACACACACACACACACACACACACACACAAAGACAAAGTTATTTTTTTCCTTCCCGACATATCTGTTTCCTTTGCTGAATCAATAATCAAAGCCGCTGTCAGTCCTTGCAATCTTGCAGTTCAACCTGAATTGATTAATACTAATGGTTGATTTTCAATTCTCTTTGTGTGAAAACACACATACGATGCTGTGGTGGATAAAAGCGTTGGACAATGGGATGAGGGATCAGTCAATTTACCACATCTGCACTACTATTCAGCAGACTGGAGGCCATCATTATCAATCCTAACACAGCATATGCTAAATGATCACGCGGGAAGTAAAGGAGTCGAGAAAAGTTAACGCCGTTAGATATCCCGGCGCTAACTGCCATCAATCTGCCTCACACTACAAAGCAAATAATTCAGATTTCTCTTTCGTGAAAACACAGCAATTTGTCTGCTGTTTGTCTTTTTGTTCAAAGGCAATGTTTTGTCTTTAATGGCCTGGTGTAAATGAGCTGCTTCTTTGTTTGTTTGAATAATTGAAATGGCTTTGATCAAAGAGGCAAAATGGTGGGGAAACATGGCTGAGATTGCATTAGGGTTCGAATAGGCCTCATGCCAGAGTGAAGAAAGGTTGTCAACAAGAGTACAACAACCTTATACACAAAAGCACTGCCATTTTATTTTAAAACCCAGGCTACACTTTCCCAGCATGGCTGTGCAATGGTAAATCAAGAGCTGCTTTACCTAAAAGTACCCTCTGCTTGCCTTCCAATGGCTTACATGAGAGTCTTTACTCGTTGAAGTGATATCTCCCACTCGTCGTCAACAATGAGCAATCGCACGTCTCCAAGCTGAGTCCGAGTGTGAGTGATGCGTTCGAGCCTATCTACCTTAACACTCCATTTGCGTACTTCTATTCCTAATGACGGGTTATTTCTGAACCGTCCCTGGCTCCTGATGAGTAATCCTAAAATCCCTTCCAACACCGTGTTCGTTTTAAGCTACAGCCGAGCAACAAGCTTTCACAGCTGTCTCCCCTGCTTCACTTTAACAGGTACTGCATGTCTGCTTCCCGACGCCAACAGGACTGACGGGGGCTGACGAACACGGAGCTCAGTGAATCACAATGTCAAGAAAAACGACGTGCTGGAGAAGAACAGCAAAAGGGAAGGGTGCTGTCACGCCTTGTGGCCGTCCTTCTCACTCTCCCACACCTCCGCCTCCTCTTACCCTCCTCCCCTGCCTTTTTTTATGCTAATCATCTCCGCTGAGAGCGAACACCGAGAATGACACACCGTTAAAAATCGATGGCACAATCTCACTCTATCCCTCTCGCAAAACACCATCTCTCACTCTCCTTCCTCAGTGTCGGTGTAGTTGAGGGGAGCCTAGTCGCAGATGCAAGATTGGGGATGCACGTATAATTAAACCTCAGAGCGCACCGGCAATAAAAAACTATGGGATGGAAAGAGTCCAATCTTTGGCCCTGGACTTCCTTGATAATAGGCCCACAACTGCAGACACAGGCGGTCTCACACGCAGTGGAAGGAAATTGTGCAAAGTACACAGAGAGCAGTGTGACCCATTTGAATCACACCTCCCGCCCATTTGATTCATTTTTTAATTAAGCGTGAGAAACACAGAGAAAGGGGAAGAAAAGGGGACTGAGAGGGAGAGAGGGATTTATCGTCTTAAACCAATACAGTGCCATCTTGGTTTAACATAGGACTTATCTCAGCTCTGCCAGGCATAGTCATGAGCACTTAACCTTGCAGTGAACGCAACCCATCATCATCATCATCATCATCATCATCATCATCATCATCATCATCACCTCACAAAAAGGCAAGCCGAGTTCTTCTTCATCCAGAGCGGCCCCCCTACCCAACCCCACGCCTGTTCCCTGAATGTCCTTCAACAGCAAGAGGCCTATATCTATGACAAACCTATGCTACAGTCACGTTTGTTGCAAAGCCTTAACCGAGGCCTTGAGAGAAAGCATCCTTCACGACCGGGAACACACCTTGATTTTGTGTCACCAATCCTCTGTTGACAATGCCAAGAGCATTTCACCCTCGCAGGCACACAACCTGACATACAACGTGTGTCGTCATTAAGTGTTATATTTTTTTAAAGAAACATTTTCGGGTAAAACAGCCATACATACTGAATATATCTAGTTGATATGTGAAATCCTTGATACTCAGTATGTCACCGCTGAGATCTAACCTTTAAATTCCAATCTCACGGACGGCCCCTGTGGCCCCGGAGTGTGCACTTGTTTGTTTCAGCATTCTGATGAGCAGCCATCGTGGAATCCAACAGAGGCTGCCTAATTGACTCGCGTGAAAAATTAATGCATCACTTAACAGCATTTCTGTGTTCGTACGGTATTTAGAAAACACAGGTGCAAATCCCACATGGTGGCAAATGGTTAATTGATTCAGCCATATGACAATGCTCGGGATAAAATAAGTTAAAAAAAAACAAGAGGAAGTGAAGTTAAAAGTATTTACTTGGATCACAAGTGGCTTATTTTTTTCTTGTGCAACAGCAGCTTTTTGCTTCAGTGCTGCCAGCTCTGATGGGGTTGAAAAAACATATATTGCCATGCACTACAATGGCAATATGTCATAAACAAGAAAGGCATACCCACCAATTATCAAATATTAGGCACCGCAACATTGTTTGCAAAAGCTATTACTGAACAAGATCAAATATGCTCGATGGCCTGCGTTCCTGTCCGTGCCAGAGAAGCTGGGTGATATTCTGGGGGAGGGAAGCAAGTGTTGGCTGCCAGGCTGACTCTCCCCAGGTGAGTCCCAGCAATGAGCTGTGAACAAGCTGCTTTGGCCGGGCTGGCCAGCAGCCTTCCCTTCCCTCCCCTGAAAACCTGCCTGACACTTCCACACAGGCCAGGGAGCAGGTGGCCCAGAGCCGCAGGATTAGCCTGCAGTTCTGTTCATTATAGAATGGAAAACTAACCATAACTAAAAAATAAATAAACTATTTTATGTAATGCACAATTCCAATTTAATCAGGTCTTTACAGGAAGAAATGGATATGGGCGGAAATGGGGAATTAAAATTAAAAATAAAAACTTTCTCGTGCATGTGTATATTTTGTGTGGAAATAGCATAGATAGAGTTAAAAAAGAAGGGAAGAAACAATCTGTGTCTGCTGCACAGTATTTCGGATTTCAAGGACATCCAACACAGCATAAAATGTTGCCACCATTATTTGATGAGAGTTTAATTATTTCCAAAAGCATTTCGTCAGCCCTCTTCCTCCCTGCCTCTACACATCCCTCTCTCTCGTCCCCATATCTCTGCTTCCCCTTGACAACCAAAACCCTCCTGCTGCCCATGGGAAGGAAAAAAAAAAATACGGAGGGAGCATTCAAATGGCCGAATTAATGTTTCCACACGATAAGCGAGCTTAATATAATGCTGACAATCACAGCACTCACCCTGCCAACTAGAATTGGATCGGGTCCAGAAAATTCTTCCAGCACAAACATTTGATTCCAAACCCATCCTCTCTTGGCGCGGCTCAGTAATCTTTGTCCTTCGCCAGGACCGCTCGCCACTGCTGCGGACCCACCAGTTTGTGTACTTTTGGACTGGCCTATGATAGGCGTTGCAGACACGCAGGGAACACAAGTAATCCACACAAGCAGCAAGGACATCCACAGATCCATCAGCATCTCCTCGGACCGCTTTGGCATCCTGTCGTTGTGTTTTTGTTTTGTTTGATTGTTTTACGAGTCTCTTCTCTCTCGGCCTCTCGTTTCCAGCGCCTCTCTCTTCAGATCAACAGCTCCTTCTTAGATAACAAGAAAAGGTTACTTGTGTCCTCTTTGAACGGCGTAGCTTGCATTCATGGCGTGATAAAGGTCACTTGCATGGCTTGGCATGCCTCCATAGCAGTTGGTGAGGGAGTGAGGAGCCCAGCACAGCATCCATTTGGCGTTATTCGGAGGGGGAGACCTAGAAGGGAGCAATCACAGTTGTTTGTTAGATATCTTTTTAGTCTTGGGAGGAGTTGTCAGGAGGAGGTGGGGAAGAAAGAGGGAGGCAGGGATAAGAGCGTAGAGACATTACAAACATTTCAACAAATCAGACGAGACAGGCAGAATGAGAGAGGGAAAAACAAAAAAACGGTTTCTAAGGCAAGCAGAAATGTTTTAGAAAATGATTAAAAATTCTCCTTTTAGTATAAGAAGTCAATATGCCACTTCATCATGACAAATGATGTATCTGTCGTAGTCAGGACCCTTCATTCCAATCTTGTTTTCATATCATGCTGCTACAATGGAACAACAAATGGGTATGTCTGTACTCCGAGGCTATCCAGCCCACAACATCAGATTGCCTTGCTTTAATCTGTTGTTCTGGGGATTATCCTGGAAAGATTTTGAGCAATTACATGTTCCTTGTGATTAATGTTTTCGCAATACATTCGGGGTGAAATAGTGTCATAGGCTGCAATAAAATTCCCTAAACCTCCATGGATGAGTGCATGCAAGAATGTAAGCTTCAGATGATAGAGAGCGGGGGGTGGCTGCAGGTGAGCGCTCACTGATATCGTAGTAATCCAGATGAGATCATTGTGAAGGTATTTAGAGAAGGTGTTTAATCATTGAATCAGATGTGTAATATTACACTGGGACTTCCCTTTTTCTAATTAACATGAACTATTTTATTAACACAAAGACTGCAATAAAACAAAAGAAATAAGCTAATGAAATACAACAAAGTAAAATAAGAAAGCAGTTGGCCTAATGAAAAGCCCTTTAATAAAAAAATTAAAAAAACAGTTTAAGCTTTGACCTGCATTTAACCAGCTCAGTCGCTTCAGTGAACAACACACTGATGTGCATTGCTCACCAGAATGCAAAAGCAGAGGGGAAATAGCACATACACAAAGGCTTGGATTTGACTTGTCCTCAGTTAAAACTGATGCAGGTGGACATGCTATCACAGCCGCGGATGGCTTGCTTTTTAGGCAGCACAGTGTCACTGTTAGTTCTGGTAAAGTTTTACTACACACAGTATGTCACTGTGCTCATATGCTGTGTGCTTCCAGGAACGCATTTCCAAGGACAATAAGCTGTAACGCATTCCACCTGGCGCCAACTGCACTATCATAAAGTGTGGAGTGATCACAGTTACTGTGACATTCTCCAACTATAGGCACTAACACAGAGACTAAAAGATGCAGGACCAGGTTAATTAAAAAAAAAAAAAAAAAAAAAAAGGAAAATAGTGGAAAGATATGAAGAGGAGAATATAAACCTGTTAAAATACAAAATTTCACCATAAATGGCTGACGTAAAAAAAATTATCTTTTTCCTCTTTTTTATTGTATTTTAAGTCACTGTGGTGCGTGACTATGACTAAGCAAGCGGTTTCAGCACTACGGGGGAAGGACAGCTCCCCGCCAGAAAGCAGCCGGTACAGACAGTTACAGCCGCAAACCGAGCGCCGGCAGCGGCGGAGCTGTCCATGGTAGTCCACTCGC